>OY986435.1:231375292-232575292 GCA_963920525.1 Dichetophora obliterata | reverse complement strand
GCTGGATATGCACGCCAAATATATTGCGATGGATATATACAATGATCATACGTCCCATGATTGCGTATGTCCCAGTCACTTGGGCAGAAAAAACAAAGTAGCATACAGTCATCGCTGCGATCAACAAGCTACAGAGATTGGTCTGCGGGTGCATCACCGGTGCAATGCGAACATGTCCAACAGCATCCATATAGATTTTACTAAAACTAACACATCTTCACATTTAAAGACGGCTATTCTAAGGATGACAAGTGAAGATGTCGGGCAAAGGAATTGCGAAATTCGACAGAAGTTAGATATTTTATTGAGACAATATGCAGAAATAACAATACCGAGGGACAGCATATATCTAAAATTTAGTTTCACTAAAAAGCTGCAAACTGAAGTAAGTAGTAAAAAGAAATGGAAAGGTATTTCTCAAACTTTTAAGATAAACCAGTACATGATTGCATGGAGCACTGACGGTTCTCTTGCCGAAAAATGGACCGGAGCCTACGGAAAAAGGAATAAATTCTTCGAGCCCCTGAAAAAGAAAAGCAGTGTATTCCAAGCGGAAATATACGCGATTGACAGGTGCGTATACTTTAACCTAGAACGTAAATACCAGAATCAAAACATAGCTGTTCTAAGCGATAGTCAAGCGACTGTCAAGGCACTGAAATCTCATAAGGTAGCCTTAAAACTGGTGATGGAGTGTCCTGATAAATTTAATACGCTTGAGGAACAAAACCGGGTCTGGATCTTGTGGGTTGCGGGACACAAAAGTTTAGAAGGAAACGAAATTGACGTACGAACTGGCAAAGAAAGGAGAATCAACTCATTTGATTGGTCCGAAAATAGGTAAAACTATCCTCTCCCTAACGATAAGGAAAGATAAAAAATAAACAAAGAGGAACAGACTGGGAAAATCTGGCAGGGTTAGTTTATGCACTCTAAACTTCTCTTAGGAACATACGACTTAAAGAGATTAAAGGAATGCATGAAGCAAAGAAGGAATGATTTAAGAATCATCACAGGATTTTTAACAGGTCACTTTTAGGTAAAACTATCACCTCACAAAACTGGGAGTTTTAAAACAGTTTTCATTTTTTGAATGATAAGCATGTCAACAGTATTGTGTTAAAATTAAAGTAAATCGGAGCAAAACTAACGAAGATACAGAGTTTCAAGCGAACGGGCCTCATACTGGTGTGTTCGAGTATAAAAGAACTTTTAAGCCATTTTCCCACAAGTCGTGTTTTCAAAGTCGGTGAACACTCTCCAGCCAAAACAGCTGAACTGATTGTTTTGAAATCGGGTGCACTAAGCAACTAAATCCATTTTTGGTACAACTAAATTCATGAGGTAACGCTGTCAACAGTAATATCCCTTTTTTTGTTAAAAAATCGATTTTTTTGACTTTTAAGTGCTGCCAAAAATCTAAAAAAAAATTCCAAAAAAATTTGACAGCGTTACCTCGACAACTTTATAAGCTTCTCAAAACGTCTTTATTTTTTATATCAGTTGATTCGCTGCTGGGCTATGCTGTTCAACGCAAAATCACTTTTTTGGTGTTGATTCCGGAAAACGGCCGCCATTTTGTTATTTTTTGACATTTTTTAATATAATTAGTATTTTATGTATGACCCCTTTTACATTGTTCGAGACTTGAAAGCAAGAATTTGAGTTTGCAGGACAAATCGTGGTAAGTTTAAGCGAGTTTTGGTGACGAAGGAGAAAGAGTAGAGTACACTTGCTCTGTACTGGCAAGTTTTGGTACTGAAAAAACTTTCTTTCAAGTCTTGCCCAATAGAAAACAGGTCTATATAAATTAAAAATTTGTATAAATATCTCTACCCCGGGGCCACCTACCGGGTTTAAATTGTGTCAAAAACTTATTTTTTATTTAAGCAATATACGGTGTGAATTTGGGTTAACTAGGGGGATCTAACATAAACAAAAACCATCAGGAGAACCACACGAAAATATGATGTTAGTTCAAGGTGGAAAGCTTCAGTGGTTCGGCCGTGATGTTCGGACATACATACGCACCAACGTTTTTATATATTAAGATAACATTGAATTACATTTAATTTTAACCAACATAAAAACGAACAAGAACCACAAATTATTCACCAAAACTATCAAACAAAAAATTATACCAAAGAAGGTTATTTTTATATAATTTTATTTTAGATAAAATTAGATAAAAAATTTTTAAATTAATTTTAAAAATTATATATGAAAAAACCAGAGTTTTTCTCTATTACTGTATAAAAAGAACTCTATGTTTTTTATTTTTTTTAATAATTTTTTCACGATCAAAAATTTTTCCAGTGATCAAAGCTTAGTGGAGCGCAACTAGGTAGATATCTAATGCCTCATTAAGGTGTAAATTTTTAAAAACATGCTGGTGATAAATTTGTATGGGAGATGGGAGTGACAGAGTCTATTTTTTATGTATTCTACACCAATAAATATTTAAGGATTAATAACAAATGTAGCTTTATTTTTTTTTTTTGTGTTACAGGAGAAGGTTGGTTGTAGGAAAAACAAAAAATTGTCGTTTGTAAACTTATATAGCCAATTCCAGCTCACATTTCACATTTTTTTTTGGTGAACGATGACTCCTTATCTTTTTGTCAACTTTTGTATGAAATAGAACTACTGTGCGCAAACAATTTTAATTGATTTTGTTTGTGCCGCCTCGTTCAAAACATAAGAAAATATAAAATTTTTAACGATCTGAAATGATTTCGAAGGCGCCATGAAAGGCATTATATTTCATTTATAGTTTAAGGACCCTTTTCAGCAATATTTAATTTCATTGGTAAGCACTTAAAATGGAATAAAGAAGCAAACTTATAGCTCGTAATAAAAAACTATCATTCGTGTATACTTACGCAAACTTTTTGCATAAAAATCCAAAAATTATTCTGACTATAAATTATTGTATTGTTTTTTGAAAAATTGTCAAAGATATATTGAGACAAATTCAATTTCTAGCTCAGAAAGACAAAATAATGTTTTGCGGATAAGTTTGATGAAAATCTTTGATCCCAATAAAAAATTGTGGTTGCAAAGATAAAAAAATGTTTCCGACGGTGTATAACTGGTAGTTTTAAAAATAGGAGAGTCTTTAAGGATGTAGTCTAGTTCGTTGGCTAAAAAATAGGCTATTTTTGGAAGTTTATAGTGACCTTACTATAAAAGATATGTTTGTAAGAGATGTAAGGGATGATAAGTGAAGTTTTAGCCTTCATCGGCCCCTTATTTCTAGAAACGAATAGGTTTCTTGTGTGTAAATTTTACACAATTTTTTCAGGGGCAATATTTTCATCGATGAATGAAATGCGTGCAATCTTCTCGTTAAAAGTAATTAATTATTCCTTATTTTATTTAATTAAAAAAAAATATTTTCAAATCGATTAATCGAGTATAAAATCTATATGCATAAAAGTGAATGTATGTATGTGGGTATGTGTGTATATTACGTATAGACTCAAAAACTGCTGAGCCGATCTTTATGAAATTTTCAGGGCTTCTGTAGTGGGATTCTGTAACTTTTTCGCAACTTGCGATCGGAATCGTAATTTTCGACTTTTTTTGGTTGTCATACCCATAGAAGTAAGATAAAAGGAAGCGCTGTAATTAAACAGAAACGAAGTATTTTTTTTATTGGTGTCAGTTCACACAAACACAGACACATCTAAACAGGGCAGCATTCGGGTTTATTGTAAAGAAAGGTGTAAACTGTTATTCTTAACTGCATCTTTTTTAATAATTTTTTTTTGTATTTTCACACCACCCTTGAGGTCTATGAGAAAATTGGGTTTCATATTTATTATATTTTTTTTTTTATTTTCTGCGATCTCGTATTTTGCAGTGAATTTTGAAACTTTCGCGAATTTTATCTCCTAAGCCATTAGAGACCGACATTTTATTTTTACTTATTTGCACTCAGGAGGCCCAAATACGTTTAACAAAAATTAAAAAATAATATTTCCGCGTGGGCCGTAAACTGCACTTATGCCGATATTTGTAAAGTAATAAAAAGGGCGCTTTGAAAATATATGTCACTCTTAGAAATTGAATGCGGCCTTGACATGGTATTTAAGGTTTGACATAAGCTCAATCGGGAAATGGCGCGAAATATATTGGCTAAATATACACAATTTTCTTGTATTTCTAATAAGAAATATATTAATTTCTTATTAAAATTCCCTTATCACCAATCAGTTTTATATAAATAACAATATTTCACTAACGTTTCACTAATACACTTTCCTGTGAAATGAAATCAGCTTATTGTGCAGATACTGCTGACTTTCACAATTTTTCACCATACAGCGCATTTTAAATGTTTTCTATTTTATTTGAAGACTTTAAATCAATAGTTTAGAGCGATGACCATCACTTTTTAATACAAATTTCTTAATTTAATTTTTAGTAGTTGGCAAATGGTTGGCGGTGTTTACGTTTTCGATTTACGATGTGTCAAAAAATGCTTGCTCAAAATCAGAGATGTACTTCCTCACACAGACACTGTGTGTGAGCTAAACACCGCTTCTTTACCTCTTTATTCTATGGTCATACCGAAAACGGTATTCACTAACTTGTACTTTGCGACAAAATTCGTATCAACAAGTGGCAACAATGGCAAAAAGTGGCAACACTACTTATATATCGCTGATAAATGTCAAATTTATTCAGTTTAAATTTAAATTTAAAATTGTTTGAACGATGTCCAAAGAGCAGCTAAACAATGGCAAATAGTAAGTTATGATCAATTATATATTGTGTTTGCATGTTTATTGATAATTATATTTACCTTGCAGTTAAAAAGGGACCAAAAATATGTGGTTTGTCATCAATTTTCTTTTTCTTTTTATGAGTAGCATTTGGATGGATGCTTCTGAAGAAACTTACAAAAATGCAGATTTTCGTCAAGACCCTCAGCGGTAAGACCGTCATGCTTGAGATTGAGCAATCGAAAATGTCAAGACTAAGATCCAAGACAAAGAAGGAATTCTCCAAGTTCAGCAACGTTTGATCTTTGCTGCTCAGTAGCCCTTTATCTGACTACAATATTAAGAAGGAATCCACACTTCATTTGGTGCTCCGTCTGCGTGGTGGTATCAATGAACCCTCATTGCATATCTTGGCACATAACTGCGCATAACTGCGACAAGATGATTTGCCGCAGGTGCTATGCTTGTCTGCACCCAAAAGAGCCACCAATTGCCGCAAGCAGAAGTGCGAACACTCCTGAGAAAAAGTTGAAGTAGACTACTGGAATCTGTCCAGTGATGTCTGTTGTGGCCATTATGGAGAAATATAGAGCCCCGTTTTTTTCTCTTTTTCTATGCGTACATATGCGTACACATGCTTGCTGTCGAAATTGCATTTTTTCGTTATCAATAAGAAATTTTTAAATTAAAATGTAAACTTTTTCCAAATAAAAAAAGAAGTATGCAAATTTTTGTAACAAATAAAAAAAAACGATTTTTTTCAAATTTGTTTGCTCAGCAAAATTGCTGGCTTGAATAAAAGAAAAAATTTTTTAAAAAATCCAAAATGAAAATTATAATGGTTCAAGAGTTATCAATATAAAAATGGGTCTATATATCTTGAGCAATTTTTTATTCTGAGCTATAAATCTCTAAAAAAATTTTGCTCTACAGTATTCGGTAAAGTGGCAAAACTAATGTCACCACGAGATTCCTCATAACAAAATTAAGCGAAAAACGTTGAAATTATCATAAACACATTTTCGTGCCGCTCAGTGTTATTATTTATTATACGTTACTTGTGTGAATAAATAAATTTAGTACAAATTTTTTGAAAAATAAACAAGTTGATCAAAAAGATTCTGTGTGGAATGAGTAATATTAATTTAATTACTTTTGATATTCAACATTTGTTCATAAAAGTTTTTTAAGTGACGATGCTGAAATAATGCGTTTTAGAATGCATATTGCTAAAGCTGAAGGTTTTCTCCAATTTCTTGTAATCGTTTAATCTGCAAGGCACTGTTAGTATTTGATTGAAATGAGTTTTCTGGTTCCTCTAATATAACTGTACTTAAGAGTATGTTGTGCAGAGCAGTGCATGCATTTATAATCCTCCCTGCAAAACCAGATTCGTACATACGCACCTTTTATTGAGATAGACACCTCTATGTTACTTTAAGAACGCCAAAAAGCCTTTCTACGCAGTTTCTAGACTTGCAAAGGGCTTCAATATATCAAAACTTTGGCGAATCTTTAGGCTGGTTCGGGAGATGAGCCATAAGTCAAGGTTCTAGAGGCTAACCAGAATCCCCTGAAAATTTATAATATGGTATATTGTTACACAAAACTTAATTTTATAGTTCAAACCAATTACTAAAGTTCGATGATCCCCATTTTCAAATGACCGTTTAGTTGCATTGCGAATAACAGAAGACCAACAAGTAAACAATTGTCGGCCTTTGTAGTCTAGTGGAGAAAGCGCTAGACTATCAACCCAGAGGTCCCTGGTTCGAATCCGGGCTCGGGCATGGTTCTTTTCACTTTCTTTGTTCTTTGCTACCTACATTTAAGAATAATGGAAAAAACTAAAAAAAAATGCACAACTAAATTGTCGAAAATGTGAAATTAAAGGACAGGAGCAACTGAGGGCTGGAAATGCTTGCCGAGGTTAAGGCATAACACTAGCCTCGGTTAAGAGCAATTCAAATTGCCTTTCACGGTTGTTTCGCCTAATAAATAATTCACACAAGGTTCCATCAATTCCTCTAAATAAATCTATACCTTTCCTTTTAGGTCAAAGACCAAACTTTGTTTGTATAAGGTGCATGTCTTGGTTCTTTGATCTTTCTAAAAAAAAAAAAAAAAAAAAAAAAAAAACAAGTCATGTCTGTAAGAAGATATAGTAATAACACCCTGTTTGATTACCCATCAAACAACATTTATAACTGCACCTTCTCTCTTTATATTTAAATTACTACATAAATGTCAATATATAATGTTAGATGTTAAGATCATGGTCAAACTCAGGCAGTGAATAAAGTGACTTAAACTGAACAACTTGTCTCGTTAATATCTTACAATGTCTCGCATCATGGCAAAGGAGAATCAAAACATTAGCTTCAGTCGCTTGGGGCGTAGCAACCATTTCCAAATAACTAAAAGCCATTTAGAGCTAATAAACAAAAAAATAGAGATTAAAATTTGTTCGATTCAGTTTAATTACAATAATTTGAAATTATTCGGTTCACTTTTCGTCAACAAAATATTCGTCGCAAGTTGTGCGATTCGCTTGCGACAAACTTCCGATAACTTCACCGACAAAATCGGAAAAAAGTATTTACTGAATACCACTTTCCGAAAATTAACGCAAACAGAACTTTGCGACACCGAATATCGGCCGAAATATGTTACAGAATTCCACTACTGGTGAGTGAGAGTTTGGTGTCGATTGAACAAGGGACCGTGGTACCTCCCATACAACCCAAACTTATGCTATCGCCACAAACCATAAAAATTGCTATATATCGGACGGTTTTGGTCGTAAGAAACTAAAATTTTATTTAGATGGTTACTATCGGTAACTGTTCTCAAAATGGACGTGGTCGCACTTTATCTACACCTACTTTTTCGAAATCATGCCAATTCCTATGTTGTACAAATTTTGATAGTGAACTATATAAAGGGTGTTTTTTATAGAGTGATACAAGTTTAAATCATAATAAAACATAGTAATATATTTTAATATCAATGCAACGGGCTTTATTGGAAATTTTATGACATTAATGTTTAAACATGATTTCGGCCATGTGGCCGCCACGGCTTTATATATAAATGTGTCCACGCTTACTTTTTCCGCCCATATATCTTTATAAAAAAAAAAAAAATTAATATATGTATGTATGTTTATATCAATTTTTATGAAATTTTCATGGAAATGGAAGCAAGGTCTTGAAAATGTTCTTGTGACGTCTGGTGCTGATTAAAAAAAGGGGCGTGGCACCTCAAATATACCCAACATTTTCGATATCGAATAGCTTTGAAATAATAGGTCGGAGAGCATCGGAAATCGGTTTCGTGAAACTTTAGAAAGTTATTAAACGCATACCAAGGTTGGTTTTTGCATTATAAAAGGAGTCGTGACACTTCCTAAACAACCCAAATTTGCTATATCGAATAGTTTTGCAATTATAGATCGCACAGCCTCGGAATTCGGTATTTGACCACAAATTACACGTGCCGTTCCACTCAAAACGTTTTATGGGCGTCGGACAAGGGGGCGTGGTAGTAACGAGCCGGGTTTCAGCTAGTTAAAAAAATTAAAAATTGGGAAAATATCGAAACAAAAATTAACAATAAAGCAGAAGAACAGTGACATAGGCGCGGATAGATTATGTTGTGTAAATTTTACAGACTAGGATTTTTAGCCAAAATTTGATAAGCTTATAGTAAAATAATATCAGCTTGAAGTTGAAAAGTGTGTACAATTCACACAAACAACCGATTAAGGTAAAGTTACAAAAATTAAATTTTTTTTTTTAACAATTTTTTCAGTTTTTTACACAAAATTCGTACTTAAATAGAACGCCATAATTTGGAGGCAGGTCGGCTCTCACACGATACCTCGGCAACGGCTTATCTGATACAAAAAACTATAGTGTATTAGATTCGGTATGACAATAGCTACAAAATAGACTGTTGATATTAATTTTTAACAATTATTGTTCATTAACAAACACAAAAAAACTCGTTTTTTCGCTGTTATTTATAAAACAAATATAGTACAATAAAAATCAATATTTGGACTAATAGTCTATTTTGTGAGTATTTATGTGAAAAATGTGTAAAATTTTGTAAGTGCTTAGGTACGTACGCTAGGTAGTAAGCTTTGGATTGAAAAAAAATACGTATGCTACTCGGATCTTCATAAAAATTTAATTAAATATTCTTAGATACGTATGCATTCGATACATATGCATTTATGCCTCATCATCATTCGAATTGTTTTGTTTTGTAAAAATTTTAAAAATAATTGATAATATTATCAGTAGTTTATCTGTAGTTTTCAAAATTGAAGAGATAAAAAATAAATTTTTAAAATAATAAAACTTAAATATCTAATTACAGAAAAGTGCATAAATAATAATGTAATTTGAGAGGCTTTTTTTAAACCAAATATTTATTGCCAGAGACCTGACGAGTGAACCGAAACCTGAACAAAAAGAGTATTTCAAAAAATGTAAAGCAATTAAAAGTATAAAAACAACACTCTAAATTTTACGCTTGGCATCTGTTAAATGCCACTTCACATAAACACACATACACATATAAAGACATATCGATACAAATGCTTGTTATATTTACAAGTTCTATCAAGGAATATTTTCGATTTCATTTTGATACAGTTTTATTTCTTTTTTAAGCACGTCAAACAAATCGATATTCATGGAGCATAAAATTAATTTTTTCACCGAATGCATAAATACATTCAAACAAACACAAACATAAATATGTTTCCATGTATAGCTATATCAAAATATCGGATATGTGCAAACAAAACATTTGTAGCCAACAAGAATTTTAGAATTACAACATCACCATAACATAGAAAATTCCGATAGAGTAACATATATATTGGAGAATTTGTCAACGATCTATAGTTCAAAGCAGAATATGCAAATGGAAAAACAAGTAAAAAAAAATATGAATGAATTAATGAATAAATGCAGAAATGTAAGCACAGACATGTGGCGGATGTATGAACTTCACATTGAAACATTGTTGGTAATACAATACCGGGAACGACGAGAATGAGAAACCTACGCTTGCGTATTTGAATACATACAATAAAATAGTACTTTTATTTGTACTTGAATTACCATTTTACTTATATAGTAGCCTACAATTAAAATTATTTTAATAATGAATGATGCAAAAATGTACATGAACGATTGACATACGATTACGTGATTAAACAGAAAATTTTAAGTTTATAATTTGGCTTAGTAATAACAAGTGCAATTTGGGGGAATATATTTTACTAAAAAAACGAAAGAAAAAAAATACGAGTGTGTTTAAAAAACAAAAGAGAAAAATTAAGCTTGCAATAAATAGATTTAGAAAGAATTTAATTTTATGATTATTGTGGTGAGTGTGACAATAAAAAGTGCTTAGAAGTAACATCACTCTTAGGGGTCGTCCATAAACTACGTTACCAATTTAGGGGGGGGGAGGGGTTTTGAAGTGCACTACGATAAGTAACGGTAGGGGGGGGGGAGGTGTTTAGATATTGTAACGTTACCAAAAATTTAAAAAATCGACGAAAAACCTCTAATTAATAACACAATCATTTCAAAAATTTTTAACCTTACATGTTTATGTTTGATCGTCTAAATTGATGGTTAATTTTTGTTTCAACGATTTCTTCCAACACCTTTTTCCTCGACACAGGAACTTTTTGGTATTCCTTCACCATCTCAGCACACGTCTGAAAAATTTGGGTCTTTACTTTTGCGACAGGCTTTGACGTTAATGGTCCAGTTAGCCTCGCATGGCACAGCAGCGCATGCAACGCAGATAAGCAGCTAGCACACAGCTAAATAAATGGTGATTATGCAAAGCATAGTCACATGGTCAAAATAAAACAATGAAAAAGAAGAATACAACGATTTTATTTTAATAAATTAACCGCACTTGATCAAACAATTTTACAACGTCACATCTGTTTTGCCAAAACGTCAAATACATAGAAGAATACACAGATATTAAAATGAAATAGATCTTCCATGTTTATCTATGTAGTCAGAGATGCATTTCTGCTTTTATCTGAGCATTGCCATGCGTTGCCATGTTGTGCATAATCAGATACACACAAATTCTATTAAACAGATTTCGATGTGACGCTTGTTAAGCCATGCACTGCTATGTCATGCGAGGCTAACTGGACCATAAGGCCTGAATGTTCTTGATCACAGGAGATACCGTATGACATGTACTGTCCTTCTCAGAAAGAAGAAATCGGTTCAAGGTCGTGTCCTACCTGCGGCTTGTATTTCGTTTTTAAAACTTTTATGAATTGCCATAAGTTTGTATTATATCGTTTACAATAAATCGGAATAAAAAATACTATTTAAATAAATTAATTTTTAGAAAGCATTTACACAAAAACACAGAACTTGGTGCAGCTCGGGTGCAGCTTTTAAGGGTACTCTGTCAAAGACCAGGTGAATTTCTTTGCGTTAGAAATGAGGATTCACCTGAATGGGTCGACATAGAATCCGATGAAAAATTCTATTTTGAAGAATCCTCAACAAAGCTAACAGCTTCTTCTATCCCAGTGATTGAGAGCATCGAATCTTGGATCGCAGATGAAATAGCTTTTACAGATGATATTAATTATTGATTTTTTTCCAATTGTTCCTTTAATGTATCTAGTCATACTAGACACTAATACTAGTGAAAATTGTCAGAGCTAGTCAAAATATATAATCATTCGAATGAATTCATTTCATATGTCACGTTACTTTATGGGGTGGGGAGGGGTTTTGAAAAGCACTACGAAAAGTAACGCAGGGGGAGGGGGGGTAAAAAAACCGGAAAATCAGTAACGTAGTTTATGGACGACCCCTTATGCCATTTACAGTTGATGTCTAAGTTGAAGTTCAACGTACTGTTTATGTTAATTTTATGTTTAAGTTTAAGTGGTTTTAGTTTTAAATTTAGTTTTAGTTTAAAAATTACTTTTTTGAGATTTCACTCAAGTAAATCAAAAAACGAGGCGTAAGGCAGATGAGACTCAAAAACAGATGAGACTCGAGCAAGGCGAAAAGTGAGATACATATAAATGCAGAGCTCCAAAGCAAAAGAAAAGAAAAGAAAAGAAGACTTTTTTATTTCGTTTGACATGCATTGTCTTAAGGAGATTGATAAAAAAAGTTCATAATTGTGGCCTGCTAGGCCATTATAAAATAAACCCAGTGAACCAAAAATATCTTTTTTTAATTCATTTATGAACCTTGTCGGGTAGAAAAGTTCATTTTCAGGACTCATAAATGAACCTTTTATGACTTATTGGTCGGACTAAAATGCCTCTCAAAAGCGATTTTTTTTTTGTTCGAAAACGAGTTAATAAACGAACCATAGGAAACCACTTTTTAAGCACTCACAAATGAAACTTTTCAATCATAAATTGTCTTATTACTGCATATCGATAATATGCTTTATTTGAATATACTTAGTTGTAACATATCCAGGACCGTCGCTCATTAGAATGTGAAAAAATAACATTTATTATTAATTTCTGAACTTATTCATGAATAAAAAGTGGTTCTTTTAGAAGTAACTAGTATTCCCCGGCAGACGTTGTTCTGCCACAGACTGCCTTACTGCCATATACGAAAATGTCAAGAAATGTCAAATATTTTCAGTATAGCTGCCGAAAGTAACCATATGAACTGAATAACCAAATTTTAGTCTAATACGATCAAAACCGTGCAAAATATAGCATTTTTGTTGATTTGTAAGTGTTAAAAAGGGGTGCGGCAAAATTATTTCCCTTAAACCGTATCGTAATCGAAACAAATCGACTGCCCAAATTTCAGCTCAATTTAGCTTAAGCCTGGCGCACTTTGCTCCACTCCACGCTGACCCCCCGCGAAAAGTGAGTTAAGCTAAAGTGGGGCAGGCCCATTTTTAGTGCACTTGCCGAGAGTAACCATATAAACTAAATTACACCATTTTTGTCTAATACGACCCAAACCATTGAAATAAAACATTTTCATTGGTTTGTTGGCGGTATAAGGGGGGCGCGGAAAACAATTTTTAGTACAGTTGCTGACAGTTACCCTACAATCTAAGCCAAAATTTTAGTTCAATCGACCCAGTAGTCAAATTTAATGATTTATCAAAAAATGGGTGTGGCTTTATAGTGATAACGCCTTTTTTTAGTACAGTTGCCGAAAGTAACCATACAGACCTAAGTATCAAATGTCTTGTCCGGCCAAAACTGCTTGAAATATAGCATTTTCACTCATTTGTGGGCGGAAAAAGGGGGAGTGGAAACCAACTTTTCGTACAGTTACTGACCGTAACCACACAAACCAAATTTAAATCTTATACGACCAAAACCGTATTAAATAAAGCATTTTCATTGGTTTGTGGGCGGTAAAAGGGGGCGTGGACACACACTTTTAGTACAGTTGTCGACAGTAACCGTACAAACTAAATTACTGAATTTGAGTCTTATACGACCCAAACCGACTGAAATTAAACATTTTTAATTGATTTTGGGGCGGCAAAAGGGGTGTGTGACAACTTTTTCCTCGACCATCTCCTACCTGAAACAAATCGACTGGCAAAATTTCAGGTAAATCGGTCCAGTAGTTTTGGAGTCCATAGGCATCAAACACACATCGCTTTGATTTTTATATATATAGATATTGATATATTGCGACCACGCCCATTTTTTCAGTTACCGACGGTAACTATCTTAACTTAATTACTAAATATTAGTTTTTTACGATCAAAACCGCCTGATATATATCCTTTTTTTGGTTTGTGGTCGACAGCGCAAATTTGGCTTGTATAGGAGGTACCACGCCCCCTTGTCCAACAGGAACACTCTCAAGATGTGGCTTCAGTTTCCCTGAAAATTTCATAAAGATAGGTTAAGCGGTTTTAGAGTCTATACGTGATATAGCCACGTACCAACATACCCACATACATACATCCATTTTTATATATATAGATTGTTTCCTGCTAAAACGATTTGCTAATTATGCAAAACAATTTCAAGAATTTTATTTTCTCTAGAAAGATAACACTGTGCGACAGTCCAAAATACCTGGGAGATAATGATATTTTTCTTGTAGATCTTATCGAGTTAAAGAACTTGCTATACTTGAAATTTGCCGGACACCCCCAAAATCTGGACTTATGGTCAAAAAACCGATTTTTCCTACCTTTGCCCACTTATTGGCTCATAACTTACCTGATTACCAACCGATTTTAAAAATTTTATCGGATCCTGAAAGACGATACTTAAACCTTTCTAACAATATACATACTGTTTGGGACAACTTGAGAAAGCTGTGTGTATTTACTCTGCAAATACAAATTTTTTTCAGTTTTTTTGACTTTTTTCAACTTTGACGATTTTTCTATACATTAAATTATATTGAGACCATACTAGTCCTGTTTGGATTCATAAAAAATGTTTATTAGGAATTTTAACGCAATTTAGTATTTTAAAATTGGTCAGTAATTGACAAAGTTATTCAACTTTTAATGAAAAGAGATTTTTTCCAAAAATACATTTTCGGTATGAGAACTCAAAAATGTTTGCTTGATCTTTTTTTTTTTAAGTCGGCATCATTAGTTACGCGTTGTAAAGACCAGCAATACTCCGAAATCATTTTAATTTTATTTTTTCCTTCAAAATGTTTTTCTATTGTTGCAATTTCTTGGTGAAAATGTTCTCCTTGCTCATCGCTTAACTGGCCTAAGTTCTCTGGGAAGAAGTCCAAATGCGAATGGAGAAAATGAATTTTTATGGACATGTTGCACCCCATTGCAGCATATGCACTTAAAAATTCATTCACAATTGCGACATAGCCGTCGCTTCTATGGTTTCCGAGGAAATTAGTGCACAGCGAAACAAAACTTTTCCACGCGCGTTGTTCCACGAAATTTAACTTCCTTAAAAAATTTGAATCTTTCATGACTTTTCGGATTTGAGGTCCAATGAAAATACCTTAGGTTCAGAGAGATAAAAAGATTAAAAAGTAATAGATATGAAAAAATATACATTTTTACCTCCTTTTATTTTCGCTTCACTTAATTTTGGAAACACCCATTTAAGATAAGCAAAAGCCTCGCCGTTTACATCTAATTTTTTGACGAACTGTTTCATATATCCGAGTTTCAGATGCAGCGCTGGTAGAATAACATTCTCAGCCTTGATTAAAGGAACGTTAAGAACGTTTTTCAAGCCTATTTTATGTGATTCACGAGATGGCCATACTTTGCGATCATAACGATTCGGCGCACGACTATCCCATTCACAAAGATAGCACGGAAATTTTGTGTTTCCCCCTTGCATTCCAAATAAAATTGTCAATACTTTTAAATCAGCGACTACTTTCCACTTGTGCGTGCTGTAGTTCACAAACCGAAGTATTTTTTCCATAACTTCGTAAGTTTCTTTTATGTTGGTTGCATATGCGATTGGAACTGATGGTAAATGATTTTTATTATGCAATAAAACGGCTTTCAAACCTAAATATAAAATAACAAATTTTATTTAAAGAAGTGAGAAACTAAAAATTTAATAAAGTACTTACTTTTAGTTGAACCATCAATGAAAAGTCGCCAATCATCAGCATTATAATTGTGATTCAACGCCAAAAATAGTTTGGGTACATCCACGCAACACACCAGATCATTATCACGAGTTTCAAAACATTCTTCCATTAACAAAGTACGGTCATTTCTCCTACCAGATGTTATAAGAAAATCGTTTGCTACCAGGTTCCACTGCTTTAATCGCGAACCGAGAATTTCAGATTGTCTTTTTGACAACTTTAAATCGCGTAAGAGATCGTCGAAATCTGATTTTGATATAAAATGACGTTCCGTGGACGTCGATTTGGTTGGAAGGAACTCTTCCTCTTCCTCTTTCTCTTGTTCCAAGCACTTAATAGCTGTATTAGCAGACTTACTAGTTGAAGGAACGTCATCACTCACGTATATTGGCTTTGTTACAGTTTGTACATTTGCGTATTTTATATTTTTACGTGTTCTAAAACTGTGGCCTGAAACATTAGTTTCACAAAAGTAGCAGTCTTTTTGTTTATGATATGGCTGATGATGCCAAATCATAGGCGCAGCAAAAGGCAATGCAATTGAAGTCTGAACTTTTCGTTTTTTTAATGTTGTACAGCAAGATTCACAAATAAATTCTGGCTCGTACCAGCGACTACCATTATAAGAGCTATCAAAAACTTTGTTGTACACTTCCACTACTCCAATATTGTTTTTAAAATCACGCCGATGGCTTACATCCATAAATAACCCACATACATAGCAAAATTTGTTACGTTTGTCACACATTTTTAATAAAATTACACCCGATTTTTATCAAATTTCACCCGATGTTCAATGAAAACAGTTTAAGAAAAAGTAATAAATAAAACATCAAATTAAGAAAAAAAAATATCTTGTGATTTTTGTTGTGATCCTAACATTTTTTTAATATAACAGTGGTTTCCAACCAGCGGACAATATTTATCATATTGATTGTAGTAAGTTGAAGAAATGAATACATGTATAAAAAATACAATCTTAATAAAACTTCATCATTTTATAGTAATTTTTGTTAAAAAATTTATTTAATTCATGAAATTCATATTTACAGTATTTTTTAACAAATTAAGCTCTGAAGCGGAAAAAGTTTGACGACCGCTGCTGTTAGAATTTTTTTTTTTGGTCTGTTGTTTTAGTAGAAACTGAAGAAAGAGAGAGTGAAAAACATAACACAAAAACATTCTATTGGCATTTAAAAAACCTCTCTTTTCATGGAAAGTTCCACAGTTGAGTCAGTGGCGTTTTCAAAAAATCTCTTTTCATGAAAAGTTGAATAACTTTGTCAATTACTGACCAATTTTAAAATACTAAATTGCGTTAAAATTCCTAATAAACATTTTTTATGAATCCAAACAGGACTAGTATGGTCTCAATATAATTTAATGTATAGAAAAATCGTCAAAGTTGAAAAAAGTCAAAAAAACTGAAAAAAATTTGTATTTGCAGAGTAAATACACACAGCTTTCTCAAGTTGTCCCAAACAGTATGTATATTGTTAGAAAGGTTTAAGTATCGTCTTTCAGGATCCGATAAAATTTTTAAAATCGGTTGGTAATCAGATAAGTTATGAGCCAATAAGTGGGCAAAGGTAGGAAAAATCGGTTTTTTGACCATAAGTCCAGATTTTGGGGGTGTCCGGCAAATTTCAAGTATAGCAAGTTCTTTAACTCGATAAGACCTACAAGAAAAATATCATTATCTCCCAGGTATTTCAACTTCGTTCCATTTTGTCGCACTGTGTAATTGACCATACAAATTAAAAAAAAAACCAAAATTCACAAAATAAAGTACTTAAAACTATCACTTTACGCAAAACCTTCGCATTTGGTTCAGTGGGAAGGGTTTACCTAACTAGCTCTACTGAATGTGCAAAGGAATTTTCAATTATTGCATATTTTTACGGAAATATAAGCAAAAATATACGTACGATTGCAACGTGCCATTCTAAATTTCTGACCATATGTTGACAATATGACTTTTTTGTGTGTTGTATTTGTTTTTTGAGCCAATTTCATATTAAGTTAAAAATATTTACGATATTACAACAACTATTTTTAAATCAAGATCATGGCTATAAGATATTAAGGCAAAAGTGGCATCATGATAAAAATAATTACGATAACAGATTTTATAAAAGGAACATATGTATAAAGATGCACCAGCCAGTACTAAGGATTTCTTGAAAATTATTTCGTAATGTTTATTTGTTGTTGTTGTTTTTGTTGTTGTTTATTCTATCATGAATTCAATGTTTACATATGTAAGTTACAAATTTTGAGATTTAATCCTATGGATTTTACAGCAAATAAATTTCAATTTGACAATACAGATAGTCACTTAAAATAAAAATAGGTTTTATAGGAAAATGATAGTAAAAACCTATATTAATATCACAAAATGTCTATATTAATGGGAGTTTTGTGGTCAGCTTCTTCAATTCCACTATAAAAATAGGGGAAAAAGACACTGTTTAAGACAAACTCCGTATGAGGGCGCGAGAAGAAAACCTGCATCTATTGATGAATGTCAGGTTCAAATCGTTTATGATATTTGAGATCATTTTTTCTTGACCTAACGTGTGTAATTCTAACGTTGAGAAAATTTTTGGCAAACCGAAAATAGTTTTAAGATTTTTATTTTGAATAACTTGAAGTCTTTTTAAATGCGTATTTGCACAATTTATCCAAACGGGGCAAGCATAAATCAAAATAGGCCTTATACACAATTTGTGCAGCATAATTTTAGTTTGCATGTTCAGTTTAGAATTTTTATTCATGAGGGTATAAAGACTCCTACTGCACCTATTGCTTTCATGCAAATGCTATCTATGTGGTTCCGAAATAATAACTTTTCATCAATAATTACTCCTAAGTACTTTACTGACTTTGAAAGAGGTATTAGTTTTCCTTGGTCTGAAAACGGTCTAGTGGGAACTCTCTTCGGAGATTTGTTGAATGGAAATATTATAGCTTGGGTTTTTCCACTATTAACTTTAATTTTCCATTTGTCAAAATATTTAGTAGCCAATTTCAGGGCATACTGCATTTTTATGATGATTGCATTTGAAACTTTACCCCATATTATCAAAGCGCTATCATCTGCATAGAAAGCTTAATCAGCATGACGTGAAGATTTGAAATCGGACGTGTAAAGGGAATACAAAAGAGGTGATAAGGCAGAACTCTGAGGTACTCCGGCAGGAATTTGTCTTTCTGAGGAACTGACTCCTTCTACTTGCACAATAAAGACCCTATTAGTGATGAAGCTTCTTATAATTTTTATAAGATATAAGGGACAGCGTAAAGTTTTTAGTTTATAAATTAAGCCATAATGCCATAGGGAATCAAAAGCTTTCTCTATGTCTAAAAGCACAATACCAGTTGAGTTTCTTTTCCGTTTGTTTTCTTTTACAATATTAACTAATCTTTTGACTTGATGAGTAGTATTATGTTCTGCTCGAAATCCGAATTGAAATTTGTTTATAGCATTGGTGTCTGCAGCAAATATTTTAAGCCTATCTAAAATAACCTTTTCAAAAATTTTATCTAAGCAACTCAATAAGCTGATTGGTCGGTAGCTATTAGGTAGTTTCGGATATTTGTTCGGTTTTAAGATTGGTATGACCTTAGCTTTTTTAAATATTTGAGGGAAATATGAAAATCGAATACAGAAATTAAAGATTTTAACCAGAAAAATTAAGGCCAAATCTGGAAATTTTTTTAGCAGAATATTATTAATTCCATCGAAACCAGGAGCTTTATGGTTCTTTTGTTTATTTATTACAAACCTAATCTCTGCAATGTCAGTGAACGTACGTAAATCATCATTTATAAAAAGTTATCATTATCTAGGCTATTTAAATAACTATTGACATTTCTGTTAATGGAGTGAGTGAGTGAAAGCAGGGGTTATAGAATGGGCTTTAGAGAACTGGTTAGCTATAGCATTGGCTTTTTCAACATGACTATTAACCAGGCTCTTACCTACCATTAAACTCGGGATCGTTTTCTTTCTTTTCGTAAAATATTTTGAAAAATTCCAAAAATTTTTACTACCTGCGTTAAGTGTTGACAAAAATTTTGACCATTGATCATTTTTTATATTAGTTATGAGTATTGCATTAATTGATTTAATTGCTTAGTAATTGCGAGAAAAACGGATTTTTCACTAATGTTTCCACTCCTTTGGAATTTTTTTCTATACATATTTCTAGTGGCAATAATTGAAGAACATACATCTGTTAAAACCAAAGAATTAGGCTTACGTCTTTTACATGAGATGTGGTGAATTTTAGCATTTTCAATTATATTTAAAAATTCGTTTAATTGAGCTTCAATATTGGAAAGAGAGACTTCATCGTTTAGCGTGATGGAGGACACAATTTTATCGTTAATTTTGGTCTTGAAAAGTTCCCAAAAAGTACTCTTCGGACTCCAAAAAAGGCTCATTTACACGAAAACTAATCGGATTATGATCAGAGTATAACTCACAAGAAAAAACATTTAAGTCAGAAAAGGTCATAGAGGAGTTTGATAAAAGTAGGTCAACAGTGGAAGAATTCCTGAAGTTTAAATTTTGAGGGATTCTAGTAGGACTTAGCGGATAATATATATAATAACTAGAGATATTTTGATGATTAAATAAAACTCGTCCTGATTGGTTTACGTTGCTGCAATTCCAACTAGTATGATGTGCATTTAGATCGCCAATAAGAAAGAATTCGTTGTTAACTGACGTCAGAAGATTGAGATCGCTCTGGAAATTATTATTGTAACTTGGGCAGTACGCAGATGTAACAATCACGACTTTATTGTTAGTTTTCAGTAAAATGCTGATATTTTCTATTTGTTTAGTTGGAAATGATTTATATAAGCTGTGTTCAATACCACTTCGAACACCAATCGCAACACCACCGCCATGAGTTTCTCTATCTTTTCTGCAGATTTTAAATCCGGGGAGTCGAAATTTATGATGCGTTTTCAAAAATGTTTCGTTGAGAGAAATAATATCAACCGAGTTGCTTTCTAAAAACTGGTGTAGTTGAACTGAAGTATTTAATGTTGTAATACCTTGACAATTCCAATGCATTATATGAAGGCTGTTTAATGTTTTGTAATTATATCGCATGTTTAAGCATACCCATTATAACATTTAGTTGTTCCAATTTCGAATGGCATCGGCGAGGATCTGTTATGGCTTGAGTAAAAATTTCCAAGAGTTCGTCCATCGAAAAAAGGGAACTATTTTCGCTTCGTAGGGTAGGCTTAATCTTGACTGCATCAGTGTAACTGCTTCTGGACTGAATTGGGAAAAAGTGGGGATCAACATCTTCCCCATTTAATGGAGGCGAATGTACCTTATCGAATGATATTGATCTAGTCGTGGGAATACTACGATTTTGTGTTTTAGTTAAACGACTTCTCAGCTCAATATATTCCGCACGACAGGGACACTTTGGATCATCTGCTCTGTGGTTAAATGGCTTTTTATTGTTCTTTACGCAATTAGTGCATTTAAACACCAATGTGTTGCTGTTTGGAGCAGCTTTTAGTTTACAAGAATCAAAATCATGACTTGAACCACAAGCCAGACACACTTTAGACCGATGGCAGTTTGATGAACCATGGCCAAACATTGAACACTTAGAGCATAACGTATTTTTTCGAAGGGTTTCTCCATTGCACAGAAACGTCGCAAACGAATTTTATTTTTAGAATTTGAGCTTTTTGAACAATATTTCTATCAAATTGAATCATATATATTGCATCATTGACATTAGATCGTTAAGTTTCAATCTCTTTTACAGATTTTATGTCAATGTTATATTTTTCTTTAAATTCTTTAGAAATCCTGCTTGGTGATAGTTTTGGCAAACCAAAAAGTACTATTTTATAAAATGAAGCCTCTTTTACTGGATGAGTGAAAAAATTAAACTGAAGTCCCTGCAGTTTTTTTATGGCTGCAGCATGATCTTGCAAAGACTTTGAAAAAACTTCAGTTCCAATAGACAATCTTTTGAAATTGTAATTTTCTCCTCCAAATAACATTATCACATCCACAAATTGATGAGAGTTGTCCACAACAATAGGTGGAATCTTCGCAGGTTCAGCCTTGAGAGCATCATCTTCATCATCAGAAGTAGCACATTCCATTTCATCGTCAGGTAGATTATCAAGAGCAGAAAACCGGTTTCTTCGTCTCAAATTAGAGTGCACTTGAGACGTTGTAGCATTGAGATTCGGTGGTTTTAATTTACCACCTCTCTTTTTTGCTACCATTGTTTATGTCAACGGCAAAACAACGGTATAAGCAAAACCAAAATCAAAACAAAATTATTTTAACACTGATCTTAAGCAAAAGTAAACACGTTTGATTGCTACTAGCAGTAGTCAGAGACTGTAGTGTTTATTTATTTTGTAGTGATCTAATATGATAGTTTGACGATTTGGTTGGTTTGTCAAGTAAGTACAGCGACTAATATTAATTAAATTCATACAAGACTTAGCTCAAGATTTTATTAAACCAATCCGTGAGATACTTCTTTCTTGGATATAATTTGAAGTTTTATTGAAATTTATGCATGTCATTCTTCGCCTAACTTCGTCTTTCCTGTCTTTTCTTTTTCTTCGCGTCATGTAACTAGTACTCCTGACGTTTCCTGCACACACATTTAAATAATGCGCATAACGTAGAATTCATCACGTGACTTTGACTGCAGACATCTTTTTGAACTGTCAAGAACAACATGCAGCAGAGCAACTTTAAAGGTTCATAAAATATTCAAAATGAATTCACGACTGCCGTTTGTTGTCGAAGTTCGATAACAACAAAGCCTTGGCATGACGCACTCGTTGTACCTAGTTACCATTCAAGGTACAAGATAACTATAATAAAATCGAATAAGAAATTCAATTTCGTGAAGCAATTTTAACTTTCGTCATATTTGAAGAGCTTAAAAACAGATTTAAAGATATTCATAGAATATGTAATGCTTAAAAAGCGTCCAAATAAAGCATTATAATGATGTTGCTGTGAAAGTACTCTAATGGAACAGCTTCAGATAAATTGCTGAAATAGCTTTTAAATAAAGTTAACTGATTCAAATGTGCTTCGACTTCCAAAATCGAGGTAACTACTTGCAAATTAAATGTTCTCTACTTTTTACATAAATTTAAAAAAAAAATGTAGAGCAAAAGTGTTGGAAATTTCACCTGCTGCGGTGCTAACGCCGCAATTATATTCATTAATGCTATCATGATGTGAGTGTAAGTGGCTTTTTTTCTTTTTCTTATCATGTGTGTTCCAGTTTGGGTCGATACTGGTAGGTAAACGTTCACTTCTATTGACTTAACATGCAAGGCGCAGCTCAAGCAAAAGCCTGAGTTATTTTGTGCTAAGCATGCAAATCTTATCTTAGTAAATGAATCTTTATGAGTTGGACCGATTTTTTTTTTTTATTTTAATTTTTTAACCCACATTTAAGCAAGTTACTCATGGTTTAGCGTCGCTGTATGTCGTACAAATTAGTGTGTGTTTTATGCAAAATTGTTATTTGAAAGTTTCAATAAATTTTATGTTTTATATATGAGTAAAAATATATTTTTAATATACGTAACTATGATTATTAATCAGAAAATTTCGATCATTAATATTTATTTTTTTCTTTGTTTACTTCAATTAGGGAAGTATATAAATTAGAAGCAACTCGCACGCAGTGCTTTAACATTAGGTGAAAGAAAACAAATTACTATTGGGGCATTCCTCGTAATACCATGTTCATGCTCATATAAAAATTTGCTTTTTGCATTTTCGAACATGGTTTTTCAAACTGCGTTCATGCTGGCTATAAGGCAGTATTAGCTTTTATTTTTACATTTGTGTGCTGCAGCAGTCCAGGCTAATTGCTTTTCCTTTGACATTTTCTGGAATAAAAAAGAGGTAAATGACTATAATTGCTAAGGTAGTAACGTTGCGGAGATGTCAAAATTTGGCACGATGTATGTTTTTATCCATTTCCTACAGATTTATCCTGTGTTCAGATTTTAAAATTGGACAAGAAATAAAGAAGTGTCATATAGTTTTTATTAATCTTTGAAAAAGATTTGAAAAATTCCCCAAAAAATCCTTTTTTGTTATGCTAACGATTGTTTCATACAGAGTGTCTAGGAAGTAAAATGTTGATTATATTTGCAAAACTGTTGTCGATCATTTTGTCAGCTATAGAAAACTGGCGAGTGTCTTTTATAAAAAGCTTGGAAAAATCTACATTCTTACATAGAAATAATGCAAAAAGGTATGTAAGTTTTTGTGTATAGCCCAGTAGTCACGCAAAACCATATAAAAGTTATTTTCCTAACTTTACACATGACTTTACAAATTCAATACTTCCTAGAAGTAATAATAAACCTGTGATGCACTATTAAAACACCTTTTAAAATTAAAGGCGCTCATATAATGCTTTGTGACTACTGGGACACATTCGGTGAAAAGCCTGATTTTATTTCAATGCCGTTGTTTGTAGCTAAATATACTTTTTCGACCCAAAATTAAATAGTTAAAGCTTTTATATGTCTTTATGCTTACACACTGTAGGAAGCACAGTGGTTTGATCCCATACAAAGTTTGGAAAAAATAGAAAAAGTCGTCGTAGATCGATGAAATTTGGTAAATAAGTTTAAATTACCTCTATTAGAAGATATTAAAAAAAAATTAAATCCGCCCACAACCACGCATAGGCTTGATAGGCACAAGTGAACCGTGGCCTTTCTGTTTCCCATGTGGTTCTGTTTGGGAAGGAGACTTGGAAGTTTTTATAGAAGTTGTACTTTGAAAGACAGAGATGGCAGGGTAATAACCTTAGATTGTAGTCCTTAGTTATTTCGTCAAATAGCGCTGGGTGAGTGTTACTTGGTATATACAAATTGTTGTCAATGATTAGCCTAACTGTGAAGATCAGAGCTTCTTTCTTGACAAGAAGATGTAATGGTGGTACACAAAGCAAAATCTCCAAAGCATGTTGGAGCAGTACGCATCGCTCGTGTGATACAGACACAAGCTAGTCGTTGCAACTTGCTGAGCTTGGCTTGAGCTGCTTTTTGGATCGTCTTACTCCACCATACTGGTGCAGCATTTAAGACGATAGGTCTCATGATGGAAGTATACATTCACATGACTAGTTTGGGGCTTAGGCCCAGTTTTTACCTATACAACTTCTGCTGACCCATAATGAGGCTCTTGCTTGGTTAATGGCGTTGTTTAGTTCTGGGTTCCATGTGAGTTTATCATCAAGCGTCGCACCTAAGTATTTGACTTAATTTGAGAAGTTTATAGTTTCACCAAAAAGAGTAGGTTCAGTTAGATTTTCTCTGAGTCTTTTCCTGGTCAAGACGATGATGTTGCTTTTCTTAGTGATGAAATTGAGCCTTGTTTCTCTGCATCATTAAGGTACTATGTGTAAGGTACCATTAAGGTACTAAGTGCTCTCTGGAAGAGATACGATAAAGTATTCTCGTATTTTTCTCTGATAAGGATCACGATGTCATCACGATGACCCTGCACATCGAAGCCATTTGAGCTAAGAAGTTTTAAGAGTTCATCAACTACAATGAACCACAATATTGGAGAGAGAACTCCTTCTTGTGGACAACCTTTTGCGGCGAGTACTCTTAGTTCTGCCGTGCCCAAAGTTGATATTTCTCCATATTTCTTCATATTTCTGACTTTCAGCACGTTATGCACCCAAATACTTGTTGTTCCATAAACACTTTTGCGCTGTATGCATGCTTATATGAGCGTATGCGGCGTTGGGAATATTGTTGGTAATGCAGCGGGGAGTTTATAAGACAACCCTCTCTGATATGTCGATCAACAATTTTCTCCTTAGATTTTAGGAGAAAGGAGGTAAGGCTTTTTGGTCTATAAGATTTCGGTAGATCAGAAAGTCTACAGCCCGTTTTGGGAATAAATCTAACAATAAACCCTCTCCAGGCATTGGTTGTAGTACACCATGCGAGGCTCGTCCTACCTCCCATACTTTTTATTCAAAATTTGTACAGCATTAAGAAGGAGTAGTCGTACACCAATAATATTTGGTGTATCACTTTAAATGGACTATATACGATCACTTACGAAAAAATTTGCAAATCCGACCGCAACCATGCCTATTTCCAATATAGCAGAAAATTGTAAAACGCAACAATTTTTTTCGTATTGATTACTACTACTAACACAGCTAACTCGTACTAACACAGCTCACTCAAGAATCTGAAATATGTGTACATTAAAAAAATGCAACGCCCACCGTACACTATCTCCTTAAGTACCAAAAATGTTAATCTAATTTTATTAAAATGAATGCGAACATTCAATTTCTTAAAAACGTTTTATTTAATTCTTGCTGTATTTGCTTATGGCTCTATTATAATATGTTCTAAGTTTAGTTCTTAGTTCTTAGTTTTTTTACATATTTATTTGATTTGTTATCAACTAAATTTCTTTTATGAAATGTGGGATGAAAAACAAGGCTATGGGGAAACAGGAAGGAATTATGACCCAATTTAAATAATTATTTAACAATAAATAAATGGCAATAGGAAATTAGTTCAAGTCAATTTCTTTTCACGAAATACAGTAATTCCGCATAACAATGAAATATACTGTATAATAAGAGAGCGATTTTACACATAACTTCTCAATAAATTATCCCTATTTGAAACAAATTTAATTACGCTTAATTTTAAGTAATGTTGTAAACTAATATCTGTTAACACAGTTGCAAAACATGGAAAGCAAAATTAATGATAACACACCACAATACAATAACAACCTTTGTCTACTTGGACGGGTACTTTTTGCCTTTAGTTGTTGCTGGAAGAAGTTGTTTAAAACATTGCATACTTGCAGGCTTGCATTTTAAAATGCACATTTTCAGAGAAAATTATATAAAATTATGGAAAAAGGGGGTTATTTGTCGGTGAAATAATTTCTTGCAATTACATTTTAAAGAAATTAAAAGTATTAACACCATGATGTTGGAACTAATTAGCCCGGATCGGTAAAAAGCGCTAACAAAGAAAATATCTATTAAAGATCGATTTTATTCTTCATAGATTCTTAATAAAAAATAAACTGCATATAATTTCTAATATAATTTATATAAGCGAAAACAGATATACAATATAATAAATACTATTGCATATTATGTTTTAAAACACGTTGTTAAACTTAAGGTTTTAAAGAATAAAATCGTCAAATTTTATACAATTTTACTATGTAGCTATGTACTATAAAAAATGTTACACAAGTTTCATGATTTTTTATCAGAAAACTCATTCACTTTTTCAAAAAAAAATGTTATAGATTTTTCTTATCTAGATATCTGACTACAGTACAGTTTGCTTATATTGGAGGAAACAGGTTATTTTAAAAATGATTTATTGTCTCAGAAAAACCATTGTGCGTTGGTACAATATAAAAAGAATCGTAACATTTTATAAATTCGAATATGTTTTATTGATACAAGAATGAATTTAAACTACTCTGATGTGTACTCAAGAGGCAGTGAACATGAATGTAATTATGATCCTGAAGATACTGTTTTTCCAAGGATAAAAGCAAAAGCCAATTTAGATACTTTTTAGATACAATTTAGATTTAGTTATTCTTAAGGCGTCTTATGTTAACCCCTTCAATGGCTAGGCTAAACTAGGAACAAAATACAATTTTTTGGAGTAATATTCTTATCATTAAGGTCCTAAAAAGATGAAAAAACATACCTTTGATTTTTGTTTCCTGCGCTACTTACGTTTTGCAAGCTTGTACAAAGAAAAAATTGTTTTTTCTTCTGTTCGGCTCAAAATCTCTTTTTTTTTTTAATTGCTCGAAGATTTTTCAACGCTTAAGATCTTTGTTTTTTAAACCCTTTTAATATTATTATCATTATAGCCATATAAAGCACACCGGATTTTTGTCAGGTTGATTTTTTTCTTTTAAAATAGGCCAACATAGGCTTTTCTTCGGCACAAAATCAAAAACCAACTGACTTTAATGTCAAATATCTCTCTAAATTTATTTTGATCATGTTGGTTCATTTATTTTTCTAGAACCAAAAGATTTGATTTAAAAAAACCTTGCCAAATAAAAATTACTTCCTGACGTGTCCAATATATTGGGCAAATCCACTGAAAGGGTTAAGAAGGTATCAAAATCTGGCTTTGTAGTCTAGTGAAGAGTGGCTTTGTAGTCTAGTGAAGATAGTCTAGACGAAGAGAAAGTCTAGACTGTCAACTCAGAGGTCCCTGGTTCGAGTCCGTGTTCGGGCATGGTTCTTACTACATTTAAGAATTATTGAAACAAAAAATCCACAAATTGTGGAAAATATGGAATTAAAGGACAGAGACAACTACGGGCTGGAAATGCTTGCCGAGGTTAAGGCATAACCCTAGCCTTGGTTATAAGCAATTCAAATTGTCTTTTACGTTTGTTCCGCCGAATCGATAATTCACGTATGGTTTTAATCAATTCTTTCTCTAATAATCTCTCCCTTTCCTTTCAGGTCGAGGACCAAACGTTGTTTGTATAAGGTGCATGCCTTGGTAAAAAAAAAAATATTTAAAAGAGGAAATAAAGAAATAAATTTACTTCAGGCAATAAAGCAGAATTTTACGCCACATACAAGACCGATGTGTCTTATGTCCAATTATACATTCTAATAATAAATAATATTGATTATTATAATACTTAAATGGTTTGGCTAAAATTCTTCTGTGAGTGTTCAAAGGTAGATGAGTGGGGCTTTTCTGTGTCCTAGTAGTCACACTCATTCAAATAATAGTAACACAGAGCATAGAACCTGTTTGGCTTTTTTTAAAAAAATATTACACAATAGTTATTTATCTCTGTTAAAAAACATATTTTACTGCTTTATAAGTTATGACGACATCGTTAAAACTCATAGCTGATAAAACTCTGTAGTGAAATGTCACAGTAGTCACAATGAAATGCTCCAATTATGATTAGTTTTATAAAAAAATGTTTCTCTACTAAGGCATAAAAGGAGATGGAAAGAGAAGGAAAATAATACTTTGGCATACAAAAGACCGAACATGATTTTAAGATATTGTCGTTACTATGATTTCGATCTGTTTCCTTTAATAGTTTGCTTTATATGGATATAGCTTTGGTACAGAATATAATTTGGCTCAGATTTTAATTATGTACAATAAATAATATGAAACGAGCCTAAAGCATAAAAAAGTCAGGACACTTTCAGTCACAAAATCTTACACCAGCAATAATAAAAAAAAAACAATAATAATAAATTTTGTATGCTTTCTATGAGAGCAGATTTCGACTGTTAAGCAGTTATTGCCTGGCATTCTCATCGCAAATATCTCATTTCATTCTCATATCTCACTGCAAAGTCTGAAGACATAGAACTCAGAAAATCGCTTATTTTTGAAATGATATGTGCGAAAATAGTGTGACTTGTTAAGTACCAGGTTTAGGCCCTCAAGCTTAATTTGTATAGCTTAAGTCACTGTTTCGATTTTGCTTTAATAGAAGTAAAAAAGGTATACTAAAAGCTTACCTCACGATATTTTTAGGTCCACACTCTTTGATTGAGTTGTGTCAATCTCAATCAAATTCAGAGAGTTGAGTCAGGGTGCATATGATTCTCACAACAATTTTATTCCCCCTCCTTTTTGTGTATTTAATGATTCGACGCAGTCAGAGGAGACCTTTAAATTGTTACTTCGAAAAATTAAAAAAAATTTTTTTTATATGAAAATTTTTTATTATACTTAGACTTTAAGTGTCTTACTTCTGGTAGGTTAAAAAATCTGATTGTTATTCTAAGATTTCTAGTGAATTTTATTAAGCAAACATTTCCAGTTTTTTATTGGATAAAATCTTTGAAAAAATCCTGCTATAAGCCTTCTATAAAGATTTTAAATGTAAAACAGAGGGCATGAGATGAAGTTTTAATAACGATTTTAAGTAATTTGACCACGAGTGTGAACAAATTTAAACAAATTATTCAAAAGTAAGGCATTTAGTTGAATTTATTTTGAGTCATGTAAAACATGAAGAAAATAAACAAAAGCAAGTCGACTTAAAGAAAATCAATTAACTTAAATACTTTTACGACTTATTTTTACGGTACATCAAAAAGAGGTTTCTTTTAAACAACGCAGCTAGATCAATTTTAGCATTTTTCGTAAATGGAAAAGCAAATCTAATCGATAACGTTTTGAATGCTAAACACGACGAACACAAAACGCTTATAGAGTCAGCTATGAAAATTATAGGTATAACCAAATTAAAGAACTTATATACTACACTCAAGGTAACGAACAAGAAAGACATCTATGTATGAAAAATCGTGAGGAATTAAAAGAAAAATTCAACGCTAACGTATAGTTTATGAAATGCAACGAGGAGGTGGAGGATGTGGTTGACGCTGAGATAAAAGCAACATAACAAATGTTCTAGACTGACCTAAGCCTTAGCAAGCGTCTAAGTGTTGCCACCGTTTTCTAAATTTATACAACTAATGCCAATATAAATCAGCTGGAAGAACACACAGAACTGTAATTTATTTCTTTTCAACATCAGCAAAAAGTGTTGACAGCTTACCGTTGATGTTGACGGTTTCACTTGGAATATATGTGTAAGAAATATAAAAAATTTACAAATTAATGCAAATATTGCGTTGCTATCGAATTAAATTTTTTTTTAATTATGAATCAAATGTTGACATAAGCAAAGGCGAATAGTAATTTAAAAGGCAACGAAAACAAAATCGATATTCCGCTTTTTTCAACAGTGTCAAATTTTAATAGATTTCAAGTGTGGCAGCATTTAAGACTTTATTGACTTCATCGGCAAAGTTTTCAGCAGCAGCTCTGCATGTTCTAAATATTAAGCATCACATAAAATTAAATTTCAAGAATCTTAAAAGCTTTCAAATGGATTTTTGGATGAAGTTGAACTGAAGTGCTTGAGCATGATTCTTAAGCAGCGATTCTAGCTGGAATGTTTTATGGAGTGAAACAGCAATTTTAATAAATTGTTATTGATTATTTTTTTTAAATTATGTATGCTGTTTAAGAAAGGCATTCTTTTGGGAACGAGTGGGAAATTTTAATGAAATAAAAGCGAGGTTAATAAAATTCACAAAGGCAACATTAAACATATCCCAAAGACATATTGAGGGCAGACCTGGACAAAATAGAAGAAGGTGAGTTTAAAAAAGAAAAAGCATAACATAAGGGGGCACAACTAGTTAGAATTTTGACAAAACAAATTTTTTCCCATTTTCTAAAAGTAGAATATTTCAAAAGTATTCCCTAAAAATTTCAGACTAACCTGATTACTAAGTATGGAGGTAAATAACTTTTAAAAGAGGTTTTTTATCTGCATGTAACAAGAAAAAATAGTAGATTTTTTCAAACATTTTTTTTTTTAAGATACAAGAAGTTATTTATATTTAATACACCTATTTTTAATACTCCTTTTTCTTAAAATTGTTGTTGTTTTTTACTTGCTTCAATTACAACAAGAAGATATAAAAATAAAAATATTTCTTTTTAAGCAGTGAGAATCGAACTTGAACCTTTTCGATCGAGAGTTCTACACACTAACCACTACTCCAAAACAGGGACCGAAAATAACTGTTATTTTACAATTTTCAGATGAAAAAGGCATAACGCAAAAGGTGCCGGAGGACTTTTTTAAATATACCATTATTATCGTAATGGCAGCAGCTACGCGATTATTAAACGCCTTTTAAATTTTTGGCTGTTACTATAAAAATTAAAATTAACTGTTATTTTTTGCCTTTTATTTTTTCGGGCAAAAATAACTGTTACTTTTGACTTTTATTTTTGAGGTCAAAAATAACAGTTATTTTGTGTTTTTTATTTTTTCGGTCAAAAATATCAGGCAATTTGTATTTTTTTTTTCAAAGGCCGAATAAAAAACTTTAAAAACTAAAAAGTTTTATAGCTCAAAATGTGCGCGCTGATGAGACGAATTGCATAAAACTTTTTTTGGCGTTCGAGAGGCCTTTAAAAAAATTCAAATTGCCTGATATTTTTCACCGACAAAATAAAAGGCACAAAATAACTGTTATTTTTGACCAAAAAAATAAAAGTCAAAAGTAACAGTTATTTTTGCCCGAAAAAATAAAAGCCATTAAATAACTAGTATTTTTGTCGGAAAAAATAAAAGTTAAACGATAATTGGTAATATCTGACTTTTTTGATAAAAACCGGTACGGTCTCTGCTCCAAAACCCTTCGGTTCATGATCATGATGTGATTCATTCAATATTTAGTATTAACTAAAGCTATGTTGCAGTAGATGACAGAAATTTATTAAAGGGATTAAGCATTAGCTATCCCACATATTCTATTGTGAATGCGTGAAGCTTTAATGCAGCAGATCAGAATCATCGATCAAATACTACGTTTCTATGGCGAGTTAAGTCGGAGTTGACTCGGGATTAACTTCCCATGGAAACGCGAGTTGAGTTGAATTTCGTTAAATCCAGAAAACTCCGCGAAACTTGTTAGATTTAACTGAGTGAGATTGGATGCGTTCAGAATATGAAACAGTTGCTCAACTGTTCAGCGAGGTTTTCTTGATTATTTGTTATTTTATTTTATTTCTGCCGCTGGGCTGACATAAAATGCAACAAACCGTTCAGCAGGCACACAAAATAACGGAAACTAATACTGATCAAAGTAAATTTTGCACCTTCTGAGCGCACACATTTATATTAAGAGAAAATGGCGAATAGAATTGCAGAAATCCAACTCGACTCAATGTTGTGCATGGAAGCACTATCGAGCTAGAAACGCCATTTTGTCAACTTGACAAAAACCCAACTCAGGCTCAACTCGCCATAGAAACGTAGTAAAAAGCATTGTGCATTAGCTATCCAAACAACAAAAGTAGCAAGGTTCGATTGAATGGGTTGAAAATTATCACAAGATGCCAATTGTTTTAGGTGTAGATTTTAGTTGCGAATACAGACATGAATGTCTGGCCGGTGGTCTGGCACTCGAAAATTTAAGGTATTTTTAGGATTTTTTTAAAAATTCAAGATATTGAACAACGATATTTAAACTTTTAAGGTGCAACACTCATTCATCATAAAAAAAAAATTTTTAATCAAAAAAATTGTTGATCTTGTTCAAAATGGTGGTCAATGAGAAAAGGGGCATGGGCGGTGTTGTAGATTTTGTCTCTTCTATTTATCTGAAAACTAAAAACTTAGATTATTAGTGCAACACTTGAAAAAAAGATATGAAAAATTGACAGAATGACGCGCATTTGAAAATTAAGTTCTTAAAACAGCGTGTTTTCTACCGGTTATTAAGTGTAAAATATACGATGTTTTTTAAATAAAATTTTGACTCTAGTTCCAGCGGTAGCCACTGATGTTATGAATACCATATTTAAATTTCAGATGATTCGGCCGAATAGCTTTTTGTTTTTTCTACAACACCATGCCGAAAAAAGTAGTTTCGAAATAAATGAGTATAAAGAGAATGAATGTAGACGAAACACTGTGACTCGACACCTACTAAAACGGCTGTAGAAGTGATAATAACGTCAGAAAGACTATACTTTTGAAATATAAAAAAAGATCCATTTCAATGCCGTTTTGATAATTATAATTTGCGAATGATAAGCGATCCAAATATTTGCACAACACGATTAGGACAACTATTGATGTAATATTTGCTAGAAATATCGATGACATTTCATCTATACAATTCGATATTTTATTATTGGGTTCGATATTTTAGATATGAAAACCCAATAATTTCATAATTTGTAAAATAACAAAAATAATTCAAAATTGATGTAAAACAATAATGTGAGGTAGCAAAATTTACTGGTGGGAATACTATTTTTTTAGTTAACAAAATGGTATTTTAAATTTTTTAATTAAAAAAACCATTTTTTTTTAAATTTATACAGGTATTGTGCATAAAAAATAGTTTAAAATTTTTTGTTTTTTTTTAACAATTTTCTGGCTTTTTTATAAAGGGCGCTGAAAATGACATTGAAAAAAAGACATCCAAAACGGGCACTACTATTATTACTGAATAGTATTGATCATGGCAGAATAACCAGGTAGATGCAGTTCGGAGAGCAAAAAACGAGAGAGCAAAACATTGGCTTAACTATAATGTCACTATTGACAATTTATGTTTAATCGTTCAGCCATAGGGATGTTTAATTTACTTGTAACCGTATAAATCAATTGAGTACCCAGATTTTATGTATGAACATGTAAAAAAAGTAAACAAAAATCTAAAAAATTTTGTAAAATGAGCCGTGTTTTAAGATATAATATATAACTAATTGTAGTTTTGCCTGAAATGAAGCAAATGAAAGTTTACTTTTAATATAATTTTCATTCGACTACTTATTTCGATTGTTCAGTAACCAATTTATTTGTAAAGCTATGTACGGCTTCTTTAAACTGTCAAAATATATTTTGACAAGTAAAATTGCTGTTTGAAAAAATTAAATTTATTTAATGAAATCGACGATTGTTTGTTTATTTGCCAACAATTGATGAATTGTTTTGGAATTATCGCGACGGGAGGAAGTTATAGGCAGTCCAGTAAAGCCGTTGTCAAACCTGAGTTGTCGTTAAACATTTCCAGTTACCGCAATTGAAATACTCAAGATAAACTGCTTGGGAGTACATGCTATTTACGTTTAAGTCCACCGGAATGGAAACGGATGTACTAAATTCAAGAAACAATCTTAAAATAATTATGTGTATTGTGTTGCAAGTAATTGTGCTCTGTGTTATTTTTAAATTGTAATGTTTAAAATGTAATTAATAACTTGCTGGGACTTTGAAAAAAATAAATTAAATTAATTGTCCTTAAGATTGCAGCTACGTTTTTAATTCGATCCAATCGGCAATAAGTAACATGCGAAATTACTACATTAAAGGCCGTTTTCTCAATGTTTAATTTACTTGTATGTCCGGTTAAGCACTAATCGGAACTTTGACCGGCTGTTAGCAAGAAAGCATTTTCTCAATGTTCGGTCTTAAGTGCCGGTTAAGTTAATGGCAAGTTGAGGTTCCGGTTAGTTGCTAATCGGAAGAACAGCTGTGCAGTGCAAAAAATAATTATATATTTTATAATTAAGAATTGATAATAATTGATAATCATCCAATAAAAAAGTCAAAATTGATATCATTTTCAAAGCAGCTCATTTTGACATTATAATTACGCCTGTGTTTTTGTTTTGTTGTCGGAGAGAGCGTATTTCTAGTACATCTACCTGGTTATTCTACCATGAGTATTGATAACAGTATTTAATACTAAAGATCGAGAGGTTATACAACTCCGCTAAAACAAAAGATACAAAATTTGTTGATATTTCGTTGCATCTCTAAATTTTTGCTCCGCTACCGCAAATGAATCGATAGTGGTTTATATATTTATTTTTAATTATTTTATTAACCCTTATGTAATAATGTACAATAAGAACTATGTTTTTTTATAGTACAAAGTTGAATAACAAGCAGCATTTGATATAATTAGAAAAAAAATTAAATTAAATTGACACTAACAGACCGTAAAAAATACTAACATTAATTAACGTAAAATAATAATATTTTTTTCTTTTTTTATTGAAGAGAAAAGGTAAAAAAAGAGAAAATAAATAAAATAGAACAAGAAAAAATAATTAGAAAGAAAGATAACTAAAAATAATTAAACAGAAAAAGAGTTAGGAAGCAGTTTATTAATTTCTTAAATGTTTTGTGGCGCAAAATGTTCCAGTATGGCATGCCTGAATCTTGTCTTTACTCTAATAGATTTGAAATGACTCGGTAATGAGTTCCATATTCTAATAGCTTTAACAAAAAATAGTCTCGTAGAGTTTAGAAAACTATAACATGGTATAATAAGAATTTGTCTTTTGACGACTGACCAAATTGCAATTTATCAAAAAGATAGTTTGGTGTTCTGGACTGGATCAGTTTGTGCAAAAAATAAAATATATTGATTGAAAACTTGATTTTTTTTTCTAAAATGCAAAATATTATTTATTATTTTAAGGTCAGTAGGTAAGATTATAGGTCAATAATACTAGGCACGTGTCAGAACCGCAAAACACCATGTATCTTGAAAATTTTACGATATAGGAGGAAACTGAGTACAGATTTGGAACCAGTGTTGAAAGTACATATAGGAATGATAATGGGTTTGCCGGATCCGAAATTTTTAGACTAGTATTATTTATCCGAAAATGTCTGAATATAAGGCACTTCACACAGTTGTAAATGAAGAAATAACCGAGTACTAACTTTTTCCGAACCAAACTTCAACTATTTAATACTTGGTGAAGAAATTGGCCGAAAATGTTAAAATTTTCGAATTTTTCTTTCAGAATTGAGCTTACCGTTCAGTAAAAGTTACTACAGCTCATAAATTTATTTTAAGACATGTTAAGCTACTGGGTTGCATTCAGGAAATTTAACACTTGACAGCAGCAGTCACGACCAAAACCATGACACAATATAAATACCTTAAAAAAAACGCAAACACAACAAAAATATGTTGAATGAAATTATATACGAAACTTTGTGTAGGGATTGCTTACTGATGAAGGGGACCAACACACCAGCGAAGCACTGCTGAACCCTGGCTTAACACAAGAATAAAACGCACACGAATTGAGAGCCTTTAACATATCCGGCGTTCTTTAAAAAACACCACATTAAATAGAACAAAGGAGAAGAAGGAGGATGAGGCTGAGGGTGAGGGTGAGAAGAATAAAGTAAGCAGAGTCAGAAAAAGCTATCCGTTTCTGTTAAATATTCAAATTTTTTTCACGTCTATCTGTGTTGTTTGCTTTTTTATCTTGTCTACTCTAGAGCAAATCTACGAGATAAAAAAAAATTAATTTGCACCTTTTCAAAAAAATAAGAGCAAACAAGAGATTTATTTTTTGTGTTGTGTTGTTCTTTTTTTCTCCTTCTATTATCCTTGCTTATTTTTAATTTTTATCTGCATGACACTTTTTCCATTTTCACACTTATTATAATGTGCTTATGTTGTCAGATTTGCGTATGATTACGTTCTGCCAGGTATTAAATATTTGACAGAGGAACAACGCAAGCTTATGGTACTTTAAAAATACAGATATTTAAAATAAAATGTAATTGTAGTATGGAACATTTAACGGTTCACATTTTCAGCTCAAGTAGATTTAATTGAGTATTGAGTGAATAAAATAAAGGAAAATAAAAGAACGTGTGTATGTATTTAAAATATTTTTTTGAGTCAAGTTTTTGATGTTTAAAAAATTATGGTTTTATTAATTTTTGCTGATTTCTTATCGAAATTTTTTTTTAATTTTTCAAAAATATTCCACAAGCCATACGCCGGATTCGAACTGGCGACCTCTCGATCATTAGACGAAAGACCTATCCTCTAAGCCACGTAAGCATGTCAATTGTGACTCTTGATTTATCGCTAAATATAAGGGTGCAAACAAAATGAACGCCGAAGAGGACAGGCAAACTATATAAACAAGCGAGATAAAAGTGTTTTTTTTCTCTCTCGATTGCTTGCAGTTTTTTTTTAATCGGCCTTTTTCCCTGCTTATCCGCTATCTAAGGCCGCGTTCATAGTGGACGCTTTGGCTGAAGCTGATGCATCAAGCTGCTTTGTCGAGCTTTTTTTGTTCATAGTGAATGCTTATTCAACGCTGCACAAAGTAGCTTTTTGGTGTTCATAGTGCACGCTTTATGCTTGTGGCTGATGTGCTTTGTTTTCATTTGTTTCTTTAGAAATTAATGCCATCAATTGCGTTTTGCAGAGTAACTGAAAGATTTTTGTTTAATGAGTATGTAGATTCGCGACGATCACCAAAGAAAGATCACCAATAACAAACAAAATAGCTGCAAAAACAACGAAAACAATGTTAACACACGAGATAGAATACACAAGTGCATACAACTAAAAAGCACCACAAAACGAAACAACAACGCAACAACGGTTTAAACTTCAGCACAAAAAATATCCAACAAATAAAACAAAATCAAAGAAAATATTGTTAACAGGCAAAATAGATAAACAAGTGCCGAAATCCATTTAAAAATGCATTACGACTCAATAAATAATTAAACTAAACAAAACAATTAAAACTGTGTGATCAAACAAGAATAAAGCGCCGAATAGCATTTTAAAAATGCTCTACAACAAAGCATAAAAACAAAATTATTTTGCTGTGTGAGCAAGCGAGATGGAGATATAAGCGCTGAAAGGCATTTGAAAAGAAGCTTTATTCTAGCTTTACGCTGGCACTATGAGCACTTTGAGCTTATGATTATACATAAAGCGTTTTTCAGCTAAACCTCTCGGCTAAGCTAAAAGCATTTACTATGAACGCGGCCTAAGCCGACATAGGTGATTCAAATATTGCTTCTATTTTCTCGGTGTAGTCATTCTTTGTCTTGCATGAAGAAAAGCATAACGTGATTTATTCAGATCTGCTAGACATTTTTGTATGTTGTTATGTTCTGGCGTGAATCAGCAGTTGAAAATAGCTAATGCATCCTTTGAAAATGACATATAAAAAATTAAGGGTCATGAACACAGTCTTTTGAAGAGCAGCATGAATAATATCGTCCTACTAAGGAATGACGGCCGTAGCCTACTGGATAAAGTACGTGGCCCGTATGTCAAAGAACCACGGTAGTCTGGATTGATTTCCCAGTTCAGAGAAAATGTTTTTTTTTCAATTGAGTTAATATCTATATTCCTCAGTGAGAATTAATCTTATCCCGGGATCTCAGGAATAATTCGGGATAATGAAAACTAATTTAAACAGAACATTTAATGAATCTTTTCATGCAGTATATGAATATTAAATAACTTAAAAAAAACCATTTCCATGCATAAGATATTTTTATTAAATTTGATCGTTTTAAATTTACTTAGACTAGTTTTTCAAGGGCAAATTCTCATGAAACACGACCTAGAAACTCAATTTTCTTTTTTTAATTTTTCGATAGCTAAAAAATGTTCCCAAAGACAATGTAACCAAATCTTAAAACGCGTTTTCTGAAAAATCATGTTTTTCAAACTGGTCTCCACGATATCTCAAGAACTACTTTATAGATTGACTTGATTTTTTTGTTTTAAAGTAGATAAAATCTATTGGATCTTAAACCTAAATTCAGATAGGGTTTTTTTAAAGCACTTTAAAGAGCGAAAAATGTGAAAAATGTAAAAAAGCACTAAAAATTCGCAATTCCGCCAATTTTGTATTTTCCAACTATTTATTAATATTATAGGTTCAAGCTCTATATAATTTAATTGTTAAGTTGACGGCTTATTGACAGTGTGACCAGAAGAATTTTGAAAAAATATTCTTTTTGTTAAAAAAAATATGTTAAATATTCCACTTTCAATTTTTATATTCCACAAAAATATTCCACTTTCAATTTCAAAGATATATATCTAAATAAGTCTAAATATGCATATAAAAAAAAACACAGAAGCAAGTTTAAAAACATTTATTTATTTGATTACTATCGCACTTATATTTATTTTCTTCTTCTATAAAAAATTATAAACATTGTTACGGTTTTTTGAATTTTAAGTAACGATATACAATATACAAAACTTAAATTCAGGCACATCTTCGAGGTCAGTTCTTAAATTCTTGCTTGTATTATTATCATAGAAATTCGCATTTCTAAATTTTTTTATTAAACTATCTGGTATTTGACAGGCATTACAACACTTTTTTTGAGCATGCAGCCATGTTTTTACATTCAACAAATTATTTAAGAGTTTTTCTTGCATTCTATTTCGAATTTTCGTTTAAATAAGAAAGATTCATATAACTCAAAATGTGCTCAACCTCAGCATTGCTAAATGGTAAGCTAAGCGAGAAAAGCACAAATTTTGATACATCTTCAGATTCCGAACTTTGATCAATAACTTTTTCTGCTTTATTGTTTTGAATCCACATCTTAAAATAGTTAAAAGAAATAGCTATTGTTAGCAATAATAGTGGTATTCACGATGTGGTGCATTTGTGATAAATTTTTGCAAAATTTACAATACTTACAACTTATTGTGATCAAACCTTCGGTAAAGTACATATTGTATTTTTAAAATCAATTATATTAATTTTTATTAAATAAACTCACAGCGTAGCCTTTAGCTTGCTCCATGCTGAGTAGAAATGCTTGTACAATCAGCTGATCTCATACACAACTTGTATATTTTCCACAGGGTTTTATATTGAAAACTGAATTTTGTTTTTGTTATATTAAAAAATTTACTACAAATATCAAATTTATCAAAAATACACAATACAAGGGAAAATACAACACATCGTGAATACCCCCTAATGTTTTCTTAAGTAAATTACTTACTGCTGTAACATAATCCATAAAAAAAATCTAACCAAACAAACATATAAGCATATTTACTTCACTTTTTAAGCTGCGTGAAGTTATTGCATGAATTGCAATAAAATAGACAACGAAGAAGTTAACCACAAAATGAATTCCTTATATTGCGTTTTACAAGGTGGTTCAGAGATAAACAAAAAAAATGTCGATAGCCAAAAAACAACACATTTAGTAACCAAATAGACATTATTTTATTGCAATTTTTGTGAATTTTGAAAAATATAATCATACGAAAAATATTCCACTTTTTATGCTGCATATTTTTATAAAAAAAAATATGCTTCCCGAAGCTAAAATATGCCAAAGTGGAATATAATATTCCACTCTGGTCACACTGCTTATTGACACTTCACATTACACTTTTAAGCACAAAAAAAATATCTTCCTACACGTTGAGAATCAATAAATGAAATAAACTTACTTCCTTCTATGAAAAAAAATCAAGAACATCACCATATTTTTGGGCATCTAGATGAGAACGTGCCCTTATTACAATTCAGTGACTGTCTCTATTGGCCAAAGCAAAATATGCTCCTTTTGTAACGTTTTTCATCATGCCCTGAGTTGTTGAATGGTCTAAGGCTTGCTGGCGTACACTTTTAAAATAATTCTACAAAAACAAGTCCGAAGGGGTTAAAACTGTTAAGTCTGGGTGGCCAGTCAATGTCGCCATTTTTTGACATCACACGTTCAAGGAACTTTCCTTGCAGAAACAACATTATTCGATTTGAAGTGTGACTGGCGCACTGTCTTGCTGAAATTAATAACTGTCGAGACCTTTTTCACACATTTATGGGCAGACATAATGAGCCAGCATCCACCGATATCGATTCCCATCGACTGTTTCGCCTTCTCTGAAGAAAAATGGCGCAATGATGGTTTTTGGCGCAAACGCCGGCCCAAACAGCCACTTTTTGGTCATGCAATAGTGTTTCATGGATCTTGTGTGAATTCTCCGTTCTCCAAAAGCGCAAATTTTGCTTGTTAACGGCACCAGAGAGTGTGAAATGGGCCTAGTCGGCCATCAAAATTTGCTTCCAAAAATCAGGTTGTCATTTATTCGAGCGACTACTGTTTCGCCGGATTCTAAGTGATGTGAACAGTCTGTCGGCAAATTTCTTTGAGTTTATTGCACTTTATGCGGAAACAAATGCAAATTATTCTTCAAAATGCGCCGCAAAATGGTTTTACTGACTCCAAAATACTGTTCACGGCAATACTCTCTTTTATCACCTTAATCAGTTTATTGGAACATCGTGGGCGTTGATAAACCATCTTCTACTGTCCCGTGCTCAGCGAAATTCGAAACGAAACGACGAATAGTGTTGTTAGACGGTGCTTGTTGGCCACGATATTTTAGAAGATATGCACGTTAGAAATGAGTTAACATAACGGAGCGACTCAATTCAATATACAGAGCCAGTATTTCGGAGCGTTGTTTCCGAGTAAAGGTAAAGCGACTCATGGTTAAAGCAGTACTGAATTGACGTTTCAAAAACTGTCTACTGAAGTCAGTCAGCTGATAAATGTCAAAGTTTTTCAATGTTTACATATCGATATAAAATATGGTGCACTAGACCAGTAGCTCGTTCTTGTAAAAAAGTCGGCAAGTTACCGATCAAGGTATTTATCCTTAGTTACCGATTTCGTGAGAACTAGTGTTTGTGTACGTTCAAATCGTTAAAAATTTAGTCCGTGATGATAAAAAACACAAATCGAGAAGAAACATTGCAATATTGAGTCAAATGACCAACGACTGTTTACTTGCATTTATTTTATTTTATGTGTGCTAAAATTTTCTAATTGAGGGTGATGGTCTTCTTGTTAAAAAGATATTTGAAGTTTAAGTTAATTAATTATGTTATATTAATGTGTAATAATGCTTGCAAAAATAATCAACAATTATGAATGTTAATAATTTGACACTAAGTGATGTGTAACAAAAACTTAGCACATATTTGCAAGCGGTAAATTTTGCATTGATCTTAGAAATATGTTGTTTGCTTAAATTTTCTTCTTTTTGGTAAATAGGCATTCGTTTTAAATCGCATTACCTTGAAAACTAAAACGTTTTAAGACAAACAAAAAAATTATAATTTGTTAAAAATGTAGCTTGAGCGGAAGTACCCATTTTTTAATATATTTGAATTGCGAATACTTGTTGTTTCATACATACACAGCATTACTGTTATTTATACAAATTGGTAGAACTCTCACTTGCCGCAGAGTGAGAAAACCCTGAATTTTTATCGATTCACTTTTCTTACACAAACACATTTTTGAAAGATTTCATTGAAGTGAAATCGGAACATGTGACAGCTTATCGATTTGGAACGAACGAAATGAACAAAAATCGATTCAGATTATTGCACAAACAGTGTAGGTGAGAATTACGTCAGAATGACGTCAAATCTGTAACATGGATCGGTAACTGCGATCGTAACGAGTTGCAAGAACGAGCTACAGCTATGTTAAAAACTTTGTAGTCATTAAATTTTTTCATTTTTTCTTAGGGTTTCTTGGCTTTAGGACAAAAGATGTCTTAGGTCTGGTTTAGGATCTGCATGATCAGCTCCAACCCATATCTTGGTAAAAAAAAGGGAGCAGTCAAGTGCGAATAAGCGATTTCATTGAATGTTAATTACGTAGATCTCTTTAAAATGTAAAATACTGATTTACTTGTCGAAAGACCATTCAGGTTGAAGAAATATATTTTTGACTGGAATGGCAGTGCTTCAGAAACATTTTTCAGTTCATAACCCAATCGAAAAATAAGTTATAAACTCAAATTCTCTTCATAGATCGTACGGATATTGAATTATTTTTAAACATTTTCCATACACTCAACTAAAATGGAGCAAATTTATAACGCTTTTCTAAAAATGCACTACTTCAACAAGCCTGAGACAAAAGAAAACAAAATGTGTGAAAAATAAACACAATCTTGAGCGAATATCAACTGAATGCAATTAATTCGTATTCACGCAGAAACAAAAATATATATTTATTTATATCCATGTATCTTGTATCTGGTTAAGAAAGTTAAACAGAGAAAGGCTGACTGCTCGTGGTGAGTTGAAATAAGAAGGTTGAAGCAGCCAGGCAGACGCACTTTACAGCTATTTTTAGCCTTCCAAGTGTTGTCGAAGAAATGTTTATTTATCTGCTTTTAAACTTTGTGGATGCGAATGCGTGGTCGCACTTGAATGCTGTCGATGCTACAAGCTGCTTTGTGCTTGTTTGGTTGTTTGTTTGTTTGAAGAACCTCTAAATAGTATATGTATGTATGTCTAAGTTTGTGAGCTGCTTTACGCGGCGGGCTGATAAAGTTCAAGACGCACTCACGCATACACTGAGCTGGTAACATCATCAGCTGAAGCGTGCCTCTAGCAACCACAAGCAGCTGTTTTGTCTTGTTTCTTTGTTTTTTTTTCTGTTTTTTGCACCACACCCTACATGATACCGACCGGCCCTCCCACAACCAAATTGACTTCTTAGATACTTTAAAATGCATCAACGACGGCATTTCAGCGCATCGACTACAATTAAGGTTAATGTTTTCATGTTTTCCATCTACCCCATCATCCAGCTGCAGCTCGAATTGAGTGCAAAAAAACAACACAAAATAAATAAGAATAAAAAAATAAAAAAACAAATTTAAAATTGCAGCAAAATACTGGAGCAAGTGACAAGGATACGCCATGTATCACCAGGCAAGGCAGCAGCCACAAGCAAATTAAAGCCTCCAAACAAGCAAACCCCGAGGAAACCAGCTGAAACTGCATCAACGCGTCGCAGCTGCTTGAGTTGATGTTGGTTTCGCTAGTCATTATAATGAATGCTAGCTAGCTGGCAGCTCAATTTTATACTACACAGCCAAAACCATGTTGATATTTGCGATGCATGTTCGTCCAAGTGTTTGCAAAATAAGGAAAAATTTAAAGAATATGATGAGGCAAAGCAAAAAGCTGCAGCTTGGAGGACATGTGCATATTTTTAGCATAACAAAATGTTTTGTCGTCTGGAACGAGACCGGCTAGTAATGAATCAGGGGCAGTGTGTGTTCATCAAGAGTTGCGCTGGCTACCCAGTTGGAAAAGGAGCCCTGCTGTATGTCTGCCGGTAACATGCCTTGGAAGGACAGAAGACATGCTCGCCTCCATACCCGCTTATATCTTTTTTGTATAGGCATGTCCTAGGCCGGCACGTCTACCAAATGAACGGCCGTAGCAGCAATGCAACATGCATCTTATGTTATGAATGCAGAAGGTATACATGTCTGCCAAATAAACTGCCCTAGCAGCAATGCTGCATGCATCTCTGGGCATTAATGCTGCATTCATACCATGAGATGCATGCAGCATTGCTGCTACGGCAGTTCATTTGACAGACATGCCATCCTAGGACATGCCTATACAAAAAAGATATAAGCGGATATAAGCAAGGAGGCGAACATGTCTGCTAAATTTCCAAGTAATGTTGCTGACAGTTGAAAAATTACCATTATCCGGAGACTTGAACCTCGGCCGCGTGAGTTTCAATGCATATACTTATCGATTCGACCATTGCAGCTGTTAACTAATCGTCGCTTGATTTGCTTCATTAAGAATAAACGTACGAGCACAAAGTAAGAAAATTAACGCGTTAGCTTTGTTATTATAAGCAATTAATGCAAAAAACAGAACGAAATCACTAAAAACAGAACAAACTAAAAAAAAATAGATGCCTCGTTGGACACACGAGAGAAGCGAAGTTTTTTCACAGTTTCATAGATTTGTTAATTTATTAGTTTTTTTATAATAAAATAATTTTTAAATTCAAAAATTTAAAATAACATCAAATTAATTAAAGCAACACAAGTTATAATCACACCAGTAAATTTTATTACATAGCATTTTTATTTTATTTCTTATTATTTTTGTAAATGTTTTCAATTATTATTATCGAATTTTATTAATGGAATTTAGGGGTTTATGATAACTAAAATAGCAATATATCTAGAAAATACTGCATGAATAGTTGTTTCTAATCGTGTTGCACAAACATGTGGATCGCTTATTATTTGTAAATTAAATTTATCAAAAAGGAATTGTTTAAGTGCCTTTGAGGATTCATTTCTAAGATTACAATTAAAATCTCCACCAAAAACAATTGGCATTATGTGATAATTTTCACCCAGTTCAATGGAACCTGCTCGTGTATAACATAAAAGAGATTTGTTGATAAATTTTATTATGTTATCAATTTTGTTTTTTTCGGTCGTATTCTGAGGTGAAATTTAAATCGAAATCATCAAAATATGTTGTCCATTAGGACCTATCATTTCTGCAGAACATACTTCTCCAATTTTTGAAATATCAGCGGAAAAATTTTGTAGCTGTCTGTTTAAATATATTGACATATCTCCAGTGACTGTATTGTATTTATCTTTATTATAATTACGATAAATTGTAACTCCTCCAGAACGACAACTATTTCTCTGAAATTGAGATATACAAGCGAAATTAGTGATATCGATACTTTCATCATTTTGCATTTTTGTTTCTGATAGCAATATAATGTCACAAATTTGAGTTATAGAATCGGTAAGATCTTGAGAATGCGCATGGAGACTCTGACAATTTAAAGTCATTACAAAAAAAACCTGTTTGCTCTCTATCTCTATTTTTTATAGTAATATATTTAGTTTATAATTTGTTAAGAGAAAATCTTTGAAATTCTCGAAGTAAATCAACATTAGAAAAATCATTTCGTTTTCAATCATTTCAAAAATTTTTAACCTTACATGTTTATGTTTGATCGTCTAAATTGATGGTTAACTTTTGTTTCAACGATTTCTTCCAACACCTTTTCCCTCGACACAGGAACCTTTTGGTATTCCTTCACCATCTCAGCACACGTCTGAAAAATTTGGGTCTTTTCTTTTGCGACAGGCTTTGACGTTAAGGCCTGAACGTTCTTGATCAAAGGAAATACTGTATGACATGTACTGTCCTTCTCAGAAAGAAGAAATCGGTTCAAGGTCGTGTCCTACCTGCGGCTTGTATTTCGTTTTTAAAACTTCTATGAATTGCCATAAGTTTGTATTATATCGTTTACAATAAATCGGAATAAAAAATACTATTTACATAAATCAATTTTTAGAAAGCATTTACGCAAAAGCACAGAACTTGGTGCAGCTCGGGTGCAGCCTTTAAGGGTACTCTGTCAAAGACCAGGTGAATTTCTTTGCGTTAGAAATGAGGATTCACCTGAATGGGTCGACATAGAATCCGATGAAAAATTCTATTTTGAAGAATCCTCAATAAAGCTACCAGCTTCTTCTATCCCAGTGATTGAGAGCATCGAATCTTGGATCGCAGATGGAATAGCTTTTACAGATGATATTAATTATTGATTTTTTTTCTAATTGTTCCTTTAATGTATCAAGTCATACTAGTCACTAATACTAGTGAAAATTGTCAGAGCTAGTCAAAATTTATAATTATTCGAATGAATTAATTTCATATGTCACGTTACTTTATGGTGGGGGGAGGGGTTTTGAAAAGCACTACGAAAAGTAACGCAGGGGGAGGGGGGTAAAAAACCGGAAAATCAGTAACGTAGTTTATGAACGACCCCTAACACTAGACAAAGCGACGTAGAGTAATTGCAAGTAATGCTTTTTGTCATATTCGTAACAATCTGCGAATGATCCACTCTGTGACTTATGAATAGTTATAGCCATTGCAGGAATTAATGGAAAATGAATTCTTGTTACTGTGATTGTTTTATTTTTATTAAGAGGTATGCTACTGTTTTTTCGTAGTATTGGCACAGCTCTTCTTCCAACTTGAATCGATTGAGCGTCAGCAGAAGCTTTTATTCTGGTTTTTCGACCAATTTTAGACTCATCGAATTCCAGCCAAATTTTTTTAGCCTGGTCATTCTGGTCAATTTCAATGTGCACTAGTTTACCAATAGCCCCATTTGCCAAACTATCGCTAACATTAATATTTGTTGTTATTAGATAACGTTTATTGATGACAAAAACAATTTCAGAAGGTAAACCACCTGTATCGATGACTTTCAAATTATGCAATATTTGTTTAAATGCTTGTAATTATTCATTATTTTTGCATCCACTAATGTTATCTATTGCAGAGGAAATTTTGATGTGTTCTATTGCGCGTAAGATAGAATTATTAAATAAATCTACAGAAGCATAACTAAAAAAATAATCTTATTCCATTTGGACACAGGCGGCTGGCAGTTTCCTTCGTAAAAAATCGACTCTCTATTAAATTTAACTCGTTCTGCTCAAGTTTTTTACCATCACCAATCTGCGTTAGCAATGACGAAAACTGTTTATTGCTTTGCCGCATAACTTGTGTCAATTCATAAAATTTAAGTTCCAGCAGTTATTGAAGTTAGTTCGGGAACAGACTATTCTCATCCACAAAAGAAAACACGTACTTAGAGATGTTAATGACAATGGTAGTAAGTAGAAGCAACATTTGTTTTGTTATATTTTTTTCTGATTTTGCTGTTTGGATAGCCAATACACAATCCTTTTATATATCAGGTTGGCAACTAAGTAATTGCGGATTTTTTTAGAAAATAAAAGACAATTTTTTCATGGTACGAAATAAATTTATTCTGTAATGTATTGCCCATTTTGAGTGATGACCTTTTGCCATCTTTCAGGCGGCACCATAATTCCACGTTCATAAAACTTCTGGTTTTTATCAGCAAAAAACAACCAGATACGATTTGACATCATCATCATTATTGAAATTTTTACCATTCAAGGAGTTTTGCAAAGATCGAAATAAAAATAATTGAGATAGTGCAAGGTCAGGACTGGTGGATGTGGCAAAACATCCCAACCAAGCTCCAATAATTTTTGCCGAGTGACCAAAGATGTGTGTGACCTTGCATTGTCATGATGGAATTGACAAACACCTTTTCGATTTGTCAATTCGGGCCGCTTTTCTTCAGCTGCATTGTTCAATTTTGTTAGTTGCTCAATGTAGACATCTGAATTGATCGTTGGGTTGCGTGGTAAAAGTTCAAAGTACACAATTCCTTTGTAATCCCACTAAACTGATAACATAACTTTCTTTTAATGAATATCAGCTTTTGATGTTGTTTGAGCTGGTTCACCTGGTTTGCTCCTCGATCTTTTCCGGTTGACATTGTTGTAAACAACCCATTTTTCATCACCAGTTATCAATCGTTTTAAAAATGGATCATTTTCATTACGTTTCCTTAACAAATCGCAGATGTTTATGCGTTGTGTTAAATGATTTTCTTTCAGCTCATGAGGAACCCATATATCGAGTTTTCGTACATAGCAAAGTTGTTTTAAGCAATTTTTAGTGCATGTATGTGATACAGGAAGCTTCTCTGCAATCTCACGTGTTATACTGTGACGATCTGAATCGATTATTGCTTTGATTTGGTCGTCATCAACTTCAACTTGACGACCAGAGCGTTTTTCATCTTTGAGTGAAAAATCACCAGAACGAGATTTGGCAAACCAATTTTGACACTGCCGTTATTGTAAAGCTTCGCCACCATAAACAGCACATAACTTTTTGTGAGCTTGCGATGCATTTTTCCTTTCCGGAAATAAAAAAGCAAAATATGACGAAAATGTTCGTTTTGATTTTCCATTTTTCAACAGACGCCAAACAAAAACTACACAACCGATCAAAAAAAATTTTTTACTGATTGACAGTTGAAGTACAAACTATCAAATAACAATATGTTTTTGACATTTCGAATACGTCAGCAAACCTAAAAATTCAACTAAAGCCATCTTTGAGTGAAATCCGCAATTACTTAGTTGCCAACCCAATAATAGATTAATGTGATCTGCACCATCGCTTCACGCATTCAAATGTAGGATAGCTAATGCACAATCCTTTAATAGATTCTTGTCATCTATGCAACATAGCTTCAGTTAATACTTAATATTAAATAAACTCTCGTAGTCAACGAAGGTTTTTGGATCAGTTGGTAGTGTATAGAGCTGTCATTCGAAAGGGTGCGAGTTCGATTCTCATTGCTAACAAAGAAATATTTTTATTAATTTTATATTCTCTTGTTACAATCGACACAAAAAGCAACAAAAATTCTAAGAAAAAGGTGTATGGAAAAAAGTGTCATTTTCAGATTTCACTCAAGCAAATCACAAAACTAGGCGTAAAAAGCTTCGATTGAATAATCTTGTGGAGTTGAGGTAGTAAAACTCCGTGGGGTCCGCATGTAAATTCTCGTTGAGTGACCAAACCGATTTTTTTCAAACAAATAAGGAGGCGTTTTAAACACTATTAATTATGCAGAAAGATACAATTTCTAGCATTGAAATAGTTAATAATATCACTTCCAAGAATCGATTTTTTTTAAACTGAGATATATGATCAAATTTTTGCAGTCCATAAACATATCGTGTAACCTGGTTAAATGCTAAGTTTAATTTTAATTGAGATCGGGAGTCCAAATTGCTATAAACACATTCTGCATAAGTCTTTATAGGTAGTTTAAGTTGAAGAACATGTTTATGTTTCAATTCAACAGGCGTATATTCAGCTGAAACTTTTAGATTTCGCAGAATGTAGTATACTTTTTGAACCACACTGTTTATGTGGTCACTGCAAGTAAGTGTAGAATTAATATGAAAACCATGATTTTTTTAATTTTGCTGACGAGACTTAGCTTTTGGTCTTTTAAAATAAGGTCCTGTATGTCTTCAAAGAAGACATTATCTTTGCTGATGGGAAATACAAATTATTTTGACGCATTAAGTTGAAGCCCATTGCTAACAGCCCTCTAACTCTCTAGATCCTCATTAAGCCTGCATACCAGGTCTTCCATGAGACCAGTTATACGGGAGAGATATATCTGAATATCATCAGCATAAGCATGCATGGATGAATGCCTGCAAACGCTGAAAATATCTTTTTTAAAAATGGAGAATAAAAGAGGACCGATCCTTGAGGAACTCCACTGAAAACAGACGAAGGACTCGAAAAATGATAATAGGAAAGATAGTTGTTCAGGAGTAACACAGCGCTGTCACTAAGGCCATACATATATTTAAGCTTATAACATAGTAAAGGGTGATTAAGGACCGCTTTCACAATCAATACTTAAGTTGTACTTAAGTTTAACCAATTAGTTTTTGCTGATTAGTTTAATTATTTTGCAAAGTATAATCAGTTGTTGACTATCGATGACTTAAGTAACGCATTTTCCATACTAAAGCTGAACTTAAGTATGGCTGATGAAACGAATTTTCAGAGCTTATATTTAAGTACAACTTAAGTATTGATTGTGAAACCGGGCCTAACTGTATCAAACGGTTTTGAACAATCGAGTAAGCATAGCAGATTTACTGATCTATTGTCATACGAGTTTCTTATATCTTCCAAAATCTTAATCATAGAAGTAGAACAACTATATGCAGCGCGGAAACCTTACTGCTATGGATACAACAAGTTATTTTGCAATAGGTAGCTTGATATTTGATAAGCCATTAGAGATGCACAAATTTTTGATAATGACGATAAAATGCTATTTCATATATGTTCAAATCATTGGACTCATTCGCTGCTGTTTTCTTGGGAACAGGAAGAACAATTGCAGTTTTCCAAGAACTTGGAAAGCAGGATGTTGTGAAACAGTAGTTAATAATATGTGTCAGTGGACTGAGAATAAATGGTCCATATGCTTCGACTGTATTTAATTTAATTTTTTGAAGGCATTTTCCTACATCGCTTTCACTTACTGCAGAAAACTCAAACGTTTGTTCAACATATTGTGTTGGAGTTGCAAAATTTATATAAACGGCGTTCTGCGTGCCAGACAAGAAAAATCATTAAGAAGATCAGGGTCAATACGGCATTCAGATTTTGCTTTTAGAAATACAATTTTCTTGAAAATTTTAAGATACGTGCTGATTCGTTTCTAGCTAATCTGTAGTTTTTCCATTTTTCAACAGTGGGGTATTTTTTCCACAGACTGTAATTTATTACGTTTTTTCATAGCGGTTTGAACTCGAGTAGGCATTTTTTAAAGTAACACTACGAGCTGAGACATGATTGGAAAATAACCTATTAATAATAAATGAAAAAAACAAGTAACTTTTCATCAACAGTTTCTCTGTTCCAAATTTCATTTCATTGAACTGTGAATAGATCTTGTGAAAGAGCAAAACGATTTATATTTTTAAAGTCTTGGTACAAGTACCTGCTTGGAGACACAGTGCGCACAAAATTAGCATTTAAAGTAAAAAAAAAAAATTTATCGTGATCTGACAAAAAACAAGTTTGGTCAAGCAGCACAACAGATGATATATCTGAAACAAAGAAATAATCTAAAAGACTGGGATTATCACTAAAGGAAAAACCTAGTGGGCATTTCACTACTATATATGTATATTTTAATTTAATTTAAATTAGTAAACAAAATATATTTTTAATATCAAATAAATATAATAAGGATTCGAATTTATTGTATTTTAAGACAATATAGTTTTTTGTCACAACGAAAGCATATAGCTTAACAAAATTTTTTAAAGCTGCATACAAAAGTACTTTATAATATTCATTACATTTGATTTCACTTTCATTGAAACATCAGAAAGAATTTTAAAAATTTAGTATCATATTAACTTACTTATATCAGATTCAAATTCTTGGAAAATTTGTCATGACTTCACATTAAAAAAAACACTAAGCATAAGCAAACAAAGAAATTACAGAATAATTGAAAAAAAAACAACAAAACATGCAACAAAAAAAATTCGAAGGACTTCACACTACAGCAGCATGCTGTGGAAACACCTGCCTTGTTTTTGCAAAGAACACCGGTGCTCAACATGCATCAGTAATGACAACAACAACACCAACCAAGAATTTAATAGTTTTAGATGCACAAAAAAAAAAAAAGAAAAACGATAAAGAGCCAGAGAACAAAAAAGACGATTCATTGTATGAGCTACTTGAGTACAAGGACTCATCAGCTATAGTGGTAAGGTGCTGAAACAAAAAACTTGAACAGAAAATCCAGATATTTTAAACAATATTAAAGTAATACTTGAAAAATAAAGTGAAATGCTCTAGAACAAAGTGCAACACAAGAATATTTAGGATGAGAGAGATGATTTCTAATTTTTTCTTTTAAATTAAAACGCTATCAACCAAACAAAAAATTATAAATTTTATTTGGAAATAAAGCATACAGTTTTCTGGCCGTTACTTTTGCAAATTGAACGCTTGTAAATAATCATGAACCCAGACCATTTAAGTGTACTTCGCGGTCTTTTCTGAAAGGAGCTCAGCACAGTTAAAACTTTCTTTTCAAAACTTATCAGATTTAGTTATTGCCATTTACCCTGTGTCTTTATCTAACTGTGTTCCAACACTGCAGAACGTAAGTTCAGCCAGCATTGCACTAGGCGAAAACACAATAAATCAAGTGTTGAAGTTGAGAACACTCGAGATACTCTTGAACACACACCAGCTGGTTTACAAGTTGAACCTTGTTGTTAGTGTGAATTGCTATTTGTGAACAAGGACGACAGAACAAACCTGTCCGTCAGTTATCCGTCGTCTATTGTTCTGACCAATCTGCACAAACAATATTGTTGAGTTGTTGTTGCAGCAATGCGATAATTACGAACATTGGACCACCTGGGCTCTTATCAAGTGTTTCGTGTTGCATATCGTTTGCCATATCGTCCTTTCGTGATTTCGAATTTACCAAATTTGATTTTTTTTTCTTTGTTTGTGTGCGTAGGTGACTGTCGGTTTTTCTGTCTGTTTGTTTCTCTGCCGTTGTGTAGATTGCAGGTGTTTATGGGAATTTCCGTAATTGCTCAACGCCATTCTTACGATTGCACTTTGCAAGCAGCACACTATTGGAAATACCCGGTGTTCTTTTGCGATAACGTTGTTGTTGAAATTGTGCACAAGACTTTGGGACTTAGTAATACGTATTTTTTATAGTTTAAGATAAGACCTAAGTTAAGCTGTTAGTTTTCACGCAGCAGGCATTGAATCTATTTTATGATGTTTTTCTTGCTTTTTTGGGCAAATTATATAAATAGGATTATGGTTAAAGAGCAATACAGTCTTGGTGTATTTAGGATTACTAATTTTTTTTTTTAAATTATAACGATTATATTCATTTCTGTACATTTCTGGAAAGGTACTATAAACATATTTAAGAGACTGACTTAAACTATTTTTTACTTTTGCAAAAAGATTAAAATTTCAAATATTAAGAAGATCCGAAAAAGTGGAAAAATCAATTATATGACCAGACAAAATCAATTGAGACGGGTCGATATTGGAATGTTAAGAAAAAACTGTACAAGTTGAAAAAAAATTATTTCAATTTATTTTTAAAATTTGTTAAAAAAATCAGGTTTTGTTTATTTTACTTTCGCTTATTTGGTTTAATTTCTTTGGTAAATATTCATTCACCATATCCAGTATTTTTTAAGAAAACGTAGCTTTTTGAGGTTTTTTCAAAATAGTTAAGCTGACTGGCGGTTATCGTGACAAATCTGCTTTAAACATTTGTCTTTAATTTGGAAACAAGTTGATTTTATTCAGTGTTTTATATGGGTTTCCGCAGTTTACGCAAATTTGTGAGCGATACAAACAAAAAATATATTAAATGTGAAAATATAGCTGCGAACACACAATATTTATATTGACAAATAAGCCAAATAAAAGAATCAACAGGTTGATTGAATGAAAAATAACAAGATAAGATTTACAGGTGTGTTTCGATTCAACACAAATTTAATTGATATAAAAAAAAATTATTGCTTCTATCTTTCTATGTATTTACAGAAAAACAAATATGCTCTGACGTGACTTTACACTGAAGAATGAATACGACGACAGCGTAAAGAAAAACAACAGCAGCAAAAAGTACAAAAGAGTATATATAGATAAGGTGACCATATTGTGTTAGTCAAAATATACACAATAAGAACACAACTTTTCAAATAATAAGAGATAAGAACAACATTGAAAAGTACGGTAAATCCTGACGTCTTTCAAGCCTACGTAGAAGATCTTCTTATATGTGCTAAACAATTTAATTTGGTCACTAAACTAGAAGTTGTATGCTTATTCTACCCAACTGTAACTATCTTAATTCTGCAATATTGATTTTTATTAATACTATATAATTTTACTCAAGAATATATAAATTTTAAGATAGTATACACTTTTTGTTTTAATATTTTGACAAATCCCGAATAATGAATAACACGTACGAGAGTTACCAAATTTCAGCGTTTTCACTGATCGATGTTCCAGGGAGTTCTACACCGTTCGGTGTTAGAAAACAATTAGGGTATTCACAAGGTGTGCTATCATGTCATATTGTGCTAAAATTTGTAACGTGACATTACAAATATTATATACTTTTCATGCACTAAATAAACTATAATATTAAATAATTTCGATGTATATATTCATATTATATCACTTTAATATTCCTACTTATTATTATAAATATAAAGACATTACAAATATTATATTTTTATACACTACGTAAACTATAATATTAAATATTATCGATATATATATATTCATATTGTACTACTTACATATTTCTACTTATAATTATTAAAGCAGCAATAACACACAACCGCACTACGACACCAGACCATAGAAACAAACACACGCTACATAGCTACTCAATAAAACTAATTGACAACACACAACCGCACTACTGCATAAGCCACTAATTAATACGCACACCACCTATCTATGCATAGCCAGGCAGGCCAAAGACAAAACTGAACGTATAATTCCCAACTGGTTTTCTGTCCATATCGAATAAAAGGGCGACACAAAACCAACCAAAGCAGTCTTGCTTTAGGTAAGCTTCACTCAATGACTCAATGGCGAGCCAGCTTGCTGGTTCTTCCCTTTGAGTCTCTGCTTGAGATGTCGCAATTGCGGTGAGAACCAATCTTTGGTACGTCCAACGCAGTCGGCATACTCTAATTGGGATTTGTTTGGTTTGGTCGCAGGGACTCGATGGCGAGCTAGCTTGCTGGTTCTTCCCTTTGAGTCACCGTTTGATGACGTCGCACTTGCGTTGAGAACCTGCCTTTGGTTCGTCCAACGCAGTCCGGCATATATTAACTTTCTTATTGACTATATATTTACATGGCGCAAACCTCATAGAGGTTTTTCCACTAGACTCTCTCTAGTTGTTCCTAAAAATATTAATAATGAGTCTTGCTTTAGGGGCCCTGGCAGGATTCACCGATTTACCGATCTACCGATTACCGATCTTCGCTTTAGGGCCCTGGCAGGATTCACCAATTCACCGATTTACCGATCTACCGAATACCGATCTACCGAATACTGATTACCGATTCACCGATTCACCGATTCACCGAATACCGATCTTCCGATTTACCAAACTACCGAATACTGATTACCGATTCACCGATTCACCGAATACCGATTTACCGATCTACCGATTACCGATTGCTGATAACCGATTCAACGATTTACCGATCCACCGATTACCGAATACCGATCTACCGAATTACCGATTCACCGATTCACCGATTAACCGAATACCGATTTTGCCGCCAGCTGGACCTACAACCTCCGACCATTCGACCGCTTACATTCATAGCTTTCAGAGTTGTAATACATTAGTACTTTTTTATATGGAAGGCAACAATTAAATGTTCAAACTAGTGTAAAATCTTAGGACAATATGACACTACGACATGATAGCACACCTTGTGAATACCCTAACTGTGTCAAAGTGCTAGAATTTAATATCCGAAGAGCAAGGGCGTAAGCAAGATGATAATTAGGGGGGTCAAGACCTTATAAAATTTTGTTTACCACATCTTTTATTCATGCATTTTACTAGTCAATGAAAATAGTTCAAAATGAATGTACGTCTTATTACTAGTGTCCGATCGAAACCGGAATTTTGGCCGAAACCAAAAACGAATATTCGGACATTTTATAATATTCGGCCGAAACCGAAACTGGTTATTAATATGAAAATTTAAGTTTCAACACATAACTTTTTTTTTATTAAAAGGAAACAAAAGTATTTTCATACATATAAGGAAAAAATGTAATATAAAAAAAGTATTATTTGAATATTGAAGTTTATAAAATTTATTTGAAGTTTACTATTATAATAAATGAGATAATTTTTATTTTATTTTTTATAACAAAAGCTTTCATACTTCATATCTTCAGTACACACTCAAAATAGTTTGCACCTACAATTAGTGTCCGACCGAATATTCGGTTTCGGTTTTGGTTACGGCCAGTTTCGTCCCTTTTTGGTTATTCGGCCTCAATATGGCCGAATAACCGAAACTAGCCGAAACTTTTGGTAAACATTTCGAAACATTTCAAGAAAAGCGAAAACTATCATTTTGAATTATTTTTTTTTTTGCAGGTTATATGGATTTTGGCCTCCTTACTTCAAATCTGAAAAAATTGCAGGCCGCTCGCAATTGGTTTAGAAGTTATAAGCCTCCAAAGTTGGAAAATAGCCTACAAATCTTGCTATTTTCCTAAATTTTTCAACAAAACTATACTCTATGGTTATCATAAGAAAGGTAATTTAAGTACCTATTCAACAAAATACCTATTCAAAAATGAAAATTCATGCCTAACTTTTAAAGATATACACATTTTTAGTGTCGTGCTTTCGTAAAAGGGAAACCACTAGTTTTCCAGACAAATTGTAAATACAATAGGTATATCTTCAAAAGTTATGAATGGATTTTCATATTTGATACATACCTCGTTGAATAGGTACTCGCATTACCTTTCTTTTTGATACCCATAACGCGGAACACTAAAAAAAACAGAAAGATTTGTAGCCCATTTTGCAACTTTGGAGGCCTATAACTTTTAAACCAATTGCCAGTGGCCTGAAATTTAGATTTAGGAGGTTAAAATCCGTATAATCCAACAAAAAAATATTAAAAAATAGTGTTTTCGCTATTCTTGAATTATACCAAAAAATTTTTGCATCAGTCATTTAATTAAAATATATAAGATTGGTTTAATAAAAATATTTACAACGCATTGTACAAAACAAAAATTATAAATTCGTCTATAATTTGATTTATCGCGTTAACGCAAAACATTTTTATTAATTTTATGAGTTCGATACTATCATTTTCGATATTATCATCTCTATTGCAATTACCATTAAAGTTTTATAGGTACTTAAGCCAAAAATTGATAATTAAACTTTCGAACGAATTCTGTGTGTGTGGAATAAAGGAAAAGAAAACAAATACATGTTTCTATTTTTATAATATTAAACCTTTAAGAAAAACAGAAATACTTTACTTTGTAGTTCTAAAAAATGTACATTGCAGGTCCATACTATTTTGAGTGTGTATTATTAAAGTAAACTTTAATTAATTATTATAAACTTCAATATTCAAATAATACTTGTTTTTTTCATTTGTTTTCTTTTAATAAAAACAATCATTTGTAAAAACTTAAATTTTCATATTAATAACCAGTTTCGGTTTCGGCCGAATATTATAAAATGGCCGAATATTCGGTTTCGATTTCGGCCAAAATTCCGGTTTCGGTCGGACACTACCTACAATGTACATTTTTATAGAACTACGAAACAAAGAATTTTGTTTTTTAAAGGATTAGTATTATAAAAATAGAAATATTTCATTTTCTTTTCCTTTATTCGACACACACAGAATTCGTTCGGAAGTTTAATTATCATTTTTTGGCTCAGTACCTATAAAACTTTGATAATAATTGCAATAGAGATGATAAAATCGAAAATAATAGTATCGAACGCATAGAATTAACCGAAATGTTGTGCGTTAACACAAGAAATCAAATTATATACAAATTCATGATTTTTTTTTTCAATGCATTGTAAATATTTTTATATATGAATTAAACGACTGATGCAAGAAGTTTTTACCAAAAGTTTCGGTCAGTTTCGGCTATTATCAATATGGCATATTGAGGCCAAATAGCCGAAACTGGCCGAAACTGACAAAAAGGGCCGAAACTGGCCGTAACCGAAAGCGAATATTCGGTCGAACACTACATATTACCTGATGTTTTTATATATAATCGAGCAAAATGGGACAAATATTTTCAAGTAATGCATATCAAACAAACGCAAGCCATGAGATCGAATAAAGCTACATTTATTAGGCTAAATTCATTCATCCAAGAACAAATTCTTAAAACATCAGAACAGCAGTTTACATAATTTTAAAACAGCCCAGATGAAAAATAATAAAAGAACGAAATTAAATTAAAATTATGTGTGGGCCATTCTTTACAAATGCATGAATTTTACAAAAATTAAATTTGACATTTTTAAGTCGTCTGAAATTTATTTAAAATTTTATTTACAATACTTACAGCTACGTGAAACTAATAAGGGACACTAAATAAACACAGAAACTTTAACAAAATTCGTTATTTTGTTTAAGAAAAACACTGAGTTTTGCTCTAATATAAATTGAATAGGTCAGTACCTTTATGTAAAAGCCTGTTTTTTAATTACTTAACAGTACTTTTGAAAATATTTTTAGTTTTTAACATTTTATTACCAAAATATTATTATTATTTTGTCAATATTTTGTAGCAAAACCATTGTTGTCAATTACTGCTTGACATCTGCTTAACAAACGCTGTTAGGAAACGCTTCCCAAACTTTTTTGTTTTATCGTACAACTTATCAAAGTTGCCTATCTTGAGCAAGCTCACTTCTTTTTTTACAATCTGCCATAAGTTCTCAATTGGATTGAGGTCAGGACTGCAAGATGGCCAGTCCAAAACAGTAACTTGATTATCTTAACATCACTGCTTGACCAGCCGAGCAGTGTGCTTCGGGTCATTGTCCTGCTGAAATATGCAAGTTACGGCCATATTTTCATCCGAATAAGGCAGCATCAGATTGTACAGAATTTCAATAAATTAGAACCGGTTCATTAGACCCTCAATTTTTTGCAGTAGGCCGAAACCACGCAATGACATAGCACCACAAAGCATTATGCTTCCACTTCCGTTCTTCAGTGTAGATCGGGTGTACTTTGGGTCGAACTGCTTTGACCCTGGGCGTTGGACATATTTTTTCCATCGGGTAGGTAACACTCTATTTTAGTTTCGTCTGAAAGTAATACTCTTTTACACTCTTTTTTTCTTTAATGACGATACTTTTTAGCGAGCTCAAGTCTCTTCTTAAGGCTGCTTTCAGATAATAGAAGCTTATTTTGTGAAATCCTTCCAAAAAGTCCGGCTTCAAGCAAACGTCTCTTGATAGTGTCTACGGATGGTGCTGCTTCATTTTCGCCATTCGTACTACGTTTGCAGATTTATGCGGATTTTTTTTAGATTCCCGCACAATGAGAGTATCTTCTCGAGCAGTAGTAATTCGGCTTCTTTGTTTGCGTTGCACCTTTTCTGCAGTCGAATTTTTTTTTTAAATACTGGAGAGCATTACCATGGTTTTAGAAACTTTTAAGGCAGCTGCTATTTGTCGACATGATCTTCTATCTTGGTGCATTTGAATAATGATTTTTCGGGTGCTGACGTCACAAGATTTAATTTTGCCCATTCTAAACTACCAAAAATAACTCCAATTGTAACTTGCAACTATAAATGTTTATAAAATCATTTTTTTATTTTATAAGATTATTAAAAATTTTATTTTTTCACTGTCACTTTTTTTTTGCACGAGCTACTTTTAACAAAATTTCTTATGGCTTCACTGCTAAAGAATAACGGTAAAAAAGGTGATGCCTACGTGCAAGGGCGTAGTGAGGATTAAAATTAGGGGGAAAGACCTTATACAATTTTTTACCATATCTTTCATGAATTTTGCGAGTCAATGAAAATAGTTCAAAATGAATGTATGGTGTCTTATTACCTGATGTTTTTATATTTAATCGACTCTAAGGGGAAAAGACTTTCAATTTATATATATCAAACAAACGCAAGCCATGAGATCAAATAAAGTAACATATATAAAATTCTGGTTAAACTCATTTTAAAATACGATATCGTTAAAAAATATGGTTTAAAAAAATTAAAAAAAATTCACAATAACTCAAAGTAAGGAAAACTCAACAAAATAATACAAAAAATTAAAAAAAAATAAATAATTTTTTCTTATTTGAATATAAGTCGCCGAGGATTTTCCGCAAAACGGTTAATAGTTTCGTCTAGAATGTTTTTCTGGTTTTCTCCCACAAATTTGCGATGAACACTCAACATGCACAAACCTAAAATAAAAGAGTTTTGCAAATTTTTCTGAATTGAATTTCTTGCGTATTGATCAATTAACAAATCCAACTTTTCGGTGTTGTTTTTTTGAATGTTTGCTCCAACTTACAGGCAGCTGGCGTTGACTGCTTGCCATATGGCAGCTCTCGTCAACTTAAAATGTAACTCTGCCTGTAGTCACAAATGAAAAGATTGCTACTATTAACTTACCACTGGCAATAGCCGAGAGAGGTAATTTTTTTTTGTATGATACGACCAAGTACCGAAAAAACGGAAGTGGAAAATATTTTGTGCCAGTTCAATCAGCATATCCCACATTTATTCGGTTACTACCGATACTCTAACCTCCAATACAAACGGTATTGAAAAAAGTTATTTTAATTTCTGTGTAACGAAAAATGATGCAGTTTTTTTCTTTTATAAATTACTTGACCAAAAGCTCAAGAATTTTAACCTAGCAAAATCATGAAAGTGTCGCAATTTAGTTATCAACCAAAAAATGTTCACATTATCTACTTCATGTAAATATCTTAGTTTTTAAATTCCCGTTTGAACAGTATACAATATTTTACCAAATTATACAATATCGCTTTAAAAAAAACTGATTTGCATTTAACTTTTTCAGGTCTAGATTCAAAGAAAAAGGTAAAATTACACATTACACATAAAAAAGGATCACATAAACTATTAAAAAATCCATCGAATAAAAAAAATCTCAGATTTAGCAACTGTCCCCTGCACCACCTGCCTACGCACTTGCCTATGTGGTGTTTTCGAATTTAGCTACTACGAATTTAGTTAGTTGCGTTTTAAAAACTGTATGCATCGCTGTACATATAAAAAAAGACTGTGCCTAAATAGTTGAATGTAGCTATATGTGCTCATGTTTAACCCGCACGGCCTTAAATTTTTAGACAAAACTGTTCCATTGTATGCGTACGCATACACAAATACTATGTAACGAGTCAGAACCCAGGTGGGCATTTTAGCGAGTGCTCCGCAAAAGAAGGCATGCTACCACTGCTATTATTGGTGTCAATACACCTTCCATGATCACTGCATTGATGAGTACTTCTGGTAAGGCCTATCTCTTGAAGGTTCTGATTCTTTCCATATTATTTCATATGAAAAAATTTACAAAAAAAATTCCAAGAAAAATTTTAAATACACAGAGCAGTTTGTAAAAAAATTTAGATTTAAAAAAAACAACAAAAAAATTGTCTTTTTGTCCGAGTTGGGTCTCGTACCCGGGCTCCCGAAAACTAACACATTACTTATTATATTATATGAAAATATTTATATGGAAAAACTCCAAGTCTTTTCTTAAATTTTTGTATGAAGAAAATTTATAAAAAAATTCAGAAAAAAAAATTTAAATACACACAGAACAGTTTGTAAAAAAATGCAGATTTTAATACAAACAAAAAAAAATTTTCTTTTGTCCGAGTTGGGTCTTGAACCCGGGCTCTCGAAAGCTTACTTTCAATTGTATTGCTGCAAAATAAGCTATTGATTCTAAAGAACCACGAAAGACGAGTGGATAAGATGTCAGACCGCCGCATTAGAGGATCATGGTTCAAATTCGAAATTGTTGGTCGTCTTTTATTTGAAGTTGATATTTATATTGCTTTTCCTTCTAACGTGACGTCTCGAAAGAGCGCTTCTGGCAGGTCTCTTTTTAGCAAGGAGAGCGGAAGGCCTGACAAATTTTCCCATTTCATACAAGCAATACAATGGTGTTTGCAAGAAGTGTGGAATGCCTATAAAAACCTAATGCAGGCCTGCTAGAAGGCCTTGGAACTACAGGGTTGTCCATATTCGAAGCGCCCATTTTATTTTTAAATAAATCAAAGAAACCACAATTTTTTGTCTGTTCGTCATAAATATCATTTAATTGGGTTCAAGTAGATTTGCTTACATTATTTTTTGAATATGATATCTCGTAAATGGTCGCCATGTGCCTCTACGACATATTGTGCCCGTTTTGCAGCAGTTTCCATGGTTTTCTTCAACATTTCGATGGGAATGGCGGTTATTTCTTGACGGATGTTGGTTTTCAGCTCTTCTAGGGTCTTTGGCTTGTTGACGTAAGCCTTTGATTTCAAATAACCCCACAAAAAGAAGTCTGGAGGCGTTAAATCTGGTGATCTTGGCGGCCAATCGAAATCACCATTTTTTGACATCAAACGGCCAGGGAACAATTGCTTCAAAAAATCGATTGTAGTGCGGCTTGTGTGTGGTGGCGCGCCGTCTTGTTGAAACCAGTAGTGCCTGATACGCTTTCGACGAACGATTGGCATGAAAAAATTGTTTATCATATCGCGATAACGCTCCTGATTGTCAGTAACTCTGTGGCCATTATCATCTTCGAAAAAGAACGGCCCAATGAGCATTTTAGCACAAACGCCGCAACAAACAGTGACTTTTGCATCGTGAAGAGGTACCTCTTGAATCTCTTGTGGATTTTCAGTGGCATAAATACGGCAATTTTGTTTGTTTACCGTTCCACTTTCCATTTCCGTTCACTTTATTTATTTTTTTGAAAGCACGTTGAGTTTTCACTATTGACTTGTTTTGTTGAATGTAAATTTCAACAATTTTAGAGCGTTCGCGTGGCGTGTACTGTTCCATTGTAAACATTTGCTTGGAATGACGCTTCAAACGCGGTATGTCATTAGTCGATTTGGCATCACTGCGGAAAGTTACAGTGTTGCCAGATGGGTGCTTCGAATATGGACAACCCTGTACTGCAATTGCCCACTGGGAAATCGCAAACATTGCATGTGTGTAATGCACCAACAAAATCGTGAGTACCCAGTAGTTCGCGATATCATTGACGAACTTTCCGTGATGATTTCTTAAAGGAAGTTTCTGCATGAGCTGCTGGACTTAAAAAAATTCATACAAAATATAATGCAAAATATACAGCTATATAGCTATAGCGGTTGTCAGCGCCTTACTTTTTCCACTCTAATACAACAACTTTAAGATAGTCATGATTGTTGTAATTCGCCAAATTGTTCAGAGGCTAAACTGTAGAGTTTGCAAACTATCAATGACACTATCGAAACTATCGATAATTTCACACTATCGTGACTATCGATTGTTTTGGACTGACTATCGATGGTTTTCGTTAGTATTTAAATATTCATTGACACCTCTGTATAGCTGTCATTGCCATTGCTGTCGAATTCGTTTGATTTTAACAATTTGGTATAATTTTTTTCTGTTTTGTAGAGTGATATAGAGTGATGTAGACTGATGATCAGGTTATGTTTCTTATAAATGTATGAGCATTGTGTTGATTTGGAAGATGGGTAATAGTTAGTTAGCGGTTGAAAATATGGAGTAGTTTCAGTGTAGATTTGTTTTAAATTTGCACAGCTCATAACTGACGGGAAACACGCTCGCAGAGAGACTATTCCACAACTTTACCGTACAAATTATCACTAGTTGAGAGAGGATGAAATATTTGCATCCCCTATCATATATATTGCACAACATTGAATTCGGTCCAGAAGCACGTTTAGATTTTAATTCCTTGACGAATTTTCTTTATATATCTGTTTACTTTTCGTTAACGAAACTTCCTCAATATTTCGATATTGGGTTCGTGCATGATAAATCCCGACGTTTCTGCATTGCGTCTTGCACGAATTTGGAACATTTATATGAAATTTTCGTCAATGAAATGTATGGCCAAATCAGCATATTTCGTCAAGGATCACGAAAAATCGTACATGATTCATTTGAGATTTCTTCAAGAAGCTGGGTAGTTTTTTGTTTTTGTTTAATTTTTTTTTTGTTTTGTTCAAAAAAATATTTGCTAGTTCAGTTGTTCTGGACATGAAAAGTTACGTATAGGTGCGCACGCATACACAACGAAATGCTTTGCAAGTAAAATTGTGTGCGTGCGCATACACAAGAACCAATACGTAACTTTTCGTGTCCCGAACAACTGAACTGTCAAATAGTTCTTTTGATTATTTCAATATGTTAACCTGCCCTAAATTCGATATTTTACTAATTTTCATTGTAATCCGTCTAAGCATATATGAGATATGACCAAGTAAAGTTGCAAGTTGTATGCGCCCGCATGCAAGGAACCCGTGAGGGTTAATGAACATTGATTACATTATTTTAATTCAATTTTGGTTCTGCGGCAAGACTGACTTTTTTGGGGGAGATCCCTGAGTACAACTGTTTCCTTGGTTTAGCTAGATTGGAGCAAAATTTAAAAAAATTAGTTTTTCCAAATGGTCGATTATGAGCTATTCTAAGCCTATTTCCACAACTATTAATGAAGATATCTCAAGTACCAGTGGTACAATCTTTACAAAAAATTAGAATAGCTCAAAATTGACCATTTTAAAAAATAATTTTATTCAAATTTTGCGCCTATCTAGCTAATACTGCTAATGCTTATACTGATGATGTAAAATGAACATGCAGATGAAATTTTTTATATATTTCTTACTTCTGTAAGAAAACATCTTCTAAAATATTCTTTAATTTTAACCGATTTTGCCTAAAACCTCCCTTAAAAGAAATTGAACAACTAATTTTATGTAGACCTGAAACAGTTTTTGCATAAAAATGAAACTTCATATGAAAGAGATTAAAAAATGCAATTTAGTTTTTATTGTTTTTGTTTTACAACAAAAGCCACTTTTACACCTTTTTTTGGAAGAAAAAAATTTGTTGAACCTTTTTTGAGAAACAGATTAAAAATATAAATCCTTAGCTAACGGTACTGCTGCAATAATTTTTTGTAAGTACTTTGTTTTTAACCAGGGTCAAGATAATTTAGTACCAATTTATCGCAAACAAAAAACTCAACGCGCATACTAATAACGGTGCTTGTTACTAGAACCTATACTCGAATTTATTTTTTTTTAATGATCAAGAAACCAAGGAAAGGGATACCTGAAAGGAAAGGGATAGACTATTAGAGCAAGAATTGATTGAAAGCATACGTGAATTATCGATTAGGCGGAACAAACGTGAAAAACAATTTTAATTGCTTATAACCGAGAGGCTAGTGTTATGCCTTAACCTCAGCAATAGAGTGGGGCGATTAGTATAAAAGGAAAAAGTGTTAATGGGCGCTTCGCGTTTCTGATTCTTGGGATTGTACTGAGCAAAAAAGTCCACTAGACCATACGTCTACGGTGAAAATCGAGCCTCCAGATTTTGACTTGCAGTTTTTTCTCAGACTTTTGTCACGTTTTTGTTTTTGGATATTGTGGCCTATAACAGCCAAACCATTGAGATTTTTGTCTTAGTATTGGATCGAAAATGTCAACGGTTTGGCTGTTATAGGCCAAAATATCCAAAAAAAAAAATTACAAAAGTCTGAGAAAAAACTGCAAGTCAAAATCTGGAAGCTCGATTTGAATCGATGTGAATTTTTTGTTTCAATAATACTTTAATGTAATAAAGAACAAGGAAAGTGAAAAGAACCATGCCCGAACCCGGATTCGGGGCCTCTGAGTTGATAGTGCAGCGCACTCTTCACTAGACTACAAAGGCCGACATTGTAGAATTATGGCTTCTTTTTGCTGCCGCAAATTAAGGACATACTAGGGGACAACGATTTACGCTGCCAGATGAAGCCGTTGATGCTTTAAAAAACTATATTTTGGAGGTGCCTCAACCGAAACGCGATAAATGTTGTGACAAATGGTTCGAACGCATGCAAAAATGTCTTAATCATAAAAGAGACTATTGCGAAAAACAATAAAGCTATTGTTAATAAAAAAAAGCAGTCTTTATATTTATTTTCGAAATAAATGTAGCAACCCGCGTATTATACAAAAGTTCAGAACAAATACAGAACAATTATGTATATTTTTCTTTTAAAATAATACAGAACGTCTGGTCACCGTATTTATGTATTATTTCCTTTTATAATATTTTGACAAATTGTTGGGGTGTGTTTAATTGAGTTAATTGTTAAATGCTTGACTGCCTATAAATAATGAAGCAGCCAATGGTGTGGACTTTTTCATATTCTCGCAAAGATAATTCATAAAAATGTGTGAATTTTGGAATCATTAAAAAATAATTAGCCAATCAAGGGTTATAGGGATGTTTTTTTTTTTCTTAGAAAAGGCAATTAACTTACTGTAAGACATTTTTAAAACCTTTAAAACAAGAAATGCAAATCGGTCCAGACTAAACTGCTACAACAGTTCCTTCAAGTCTGGAAACGAACAAGCTTAGGGGTCGTCTTAAGTTAATAGATTTTTTTTTTAAAGTCTACTCAAAACTCGGAGGTTTTAACTACATACCCTACGTGTATGCGTTAGCAAAAAGTTATTTACAAAACTTATTGCTTAGAGTATTTATTCTGTTACATAGATAAAATATTGTAATGTTTATTACAGCTGCTACATCTGGAACTTTGTGGTACATGCTGATTTTTCAATTCTATTTAGCCTTACTTTGTTGTTTGTTAGTAGCAACGGCAACATCAACTTGTACAAAGAGCAACAACGAAACATTTGTTACCATATTTGACAAGAACAACAGCAACAACAAGCATTCTGCTATCCAAATTTGTGCTGCTGTTCCTTCCTGCTGCATGTTGTTGCATGCTGTATTTTGATGGCTCCAATTTCTTATGGTGTGCTCTTCCGCGGCACATGCTTTGCTGGGTATGGAGCTGGTCTTTGCGCGGTATTTTTTTTTTTAGTTTGTTTGAACCATCAATAAACAGTTCCAACTTCGGCGTTGCACTCGTTGCCACATCAACAACATCAATTGCTGCATTATTTATTGCGTCTGACATTTTATCGCGTAAACATTCTGTGTTATTAAATGCAAGAAGTTACTCAGAAGATTTTATTTCTTGGTGGGTTATATTTTGTTTCTGCTTTGCTATTGGATGGCATTATTTTTTTTGTTATTTTTATAAAATGCTGCTGATGCATTTTTGTGTTTTTGTTCGCTATTTGTTGTGTTACTCGATTTGCTGTAGCTTATTGTTTGTAAGTATTTTTCTTTTTGTTGATATGTTTTGATATCTATACAGCGGCAACGACATAAACATTTCTTGCTCTCGTCTTTGATTGACAATTGGATTGAGTATAGCAGATATTATGCGGTTCTTTGACCCCGTTCTGCTTTTTCTCTTCAACTGATATCAGCTACACTCGAAGGTTTTGTGAGTTCAATCATATTTACACACCTTGATTACTGAGTGCACGTGTAGGTGTCATGTGGTAATTGAATGTTGGTGTCGAGAACAACCTGTTAGGTCATAATCGGCAATCACTAAGCTTGACTAAATTTATACTGTGTTCAGCATATCAACAAAATCGAGCTTGTGTGGGGTTTTTAAGGTTGCAAAGCGATAAATTTTTCTCACTTTGGATTGTTTTGGACCACTCTTATCGATATCATTAAGGCTATTCACGGTTTGAGCGTACTTTTAACAAATCGTATTTATAGCAATTGTTATTGTTCAAACTGTGAGCACCTCGCCATGTGACTGTCGTATAAAAAGATTGTGTAACCCTGTGATGTATGTGATTATGCAGCTGTAGACAGAGCATAAAAATACGAGGTACAAAAAACACGTCCAAGGGCTGCTTTTATTTACGCGTGCCTGCGTATTTGCATTTGTATGCAAAACAACAACAAAGCAAAATACGCTTTCGTAAATTGGCGTACAAATAGCAAATCGAACAAATGGCAGACCAGCGTATTAGAACTGAGAATGGCCTTATTGAGATGTTTTAATGTTATTTGGGCTGGTTCTTAAGATGATCTAATGCGGAGAAAGTGCGAAAAAGCTGTAGTAGCTGAACTCTATTGTTATTGAAATATGACACGAAACAAACTGCGATATTTTTTGTGTATTTAGAGAAAAGATATGTATTTTAGTATGGCTTTTTTCATTTTAGCAGAAATTTTATATTTTGACATCCTTGTTCCTATTTTGTATACTGTTGTCTTTTTCATGCAGTTTATTTTCGCTCACTCAGTTGTTGGAAAAGTACAACAAACAATGCACAGAACCCATCGTGGTCTGACCATCACTTTCGTATATTCCATGTAGTCATTGCTCCCTGTGTGCGCTACTTCTTAGATATCATATATGAGTTCGGAATACTTTTTGTTTTTTTTTTTGTTTCTTTTTCTTAGTAGTTGTAACGTTAAGGAAGCGGAATGTAATGTATTTTGTCTTTTTCGCAAAATCAATACATTTTATATGCATTTTTTTAGTGTTTTCTTGTAACATACAAAATCTATTTTGGGCTTACACAATTTTGTTGTTGTTTAGCTTATAAACAAGCGACATTATTATCGTCATGCCTGGGAAATCTATCCATAATCTGACCTCTAACATCAGTCATAATCTGTAATAATGTTTTCAAAGTCAGCGTATTATCCTGCTTATCCATAAAATAGTGAACTTTTTTTTTAAGCCTCTTTAACATGTTAACTGTGGCCTTTGTTGGGAAGCAGTTCGTTCCATCCTACTTTCTAGTTTTTGTTCACAGCTTCCATAGTAAAGAATCCAGCCTCCGTAACGTATGGTTGTGTAGAAGAGAACCACCTAAAATAATCTTTTGTTAATAGTTTGCTATTCATCGGTATCGCTTTTTGTTTTCTTTTCTTGTCTTTTTTTTTGGGCGTTACTAATGATAGTTTTCCGGTATTTTGTGCAACTCTGGTCGTACGGTCTTCAGTGTATAGTATATGTATGACTTTTTGCTTTCATTCATCATTCCTTCCTTTTTTTTCTTCCTTACAACTGCAATTATTGCAATTTGTACGAGTTCTATGGGAAGTTATGGTTCTGATTATTTAGGTCATATATAGTCTTAGATTTATGCCATGTGTTTTTTAGTGAGTTTATTAAATGTAAAGCTGCAATTAAATCAATTTTAAAAACGGTACAATAAAGTTTCTCTAACTATTTTCACTTGATCAAATATCGTATTTTTAAATTGGTTTTTTTTTTTATCTTGATATTGGCACTTTAACATACTCTGCTTAGGAGCTTTTGTAGTAGTGTACGGAAATAGTTAGATTTAATTATTATATGAACAATTTTTTTCTTAAAAATATTTAAAGCCTATCAAGTTGACAAAATTTGGCAAACGATTTTATATTCAACGCATATCAGTTGTTGTTTGGCCACTTACTCCGGAAATACCATAAAAATTAATTTTATTCCTATGTTGAAGAATTTATATTAATATTCCGCGTGCGCAAATGCTAAAAAATATTAATTTTATAAAGACATTGCATTTCAGGTGTTTTTCGCAATATTCAATTATCTCATATATAGTATGAATCGTTGAATTGGTTTTTTTTTTGCATTATTAAAAGATTAAAAACTTTTAAAAAAAATTTAATGTTTTACACTGGGAAAATATTTTTTTAAATCATACACATTTTCACATTTTCCTAAAAACAAATTTCAAGGCCATTTTTAAGAACAAATTTATGAACATGTGAGATGTGGTTGAACTATGCGTAAAAAATGATGTAAATAATTTTCGATGAATTGTGAGTTTCATCTGAAAAATATTTTTTTCGTTCGGTAAAAATAATCAATTTGGAAATAAAATACGGGCAAAAATATAATTAGCGGATATTTTTGAGACATTAGCAACTATGTATAATTTGTGTTGCAAAATTATGGTAGCATACAAAGTATACAAAAAAAAATAATTTTATAACATTTAATTTCAATATTCGAAAAAGCGAGTTTTGATTTTCACATTTGCTGACAAGTTATATAGGAAATTTGTATATACTCTTAAAAACCACCAAATCATTTTTCTAAACCTTAATATTACTTAAAAATAACTATAAAGAAAATAGATAAGTATGTCTTTAGGAATCTATTTTATTGCTCCTTAGTTACAAGGAATTGAAAAATTCACATAAATTTGACTAGAACTTATGACAAGCATTTTGAATGGAATGGCATTTTTGAAATTGTCCTTTTTGCATGATGAAACTTGAAAATAAAATAAATCCATATTTATTGAAAAAAAAAAAAAAAAACTGAATTTGAAAATGAAATTACTAATAGTTAAATGACTCATAAATATTGTTAATTTCAGAAAAAATTTAAAAGTATCAACATGTCTACTTAAGCACCTTAATGACATAGATATATTATTTGTTAATAAAACTACTTAATGCTGCTAAAAATCTATGGATAAATTTTGATTCAATTGACAATTTACTGAAGGTATCTCATTTGGACAAAATTTCCATTTTTTGTTCGAAAATTTTTTGAAGTTTTAATAGCAGACGTCTATAAGTAGGCGTGGCAGGTATAAAATGTATATACAGTTGTAACCAGAATCATCTCCTGAGTTGATTTAGCCATTTTTGTCTGTCTATCCGTTCGTCTATCCGTCCGTTCGTTTGTAATCACAATTACAGCCGTAATTGTAATAAATCTATATATATAAAAATGGATGTATGTATGTGGGTATGTGGGTATGTGGGTATGTGGGTATGTGGGTATGTGGCTATATCACGTATAGACTCTGAAACCGCTGAACCGATCATTATGAAATTTTCAGGGAAACTGAACCCACATCTTGAGAGTGTTCCTGTGAGGTTTGGTAACGATTGGACAAGGGGGCGTGGTACCTCCCATACAAGCCAAATTTGCTCCATCGATCACAAACAAAAAAAGGATATATATCAGACGGTTTCAATCGTAAAAAACTAAGATTTGGTAATTTTGTTCAGATGGTTACTGTCGGTAAGTGGACAAAAAATGGGCGTGGTTGTCATATAAATACGCCCACTTTTTCAAAATCATGGCAATTCCAGAGTTCTATACACTTTTACAGTGAAACTTGCTGCATAGGTGCTCCAAGAGGCGGTTACTATATATAAATGTTTTCACGCCTACTTTTACCGCCCACAAATCGATATCTATATACATAAAAAGCAAAACGATGTGTGTCTGGCTGTGTGATGTCTATAGACTCCAAAACTACTAAACCGATTGACCTGAAATTTTGGCAGCCGATTTGTTTCAGGTACGATATGGTTGAGGGGAAAAATGTGCCACACCTCCCCTTTTACCGCCCCCAAATCAATAAAATTGTTATATTTTAGTCAGTTTGGGTCGTATAAGGCTAAAATTTTGCAATTTAGTATGTACGGTTACTGTCGATAACTGTACTTAAAATGGGTTTCCACGCCCCTTTTTACCGCCCACAAAGAAATGAAAATGCTTTATTTCAGACGGTTTTGGTCGTATAAGACTTAAATTTAGTACGTTGGTTTGTGTAGTTACTGACAGTAACTGTAGGAAAAATTGGTTTCCACGCCCCCTTTTTGCGCCCACAAATCAGTGAAAATGCTATATTTCAAGCAGTTTTGGCCGTATGAGACTAACATGTGATACCTAAGTTTGTATGGCTACTTTCGGCAACTGAACTAAAAAAAGGCGTCATCGCTATATAGCCACACCCACACCCACTTTTTGAGAAATCATTAAAATTGAGTTTGTACGGTTACTGTCAGCAACTGTACTAAAAATTGGTTTCACGCCCCCCTTTTACTGCCCACAAACCAATGAAAACGTTTTATTTCAACGGTTTGTATCGTGTTGGACAAAAATTACTCTCGGCAAGTGCTCTAAAAATAGGCCTGTCCCACTTTAGTTAAACTCACTTTTCAGGGAGTTAGCGTCGAGTGAAGTAAAGTGCGCCAGTCTTAACCTAAATTGAGCTGAAATTTAGGCAGTCGATTTGTTTCGATTACGAGATGGTTCAAGGGAAATATTTTCCCGCACCCCTTTTTACCGCTTGCAAAACAACAAAAATGCAACATTTCGCACGGTTTTGATCGTATTAGACTAAAATTTGGTTATTTAGTGCATATGGCTACTTTCGGCAGCTATACTGGAAATGGTGAATATATTTTGCATTTCTTGACATTTTCGTATATGGCAGTAAGGTGGTCTGTGGCAGAACAATGTCTGCCGAGGAGAGTGAGTGTTCCTGTGAGGTTTGGTAACGTTTGGACGAGGGGGCGTGGTACCTCCCATACAAGCCAAATTTGCGCTATCGACCACAAACCAAATAAAGGATATATATCAGACGGTTTCGATCGTAAAAACTAAGATTTAGTAATTTTGTTCAGATAGTTACTGTCAGTAACTGTACAAAAAATGGGCGTGGTCGCATTAAATATACTCCCACTTTTTCGAAATAATGGCAATTCCGGAGTTCTACACATTTTTATAGTGAAACTTGCTGTGCAGGTGTAGCGTACCGTTTCAGTGATACAATTTTATGGGAGTTGGACAAGTAGGAGGGGCACCTCTCATTCAACCCAAATTGGTGATATCGAATTGCTTTGAAGTTATAGGTTGACAGCGTCAGAATTCAGTATTCGCCCTCAATTTATACATGCAGTTTCATTAATTAAATTTTATGGGCGTACGAAAAGGGGGCGTGAAACCTCCTATTTAACCCAAATTAAAGATATCAAGCGACCTATAATCTTTGGGATTATAGGTCGCACAGTTTTTGAATTCAGTATTGGACCTCATTGTACACATGTAATTTTATTAATTACATTTTATGAGCGTTGATCAAGGGGGAGTGGCACCTCCCATACAACAAAGATTTGTGATATCGAATAGCTTTGGAGTTCAAGGTCGCACAGCGTCGGAATTCAGTATTTGACCAAAATTTACGCATGCAGATTTACTGATAAATTTTTTTAGAGTTTGTCGGGGAGGTGTGACACCACCAACTTAACCCAAATTTGCGATATCGAATAGCTTTGGAGTTATAGGTAACTCAGCCTCGGAATTCAGTATTCGACCTCAATTTACACATGCAGTTTCATTGGCAAAATTTTATGGGCGTAGGGAAAGGGGAGTGGCACCTCCCATACAACACAAATTTGTGTTATCGAATAGTTTTGGAGTTATATGTCGAACAGTTTTGGTATTCGGTATTCCACCTCCATGTACACATGCAGTTTAATTGATTACGTTCTATGAGGGGTGATCAATAGGGCGTGGCACTTCCTATACAACCCAAAATTGTTATATCGAATAGCTTTGTGGATATAGGTCGCACAGTCTCGGATTTCAGTATTTGACCTCAATTTAGACATGCTGTTTAACTGATAACATTTTATGGGCGTTTGACAAGGGAGAGTGGCAGCAACGCGCCGGGTTTCAGCTAGTTGTAAATAAAGATCATGTCGGAAAATGAGCCAAGTCAAATTTTACTTAGAATACAAAATAAATTTTAGTTACGTCACTTTATATGGGAGGAACCCGATCCACTATCTTTAATTTTTAAAATTCTGACTTCAGATTCAAAATCAGCGACCCCTTAACACTGATGAATAATGTTTAAAACTCTTAAAAATATATATTATTAGGTGGCAACCCTATGATTTCAAAATTTTATAGTTTTGAAATTCTGACCACGGATTCGGATTCAGCGACCCATTTTTGGTGTACCATTTTTTTTTTGCCAGCCCCGAATTCATAAAAATACAAAAAATTAAGGTGGCAACCCTATCCACCATCTTGAATTTTAAAATTCTGACTTCAGATTCGAAATCAGTGACTCCCTAACACTGTTAAATTATGTTTAAAACTCTTAAAAATACATATTCTTAGGTGGCAACCCTATTATTTCAAAATTATATAATTTTGAAATTCTGACCACGGATTCCGATTCAGAGACCCATTTTTACCCTTTAGTTCGCGCCAGCCCAGAATTGGTAAAAATAAAAAAAATTAAGGTGCCAACCCTAACATCCATCTTAAAATTTAAAACTGTACTTATATCCGAAATCAAAACCGTTGTCAGAATTTCAAAATTACAAGAATTCGCAAAAATACAAAAAAATCTTGGTGGCAACTCTATCCGCCATCTTAAATTTTAAATTTTGACTAAAACTTCCAATCACGAAGTCCACAGAATCCTTTAAGGTCCTATTACGCTTAAGCTCTCTCTACACAAGCTCATTGAATATTTTGGATACTTGCTTTAAATTCAATTAATTGGATACTTGCGAGCTTACAAGCTTTTGCCGATCGCTTCAAGCTTTTCAAGTTTCTGCTCGACAAAGTAAGTCTAAGCAAGCCAAGCCAACGAGCAAGCATGAATATGACTTGTATCTGTTTGGTATTTTTGCAAGCTGGCTAAAGCTTGCTTTTTCAAGTTTGGATACATACTTGAATTCAAGTACTTGAAAAGGCTTGAACTTCAAGTAGGCTTTTGCAGTTCTCTGGTTGCCATCTGTTCTAGTTGCTTCTTTTTTATTTCAATATTCATTGGTGTTCGACAGCTTGTCGAAATGCACCATAAAAATGAAACGAATTTTTTTTGCTTCGCTAGGAAGCTTTTTAAATTTTTAATAAATGTAATATAAATTAATATCTGTGTATGAATGTGATAAATAATTACCATTTAATGAAACTTAATGATTGCAATACATACCAATTTTCCTGACTTTCTACTTCCATTACTTTCGCGCAGTATGAATATTCATGTTTCGTCATAAATATTCTTGTATTTTTCGCGCGCCAAATGCCAAATTTCTACTCGCTAGAACGTTTGACTTTTGTAATAGTTGCAAAATTTTTTTTATCGAACGTGATACTTTGAATATGATTTGCCTGACATATTCTCGTTTTCTTAGTGTTTATTGTTTGCTGATGATGTCAAACCTTTTTTAAATATCAATAATTTGTCAGAATGCATTAAATTACAGACTGATTTGTCTAATTTAAATAATTGGTGTCTGAGCAGTATCTTAATTTAAACCTCAGTAAATGTTGTGTAGCTTCTTTCACTAAATGCGCCCAACCAATTAGCTTTGACTATAGCATCTATAATTGTGTCCTAACGCGTAAATATGAAAATAAAAATTTGGGAGTAAATTTTTTACTCAGAAAGTCACGTTTATGTAATTACTTCGAAATTAAGGCAGCCAATTTCGGAATGCTTCGGCAATCCCGGGATTTCGAGATTTAAAAAACACAATCCCAGTTCGATAAAATGTTTGTATAGCATTTATTGTTTATTTCTAAAAAACAAGGATCAATTTTTAAAAAAAAATTAATTAAATGAGATCATTCAGAAGGTTAATAATAATAAGCTTATTGAAAATTAAAATAGTTTATTAATTTTAGTATTTCTAAGTAGAAATTTTGTGATATTTTGTACAGCTTGTTTATGTAATTTTTTTTTTTTTTTTGTAATTTTTTAAGGTCTCATTTTAGTTTTTCTAAGTTAGTATTTTTTAATGTTTTATAGATTTAGTTAGTTTAACCTTTCTTAAGGTTTATATATTTTTATGTGTTTCAAACATTGTGCTATTTTGTACAGCTAGTTTAAGAAAGGTTTTTATATTTAAAATTACACTCAGATTTTTTTTAGGTAGCATCATTGAATTTTTTGTACATGTTCTTAAAATTGAAAAAAAATATTGAATAGAATAATAATTTCAGCATATTTAAGTAAGAATTTTGTAATATTTTGTACTACTTCTTTAAGGAAGTTTTGTTGTTTTTTTAATTTTTAAGGTCACATTTCGGTATTTCTAAGGTAGTATCACGACATATATTTTTTACTGCTGGTTAAAAAAAATTTGTACTCTTGTATTATTAAAATCACATTTCAGTATTTCTTAGGAAGCACATGTGTTTAGCACATTAGGCCTTACAATAGTCGATTTAATGCCACTCTAAATTGAGTGTGAGCTTTTCTGACATCATTTCTATAGAATTTGTTGTCAAAAAGCTTACACTAAATTTACAGCCCTATTCTGGCAAAGTAACAACTATTACCCAGTATTTTTAATATTTATGTGTGTTTGTTGTAATTTTTGTTTTCAAAACAGAATTTGAAGGTCAAAAACAAAATGTTTTAATAAAATTGTCACTATCTGAAAAGCAAGTGACAATTTTTATCAAAATTTATTATTCTTGAGCTACAAATTTTTTTTTAAATCAAAAAATTGCAACAAACACAAAGAAATATTATCAAAAATACTGGGTAGCAATTGTTACTTTGCCAGAAAAGAGCTGTTAGAGTCGACATTAAAATGACTATTGGTAAGGCCTATTTTGTTATTTTTTACAGACAGTTTTAGAAAGGTTTTTATTTTAAAATTTTTTAAAAACACATAAATTTTTTCTTAGGTAGTATCATTGAATTTTTTGTAGGAGTATTTTAGAATTTTGTTTTTGCAGAGGCAATTACGGGATTTTAGACCTTGCAATCCCGGGACTGTCGGGATAAAGAAAAGTCCAGGATTGCCCGGATTGGATGCCTTATTCGAAAACTTTCTCTATGTTTGCATTTATCAAAAGGAACGCAAGTTATTTCAAAGATTCACTAACATTAAAAGCTCTATACGTTTGTTTAGTTAGAAGTATCGTGGAATATGGTGCCATTATATGGAATCCTTTTTGTGACGTGCATTGCAATTGTATAGAAAAAATTCATAAACTGTTTACTAAATATTTAAATATTTAAATTATTTCAATATTTAAATTTAGATGGCCAGATGGAATTCCTTCGTATGACTCGAGGAGGAAATTGCTAGGGCATCAAACGCTTAAAGACAGACGGTCTTATTGTTCCGTACTAATTTTTTTAAATGTTTTGGGCGGCACTATGAAATGTAGTGCAGTAAATGAGAAATAGCTAATTTATTTAAAGTGTATTCTTACCAAAAACTTAAGAGGTAATAGATTATTTGATAGCATAGAACTCTTAGTTCACAATTTAAAAAAATATTTTTTACAATATTAATTAAAATATAAACAGAAATTTAGAAACGAAGATGTTCTTTCGCTAGCATGACTCAGAGAAAAATTTATCTATATTGAACTACTTTAAACACTAAAACAGAATACTTTTATTCATGTTTCATAAAAAATTCGCAGAAATGCCAAAATTATTCATATAGAACAGACAAGCAAAATGCAGGAGCCCATTGAGAAATACCTACATATAAACGCTATAATATTAATGTTTGTATACAAAGTTTAGCAGACGCAAACAGAATATGAAAAAAAAGCAAACCAGCAGATAAATATAGACTCTACATTGTAGAGGCAAATGAATAATGCAGATATATAACTAAGAAAATATATATTGAAAATGCTCTGTGATGAAAGTAGTTTGATTGCAACTTGTTTAACCCCCTTCGTCATTATACGAACAAAGTTTAGAGCTGACGCAGCTGTGGTAGATTTTTGGATATAAGCTAACTAAGGATATCCATAACAAATAGCCTGTCTCTTGTTCATGTGAGATACATAATAATAACAATAGCAATTTAGTTCACATTCCGCACAAATCTAAAACAATTCAATGCATTCGCCAAACAAACATGAAATGTTTAACTCTTCCAGCATGGTGCTATTGTATATTGCTAAACATTCATAAGGAGAAATTAGGGTTTCAGCGACGTATTCTGGCTTATGTGACACAGCTGTTTGGCAGTTGACTCCAATTGCATTTTAATGCGTTGTCAATCTTTAGTGATTTGTTTGGATTGGACAATGTTTAGGTCTCGAAAACCAAAAGATTACACGGTCGATACTGATTGGCATCGTTTATTGCCACCATAATGGCCGGAACAATAAAAATGCAATCAACTGTAGACATGTACTGCACTTTGCAATGGTTCTCGACGCGCCATCCGCTATACATATGTCAATTCGACTAGCTTTTAATGGCTTTGTTTTTGGCTTTAAACGATTACCTTCGACTAGTGGGGTGAAGAATGATTCATCGTCTTTAGTTTTTATTGAGTTGTCTCTTTAATGATGAGTCACTCCTTTTTCGCACACTTACCTGTAAAGAAAGAGAAGGTAAAAAAAATTTTAGTGGTAAAATATGATGAGGAAAATATTAGGAAATGATAAGGAAAATATTAGTGATATGGTAGTGCAATAAACCTGTTTAAAATTTCAATAATAAGTTAAAGGCGCAGCAAATAACGTCGCTTAAATAACTGTAGTATCCATTCATCATTTCCACCGCATCGAATAAAAAATAAAGTAAGGCACAGGTTAACCCTCGACCCGTGCACATCAAATTTTCTATTTAACTAAATTAAATGTATAACAGTTGTACAATATATAATTATATATATTACTTTATCCTGATGTAATTTGTATTTAAAATTTCATTCATTCGTATTTTTGCTGATAAATAAGACAAGAAAATAAAAAAAATTACAGAACAGAGATAAAAAACTAAAAAATTTTCCATATAAGACGAAGATTTTCGTTCGTTATTATTCTCCAGCAACCAACAAAAAAAATTGCCTCACTGACTCAGTGATTGCGGGCTTCACAGTGCCTGAAATAAAAAAAAGTTAAACTAGAACATATTTCTTCCACAGTTACTGGAAAAATGAAATTTTGAGAAAAACGCGTTTAACCCTTAACTGCTACTCCTGGTCTGTTAGAGCACAGCAAAAAAAAACAAAAGACTATATTTCTCTAATAATTCAATTCAAAATTCATTTCAATTCAATTCAATTGTTCAAAATAATTTAAAAAAAAACCTTGTTTAAGACATTCTTAAAAAAACAACATGATCTTTTAACTAAATTGTATGGTGTTTGAGCATTTTAGTTGGTTTGGTCCTTGGGACCAGATATTCTGTTAGTGTAATTTGTTTGAGGTGTACCAGTTAAGGGTTAAAGACAATAGTAGCACCTTTCCTACCGATGAACAACACTACTCTTTATAGGGCTGTAGCTCATAACCTATTTTGGATAAACCTACAATTTTAGTATGTGTTTCTTAAGAGAATAAACTATTGGTAAATGCACTAAAGTCACTGAGTTGCAATGTACAGCTTTGTCAAAATAGTAGTCATTTGATCCCAATGCTTCCAATAATGATTACTAAATTTTATGTCAATGATAATAAATCTTAATTTCTTAAATTAATTTATCACTTGTCAGTATTTGAACACATAAGTTTCAAAATATTATAGAAATAAAAAAAAATAAAAAACTTTTTTTGTTCAAATAATTGCTATGCAAAAATATATTACTAATCGAATGTCCCTTAATTCTTATAACTGAAGAACTGACTGAGAACTTGACTGAAATGAGTCTCATAGACCCTTATCAATTGAAGCCTTTTTGTTAAAAACTGTATTCTTCACATCACTCCAAAGGTTTCAATCAAGTTAAGGTCTGGAGATTCAGCATGTTACTCTAAAACGTAGATTTTGTTTTTTAAAAACCATGTACAGTGGAATTCGAATTCGGTTATAACGGCCCTGAAGGGACCTTAATATTTCGTCGTTACAACCGAATGTCGTTATATGCACACATTTATTTATTTTTTTTTTTGTTCATTATTAACTTAATTCATTTATTATATAAAAAAAAATTTTATCAATAGTAAAAATAAAAACACAAAACAAGGGTAAATAAATATAATAAGTTTTTGTGTCTTTGAATTTCTGATAATAAATATTTTTCTTTTCAAACTTCCATCCATGCTTGCAGCAACCAAAACTGTAACACAAACCGTCACAACTTTTTACCTTTAAATTTTAAAATTCTATCGGGCATGAGTTTAAAGAAGAACCTTGTTTCATCAGCATTATACATTTTCTCTGAGTCCTGGTAGCCATCTCCAAGTTTTGGGAAAAAATTCTGTAGTCACCTTGGGATACATTACCTGCTTCATCTGAAACCTTGCAGTTAACAATGCAGTGTCGCTATCGAAAATGGTTAATTCAAATTCCTGATTAAGAAAATTTCGTTTTACCTAAAATTTTAACTAAATCATTGGCTTTTTCTTGTAAAATATGAATGGTTTGAGGTATATTTCGCGATCTTTCGATTTTAAACCAAGTAAATAGTGCATTTTCTACATTTTGAGGACATGTGATCCTTATCTTTTCCCTATGTTTCCATATAATGGATATTGAAGATTATGGCACAAGAAATTCTTCGCCGTTTTCAAGCCACCAGATTATTGCAGATTTTTCTTCTATGGTGAACGCGTTACGTTTAGTTTGTGGAGACATTTTGAACACAGTAAAAAATCAATCATGCACTTGAAGGAACAAATATGTACTCAGCAAAATTACATGCGCAAATGAAGCTATGCTGTTTTGCTGTCAATGAATTTTATACGATTATTTCCAATTCAACAAAGCGCAAATTGCAAATATGTAGACATATAAGTAAAAAAAATTCAAAAGTAAGCAAATCTAGTCCTAACCTGCTTTCGTCGTCGCTATATGTGAAAATATTTATGATATTTTATGAAAACTGCGTCGTTTTATGCGATCTTGTCATTATATCCACCGACGTTAAAAGCGAACTATGTAGTTCCTAAGAAATGAGAAATTAGAAAATGCACACTTCAAGAATACGACGTTATACCAGAAATGTTGTTATAACCGAGGTCATTATAAATGGATTCCACTGTATTTACTTATTTTCTCCAATGTTTTAGATCAATGATACGCAACATTTATTTTCTTCGGGCTAGCTACATAGTATATTAGTAAAGTTACGCGGGCAGCAACACTTTACTGGTATAACTTCATTTTGGAATAGAATGGTTCACAAAGATATGCTGATGCAAACAATGTGAGGAGCAGGAAGGAACAATTGTGTACAGACTTGTATTTTTCAGGAACTAATTTCCTGAAAAATTAGCTCAGAACTTTTGCACGGCGCAAGAATAGGAAATATACAATCCGTGCAATGCCGCAACAACAAAATACAAGTAAAAAACCGTGCAATATTTTCTATGTATGCTACACTGAAACCCATGTATACGGCAATGCTATGAAGAATAGTTTATGAAATGCAACCCTGTGATTGTAATGAGAGTGAAGAGAATAAAAAAGCAGCCAAACAGAAGGTGGAATGAGCGTGAAGTGCAGCTCATTACTTGTTGAGTTGTTTGAGCTGTTGATTTTACTTTTCTACGCTTGTACAATGGGGCGCTCTAGATCCATCGGATATTTCAGTATAGGATTGTTGCAATCCGAGCTCTTATGCAATTATGCTAGACATAGAGAATACCCCTATTGTCTTGTTGGAATATCTCATTTAGCAGCAAACTCTACTCAGCATAGGCTTTCATAATAATTTCCAAAATTTTAACGTACATTTTTGCGCCAATGTTGCCATAAATCGAAAATATTACCACATTTGCCATTGTACGAGAACTTTTCCTAAACGTCAAATTTTGCACTCCTGCACAGTGGGTACTCGAACTCTCAAAATAGGTATCAATTCACCTAGAAGATGGAGGGAGTTATTGACTTTTTTGAAATTTAAATGGGTCCAAATAAGAAAAACTGTCTGTTCATTCATCCGTCCGTCCACCTTTCTGTCTGTCGATACGACTACTATTTAATATGCAGTATGAAATTCAACCAAATTGATTGAAATCGCGTCTGCCTCCGAATTATTTTAAACAATAACTAACGACGCAAATTTACAACCATAGGTCATTGACTTATCTTAGTCCTCATTTATTATCGCTGAAAAAATAAATTGTTTCACATAAAAGTTCTCCATATCCGTAAAAGCTTACAATTTATTACTTTGCATTTAAGGAAAGTGTAATAAAAATGGTTTTAACTAATTAGAAGTTAATATTTGAAAAACGCTGCAGCAACTGACTCATAATAACCAGTTTTTAAAACTTCATTGTATGGTGGTGCAGTTATGGAGCAGGCTATTTTAAGTAATATTAATTTAATTAAAAAAAAATCTAATGATGGATAAAAACATTTTATTAAAATTGCCATTTTATTTTAGCAAGCAAAATTAAGGTAAAATTCAAATAAATCAAGAACAAAAAACCCAAAACAGATAAAATAAATGTGAGCATATTGAAAAACATTGCACTTTTTTTTAACCTACCTGTATGTCTGTAACTGGATAGAGTTTATTGCAAACTGGTTATTAAAGTGTTGCCAAAAGCGGAGAGTTCAAAAGAAGGCGGTGCAAAAAAGGCAGAAGCAAATTGCTTTACACAGCAATTTAATATTAGTGCGGCAACAACAGCGACGAATTTACTGCGTCCTTGTATCACGAAACGAAGAGTGAGCGTGGTGCGAGACACGGCATTTTTTAATTGTTTTAGTTTTACAACAAAAACATTTTTTGAGTAAAATGTCGAATATAAAGTGGATATATTTTAGTACAATGAAAAAAATACACAGAAAAGAATGGAGTGATTACGTTGAAGAACCTAGCCACTCTGCCATCTTTAGCAAAAAATACAATTTTTCAAAAATATCAAGTTTGGATACTTAAAAAAAAAATCCCAAAAATCTAAAAAGCAAAAAATAATCACGGCTAGTTATGGCACAGTTTTGAGCTATTTCGTACAATAAATTAAAAACCAAAATACAGAGGTTCAAGCTTAAATTTTTTTTTTTCAAAATTTTTCAAAGTGGTCACTTCTAGCCTATCGAACACAAAAAAAAAATTTTTTAAAATGGAAAAACATACAGTGATGTAAAAATAAATAGGGTCACCTGTATTTTAATATTTAAAGCTGCATTAGTTATATACAAGGTGCCGCAGACACAAATTTAACTCCCTCGAGTGGTGGTTATCCTTGATTAAGCAAGTAAAAATATGCAAGGATGAGTTTCACCCCTCCCCCCTTTGGGAGCTAAAAAAATTGATAATAAATGTCATTATGTCTTACTCTATACTTTGTTTATCTCTTAACCGATCTTGAAAGTCAATAGCATCTTGAAAAAGAGACTACATGACCTTCAAACTAATGATACAAAAACCGTTTTCTAATCGTACTACACTAAAAGCAAACTGTTTTACGTGTGGTTATTTAAAATAAAAAAGTAGTAATGTTTGCATTGAGTACTTAAGTACTATGGCAAGATCAAAAACCAAGGCAATAGAAAACTTTACCATAAAAAAAAATTACATCATAAAAATTATCTAAAAATATATTTAATAATCGAGATTTTTCATTACCAAAGTTTAATTAAAATTTTTTTTAGAATTTAGTTGCTCATAACTTTCTTACTTTTAACTTTATGCAAAATGTTTTATAAACAACTTAATGCAAATTTGATTTTCTGCTCAACAAAATATAAACTTTGGAAATCGGTTAAGAAATACATTAAATATGAAGTAAAATGTAGTGACACATATTTTCAAGTTTTTACTCTCTAGCTCCCAAAGGGGGGAGGGTCAACCCCATCCTTGCATATTTTTTCACGCCTAATCAAGGAGAATCACCACCCGAGGGAGTTAAATCTATATCTGCGGCACTTTGTATATAATTTATGCCGATTTAAATATAAAAATATAGATGTCCCTATTTATTTTCACATCACTGTATGTATCTTACTCAAAATGCTTTTAATAATTTTATAACATGCAATAAAAATAGAGTTCTGCTACTACAGCTTTTTCACACTTTCTCCGCATTACATCATTTTAAGAACAAACCCAAACATCATTGAAATATCTATCTAATAAACAGAAGTAAACCCAGGTGGCTTCCTTGAGGGACATTCGATTCTGCACCAAATTCAGAAGACAACACGCCTCGGAACCGTATTTGATAAGATCGCTCTATGATCAAAAGCTTTGCTAAAGTCAGTGTAAATACAATCGACCTGGCTACCGGAATCAATAGATTTAAAGCAGAATGTAGTGAAATCGAGGAGATTAGACAAAGTGGATCTGCCAGTAACAAAACCATGCTGACAAGTTGTCATAACTTACCCACAGTGAATTTTCACCCGATCGTACACTATTCGCTCAAAAAGTTAAGGAATCGAAGACAACTTAGCGATAGGCCTATAATTATTTACTTCATTCCTGCAACCTTTTTTTAATACAGGACTGATAAAGGATTTTTTTCAAAAAAGAGAAAAATTACTTTCATTGATTTATTTGAAAGTGACATAAATTGATTTATTTTTGTGGTTGACACAAAAGGGAGTCGCATTGTTTTGACACTGCGGCAGGAATTCCTTCTGGTCCAGCGCCAAAATCGTCATCAATTGATTCAATGTACCTAAAAATATCCTCTGAGGTAAAAGATATATTCTCCAGTGAATCTTAGGGTGCGTTGTTAATATAGTTTAAATACGCTAGATCAGGATTAAAAGAATCTAAACACAATGATTATTTAAAAAGATTGACAAATAGGCCACAAATTATGGTGGGATCGTCAGCAAATCCATCTTGAATTTTTAAAGAAGAAGGAAATCTATCAGAATTCTTCTTAACATTAATAAATCCCCAAAATGTCTTTTGATCAGACAATATACTCAGCTTAATATTATCCAAATATTCATTAAATAATGCAGCTGAGCGATTTTTGAATTCCAGTAACAAACGTTTGTATGTTTTTAGGTCATTTGAGTCAAAACTAGAAACATATTTTTTCAAGACCTGTTGCGAAGAGTCTTTAAATTTTTTGTGTATCAAAGCTACGCAGAATTTTTTGCAAATTTGCGACTATATGATACTCACTGAGAAAATATGGCAAAGAGTTCTGTATAGAAAAAACTTATTGAATTATTACGATTATTACTATTTGTGTATTCTATAATATCATTTAATTTACTATAAAGTTGATGATTCAATCGCAAAAAGACAGCTCTTTTGCAATTGAATTCATAAAATGTGTCAACAAAGCTGGAATTTACGATATTCTCCCTATCAGATTTATACCAAATACTTAATAGCGCCTTGTACAACCTTAACGCATATAAGTTCGATATTAGCATAGAAGGAAATATCAATAAAGGAACAAACACAGGAGTTAAATTATTCCTTTTTTTTAATTATTTTTGATTTTTGTCGACTTGTTTGCGTTTTATGTATGAGAAAATTCTTGTCTTCTTGGATTTTAATCGTTTCGAAAGCAATACAATATATGAAAAGTTCGATCTTTTCGCGAAAACCATATTCTTTTATTCGATACTTTTCATATGGCGAATTGGGATTTTTTACGTACAGGGTCTTCAAGAGTGAATTTCTTTTAAAATTCAAACGAAACACACAGTTTGAATGAAAATTCATCATCTGTTTATTAATATATGATGTAGAGGGTGGGTCTCCAATTTTTTAATGATGAATAATATCTTTCAAATGCCCCCAGTACACGTCAACAGATGTCGATTCTTTTGGTAAAATATTCGATCACATTATATTTCACTGAACTGTCTTGTCGTGTTATTCCATTTTAATAGTTGGCTAAAATTGTTTTCGAAGCTCTAAGCCGAATTTATCACGACCTATTTTGATAAAAACTGTTATTTTACCAATTTAAAACCGAAGCTGTTCCACAAAGAATCTTTTTAAACCAATAAGCTTTGTTGAAGCTTAATTTTCTCACAAAGCAAAGAAGACAAGATAAACAACGGCAGTAATCTTGTTGTTTCAATAACTAAGTGAAGTGTTATTTCTGGATTGGCCAAGCCAGCTTTAAGTTTATCTAAATAAAAGCCAATTACAGTCAAATATAAAAAAAAATATCGATTATTCTTCGCAACTTTCTTGCTAAAGCCCACAGATGAGTAAAAATACATTTTGAATAACTATGTGCTCAAAAAAAGCCATTAGGCTTCAAGGAATTTTTGATTTGATATAAAGTCCCTTCGCCAAATAAGGCCCAAGCCTTAATAAGCCCCGATTTCTAATACGCACATTTATTGCATTCCCTGCAAAATGATTTTTTGCACGTTTAAACATGTTCATATCTGCATCACGATGCAAAAAAAATTAATTCGATTGCGCATCTGTGAAACGAGTGACAGTCGAACGAAGTCAGCGGTAGCGTCAACAACGTGGTTGATGTAATATTGTGCTCGCAGTAAAAGTCCGTTATTCTACGAATTAACTATTGCCTATGTCCAGCTTTGAATTAAAAATCAAGAGAGGTATTTTAACGAACACAAAAAGGTTAATTGATCAAATCTAACTGTAGTGTATTCCGAGAAAAACTTGATTAATGAAATGATATAGAGAGCGCCTAAAAAGGCCCAACAAATTTTTTCTTTCCGGCATTCTTTTTCCGATCTCCACACCTAAATCTACCAGGCAGAAAAAACTACCAGAAAGAAAGCCCTCCACTATAAAGGCCAGCCAATTACTAAAATTTTCTTCAAAAAAGCCAGAGTAATTTTATTTTTAATTTTAATTTTCAAAATATGCTTTTGGCAATAAAAGTATTTTTTCGAAAAAGTTTTTATAAAAAAAAGCTATGAATATCATTTATGTTTAGTATCAATGTAAACCAACACTTGTAATAACAATATGTGTTCTTATTTTATTATTTTCTAACTGTTTTGTTATGTTTCTAAACCATTATAGATTGGGCCTTATTTAGACATGGTGGTCCTAATATGGAAAAAATCGGACCTTTATAAAACCTTCTGAGCTGGATATATTTTTTACTTTTTCATGCTTTATTTTTATGTTTTTGAATTTGAATTGAATTGAATAAACAAAAATACAAAATTGCAAAAATAAGTTTAAAAAAACCCGTTTCTCTTCTGTCTGGTAAAAACCGTTAGGTTGGCCTTATTTGGGTAACTTACCTTATTTCATTTGTGTATGCTTGTGGCCACACTGTAGATTCATATTCATATTCATCAGAGCTGTAAAATATGCATTCATATTCAGAATTTTTAGTACAATTGAATAACGACATAGGAATCCATTCAATGAATGCAAAATTCAAAAATAAAATTTTTAATTCACATTTTATTTAAATGAGCATTATTTATAATTCATTTTAAATATTAATTTTCGTATGTCATATTCATATTTATAATCATACTCATACTTATACTCATACTTATACTCATACTCATACTCATACTCATACTCATACTCATACTCATACTCATACTCATACTCATACTCATACTCATACTCATACTCATACTCACACTCATACTCATACTCATACTCACACTCATACTCATACTTATACTCATTACTCATATTCATAATTATAATCGTAATCATAATCATATTCATCACACACATACTCATAATTATAATCGTAATCATAATCATATTCATCATACTCATAATTATAATCATAATCATAACCATATTCATATTCAAATTGATATTCAAGTTCATATTCAAATTCATATTTTTAAATAATTTAATATTCATATTCATTTTCAAGAAATTCTCTGTATTTATTGAGATGAACCAACCCGTAATATTTATTTGTATCATAAAAAAAGATTCATGTGTTTTATGTGTCGAAAAAAATATATTTTTGATATCTATTCTATTATCTTAATTTTGAAATTCAGCCATTACTTTAACTTAATTGCTAAGTGTTCCCTTATTCATTGTCACACGCTGGCCGACCCTTTTCAATGTCACTCTTTTACATTTAGGGAGTGGTTTTCTTGTTGATATTAATATTTCATCGTTTTATTTATTATGGTTGCTGCACTCTAATTGATTTTTTTTTAAATTTATTGCATTTAACAAACTAACTTCACTGTGATATCAAATTAAAATGGATCATTCAAATTATGTAAAAGTTTCAAGAATTCCTTCTTGAAATATTTATATGTTGTTTTTTTTTATTAAATTGAGTGAAATTAATTTTATTAAAGTTCTTTAGGCAGATAAAAGACATTAACATATGAAACATATTGTTCGTACAAATTTCCAAAACTAACACATTGTTTTATCATTGTGCCAATATCTGATATATATTTGATCTGATATATTTGAGCACAATAAAATGGCTGCTGTATTTGAATCTTTGTCGAAAATATTTCAAATGCTGTCTAAAGCTATTAAATCAAACATAGGAATCGCCTCAATTAGGACATCCGATTTTGGGACGTTTCGACAATACCGGGATCCCGGGGTTAGACCCGGGATGACAAAACTTAGAAAATGAATTTTTTGGAAGACGTAATAAGAACTTCCAAAGTAGTTATGCCTTGTTTTACAACGCAAAACAGTGCAGAAGATTTTAAAAAACTAAAAACACAGTTTCGATCAAATATTTGGATTATATTTATTGTTTATTTCTGAAAAACAAAGATGCATTTTAAACAAAAAATGTATTAAATGAGATCATTCGGAAGGCTCATAAAATTATTTAAAAACAATAAAATAGTATAATAATTTTAGTAATTCTAAGTACGAATTTTGTGATATTTTGTACAGCTTGTTTAGGAAGTTTTTTTTTAAATATTTAAGGTCACATTTAGGTTTTTTTAAGTTAGTATTTTGTGATATTTTGTAAGTTTAGTTCAAGAAAGGTTTATGTTTTACGCGTCATATTTTGTACAGACAGTTACAAAATTTTTTTATTTTTGTATTATTAATATCACATTTCAGTGTTTCTAAGGTAGTATCATGTGTTTCTCACATTGTGTTATTTTGTACAGATATTTTGAGAAAGGTTTTTATTTCAAATTTTTTAAATCACATTCCAGTTTTTCTTAGGTAGTATCATTGAACTTTTTGGTGGCGTTTTCTGCAATTTTTTTTTTGCAGTGAAGGCAATCCAGGAATCCCGAAAATCCTGGGATTTTAGGCCTTGCAATCCCGGGACTAAAAAAAGTCCGGGATCCCGGAATCTCGGGATAGGATGCCCTTGCCTCAATCCAAAACTTAAATTATATGTAAAAGTTTTTCCAGCACTCTTGATTTAGCAAAGTAATAGAGAGAAAATCTCTTATCAACAACATCATCCGGTGTTCTATTAAATAAGACTTGAAGAAGCTTGATTCTGCTTTTTAGAGTAGCGATTAATACAGTTACTGGACGCAGCAATAACGGGCGGTAGAGCTGCCCGTAAACACAGTCTGTCGCTTGAAGCAGCTTTAATGAGCAACAATGCAATTATCTACAGTGGTGGGCAAAGTGAACGCAATCAATTTACTGCTGGGCGAATGAAGAGGATGGAGTTTGGCAAATCAAAGCATGTTGCTCATAAAATGCGTTGTCTTCTTCCTAGAGTCAAGGAGAGAAACAGAAAAGGGGGATGTTTAGCTACTTGTAATGATTACATGAGTGCTCAGTAGCCTGCTTTCCTGCTTTTGAGTTTTCTCATTACATTTCGAAGAATCATTTTAGTAACTCGGACTCAACTCGGCAGGCGGTACACTCTTGGCGAAATAGTAGCTAGTTGGCTGGATTGTTCGAAGTGCTGAGGGTGCAATTTTAAATTTTATTTTTTTATTTGTTGACTTCGAGTCCAAGCCAACTTCCATCCAACACGTTGCCACGGACGGAAATGCTATAAATTACCAAGTGGTGTCATGTTGGTGGCTGTGGAAACGCATTTAAAAGCACTTTCTTCTCATGAGCTATTTAAGTGTACTCTGTTGTTGTTGTTTTTTCTTTTTCTAAAATGCAATTTAATGAAAAATGCCGGCACAAAGAAAGCGCTTGGAAAAAACAAGATCTGGTCGTTAACAAAATTAATCCATTTAATTTTTCTTACAGTGTAAGCGATTCTTTTAATTTCGTTTTTTGTGGGTGCTAGATAGTTACGATTAGAATCGAAATTAGTTGATGGATTTTGTTACCTAGCTGTATTTAAAATTAAGCAGGTACCTACGAATGTGCACACTAATTTGAAAGATATTTTTATTTGTAAATTTATAAAATTGTTTTACTAAATTTTAATTTACTTGGTCTACGTAAAACAAAAAAGGTTGTCAAAAAAGACCATTTCAATAAAATGTATATGCAATTTTCAAATTCATACAAAAATTTGATCATATAAGTCACATTAGTGCTTAATTAAGTCAATGTTTTTTTTTTGGCAAATCTTATGTTACGTTTCAAAAACATTCAATTTGTGGAATAAACGAATATTGGAATGAAAACATTGTTTCTTTTCTAAAAAAAAGATTAATTTTTTGAGAAGGTCTTGAAGCAAAAATTTACAAAAAATCCTACTTTTTAGCAAAGATGGGTGATAAGGATAACAGATACATGTAATTAATTGTGGTTTTTATTATTCGCTAAAAAAATTAATTAATCGCGTTAAAACGATGTAGATAAATAATGAGAAAAAAATGTCCACACTTTTGCTTATAACTCCTTAACATGATATAATGACGAAAAACGAACACCACTTCTGAAATCTAAGAACTTGAAGGAGCAAATGCGGCGTGGTTTGCTCTTTTACTTCAAAAAAGGCAAAAAGCAACTGAAGCTAGGCAAAAATTAGTGGCGGATTACGGCGAAGAGGTGGTTAAAGAAAATGTTGTAATCATGTATGCTCCTGGTTTTGTTAGGCCCTCGGAGGTGTACGACGACCAAATCAGGATGCTAGCGAAAACAAACAAGCATTCGACAGTCAGAATGCTCTAAATTTGTCCGTTAGAAGCGTTCATGGCTATTTAAAGTCCGCTGGTTTCGTGAAAATTAAAAAAAAAGTCTGGGTCCTGCACGAATTGAGAGAAATTCACGAAATCAATCGAGTTGACATTTGCGATCGGCTCATGAAACGTAAAAGAAAGCAATCCATTTCTCATACCTATAATAACGGGTGATGAAATAGGTATTCTTTACAACAAAGACAACCGAAATAAAAGCAGGTCCAAGAAAGATGAAGCGCCAAAAAGGCAAGCAAAAGAAGACATGCACCAGAAGAAGGTTGTGCTCTATATCTGGTGGGTTGGAAAGGGCTCTATCTGTTACGAGCTACTTACACAGAATAGAACCATAAATTCTGATTTCAACTGTAGGCAACTACAGAAATTGAGCAACGCTATTCAACAGAAACGTCCCGAGATGATCAATTGAAAAAGGGTGGAGTTCCACTGCGATTTTGCCGAAATGCACCAATAAATTGTGTGTTTTTTGCTTGCGCTAGAAAGCTAAAGTGTTACACTGAAAACTGGTTATTGGCAAAACCAGATATTTAAATTTCGGTCAAGGTCATGAATAATTGAATATTTGGTTGTGTCTGACAAAAAAAATCCTAACAATTCATTGGTTGAACTCCAAAGAAGAATAATGAAAAGGAAGAGGCAAATACAACAGACAAAATCCGCGGTAGAGTTTCACGCCTGACTTAAAAATAAAAATCCCTTTGCTTTAACGTCATATATTTCAGACGAGTTTATTCGAAGAAATGTCAAATCATATAAAACTCAAACAATGGGTTGGTCACAGATGAAGCACTCAAAACTACTGAAGAGGAAGTGTAGCTACTTCCGAATTAGGTCTAGTCTGCTGTGCGATTAGGGAGTTTCGCATGGTCCAACCTATTAGACCAACATGGCAGATTGGACGACAGGTAGTACCATGCGTAAGCTAAGCCGGCCGTCGATCAAACAAGTTGAATGAAAATCAAAAATTTTTGATTTTTTCTGGCGATCGTTCAACATGGTCTAACTTGGAGTATTTTTTTATTTCAATTAAAGCGTCAACGACTAACAGCAACGAAGCGAAAAACATATTAAAGAAAAATAAGTGGGTAACGCTCCTAAAAATCACTTTTGAATATAATTAATTAAAATTTATTACAACTTCTCTGAAATATGTAAAATGACTGCTCAATCGTAAGGCATCTAAAAATAGCATAGCTATTAGGAAGATGTGTTCTGCTTCAGAGTTTACAATTAATGATGTTGCTTCACAAGTTGGCTCTTTGGAACGCTCAGTCGAATTTTCCCGTTAGTTTTCCATCCGACTTATCATGTCGTCCAATATGTTGGACCATGCAAAACCCCCTATTAACTTTATATACGGAGACAACTATTTTGCTTGAATCAAGCAAATGTTTTGCTTAAAAGCAAATCAGCAAAACATTGCTCAATCACGGTGTGATTTAAGAAAAGGATTGCGAAATTGAAATCACTCTTCATGCATTAACGAGAAAGCAAAATTTTGATTAAATTCAAGCAAATTTTTGTTACGTTATTATAAACTGCAAAAGCAAATTCAAGCAAATATTTGCTAAGTTATTATAAGCTCAAATAGAAAATTTTTACTAAACTCATGCAAATATTTGGTAAGTTATTATAAACTCAAATAGCACATTTTTACTAAATTCAAGCAAATTTCTTCTAAACAAACGAGCAAACGTTTATTCTTAATGAAGGAAATTAGGCGACGATTAGTTAGCAACTGCGATGGTCGAATGGATAAGCCACACGCGGGCGAGGTTCAAATCTCCAGATGGTGGTAATTTAATGTTAATAATTATTTCATTTCAAAAATATGCTAGATTTCTGCAAAAACTAATCAAAATTTGCTATTCCAATTTATAATAACTTAGCAAAAATTTGCTTGAATTAAGTAGAAATTTGTTTTTGCAGTTTATAGTAACTTAGCAAAATTTTGCTTGAATTTAATCAAAAATTTGCTTAGTTATTATAAACTGGAATAGCAAATTTTGATTAGTTTTTGCTGAAAACTTGCATAATATTGAAGTGGCTAAGAATCAAGTGCAAGTTTTGCTTAACCACAATACAAAACAGAGATGTTGTTGTTGTTGCCTTCTTTGAAACTAGCTTTATCTAAATAGCTCATACATAAATGATGTAAATTCAAAGAATAGATCACAATCAACTATCAAAAGTTAACATTAGGGCAGTTCACAATCTTGTGAACTTGAGATTGCAAATTTGTGCAATTGTACAAATTTGCCACCAATTGTGAACGGTCTTTTTCGGTTTACTTTGAACCCTTGTTGCAAAACATAAAATTCACAGCTGACCGATGAAAAGCAAAATTACTTTAATGGAAATTGTGCTTAAACAAATTTAATGCCGAAATGCTAGAAGGCTTTCTTTATTCTTCATATCATTGCTTTTTCAGTTTTTCTTTTTTCAACTATCAGCTGTCACTATGCATTTCAATATTGCCTAAGTAAAGTAAATGTAGTCTACGGGTTTTTAGTGTTGCTTATTTGCAAAAGCGCAGTAAATGCATCCCTGTATATTTTGTTAGTGTAAAAATTTACTGTAACATTTTGCAAATGCTATGATGCAAGACCATTTGCACAGGATTGCAAATAGCCCTATTGAATCAAAAATATCAAGCAGCATTGCGTAATCAACACAAACAACGTCGGCTTAGAATATATTTAATCAGGAACCGTAACGGTTATGATTTTTTTCCAAAAAGTCAACAAATAATCGTTATTTTTTGACCAATTCTATTTCGATCAAAAATAAAAGTTAAAATTTTACTTTTTTTCGATCTGTTAATATGACACTTTTATTTTTTCGATCAAAAAAAAAACAGTTCAAATTTCACTTTTATTTTTCGATCAATAATAAAAGTTAAAATTTTACTTTTAATTTTTTTTAAATATGCTGCTGTTCTATTGAAATAACGAATAATTTTTATTTTTGTTCTTTACTAATAAAAATTTAATTTAATTAATTATGAATTAATTACAATGGATATTAATTAATATATAATTAAATAATAATAATTATGTATATAATTAAATTTTATCAATATTTAATAATTATTATTCTTTTACACCTATTCGTAACATTTTTGCAAAGAGAAAAAACATTACTATCGATCTTCATATCGTTGCACATCGTTACTTAAATAACATCGCTTATTTGCTTATCATTGCACATTGTGTTTTCATTCATTTCGCAAACGACTGAGACAGTGGCTACAAGCAGAAGATATAGGAATTTAAATATGACTTTTACTTTTGATCGAAAAAATAAAAGTCTAATTTTAACTTTTATATTTGATCAAAAAAATTAAAGTCAAATTTTTACTTTTATTTTTGATCGAAATAAAATTGGTCAAAAAAATAACAATTATTTATTGACTTTTTTAAAAAAGTCAGAAAAATTAAAAACATAAAAGATTATTATTCCTTAACTAACAAGCAAGCATCACATTGCTGCTATATCAAATATACTTATGCTTCGTTCACATTGAGAGCTAAATGCGCATTTACGAAATCCACATGCACGAACGGCCCTTTACTAGCTGTAGGAGTAACAGGGACAAATATATGTAGTAAATGCTCTAAGTGCGCATTTAGCTCTCAGTGTGAACGTAGCATTACTCTTTCCATTTTTGACTTTTTGAATAGAAATTTCGGAAATAACTTTTATTTTCGGTCCCTGTATTTAAGATATATTATTTCTGCTTATGACCAACTTCTTACTATCAAGTTATAAGTTTTTTTTTTGTTTTAGTTCAGCAACAATGGTCAAAAAATATAACAAAAAAATTTTATACTATAAACCTTTTAAAATACAATTTACAAAGTTTACCCAATTCGTCATATCAACTAACTAAAAAATATTAAACTTTTATCTCGTATTTGTTTTTTTTTTTTGTGTGGCACTTATATTTAACAAATATTTGTGAGATTCTCAAAGCATTGCCAAGCAATATGGTTTATTCGTCCTGAATTTGCCTTCTCTTTCTTGCCCACTAATCAAACAAAACTTTTCGAAGGAATTCTGGCACCATTACAACAGCTTAGTAAAAAAATTCAACTGCTAAAAGTTTGTGGGAACCCTTCGATAAGTTACGTGCCTAAGAGTGAGCTACGGAAATGTCGCAGGCACTCAGCCGACAAGGAGGAAGGAATTTGGTGCAACACATGACCTAGTTGCAAAACACACATGCCAAAAAATGGTAAGCAATTGTTTTAAAACCATAAAAAATTAAAAAAGAACATAACTGAAGGAATGTCCTTCGCATCAGTGGATTCCCTGGATTTAGTGTAGAAAATCATTTTATTAATTTAAGTTAAAAGGTTTCACTCAAATGTGAACTTCATTTTAATACGTTGCTACATTTTGACAGGATTTTGGTTTAAATGATTTCAGAGTGAGATATATACATACAGTTGCGGTCAAAATAATAGTAGCGCCCTTATATTCATACATGTTTGGATAAATAATACTAGTATACGAATTTCGGATCCGGTAAGTCCATTTTCATTCCTATATGTACTTTCAACACTCGTTCCAACTCCGTACTCAGTTTCCTCCTATACTGTAAAACTTTCAAGATACAGGGTGTTTTACGGTTTTGGTACGTGTTTAGTATTATTGATCTAGAATCTAAACTACTCACCATAAAATAAAAAATATTATTTTTTATTTTAGATATTTAAATATTATTTTTTATTTTAGAAAAAATATCAACCTTTCCATCAATATATCAACCACTTTCGTGTCATGTGCTGCAGCTGAGCTAAAATTTTGTGATTACTCAACGAAATATCAACAAATTTTGTATCTTTTGTTTTAGCGGAGCTGTAATCGTCCAAATTTAAAATGTCTTTTTTTCATGTAAAAATACACTTAATCAACAGTTTTTTTTAAAATTCTAACTTTGGACAGTAACAGCTCCGCTAAAACAAAAGATAGAAAATTTGTAGATATTTTTTTGGATAATCTCAAAATTTTTTCTCCGCTAAAGCACATGACACGAAAGCGATTGATATACTTATGAAAAATCTGATATTTTTTCTAGAATACAAAATATTATTTTTTTATTTTATGGTGAGTAGTTTAGATTCTAGATCAATAATACTAAACACGTACCAAAACCGTAAAACACCCGGTATCTTGAAAGTTTTACAATATAGGAGGAAACTGAGTATGGAGTTGGAACGAGTGTTGAAAGTACATATAGGAATGAAAATGGACTTACCGGATCCGAAATTCGTATACTAGTATTATTTATCCAAACATGTATGAATATAAGGGCGCTACTATTATTTTGACCGCAGCTGTACATATATATTAGGCCGGGTCGCTTTGTGGGGAGGCAAAAAAATCGCACATTGCTCTGTGAAAATCGTATTCTAGGGATCAAAATAAGAAACTTTGCCCGAGGAACTATACCTCTAAAACGAATTCTGATGCCCCAACTTTTGACTTTTGTCCCGTAGGGTCAAATTTTGAAAAATCCCTCTTTGACCCATTTAGAGTGCCCCAATCGAGTCCAAATGTATGGCTGACCCCCACTAACTTTAAAGGGCCGATCCACCTATGCCAGTGGCATACCCCCTGGAACCCCCCTGGGGGTTCCCCAAACAAACATTTAAAAAAATCACCATTTTTGGCACTTTACATGAAAAAATCAGCGAAATGGGGTCGCCACTGGCATGGGTGGATCGGCCCTTTAATGTTAGTGGGGGTCAGTCATACATTTGGACTCAATTGGGGCACTCTAAATGGGTCAAAGAGGGATTTTTCAAAAGAGGGATTTTTCCTACGGGACAAAAGTCAAAAGTTGGGGCATTAGAATTTGTTTTAGAGGTATAGTTCCTCGGGAAAAGTTTCTTATTTTGATCCCTAGATTACGATTTTCACTGAGCAATGGGCTATTTTTAAATCGGCTCGCCCTAATATACATATACATTAAGGCGCCTCACGAAAAAAACTTATTCGGCACAGTTGCTCAAGGTAATCCTTGGTTTATGTTATGATTAATGCTACCAACTCATGTTATTAAAAAATAAGTATATTTGCTACTTAGAACACTGAAAAGTAAGTATTTGTAAGTATAATTTTTAAAAATAAGTATAAGTAAGTATATCACCTTAGAAAAAAATTTTAATATTTTCTTGATATTATTTACTAATATAAGAACCAATAGAACCCACAATATTCCGTAAGTCTTTTCACGCCCTCTTTTTGTTTTTTTCGAAAAGTTTTGTGTAGGCAATCTAACTAAAACAAAAATTCTTCAGATAAAAAAAATTAATTTTATATATTTGCAGTTCATATACCCAGTGAACCAAAACTATCTTTTTTTAATTCATTTATGAAGTTTTTCGGGTAGTCAAATTCATTTTCGACACTCATAAATTAACCCTTTTGGACTCATTCGTCGGACTAAAATGCCTCTCAAAAGCGAACCTTTTTTTCTTCAGTAGTGAGTTAATAAAATAATCATCAACTGTCAATTTTTTTTGTTCGGAAACGAGTTGAAAAAAGCTATTGAAAAGTTATTTTTCGGCACTCATACATTAACAATTTTTAACTTTAACTCATTCGCCGGACAGAATTGTCTCTCAAAAACGAACCTTTTTTGAAAATGAGTTAAAAATCGAACTATAAAAATGCACTTTTTAATAATTAACATTTTGTTATGGAATAAATTTTCACGAATTTAATCTTTTCTATCAAGAACATTGATCACACAAATTAAAAAAAAACAAAAATTTACAAAAAAAAATTCTTTTCAAAACTATCACTTTACGCAAAACATTCGCATATGGTCCGGTGGGTATATTTCGTATGTATAAATTAGTTTGAAAACAAAAAAAAAAAAAGGTAAAAGTAATACGTACTTTCAAAGTAGTAAAATAAAAATAAAATAAAAAAAATCAGATTCAAATGAATAAGGCTGAGTCGATTTGCAAGCCTATGTTTCCTGGGAGATTTTCGGATCGGGCATGAAAATTTATTAAAAAATGGGGCGATAGGGGTGCACTTTATCCTATCACATCTTCAATTTTGTGAACTTTTTCTTTAAGAATTTTTTTCAAAAATTTTTGTATAAAACTGATGCCAGATTCAACTTAAAACCGATCTCACATTGATACGTTTTAATACAAAAATTTATCGTTTTTTGTTTTTTAGATCCCCCTAGGTGGCGCTGTGGTCGATTTTAAAAAAAAAATGTGTTTATAAACCTATAAAAATCGACCACAGCGCCACCTAAGGGATCTAAAAAAAAAAATTCGGAGGACCACACAAACACATGTGAATATAAGGTGGATAGCTTTTGTGGTTCAGCCGTAATGGTCAAAAACCTTGAATTTATTTTATTGTTCTATAGTATTGCTCTATCTGTTCTAAATGTTTATATACAAACAGTTTATGTTTATATTAGGAAAAAAATTCCTAAAGAAGAAATTCACAAAATTGAAGATGTGATAGGGTAAATTGCACCCTTATTGCCCCTATCGCCCAGGCCCCTATCGACCCAGCCTAAAATGTATACAGAGATCAAAGCAAAGTTATCATTATTCGCAATCACTGTCACTAAATTGACGTGCTATATTAACTGGTTTGTTTTCTTTTTGCTTGGAATCGTGTTTGTCTTGGAAATGTTGTTTAATATGTCAAGTCTTGTCTTTAAACATTTTTAAAATTCGATACAGCTGTATTCAATATTATTTTTTGCAAATAAAATTGACTCCAGTGTCTGTATTTTTAATGCTGTTGACTCCAATTTCCAAACTTTTTATGGTTTTGGAAGCAAAAGTTCAACCAGAGCTGAAAAGTAAGCATGAATAAGTATAAATCTTAAAAGTAAGTATACTTATAAGCATGGAATTTTAGTAAGTATATGTAGCTGAAAATAAGTATGATACTTACAAAGTAAGTATAGTTGGTAACATTAGTTATGATGATTCTCCAAATATTTTGACTCTAGCGATAGCCATCCGTGAGCTAGAATGGTTTCAAATAACCTAAAAAAAATCGAGTTTATTTGTAACCGTATGGGCTTGTGTGGTAGTTGTAAAAAATAAACTGTCAGAAATTTCAGCCCGGAAAAAGCTCTTCCAATTTGCATCGAAAAATTCAAATTTTTGCATGCGGGTTAAAGATAATGCTGTTTTTCTGTATTCTGCTGTATTTTCACTAAAATTCAAAAAACTTTATTATTTCTAATTCGATCCTCCCTTTCAAGAAATCGTTGGGAAGTTTTTGAGTGCTCGCATTGATTCCTAGTCAGAATTGCTTAAATTGATTTATATTTAAACTAAAATATTTATTATAAAATAAACACCCACTACAAAAATACTGTAAGAAATTTCAAAAAAAAAAATGAAGTTCTTTGAATTTTGAAAGTTTTTATAAGAAATTCCCTCTTAAAACTCGTCGTAGGCTTGTAGTACAACTAATAATGCCACACATTACTTTTTCAGATGTTGTCTATAGTCAGCTTGATTCCCAATCGCAGCATAAGCTCCTTGTGGCGTTTAACAATGCGGCAAGGTATGTTTTTAAAATCCAACGTTTTGACCATATTTCGTTGAGAAGTAAAGAAATTCTTGGGTGTGGTTTGGTTCAATACTTGAATATGCGTAATATTATTTTTTTGCACAGACTTATTAATACACAATGCCCAGGGTATCTTTATGAGAAATTACAATTTTTTCAATCAGTTCGGTCTACCAACATCATTGTTGGTATGCCAACATCATAAGCACCATTAGACTTTGGAATTCATTACCCAACTATTTGAAACAATTAACTTTTAGAAGCAGCTTTGAACATGCAGTTTATAATTACTTTTGTTCTATTGATGGATAATTCAATCTTTAAATTTATTCTTTCTCTATTTTCCTTATTGTCATATCTTTCAAACGTTTTCTTCTTATTATATTTTGTTTATAATTTTTTTTTCCACTTTACTTATTTCTTTAAAATAATCTTCAATCAAGTAATTATTAAGTTATCTTATTCTTAATTCTTTTTTTTTAAAAAATTTTAATGTTCAATTTAATTAAACTTAACCTAAATGCAAAATCTTAATTCCTTTTTATATTCTAAATTCACATAGTTATTAGACAAATGTTAATTATTCAATAAGTAAAAATTATATAAATGTGATTCACCTCTATTGATGTACTACTAAAGACCAAGTCTTATTGTACAAATATTAATTAATAAATTAAGTAAATAAATAAATAAAATAAAACAAAAAAATATGAAAAAAAATTCATGAAAAACTGTGTTATCTTTAAACTGAATGCAAACATTGACAATTTTTTGATGCAAATTGGACGAGCTATTTTCGGCCTATAATTTTGAACAGTTAATTTTACAATTATTAAACTAGCCAATATTTTAACAAAAAAATCGGTTTTTAGAGGTTATTGGAGTTACTGGAGTTATACAACTCCAGCTCTCGGATGGCTATCATTAGAGTGGAAATATTTGGTAATCAACTTTTTTTTATGGAGCGTGAGGCGACAAATATACATACGAGTAGCATATGTTTCATTTGTTTTTTTTTAATTTTATGCTTTAATTTTAAAATATAAAAGTTAACTTTATAAAACTTAACATTAAGTTAAACAACTCTTTACATACTTTTACAATCCACAAACCTTAAAAACTTTAAATAACAAAGAAAATGCAGTCAGTAAAAAAACTTCCATTTAAAAAACAATTAACCAGCATCGCTCGTTTTCCGATAATATATTGATAGCATTATTCAAAGCAAAAACCTTGCAATGATGTATGTTCTCTTACCATTTAATAACTAAAATGAACAAGCAACGCACAGTGCATAAATTCGTTCCCTGGGTGATCAAAATCCGATAACTTTTCAACGAATATAAATATTTGACCACAATGTTTTTTCAGTATCAATTTTGTATTTACATTTTTTTTAAAAAAAGGTATAGAGTAAAAATTTACCACTAGTGAAAATTTACGAAAATTGGCTAGTGATTGCTGATGTATTCATACCACAATGATATACAAGTATTCGGTAATTACATCTAATCTAAAGGAAAAAAAAATTGAATCCATTTGCTCTATTGCAAATAAAATGTTTTTTAAAAATTATGCTCATACATTCGAAAAATACAAATTTTGATTATTTTCAGAGTATAAACACAAAAAAAATGTGCAGTAAATTAATTCTAGCGATACGAACAGTAAACTGTAGATTGGAAACGAGCCGAACAATGAAAATTGTTAATTCTACCGTTAAGGAATTGTAACCTACAATTAATATTGTTAAGCAACAGTCTTACGGTAGCTCTACTATAGAAATTATTGAATAGCAATTTTAACTGTGCATTTATTGTAAAATTGTTAGTTGACAATTTTACAGTAGTCTTACCGCAAAAGTTGTTGAGTAACAATTTTTACAGTGTGTCGTATACTGTAACAATGGCAAGAAGTCAAAGACATATTTTGCATTACATTTATTTTGTATTCTTTTCCCAGTTTTATATCATTCTCCATAACACCTTTTCTATGTATTTACCTTAGAAATGTTTAGAGCATATTTGGAAATATGTATGTGAAAAAAACATGTTTGAAGAAAAAAATAGTAACTGCCAACTTTAACTATTCGAAAAGTTAAGATTTACTGTCACAATAATTAAGTTACAATTTCTGATCGGTAATTTGAAATGAAAAAATAGTAAATGTGCAACAAAAATTGTATTGACAGTAAAGTTATCGCAAATATCGGTCGAATTTACCGAAGAGATTTTTTTGTGTGTACACGGAGAAAATTACTTGCATGTGATTCATGCATAGTCGACTCATAGATCTGGATGCTCCTCTTGTTTTCTAATTCATACGACTAAACACTTAAATTGCGGTTTTAACTTACGTGTAATGGCATTCTTATGCATCATTCTTAAGTTAAGTTAAAAGGTTTCACTAAAATAAGTAACATAACATAAATAAATAACAAAGTTATGCATGCCATATCGTGTTACTGTAAATATAAAAAGTTATTATTTCTTTAAACTTGATATTTTTTATTTAAAAAAAAAGCTCATTAATGACAAATATTGCAAGTAAGTGTTGCAAGGTACTTTCTTCAATTTTTACAGAACGTTTCCAAAGACTTAAAATTGTAGTCAATTTATGTTATCTTGGTCATTAAAGGGTTGAAAAATGGTTTCAAATGGCTTAAATTATGGTCACAAATGGGTTAAATCATCAATAATTTACTTAAAGTTTAATAGTTTAAACGAGTTTTGTGGAAATAAATATTATTTCAGAATGTTCAGCACTCACTTAGATGCTTAGATGCGGGTGCCTCTGTGAGGCGGTAAATGGCGTGCGAAAATCACATGTTGTTTAAAAGGATATAACTCCAGCAAGACATTCCTGTATTCCGTTTATTGTTTCTGTTTGTTCCAACTTTCAAAAGTTTATCAAAATTTTAAAAAAAATACCAATATTAGGGGTTAAAACAAGAAACTTTTAAAATGTTGTATCTTTTTAATGAATTTTAAAGATAATTAATTCATCTTGTTATACGAAAATTAGTAAAATTTGCAAAAATTCAAAAAAAATTACCATTTTCGGGTTTCATAAACGGAAAGATCAAAAAGATAGATAAAAATCAAGAAAAATTTTGTAAGTACCATTCGAAAAGAAAGTTTAATTTTCTATCTTAATTTTTAAAGTTTTAACCGCTTAAATGATGAAATCGTGCATTGTACCACATACGATCTACTATAATGAAGGATGCTTAATAATGACATTACTTAGTTGATAACAAAGAAATACAGTCAAGGTCTGTCAGAGGGTTGTGCAGCGTTGTTGCCCATCACTTTAGTTGCAAGAGTTGGCATGATGTTGAATAAAAAATAATATTGAGAATAAGGGTAGAATGTTTGTTTTTTTTTTTACTGCAATTGTTATTTGATACTGATGAATATTTTGTATTGTGTCAACATTTGTTCTCTTTCCACCTTCATGTTTGTCGTCGTCTTAATTCCAACCACTATTAATTTCTTTTTTCATTTTTTGTTCCTTGTTATGTTCAACCATACTCGTATTAGTATATATTTTTTTAATTAATGGCACGCATATTTTAAGGCGCTGCCTGCTTGTTATTGTGTTACAATAAAGTTATGCGGTGATGTTGGTTGCGTGCCTTTGGGAAGTATTGAATTGTTCTTTATGTCGCTCCAGAAGGTGCACCACTTTAGCATTTTAATTTAACTAATAGATATGAGGGCATATAACACTTTGTCAGTGGCACAGACTTTGTGAAAATTAGCGCATTGAGTGGCTATAATTTCTTTTCAAGGCGTGCCTATAACTATTTCCAGGTACTACAAACAGGAGTTACTATTTAATGAAAAACAATGACTTTATGGTACTACACTAATATTTCGCGAATTCACCAAATTAAATGAAACAACAGATATGTTTTAGAAAACATTAGAGAGAATTAAAAAAATTTCTCTGGTATTTTTAATAGGTTGCTCGTAACATCTTCATCTTTTTATTCATAATATTTTTAACCCTTTCATACCCGGTGTGGCATAAATGCAACATTTGACTAAAGGGCTGAGTTTCTCGTTTGAGACTCCCTAATTTACAACAATCGCGAAATACTCCCACGGGCGACTTTGTCCACCCCTACAGTAGAGGAATCAAAATTTATACACCATTTTAATAACTTGTCTTTCATTTAAACACACAACAATTTCTATTTTCAACTGTCAATTCATTCTTTGTTTACAAGCCTTTTTAAGTTGAACTTTCAGTGCATTTTTTGCAATGGAAAACACTAAATATCGTGCAGTTATAAATTTTTTTGTTTTGGAAGGTTTATCCGCAACAGGAGTTGCAATGAATCTGTTCTTTCACTTTCAACTGTGCATCAATGGGTTCAAGAGTTCAAACGTGGTCGCACAAGGGTTGAAACTGAACACGTAGTAGACGTCCAAAAAGTTCAAAACAACACCAGAAATCTTTGCGCAAGTGTATGATATTGTTTGTTAAGATCGAAGTTTGGCGAACCTTGAAACTGATGATACTATAGGCATCTCGGACGAACGATTACTCCATATTTTGCATGTAGAGTTACATATAAAAAAGCTGTTCGGAAAGTTAGTTAACAATTAAAAAAAACTGAATTGAAGAGAAATTTCTATGCGTAATTTATAGCATTTTAAGAAGAATAAAACTAATTTTGTGCGTTGTTTAATAACTATGTATAGCACTCAGATCTACCACCGTGATCCTTAATTGAAACAAGAATGTTTACAGTGTACTAAAGCTGCTTGTTCACATCCAAAATAAGTGAAGCCAAACGATTGGTACAAAAGATTATGGTATCAGTGTATTAGGATGCAAAATGGATTTTGCTGATTGGTTATCTTGAAAAGGTTAGGTGAGGTTAGGTAAGTACACGGTTAAAAATGTTGGACTACTTTTAAATACAAACTATGGTTTAATGGAATTTTTAATCCAAAAAGTACTACTTTTTAATACCAACATTAGTTTAATTTACCTTGGTATCAAACCCACGTTCCTGAAAATAACTTACTTGCATTCGTAATGATGTAAAATACGCGAAACTATGTTAACAACTGAGTTGGACGAGTGGATAAGGTATTGGACCAGCACATCAGAGGACGTATGTTCAAATCACGAACTGGTCAGAACATATTTTTATTTTACTTTAATTTAGCTGGACCCACGTTTCTGCTCGCTTGCTTACTTACTGCAAGCTTACTTGCATTCGTTATGATGCAAAATAAGCGTAACTTTCTTAACAATTAATATGGACGAGTGGATAAGGTATTGGACCAGCACAACAAAGGACGTGTGTTCAAATTATAAACTGTTTAGAAAAGTTTTTTATTTTAAGTTGATATTTTATATTGCTTTTTTAACTTTTTGCAGATTGAAAACTAATCTTTTTTGGATTGAAAAATTTTAAACTTTTCTTTGGATTAAAAAGCAAACTTGTTTTGCTGTTGTTCGTATATGTAATCCAAAAAAGTTTAAAATTTAGTCCATAATTTGTAACGTGTACGGTCGTGCACCGTTACCAGCGCTTCCGCGAGGGCCTATAGATCTATTTTTTTATTATTTTGTGATACTTCATTGTGTGTATCTCGATACTTCTACCCGTATGATACATCATTGTGTTGTCCAATTTTTATTCATTGAAAATGAAACTAGAGCAGTTGAAATAGAGCTAAAGCTAAAATTCAAGAAGTGTGAGTGTATACGCATATAGTACGAATTGGACAAAAAAATGTGCGACGGACAGCATTTTCAATGCATTGTTTTTGACGTTTCTCTCAATTCGTTCGTCGTTAAGTTTCGATCAGTTTTAATCAAATATTAAGTGTCATAAAACAAGCTTGAGCTCTTCCTTCAGCCAAGAAGAACAGAGAGATAAAATAGTAACGTTGCGGAGATCTAAAAAATTGGCACGATGTGTGTTTTCATCCTTTTGTAACGTTGCGGAGATCTAAAAAATTGGCACGATGTGTGTTTTCATCCTTTTCCAGCAATATATATCTGTCTAGCCCACGCGCCACTTGTTTTCAGATTTTGAAATTGGACAAAACAATGAAGTATCATAAGGGCTTTAACATTGTTCCAATTTATTCCTCAAACCAGCCTACGCTTTTATGAACCTCCAGATGTCTAGCAGTGGTGTGTTCGCTAAATCTTCCAAGTCTTTGAAAACTGTTCCCCATATATCGGAGACGAAGATTCTGTAGATTTGGCATTCGCATAGAAGGTGCGTTTCTGTTATGTTCATTCTATTGGCCATTACCACAATGGGTCAATGACCTGTTAGAACTTTAACAAGAATCCGGATTTGTCGTTTGATCAAAAGCAGAAGGCTTTCGGTTCTCTTCTCATTTAGCTCCAGCCAGAGCCTTCGAGATATGTTGCAGTCACCTCTGGAATCCCAGTTAGTGTTAACATTATCTCTGATTTTAAGGTCTATACTCCTTTTGAAGACGCCTATGGGAATTGTGCACATCTGTATCAGCTGTGTTTGTACTTACAGTTACTCCACGCCTGGCAAGTTCATCCACTGCTTCGATTTCTTCGATATTACTATGTCCGGGAACCCAGCAGAGCGTGACGTTGTGGGTATTGCAGATATTGTTCAGTGCCAGTTTACAGTTTTGTACCGTTCGAGTCTTCGCCGTTTTAGTATTCAGCGCTTTGATGGCCGCTAGGATATCCACAAAAATTACTACCCTTGCGGGAGTAAATTGTGAATGGCCTGTACTTTAATAGCATATATTTCTGCCTAAAGAACGCTACAGTAGTCAGGGAGTTTGTAAGACTCTTTGATTTGTAGCGCTTCACAGTATACACCTGATCCAGTTCCGATTTCCATTTTGGAACCACCAGTATAAAATTGGAGATTGCCGTAGAATTCTACAGCCGTTTCTTCCTATTCTTGTCTGCTAGGGATGGATGTGGTGTATTCTGTACCAAATCTCACACTGGGTATGATATAGTCGATTGCTCTTTTTGATTCCTCGGTTCCAAAGAGATTTAGAATAGATGCATATCCGAAAGTGTTGTTCCTTCAGACTTGTGATTCGTTGAGGCGAATCGTGCTTTTGGTCGCCGTACACTTAAGGACCTGTTCTATGAGGAGAAGATTGAGTATCATTTCCAGACCCGTCTGTGGCGTAGATCTCATGGCTCCTGTTATTCATACGCACGCTAACCTTTGGACTCCTGTTAGGGAGCTAAGGTAGCTCTTTTTGTGCGGTATCGTCCACCATACGAGAGAGCCGTAGGTAAGAATGGGTCTCACGATCGCTGTATACATCCAGTGAACTATGTGCAGTCGCAGTTCCCATTTCCTGTCAAAAGTTCTCTGACATGCGTATAGAGCCCACAGTGTTTTTTTCCTTCTTTCTTCTGTGTTGCATTAACAGCTCAGCTTGTTATCAAGGATAATTTCAAGGTATTTAGCTTTCGTAGAGTTACTGCGTTAAGTTTCGGTAAAGTGGAACTTTCTATTTCTTTTTATTCTTGTGAACAGAACGAGTTCGGTCTTAATTGGGTTTACATCAAGTCCATTCGATTTTGCCACCGCGATAGTTCACTCAATGCCCCAGTCATTAGTTCCCTAACTGTTTGCAGATATTTTCCACATATTTGGATGGCAACGTCATCGGCATAGGCTACCACTTTTTTTCCACCAGTTTTGAGTGTAGTGAGAATTTTGTCAACCACAATCATCCAAAACAGGAGGGATATGACTCCTCCCTGCGATGTGCCTCTTGTGACCTCTTTTCTCACCACGCTCATTTCAATTTGTGAGCTTATACGTCTGCTATTGAGCATTTTATAAATCTACTGGGTTATTTTACTGTGAACTCCTTTGTCTACTAAAGCATTCTGGAATCTGTATCTTCATTGTTGAATGCGCCTTCGATATCCAAAAAAGTTGCTAAAGTATATTATTTTTGATGAAGGTTTCGTCAACCGTCGTCAGTGCCGTTTTCAGCTATTTACCCTTAAAGTAGGCGTGTTGCACACTCCAAATATTGGTATCGTTCAAGGATTCTCTTATGTGAAGATTGTATATGTTAATACCCTGCATTCGCCACTACCTCTCGAGCTACAGAATGCAGATTTATAAAATATTGTTATATTCGAGAACAAACAAGTGCAATAATTTATACAAGTTATTTTTCATTTATTCATTCATCTATTATTCTCTTTAGCGTTTTCATCATGAGCGATGAGAGACTAATAGGCCTTTAATCCTTTGGTGCTGAGTGTATTGGTTTCCCAGCTTAAGGAATGAAAACAACTCGCACTTCTCTCCAAATTTTTGGTACATATCCAGTCTTGAGGTAACCGGTGAAGATTGCTATAAACCAAGGCATGATGCTGGGGAGGGTATGTTGCATCATGGCCGGCAGGATTTCATCTGGCCCTGCAGATTTTTAGGGCTTAAGAAAGGTAAAATAATTAACTCTTAATATTTTTGCAATCTTTTGGATCAGCTGAATCAACGAATTCGTGAGAAAAGACCTGCTTTACGGAAGAAAAAAAATCATTTTTCATTAAGACAATGCACGTTTTTACTAGGGGTATCTCAAAAGAATAGAATTTTCGAATATCATATACTGAGCCAAAAAACCAAAGGGGCTCTTAAGTGCGATTATTCTTAAATTCTACATTATTCTACATTAATGGCATATGTGTTTGATTTAATTACAATGTATTTTGTTTCAAATATGAAAGGACTTTGGCATGTAATTAGAATGCAAAAATCCTTAAATTAAAGTAAAACGTTATTAAATTGAGGAAAAGTAAATTTAATTTAACTCGGCGCTAAACTTAATTTATGGATGGTGTACTTTTGAGTATTTTAGAAATGCACTTATAATTAAATTAAATGCGCAAATACTTAATTTCACTTTGAATAGCAGCGTTGTCCATCCAATTATTTTGAAGCATAAAGCTATTTTTTACCCGACTGCGGTGAAGCAAAAGGAGGTTTGAGAGGTACGTATGTATGCATGTTCATCTGTTCCACTCTCACTTCTAAACTACTTATCATAATTTGACAAATGAGATAACGTTGGAAGCGTGATCGTCTGCTGGTTATAGACTATGTGCCGTCATATTAAATTAAATAAAGCGCCTTGTAGAGGACATAACAAATGTGGTGAATACTATGAATGTAAATACTTAATTCATATGAAGTTTTTTTTAGCGCATTTATTCTTTACATTCTTATGTTTAAAAAGCAAAAACAAAAATTTAAATGTTTCTTTTCATTTTTGAGATAACAGAAGCAATGGGTAAAAATAGCAACCAAAAAGTATGCGTTCAGTTTTTAAATAAGTTATTAAAGCAGTAGAAACAGAAAGAACAAATAAAATTTAGTATTTTGTTGGATAGCCACGTAGTCTTAATTTAAATTTGATTTCAGATTTTGTCTATCACATCTGGTTATTGAGATATTGTAATCCAAAAAATTAGAACAATTTTTTTTTTTGTTATATGTTAGGGCATATTTAAGCAAGGGATCGAACTTTTTGAATTGACTAAATGAAGCATTAGGTGCACAGTATTTAAGTACAATTTATTGCTTTCAAAACCCATTTTAAATCGCCTCAAAATCTGTTCTATCTTTGAGATAATGCTTGCAAGAATTTATGGTTTCAACGACCATTAGCATTGTATGTAACCACTTATTGCACTATTTCCTTTAAATAAAAAGTACCTACAATTTTTTTTTATTTTATCACATTTAAATCAAATGTGGATGCGCTACATTTAAAGTATCCTTAATATTTAAATTCAAAACGTACCCTATTTGCATCAAATACTTTTACATTTAATTACAATACAAGTGGGTTACCCTTTACAATTAGGGATTAATCAAATGGAGCAAAATCGTTGTTGAAAACCATTAAATTAAATGCGTTTTCTTTGATTTCACCACCTTTTTTTCATCAGTGTAGTAGCAAAATCTATGTTTGAAAGCTCATGGAGGGCAATAACAGACATTTTTTAAGTCTTTGAGTCATCATTTCGAAAGACAAATGTGTGTCGATAAACAATAACAGCTTAAGTCTGATTTCAAAGTTTCGAGAAATCTTTCTTCAAAGTTTTCAATCGCGCCATATAAGTTTTATGAAAGGGTCTTTCGTTTTGTATCATAACTTTCGCTAAGTTCATGCTACATTGAGAAAAAAGCATACTAAAATCAAAGGAAATTTTCTCAATATTTAAGAAAATTTTACTTGTTTAGAGGAATTTTTTATTTTCAAATCGAATTTTTTCTTTGAAAGAACAAAAAATTTTCCAAACAAAGTTTTAATTATGTCATTCAAAGAATTTTCTGAATATTTCTTTAAAAAAAAATTCCGTTTGAAAGAAAAAAAAACCAATTCCTTGACGCTTTAACAAGTAATATGTTCATAAAAATTGAGTAAATTTTCTTTGATTTAAGTATGATTTTTTCTGAGTGTGTTATTGATTTTTAAAAACAATATAAGAAAATAAAGAAAAAATTTTTTACTTTTTAATTAAAAGTTTCAACTTTAAAAACAAATGCAACTTTTTTTGTTTTACAAAAAACTTTCCTTGAAACTAAAGAAATTTAAAAATTTTTAAAACAAAAACTTGTGTTTTTTGATTTTAAAGTCGAACTTTTTTCTGTGTGTAGAAACTCCAGGTTTTGTGTGCTTGTAATGTTATATGCGTGGAGCATTGCTACATCAATAACTCAGTTCTGTCTTAACTCGAATTAAGGTTTTATTGCTCATTGACACAGAAATGTCTACATGTACATAAATCAGAAGTTTCTACCATATTTTGGTCATTCGGATGTAATGTATTTAATTTTTTCGTGAAATTTGCGTAAATTTTTTAAAAACGCTTTGTAATTCTTAAAAATTCCATGAAAGAGTTTTCAAACAAAGATTGAGCAAAAAAATAATTTGTTTTGGGACACACTAGTGTTCAAGTGTTTTGACGATAGCTTAAGTGAATGAATAAAATTACGAAATCTTGAACACCCATCGTAGTCACCAGATTTGGCTCCCAGCGACTACTACCATTTTTGCAACTTGAAACAATTCCTTGGTGGAAAGCATTTTTCATCGAATGAAGAAGCTATTGCAGCAGTTGAATTTTGCAGTGCTTTCGGAAAATCGTTACAGAGATGATATAAAATTTTTGGAGGGTCATTGAAAATAGTTGAAGTTGAAAAAGATTGTATTGAAAAAAAAAAAAACCTAATTTCATTTCAAAATTAGCATTCTTTCATTTTTGCATTCAAAATTTTTTAACCAACTAATTTTCAACTAACCTATAAAAACTAATAGGCTTACATTTTAAAAACATACATACTACAACTATTTACAATGCACATTTCGTATTATAAGAAGCAACTTCAGATTCACCGAGCATTAGAAAAAAACATAGATCCAGAACATGAATGTAATTGAATTAGGTCAAAAAGTCTCTGACATAAATTATGCGAGATGAACAAGTACATGATAAAATTAACATATTGCACAATATGTTGTTGTCATTATTGAGTTAACGTAGGTTTGCAGAGAGAAAAAAAGAATCTTTCATAAAACTTAAACTTGATGATGAAAGACTCCAAGGAAAAACAACAACAATACGTATACATGAACAAAATAAAAAAGAATACTACATCATTTTATAAGCAGCTAATTGAATTTTTCTCTTAATCGAATATACAATTCTATAGTAAGGTTTTGAAACATTAAAATAAAAGTTATTGTGATGAATAAATTGTTTATACAGCATTTAGCCTGGCTTACAAAAAGAGCTTTCAAAGAATTTGCGATGAATCACAAAACTATAACACGCTAAAAACTGGTCGAACCGGTGATGAGTTTAATAGATGCAAGAAATAAGCAGAAAATTCAACAGAACTTCTACTGAATTGGTAAAAGCATCACAGAATTTGTCGGAAGTTTATTATTAAAGATAAAGTATTTGATCTTGTGTGTCATCGCTTAAGTCAAACACGAGTAAAAGCTGCACGATGTCAGAAACTAATTGACTTAATTAAATTTGCCAATTGGTATAAATTCTGCCGATAATGATGATGATAATGATGATGATGAAGTAACTAGGTATGCGTGCTCACAATCAAGTCAACACAAATTCGATTAACTTGTTATTGCAATATAATATGTACGAGCAATAGATACATGAAACAGTTGGAAAATTTTAGCGATTTTAACAAATTGACTCTAGCGAGCGTATTTGTTTGAATTTAAGACAAAATTGTTCAGGTTTTTAAGATTTCATAACAGATTTCTTATTTATTATACACGCAGTTTCATTCAATTCAATTCAATTATTTTTGCATACATAATCTAAAGAAATGTTCTTTGAAAACTAAAATTTTTAAATAAAACCAAAAACATTGATAAAATAACAGCGAAATGCTTTAAAAGGCTCACTTTTACTTGCTACAAACTAATAGTAGGGCTAGGAATCTCATGCACTAAAAAATCGAAAATATGCGAATATAACATGCACCTAAAACTGTAAGATTGTAAAATATGCAAAAATATGCACTAACGATATTGAATAAAGTATGATTTAAACTATCAAATATTTAGAATTTGTATTTAAATCATATAAAATCAACATAATAAATAACAAGATCATTTAGAAAAAACCTTTAAAAAATATTGAATGCAGTTTTAAAGGAAATTTCATAATTCGTAAAGATAACTTAACTATTAGAATGGTCATTTAACCATTGTCATTTGTATGAAAAATTTAAATTTTTCGAAAATGAAAATTATGACTGATTAAAAACGTGACGCTTGGAATTAAAACCAGCAAGTATTAATATGAGTTCGATAGGAGTACGCCAATTGGGTCTGATATGTTGGCAGCCCTGGAACTCCAAAATTTCTTTTTATACACAGTTAAAAATTTTGGACTACTTTTTAATCCAAACTTTGGTTTAAAGGAATTTTTAATCCAAAAAGTACTACTTTTTTAGTGCCAACATTAGTTTAATTTAACTGGGTCTCACCCAAGTTCCTGAAAAGAACCTACTTGCATTCGTAATGATGCAAAATAAGCGAAACTATTTTAATAACTGAGTTGGACGAGTGGATTGGACTAGCACATCAGAGGACATCAGAGGACCAGCACGAACTGGTCAGAACATTTTTTTATTTTACTTTAATTTAGCTGGGTCTCGAACCCACGTTTCTGTTCGCTTGCTTACTTGCACTCGTCATCATGCAAGATAAACGTAGCTTTCTTTACAAATGACATCTACGAGTGGATAATTTGTTGGACCAGCACAACAGAGGACGTGTGTTCAAATCATGAACTGGTCAGAAAAGTTTTTTTATTTTAAGTTGATATTTATAACTTTTTTAAACTTTCTTCGGATTGAAAAATTTTAAACTTATCCCTGGATTAAAAAGTAATCTTTTTTTGGTGTTGTCCTATATGTAATCCAAAAAAGTTTAAAATTTAGTCCAAAATTTTTAACCGTGTATTATTGAAGCCATTTTAAATGAGAAATATAATTTATCGATTTATTATGAATTTTTTGTGTTCGAAATGTCAAAAACAGGAACTTTGAGCATTTTTGAAAGAAATAATAAAGTTTCAACAGCTATAACTTTTTTAAAGTGCGTGAAGATAAATTCGTCAATCCGACGCTAACTTAGCGAAGACTCACACCAATACTTTTGATCCGTAATTTAGTTTCCTCCCAAAAGTTAAATTCGTACTTTGCAAAAAGAACGAATTTAATTACCTCCCAAAAGTTAAATTCGTACTTTTTATTAAGTTAAATTCGTACTTTTTATTAAGTACGCATTTAATTTTAGGAGGAAATTAAATTCGTTCTTTTTGCAAAGTACAAATTTAACTTCCTCCCAAAATTAAATGCGTACTTAACAAAAAGTACGAATTTAACTTTTGGGAGGATATTAAATTCGATTTTTTTTGCAAAGTACGAGTTTAACTTTTGATTCGAATTTAGCTTTTGGCACAATTTTTAGTGCACAATTAAGACTTTTGCTATAAATATTTTTTAAAAGTAATGAAGATGAAAAAATGTTTATGGAAAAAGTCTTAATTGTACCCTTATAAGGTGCACTTATAGGCTTTATATCTTTGGAAAGGTGCTTTTATTACCTGTAAAATTATATGCATAACAAAAGCATTGTCAAAAGAAACAGAAAAATTTTGAGAATTTTTGCATGGAATTTTAGTACTTTGGTCCTAACATTCACTACACTTTAAAAAATGTTTATGGCAAAAGTCTTAATTGTGCACTTATAGGCTATTTATCGTTGAAAAGGTGCTTTAATTACCTGTTAAATGGTATGCACAGCAAAAACATTGTCTAGACAGATTTTGAGAATTTAAGCATTAAACTTTAATACCATAAACGCCAATTTCACTACTTTTTAAAAAATGTATGACAAAAGCCTTAATTGTGCACTTATAGGCCATATATCGTTGGAAATATTGTTTAATTACCTATATAATGGTATGCATTACATATCGTTCATAGTTTTGATGAAAGGATTTGTTCATAAGAAGTTGGTGCCATGAATTAAAATCATACCAAGAGTTGAATTCGTTCTTTGCAATAGTACGAATTTAAGATTCTTGCCAAAAGCTATATTTGAATCAAAAATTAAACTGGTACTTTGCAAATATAACGAATTTTATTTCCTCCCAAAAGTTAAATTCGTACTTTGCACAAAGAACGAATGTAATTTCATCCCAAAAATTAAAATTGTACTTTGCAAAAAGTACGAATTTAACTTTTTGCGGATCAAAATATTGGTTTGAGTCTTCGCTAAGTTAGCGTCGGATTGACGAATTTATCTTCACGCTCTTACTTTTTTATCCGAATTTTGGTTTTTGTAATTTTTTGTCCGAAATAGTTTAAGATCATGCTTAGCCAGCCGTTAAGTCGATTTTTTAAATTTTGGATTTTTGGATATTTTGGAATTTTTTTTCGTAAAAATACCCAAACTCGAAATTTACAAAATGTTACACTTCTTGTAGAAAATTTCATAACGACCAAGTTAGTAAACGCACTTACATAATTTTTTTGTATTTGCATAAAATGTTTTTTCAGAAAACTTTTCAATAGCAATAAGAAAAAAAATTAAATTGTTTTATAAAAATTAATATATCACAACTCGAATAATTTTTATCTGATTTTTATATTTTAGAGCTAATTTTTAGGGACAATTAAATAACAAACGAAGTGCATACCATTTTTATGCACAAAATGCGGTTTTAATCCCAAAAAATCGAGAAATATGTAAAAAGTCTAAAAATGTTTATATGTTTTTCAACTTACAACAGAACTATCAACTTGCGGTCGTTTGGCGTGCTCCTATCGAATTAATATTAATACATACTGGATTTTATCCCAAACGTCACGTTTTAACTAGTCATAATTATCATTTTCGAAAATGTTCAGTAAAGAGATGCATTTGCATGAGATTCCTAGTCCTACTTATGAGCATTAGTCACTTTCCAGTTATATTTGGTGCCGGTACATTGGAATCACGAACAGAATCCCAAAAGCGATTTAGGTGACATCGCCGAAAAATTGTAGTTAGAGTCTTTCTATATAAGATTAACGATATGCTTTCTTCGACTATTCTAACCCCCATTCCTCCTTAACTCTTTGATACGAATGGGTAAAAAATAACCGAATTTACATTTTTAAGTCATGTGAGCACAATTTTCAAGATCTTTTCATAAAGTTGCGCTTAAAGATTACAAATCAATGTGACTTTTAACGTGTGCCACATTTTTTGAACTTGATTTAATTTAAAGAAAAATAAAAAACTGGGAAATCAAAAAATTTTTTCCACAACTATATATTAATACCGATTTCTCAGAGAATACAGATATTTTCTCATCTCAAGTATGTCAAAAGCTTTATGAATAAGCTACTCCAACAAAGTAAAAAACAAATTTCCTGGATGGGTTTTACCGGATTTTTTCAATACTTAAGGCCTGTTTCCAGCTCTTAACTAAAGCAAATTTTTCATGTAAAAAACTGAAAAGTAATCAAAAATAAATTTTCTTTTTTCAAAATTACTTAGAAGTGAATCCATCTCTTAAGAAAAAATTATTTATTTGTACTACTTTTTTTCAATCAAAATCAGGCACGAAAACTCTCCCAGTAGCGGATGGAATATATTCCGAAAATATGAAGCATCAATTACCTTGTAATGACCACTACTTCCGACTATATTACCTTACTATGCATAAAAGGACTTACATTTAACATTGAATGAGATAGGAGGTAAGTTATCGCCTCCTTTCAGCATTACCTAGAAGTTATGGAGTATGTTACTTGTATTAAGTTATAAAAATCACTGCATTACTTTTCCTTGTATGCTACATTACAGGTAATGTGGTATGAGTTAATTACTTCTGCTATATGCAGACGCATTACTTTTTGAAAAAAGTAATGCTTCCTTACCTGGTAATTTATTCTGTATTAGTTCTATGGTAGCCACTGGCAAATCCGCTGCTGGGATGTGACTCAAAAGAAATGTATGCTCGAGGCCATTGTTTCTTTCAGTAAAGTTGTAAAAGTATCTTTGCAGATATATTAATTTTTATTTTTCTTAACTATAGTTTGGTGATTGTTTACGAAAATGATGATGTAAATGCATTGATGATGTTAATGCAGTGTAGAGGTAACGCCCCAGTAGCGGATGGAATATATTCCGAATATATGAAGCATCAATTACCTTGTAATGACCACTACTTCCGACTATATTACCTTACTATGCATAAAAGGCCTTACATTTAACATTGAATGAGATAGGAGGTAAGTGATCGCCTCCCTTCAGCATTACCTAGAAGTTATGGAGTAACATACTACTTGTATTAAGTTATAAAAATCACTGCATTACTTTTCCTTGTATGCTTCATTACAGGTAATGAGGTATGAGTTAATTACTTCTGCTATATGCAGACGCATTACTTTTTGAAAAAAGTAATGCTTCCTTACCTGGTAATTTATTCTGTATTAGTTCTATGGTAGCCACTGGCAAATCCGCTGCTGGGGCAGAGTTTATGCAATCCGTGCAAAAGAAAATATTTAGCAAACTCAAAAATTATTTAAATCCTATTATGCTGGAGTAGGAATAGGGTCGAATACAATAAAAGATACAGAAAATAATACCCTTATAAATTTTATCTTATATTTAATGCCATTCATACAGAAAAAAATCTTTAAAATCGTTTAAATTGCATGTTTAAGCTTTGATATAAATGCCTGAAAAATCTTTGTTTCGTAAACTAAAATTAGTCCAGCGTAACGGAAATTAGATTCGGTTAATTAGATACCATAGCATTATATGGTAAAAGTAATGCGACTTTGGCCAGTAGCCTAGAGTGACTGAATGCAACAACAAAGAAGATAATGTAAAGAAGTAATTACATCCTCAAAATAGTGTACTTTTATTCCCTAGTCTACTTAACATGCATATTCTCGGGATAGAAACGAATACTTGTTTTCTTCTGAATTATTCTGATAACATTATAGAATGCTAACCCATTTCATTTCATAAATGCACCAAAATTGAGATTTCAAAAAGGAAAAACTCTGATCAAGGCTTTTGGAAAGAGCCATGAGCACTGTTTTTAGGAGATCGCGAGCTACCTATATATAATAATCTAGAGCTTTTATGTTAAGATCATTTAATTCTTCTGGTGTGTTACACACTTAAACTGACACGTAGTTGGAGATTATAGTGGCGACCGTAGCCTAGTGGGTAGAGTGCGTGGCCCCTAAGCTAAAGTACCGCGGTAGCCCGGGTTCAATTTCAGCTCAGACAGAAAGTTTTTTCAATTGAATTAATTTTTCTGTTCGGTCGTCACCTCTCTGCAGACAATGGCAAACCTCAGAGAGTAAAAATTGCCATGTAAAGCTTCTTAAGAACATAAGCCGTTCGGAGTCGGCATAAAACACGTAGGTCCAGTTCTCGATCATTTGCGATCAAACATTTAACACGCACAACACAATTGATCAATAGAAGCTAGGTCAAAGTCCTTCCAAGGACTGAAATGGTCAGTTTATTTATATATTATTTAGTTGAAGATTATAGTAGCAAAACATCGCAATAGAGCTAATTAGATATCGCTGATCGCTAGTATCACCATCAGAGAGAGAATAGCTTGAGTGCATTCAAATGACGTTTAGAGTTTCAAGTCAATATACGAGATACGAATATGCGATTTGCATTAAAGTTAACTCAGAGTATCCGAATAGCTTACATGTAAGGCTACGTGAATACATGTGCCAATCGCTGCAGATAAAAATGCTATAGCGTAAGGTTGCAGACAGAGTGAAAGCCGATTCAGGCAGGCAGGCAGATAGTCGCAGGCAAACGTGTGAACAAGCGAGATAAAAGTCAGCTTGGCTTTATTTCTCTCTCGTTTCTTTGCAGGTTACTGCCTGCCTGTCCGAATCGGCATTTACTCTGTTTGGAAAATAAGGCTGCCCCAAAGTAAACGCCGAACTAGGCAGGCGCAGGCAGTGCACTGCGAAGAAACGAGATAGAAATAACTTTTTCTCGCTTAGAGAAAAGAACATAGTTTTCCTGCGCCTGCCTGCCTGCTTCGACGTTTACTTTCTAAGAGCATTCGCTCCATGAAAACGCTAACGAGAATATATCGTACGTATTTATTGCATTTTCGTTTCGTGGCTGACGGATTGACGGAAAGCGTCTGAACGTGTTGAAAAAAAATTGCGTCACTCTAACGAATTGCAGCTTTCATGATATTTGCTGTGCGACATTCGAAGTGCCTATTTGTCGCGGATATTTATGTATGGGTACGCAAAAAATTAACTAAATGGAAACAAACAGGAACAACAGCAAAGAGAAACGCGTTGCTAGAGAACGGCAGGGAGGTATAAAAGTATATATATTGAGTTGCAGACACTAGAGTTTCAAGCGAAGCGTCCGAATGTCTTCATTGTCTGAATGCTGCCTTCGTATTCATTCGCAAACCGTTGTTTACGAGCTTGAGCCGTATGAATGCATTCATTTTTGTGTGCGATTGTAGCTGATGGCGATTGTTATTCGAATGACAATAATTATGAATGTTCTTATTCGAATCTCTGATCACTATTCAAATAAACCAAAAAAAAAATCAGCTAACGGCTCGACAGGCTTTTTTTAAGAAAATATTCTGCCAAAATAAAAATAAATTATTTATTTTTGTGAGATGTCAAATTTGCTTTCATACTCCTTTTTTCTACTTAAGAAATATATTAAAACATTTCTTAAGTAATTACTTGAGAGTTGGATAGAGGCCTTTACAGTAAAAATAATTGAATTTTTTTTATTTCACTTTTGTATGGAAATATGCCATCGGTGCTGAGATATCCGCAAAAAAAATTTTAAATTTGCAGCTGTTTGCTTGTCGTCCTCAAAGGGTTAAGTACATTTGGATTTAAGATGGTTAAATTATTTTATATGACGTCACTTTGTATGAGAGATAGGCCTTCGCTTGATAAATTCTTGTGGAATTAATACCATTTTATTTTTTAAATACTCTGGTAATGTTGTTGTTATTAATGAAATATTCTGTTGATTATAGATAATAGAGGGGGCTTAATATATTTTAATTGTTTTTACTTACTGAAAACATAACAAGGCATCAAATACTCATACGTTCTATAAATGAAAACAATAACAGCAACAAGCGCGTCAAAGCTCATTGCAATTTATAGGAATATAAGACCAAAACTTTTTAAGCGAATCGAACTTTAGCATTTGCAATGCGCAATATATTTGCCATAAATGATTCATTGATCAAACAATTTAATAGTTGTTGTAACAATAATTATCATTATTAAAAACATGAAAATGTGTGGATTTCAATTGAAATCGAACCTAGTTGCAAATTATTTTAGTAGCTTAAATGGTTGAATGGTTGAATCAGGCTTGATAGTATAAAGAATTTAACACTTTCATGGCAACTTGAGAAAACTTTAAATTAACACAAACAAACTAATTGCTATCAAGTTGTTTGACAACAATCTTGTGCACTAAAGATTTGCAATACTTTAGGAAATTGTTATGTAACTGAAATGTTTTTCACTAAAATTGGGGTCGAACAGATGTTTGGTACAAAGATCCCGCAAATTTTCGATTAAGAAAAAAGAAAAAACAAATCAGTTCATTTCAAACCTTCTTATGTTTCTATCTAATAGCTATTTACTAATGACCTAATTTAAGTTTTTAATGAGTTTATGAGCTTGCTCAGTTGCTAACTTTTGCACTCAACAAATTGAAGCTGCAAGACACATCTTTGGAGTCAAGATACAGCAAGAAAAAGTTGGGCAATATAATCTTTGAAAACTTAGAGAAACTGCCTTTAAAAGCTATCAGCAAACTACACTCGTATTCATATTGTTTCGTAACCACAACAACAATAACACAGTGCGACAGCCAAAATGTATCGGAGAAACCGCAGCTTGTTTCTTGTCGAGGAGCACTCCTGAAACACGACCTCAAACTCCGTTTTGTCGTAGAGGGTCTCAATTTTGGTCGAATCATTTTGCAGATTGTGGGGCCGTTTTGAATTGTTATTAAGACTTAAAATGAGAAAAAAACATAAAGATGCTTGAAAAGGTTCGTTTGACTAACAAAAATGTATAGAGAATAATATGGAGGTATTCCCATCTAAAGCCAATCAAGTGTCCAAATCTAAGTTGTTACAGTTGTAATATTAAATCAACATTTTTTTAGGCATTTTAATTAAAACTTTGTTTTCTTAATCAACTTTATTTTTACTATTACTTAGTGAAATTTACTAAGGAAATCAAACATGATGAAGGCACTTTCACGATCCTCGCTACTAAAAAATCTTACTCAGGAAGAAACTTTGTTAGACAAAAAAAAAATTAGGAGAGTAGTGGATTGGAAGTACCTGCTTCTAATTATTCGTACATTTTTATTGGTTAAATGAATTCTTTACAAGCTTTTTTATGTTTTTCTGTCTTATTTTTAATTATTATAAAAATTCGATATTGCCCCGCAATTTGCCCCTCTACGACAAAACGGAGAATGAACTCGTGTTATGGGAGTGCTTCTCTACTAGAAACCAGCAGCGATTTCTCCGATACATAAAAAAATTCTTAATTGTCGCACAGTGTAACTACTGAAAATATCGCTTAAAAAAGTGCAGAGATATATAAAAACGTTTAACTATTATTTTTTAATGGTTTTGCAAAAGTTTTTCCAGAAGATGAGTCGCAAAGATGCAAAGGTCATTGTAAAATTAACAAAAGATATAAGAATAACATTGAGGTCTCAATGAACGCGGGGTCTGCTCACCGATATTACTTTTATGCTTTTGTTGAGTAATTGTTATTTTGTTTTTGGTTATTCTAAATAGCTATTTTGTTAAAGAGTTAATTGAAAACAACAACAACTTGATGTATCATTCACTACAAAAAAGGTATAGTAGAAAACAAATAGCTTGTTATGAATATATAAAAATGAATATTAATATGGGCATTTCCACAAAAAAGTCTACCGTGACCAGAAAATTAAAACTTTTTAAAAACTAATATTTGATAATATTATCTAAGAGAAACATTTTAATTTTATTAATTTAAGAAATTTGTACATAAATTTATAACCCATGATGATCAAATCGTCTGCACTGTTTAACAAATGTAGTATTTCCTTTTCGTAAATGTTGAGTAAATGTTTCTTAAACTTTTTGTTTTAGTAAAAATGGAAAGCCTTGTCTGCAGATAATCAAAAAATGGTTGAGGCAAGCAAAGCACAATATATTATATTTGGTTTTTTATTACTAAATTACATAATTACGTAACTATTAAATTACTTAATGACCCAATTGAACAAAAATGGCATTTTAAGTAACGTTACGCCAGTAACGTACCGCCAGATCAAAAAGCCTAATAAAAATAGAACCAGAAAAGATTTTTAAATTTGATCACTTGGAAAATAAACTTATGTTATTTTAAGTCCTTCTAATAGAAGTTGTATACAAAAAGTCTTGCCCAATTCAGAGAGTTATGCAAAATTTTGTAATCCAATTCAAAAATCACTTCCGTTTTTTGTAACGTAACGCCGGCAGATATTTTTGATCATATCTTTAAATCCTTAGGGTGGATTGCTGTCATTGTTTTTACTTAATATAGTGCAACTTAATTACTACGCAAATACAAAAAAGCCTTTTTAAAATTTAGAACTTTTCATTCTTTTTTTTTTAATCTTTCATCGTACAAATCGTACGTAACGCCAGTTTGGAATTGCTCACATATTAAAACCCGTATTAATTTTTCCTCTATCAAATCAGGTAAAGGAGTTACAGCTAAAACCAAAAATTTCCGTTAGCCGATTTAACTTTTTAACTAGACTTAATTGAAAAAATCGATCTTACTTTACATTTTGCGCGCTAAAGTATTAACGAAACTATTTGCGTTTGATTTGTCTTGATTAGGGGTATTCACACTGACTTGGGTAGTTGGGTCAAGGTAGATTGAGTACTTTTGATTGTTGCGAGCACCCTTAATTGCAATTGAGTACTTTGTAGAATAATTTTGAGCGATGATCTCCTCGGTTTATATAGTTGATAAGAATTGAATGACAGCTAGAAGAGGGTTTCCACCAAATTACTTTTTGTCATTTTATGTGTACAAAATTTAGGCCATTGATTGGGTGTAAAAGAATTATTTTATATACGAGCAATTTTTAACGTGAACTGCGCAGCATTTTATAATCTACTAGTTATCCCGGCGCAGACGTTAACCTGCCCCAGACCGCAGAAAATAATGTTCATGCCAATCGGAAAAAATAATTTTATATATCTGAAATGGCATAACTGTAGTGCGAGCACGTCTATTTTTTGTTCAGTTTTCGAAAGTAACCATATGAACTAAATTACCAAATTTTAGTCTAATACCAACAAAACCTTCCGATATTTTGATTGATTTGAGGGCGGTAAAAAGGGAAGTGGCAACAATTTTTCCCTGAACCATCTCGTACTCGAAAAAAATCGACTGCCAAAGTTGCAGTTCAATTTAGCTTATACCTGCGCACTTTGCTTCACTCCACGCTTACCTCCTGAAAATACAGCGTAAACATAGTTCAACAACGCCCATTTTTAGAAAAGTTGCCGCCAGTAACCATACGAAGTTAATTACCAAATCTTAGTTTATTTAATTATTTATTTATTAGAAATACAATTATAAATAATTATATTACTATATTTGTACGGCACGAGCAACAAAGGCTATCGGTCATAAAAATTTTAGTTTAATACGACCCAAACCGTCCGCAATATAGCATTTTAATTGATTTGAGGGTGGTAAACGGGGGTGTTGCTTTTTTTTATTAACCAAGATAATAACCTTAATAACAGATATTGTGGTGGCCTTAGGTGTTAATTTTCCTGAGATCTTAACAGACACAGCACGAACGATTAAATGTATATAGAAGGACGGTAAAAGTAGGCGTGGTCACATTTTTATGCATAGTTTAAAAGGAATTATGATTTTTGAAAAGTAGGCGTAGTTATAGTTCGACCACGCCTGGTCATTTTTGTTTGAGCTGCCGATAGTAACCATACGAACTAAATTACAAAATTTTAGTCCAATACAACCGAACTCGTCCTAAATATAGCGTTTTTATTGATTTGTGGGCGGTAATAGGGGGTGTGGCAATTTTTTTTATTATTCGAGATATTGTAACTTTGATGACTTTCGGTCAATTATTATCTATTTTTGCAAAACGTGGTGTACATGAAAAAAGTACTCAATTTGGCAAGAAATCAATCTAACTTTATTAAGAAACAAAAAGTCCATTTTGAACATCTACAGGTCTAAACATACCAAACTATACTAAATTTATTAAGATTGGACTTGTACTTTAAAAGTCTTACGCAGGACAAAATTTGCGTTTGCGTAATATACAGGGTGTCCCGTGTAAGAGTGCAAATATTTACGGAGGTGAAAGAAGAGGTCAAGTTTAGCAAAAAATCGTATGGGAGGGGGGTCTATTTTCACACCCTTAGAAGTTATGGGGTTAATTGTTATTTCATGACTTTGATTCATACTATTGTTTCTAGCAGAAAAACGAAGTCATGCAAAACTTATTTTAAGAGCCCATGTTAAAGGCAATAAATTGGCCTTTCTAACGGTATATCAACGAACCCACCCAAGCTATCCATTAGCGAGCTGTGCACGTGTGAAGATGAAATAATTCCGTTGAAACTACAAAATTTTAAGTTTGAGCACTGTTACGTTTTTAACAATAAATTTGTGTTTTATTTAATTGTCTTTTCAATTTTCTTTTAACGACATCAAAATTATTAACATATCTTTAAAAACCACAAAGTTAGTTGTATCTCAAAAATTTTACAAAATTGAAAACACATTGAGCTAATACTTTTTATTAAGGTATTGCTTGCTTGTCTATTTAGACAAATGCAGAAGTCTATTCAAATTTTCTTAGCGATACTCTACCAGAGCTACTAGAAAATGTACCTTTACGTAATAGACGCGGTATTATCTTTCAACATGACGCAGCTCCGCCCCATTACAGTAGAATTGTTAAAGATTGGTTAAATAGAAACTGTCCAGCAGGCTGGATTGGAATAAATGGTCCAATTGGATGGCCTCCAAGATCACCCGACGACTTGACTCCACTTGTTTTTATTTGTGATGACGAATGAAAAAAGTCGTATATGCAGAACAACTGACATCGAGAGAGCAGTTGACCGAAAGAATCAATTCAGCTGCTTCTATTGTACGTCAAGAACTGCAAAAAACTAATCTCAAACACGCAATAAGGCGACGAATAATGTATTGCATCCAAAAAAAAGGAGGTCTCTTCGAACAGTTCTTATATTTTTTTTTAAACAAAATGCAAGTATGTTTTCAATTTAGTAAAATTTTTAAAGTACAACTTACTTAGTTTTTTTTGAAGATATGTTAATGATTTTGATATCGTTGAAAAGAAAATTAAATAAAACACAAATTTAATGATAAAAAAAATTTAATTTATTATGCGTAATTTTGAGAAAATTGTGCTCAAACTTAAAATTTATTTTATCTTCACACGAGCACAGCTCGGGGTAATGGATATGTTGGGTGAGTTTGTTGAATCACCGTAGGCAAGTCCAATTTATTGCCTTTAACATGAGCTCTTAAAATAAGTTTTCCATGAGTTCGTTTTTCTGCTAGAAACAACAGTATGAATCAAAGTCATGAAATAACAATTAACCCCGTAACTCCTAAGGGTGTGAAAATAGACCCCCTCCCATACGATTTTTTGCTAAACTTGACCTCTTCTTTCACCTCTGTAAATATTCGCACTCCTACAAGGGACACCCTGTATATGATTTAAAAAAATATTAAAATCGGTCTATAGTTTGTTTACAGTATGTTTCGAGAAAAACGCGTTTAAAGTTACTGTGCTTACTTAAAGCTACTCTGGAGCACCGGGTTTTAAGCGCTGTAGAATCTGTATTGTAAGCGGGATCGATCTGAATTTTTTTATATGTTCTTGAATAGTTGTACAATTAAAAAAAAATTTATTTCTGAAAAGATGTTTGCATAACACCTTCCTTATATAAATAAAACTATAAAAAATGTGTACTTCTTTGCAGGGATACGTATCGAACGTTTCATATTAAAAAAGATTTTTCAACGAAACAATTTTGAATGTATAGCAACATTATTCCAGATAATATTAAAATAATTTTGATAAGAAACTCGTGCACACTTCGCAGATTTTTTCGCTTATATTGCTGCAGACAAAATCCACTTCTATTTTTTGTATCGTAACGCGTCTTTTTTTGTTTGCTCATATCTTTGGACAATACTTTCGATCGCTTCCAACTTTGACACTAAATATAAAGGGTTCTCATCGAAGCATGTAACTGACCCGTAATCATTGTAAGCCTTGCAAACTTACATGCGCGTAAGCTATCTGTCAAAATTTGTGTGGACGTGAGTTTAAATAAAATTAGTATGTGAAGCTACGTGTGAATAAAAGGTTGTCTTTGATGCTAATCATAAAATACTCAAAGTATTTGAAGTAAAAAGAAATTTTATTTATTTTGCTAAGTTAATAAAGGTTTTTAAAAGTTTTAAAAATGAATAAAGGAGATTCCGCAACCCTAACCGCAGCTGTCATTTTGTCGACACTTACGCTTTTTACTCTTTTTTGCTCATCAAAAGTTTAAATGTTTTTAATGTTTACATATTTAGATGAGAATCCTTATAGTACTACTAGAGTGCTATCCAAAAATCCAAACAGGACAAAAGAATTTTAAATTTTTCTTAGTTTTTTTTAATTTTCAACAACAAAAAAGGCGTCCGAACGTTAAGCCTGGTTTTCACTAAGTCAATTTCAATGACAACAATCACTGATGTCAGTATTCATCTTGACTATATGACGCCAAATGCGTTTTCATTGAAACCCAAAAACTGACATAAAATCGAATGTCAAAGACTGGCGTTGAATTTATGTGTCAATTGATTGCCATATTGATTTCACTTTCGATGTTATTTGTGAAATGCCATCGGTTTGTTCAATTGCTTTATTCATCAACAACAGCTGATGTTTTATATTTGAGATTGTTAGAAAACGTTGCTTTTTGGTGAAATTTATAAAATACTGTTAATTTTATTAGATTAATAGCAAAAGTGCACTTAAACAAAGATTATCACAGTGGCCGGTGTTGGTTCAGAAGGCACCATCCCCACTTTCTATCGCAAGATACGTCTTCAAGATTCACGCAAATGACAAATTCCTGGTAAAGCGACCGCAACAACGCGTCCTGCAACAAATCCCTTGGAAGCAACACCGGCCACTGCGATAATCCCTGTTTAAGTGCACTTTTTCTTTTAAACCAATTAAAATAACAATATTTAAAAAACTTTACCAGCAGTGAAACAAAAAAAAAATGAAAATAAAATTTTTTTGTAGACAATAACTGACACAAAATGCCAACATGTTGGCATTTCGATTTTTCTTGACAACATTTGCCATTGAAAACTGACCTAGTGAAAACCAGGCTTTACGTTTGCGACCATGAAAATGCCCACATGAATATGACTATACAGCTGTAGTCAAAATAATAGCAGTACTCTTTTATTCACACATGCTTGTATAAACAATACTTGTCTACAAATTTCGGATCCGGTAAACCCATTATCGTTCCTATATGTACTTTCATCACTGGTTCAAAACCTGTCATCAGTTCCCTCCTATATTGTAAAATTTTCCAGATACAGGGTGTTTTACGTTTTAGGCAAGTGTTTAGTATTGTTGAATTAGAATCTATACTACTCACCACAAAATAAAAAATAATATTTTGTATTTTAGAAAAACTATCAAATTTTCCATCAATACATCAACCACTTTCGTGTCGTGTGCTGTAGCAGAACTAAAATTTTGAGATTATCAAACGAAATATCAACAAATTTTGTGTCTTTTGTTTTAGCGGAGCTGTAATCGTCCAAATTTAAAATGTCTGTTTTTCATGTAAAAATACACTTAATCAACAGGTTTTTTTTAAATTTTAACTTTGCATGATAACAGCTCTGCTAAAATAAAAGATACAAAATTTGTTGATATTTCGTTGGGTAATCTGAAAATTTTAGCTCCGCTACAGCACATAATACGAAAATGGTTGATAGATTGATGGAAAAGTAGATATTTCTTCTAAAATAGAAAATATTTTATTTTATTTTAAGGTTAGTAGTTTAGATTCTATATAAATAATACTAAACACGTGTCAAAAACGTAAAACACCCTGTATCTTGAAAATGTTACAATATCGGAGAAAACTGTGTACAAATTTGAAACGAGTATTGAAAGTACATCTAGGAATGATAATCGGTTGACCGGATCGAAAATTTGTAGACTAGTATTATTTATCCAAACATGTCTAAATATAAGAGCACTGCCATTATTTTGACCACAACTGTACATATGAATATATATACAAATATGAATATGAATTAAAATATTGGTCCTAACTCTTACTTTTCTTGCTTAAACATATTATTTTTTTTTATTTCTGAGGGAATGCTTTCACATGATAAAGAAAATATGAAGCTACTTGCGAGGGGTTTAAATTGTGTTCATTATTTTATTTAACAGTTGAAATGCAGGTTTTGCAAAATAATTATCATTGCAAACAAAGATTTCATTAAAAATTATTTGCATTCAAAAACAATGTCTCATAGCCATAAAATTTTACTGCGTTTTGTTACTAACTATAACCAGTTTTAGCTGCTTTTGAGTTATTTTTTTCGACTTTGCAAAACACTGAAACTTATCAGTGGAACTACAAACTAAATCAATGCAAATTTAACATATAATTAAATACCAGTTGAAATCAACTGACATTAAAAGTGTAGCAATTATTTAATACTTAGAGAGAAAATTAAAGAATGATGACGCATACGAGTATTAGCACAATGAAAATTCTAATATTTTAAAAACAAAAAGAACTCTTCGCAGTTGCGTTCAAATGTCATGGAGACCAAAAGCTGACAACTGTTATGGATTGAAGCAAAAGGTATGGCATGAGGGAAAGCATTATAACGCAATTTGTGACAACTACGACTATAAAAGACATCGTCGGCAAAAAATAAATAGAAAATCAAACAATTAGAAGAACAAAGGAAGGAGCAAACCGAGTCAGATCAACGTATCATTATTATTAATGCAATAACTAATTATTATGGAAGACAAGCTGTTGTCTGTTATGTCTAGACTGTGGCGACGAACAAACAGTGATGGCTGGAAAGGAGGGCAATCAGGAGAGCGGTGAAAGAGTTGGAGAATTAATAGCATACAAAGAAGAAATCTAATGTTTTTAACCACAAATGTTGTTTGTCTGATGTTTATGACAAAGCAGTAAAAACGATTTGATGGGAAACTTAGAAAAGCAATTTTTTTTCTCAATTATTAAATTCCTGTGTTTTAATAGTTATGGAGTTATCAGTGCATGTGTTGTAATAATTAACTGTACTCGAGTAATCTGCAGTTAAGCGACCTCCATGCGAAAGCCAAGAATTGGAGCATGAAAGAAAGATACAGTCTTTTTGTGGAAATGCATGATTGAATTCTTCTTTGATTACAGCTTTGTTTATGGAACGAAGCGCAACAGTTCAAGATGCAAGGCACACGAGAAATGCATATCAATAAATATAGATCATAGTATTGTTTGCTGTAGTGTCACGTCACGTTCGAGATTTTTTGCTATTATTCAATAATAACAAGACTTGAGTTAATTTTTTGTGTTTTTTTTTATTTACAATCATGTACGTACATTTACTACTAATGTTTGTACATTTTATGCTAATAACATAATAAACACATAAATATATACATTACTATCTATCTATATATATATAAAACAGGATGTGTGAATGTATGTAACGTATAGACTCCAAAACTAGTGATGGGAACTATCGAATAAAAATATTCGAATTATTCGATAGTTCAAAATCATTCATTCATTCGATAGTTTTTTATTCGATAGTTTTTTATTCGAAAGTTTTTTCATTTGCACTTCGTTTGCTTTCCTTCAACTGATTGAACGAATCGTGAGTACTGAAAATTTAACAAAAAAGTACGTTTAACTGATTGATTTGTGTTTAAATGAAAATTATAATGATATCGCACCAGTTATAAACTACTTAGAGGTTTTTAAATCGAATAAATTAATATTTTTTTTATTAAAATCATTTGCTTTGTACTAGGTACAATTTTTGCAATTCGAATGAATGAATAATTTATTCGATAGTTAAAATCGTACGATAGTTCTTTGTACTAGTTACTATTTTTTTAATTCGAATGAATGAGTGAATTATTCGATAGTTCAATTCATTCGATAGTTTCTTGCACTATTTACTATTTTTTAAAGTAAATGAATGAACGAAATATTCGAACGAATTGTTCGATAGTTGAAATCATTCGATAGTAAACTATCGATGGTTGAAATCATTCGATAGTGCCCATTACTATCCAAAACGGCTGGGCCGATTTTGATGAAATTTTCAGGGAATCTTCAGAATATATAGGCGGGTGACACGGTGAAGTCTGTTTTCTGATTTTCGGTATGTGGGCGGAGGGGCGTGGCAAAATCCAATTTTCATATTGTACCACCAATGACATATACTATATTTATTTTTTTTTTACAAAGGTATTTACAAAAAACCTATGTTAATAATGCTCCAATATCATAATTTTAAAACTTTCGAAATGTTGCATTCTAAAATCCGAGTTTTCGTTTTATTTACAAAATATTTACATCACTCGATAACACAAGATATTCCGCGCTTACTAAGGTGCAACATTGTACAATAAGTTAAAAATCTGTATACATAAAAATGAATGTCTGTCTGTCTGTTTGTTTTTTGTGCTTTATAGAAGGCCAAACCCTTGGACCGACCTGAAACTTTCACAGCATGTTACTATGACTCTGGAAGGAATAATAGGCTATATGAAGTTTTTATTGGACAAAGGGGCATGGCACCGCCCATATAACCCACAAATTAAATCGCCATATTTTGGGCATTTTTTAACTTACGTCGATGATATTTGGTACATATGGTATTGTACATATGGTATCAGGAGAAAAGTGGGTGGGACCACGCTCCTTTTTAGGAAAATTAAAAATCGTAATATAGTCTTAACTACTGGACCGATCATCATTAAATTTTCAAAATAGGATATTCTTACGAAATAATAAATTCTTGACTATATAAAGTTGTGAGTGGACAAAGGGGCGTGGCCTCGCCCATATAATCCAAAATTTAAAATCGTCATATCTTGGGCATTTTTTGACCAATGGCGGCAGTATTTGCTATATATAATATTGGCATGAATAGAAATACGTACCAAAAAGTGGGCGGAGCACGCCCCTTTGTTTGCGATATATTGGAGGCTGGAGCTGTTAACCGATCTTAAATTTTCACAGCGTGCACAGACTCAGGAATACTTATTACATGATAATATTTTTTATAAAGTCTGCATACTTCTGCACCTACTTTTTCACTACGTTTATTAGCATATTAACATAACATATTAATTAAAATAGTGGGGTAGCCCCACTCTCTTTCTCCCACAACTGTCTGCAAAACATCTGATTTTGTAATATGTGTTAATTAAAATAGAGAGTGGGGTAACCCCATTCTCATTCTCCCACAACTGACTGCGAAACAGCTGATTGTGTAATTGCTGCTTTTTGATTGGTATAAAATTAAAAAGGGGGAGCATGAAGCAAATTATAAATAATTTAATTAAATAATTAAATTAAAATTAAATAAATAAATTTTTTTAAATATATAAATACTTTTAATTTTATTTTATTACAAGGGGGGTAGCGTAGCACACCGGGTTCAGCTAGTATACTATATATTTGCATGTTGCAGAAACATATTTTTTACTGATTCAAAGTACACCTAATCCTGTTTTTGCACGGTACATACGTTCCAGAAAATATCGTGTAAAAAAAAATCAAAACGTGAAAATAACGTGTAAAAACAGGATAAGTTTATTTCTGTCGACCGTGTTATTTCAAAATCGTGTAAAAAAAGACCGTGCAAAAACAGGATTAGGTGTATATTTGCCGTAGACAAATTCAATCACGGTCTTTTTTCAAGCAAATCAATTCTTGATTTGGTCGCAAAAACTTATGTAAAACTAAAAAATAATTTGTTTTATTGCAATGACAGCTTCATCTGACAGATTATTTTTTCTGTTTTAACGCTAAGACCAAAGTATACAGATTTGGTATGCCCCCCTGAAACATTTTTATAGTCGACATCAATGCTTACATATTCTAAAAATATTACAAAAATAACCATAAGAATATTTGTCGCAGTAGATTTGAAAAAAAACGCATTGACGCAGTAGAACATCAAATTTTGCAATACTGCAATTACGGTAAAGTCCGAACACTGCATATTAATCTGCAATACTGTAATTCGTTCCATTTTTATAATCTTTTAAATACTTTTTTAGGATTTTCATAACTTATGGATGAAGTCTTGCAAATATTCCATATTTATGGCGTCAAAATGAAAAGTACACCTGCACCGAGAGAAATGAAATCCGTAAAATAAAAAAAATGTTTAAAAAAACTGTTTACGAAATATCTTTGCAACAAGGACTATATCTTTGCAATAAGAAATTTATCTTAAAATAAGCAACTGCTGCGTCTTTAAAATAAAAGCTTAAAGTTATTTGTTGATAAATAAAGAAAAAAGTAAGCAGAGATAAATTTTTTTACCAGACAGATTTAATTCTTTGTAAGCGAGCGACTGAAAAAGCCTGTAAATTCGAAGGCTTTTCTTTGCTTTATTAAAGACTTTGTCTTCACCGACATACTTTAATTGAACATTATTTTCGTAGCTTGTATTTTTTGCATGTTTTTCGTACATATTTTCTGTAAATTACAAATTTTGGTACTAAAGTATACTCTGTTATTGTACTCTACTTTAGCATAGCAAAAAAAAAAAAAACTAAACTTCTTTCGTATAGAAAACAATATTGTCTTTGTTTTTAGGTGCGCGTCTTTGTTAGTTCAATAAATTTCGTCTTTGTCACAAAGAAGTTTTGTCTTTGGGCACGATTTAACCAACAAAAGTCCGGCGTTTTCTTTGTTTTTACATACTTTTTTTCTCGGTGTGCAATTGTAGACTTAGCAACTTCAAATTTTTAAAACAAAAGTACCGGTATCGGTCTCGAATTTAATTTTGTGAGTTAGTTATTATTAGTTTAAAGTTAGTTAATGTTTCTAAATCATTAGCGTTTGGAAAAGTTTGTAGGTTAGTTGTAAGAAAATTTTATGAAAATGCGTACCTAAATATTTTAATTAAATATGGGCATTTCCACAGGAAAGTCTACCGTGACCAAAAAATTAAAACTTATTAAAAACTTATTATTTAAGAATATTATCTAAGAGAAACATTTTAATTTTATTTATTTAAGCAATTTTTAAATAAATTCATTAACCATGATGATCAAATCGTCTGCACTATTTCACAAATGTAGTTTTTCTTTTTTGTAAATGTTTAGTAAATGTTTCGTAAACATTTTTATTTTAGTAAAAATGGAAGGCCTTGGCTAAAGATAATGAAAAAGGGGTTGATGCAAGGAAAGGAAAATATATTAAATTTGTTTTTAATTACTAAATTACATAATTACTTAACTACCTCAATACTTAATTACCCAATTAAATTGGAATGGGAAAATATGTCGCGTGCTAGATGACGCGTGCTAGATTATACCTAAGCTTAAAAAAAAACAACGATGGTAACCATTTCAACATGACAGCTATCACTAGAAGGCTACATTAATCCATTTAAGTTTAAAAATAATTGCTTTGAAATTTGATGTTGCGTTTTTCAGATTTCTGCATTTTTCTAGATGCAGTTGAAAACGAATTACATTTTCTGTCGAGTGTTAGATTGCATGTTTATTGCTAATATATAAAAAAAACATAAAATCTGCGGAACCTACCTTTTGTACTAAACATATTGCTAAGAAAATGCTTTCAAAAAATATAAACCAAACATTTTTTTTTCTTAATTTTCTTTATTTTTTTCCACCTCAAAGGCGTACGAATGTCGCATGCTTGACCGTGGAAATGCCCATATCTTAAAATACATGTTATGATCGTAATTTATTTTACTTTTGGAAGCGGCATCGAAATTTGCATACATCAACTCAGGCGCGTACCCAGAAAAAATATCGAGAGATTTTTAATTTTTTGTTTTTATTTAGACTTATTCTACTTTTTTTATATAAAATAATCTTTATATCATAATGTCTCACATAATTTTACTAATAATCATGGAAATCAATTGTTAGTGTTTATTTTAATAATAAAAAAAATTAGTATCAGTGTCTGAAGTCGAACCCTCAATCTGCCATCTTATATACCAAGTGCTTAGACCTTTGAACTATCCATCAACTATATATCAACTTTGATACCATCAACATTTGCCTGCAAATTAAGTCCTGATATGAAATGATAACAGTTGGAGTAGAGTTTAAGTTAAAAATAAATTATCGTAAATTAAGACACATTTTCCCAGATTGCTCTTTGGATCTCACTCACATTAGGTGCGAGAAGGCTCCGGCGTTGAGTAATTCTTCAAAAATCATATCAGAGAACAGCATCAAATGGGCTATGTTTAATTTCAAACCATATAAGTCTGCGGGGCCTGATGGTATATAGTTCCAGACGCTCTACAGCGTACGGCGTCCATTATCCTTCCATGATTTCTTGTCATTTTCAAACGTTGCCTTGTAATGACATACATACCATTAAAATGGAGGGAGGTAAAGGTAGTATTTATCCCTACGGCGGGAGGATATCGCAAACGAGTCCGAAGGACCTTAGACCATTAGTCTATCATCTTTTCTGCTGAAAAAACTCCAAAGATTTATTGAAACTCTTATATTCATTGTAACATGCTTCACAACATGCTTACAGGAAAGGTAGGTCTGTAGAAACGGCCCTGCACTCCCTAGTAAACTTAACAGAAAGTGCATTTCATCACAAGGAATACACAATGGTAGATTTTCTAGATATTGAAGGTGCTTTTAACAATGTTAAACCTGCTGACCAGCAGAGTCGTCAACGCATCTCTAGGTGACTCAAAAGCCAAGAGATTTGTGAGTAGCGGCACACCTCAGGGGGTGTTCTATCACCTTTATTATGGAACTTGGTTGTCAATGAGCTACTGAAAGCTGAAAAATAGGAAAGGTGGGCTGCAAGGTGATTGCCTATACGGGCGACGTAGCTATTGCTGCACAGGGAAACTTTCCTGACACTCTCTCGAAGCTGATTGGATCTGCGCTCTCCGATCTTAATATTTAGGGCCAAAAGTCCCCAAAAAACTGAACTGGTCCTTATTAGGCGGAAATACAAAATTCCGGTTATAATTCCTCCACGTCTTGATGGCACACAGCTATACTTCGTGGAAAAGGCAAAATGCTTGGGAGTTATTTTGGATAGAAAGTTAAGCTGCAAACCGAACGTTCTCGAGCAAAATAATAAAGACAATGTTGCGTTATATGCCTGTAAGAAAGCTTTAGATAAAACAAGGGAACTTACCCCGAATATTGCACGTTGGATTAACACAGCTATAGTGAGGCCAATCTTGCTATACGATGTATGTGTGTGTGGTTAACAGCACAATACACAGTCAAATTGCTAGGGAAAGTACAAAGAACTGCGGCCGTATGTATTAGCGGAGCACTTAGATCCACTTTATATGAAGCGCTAAAGGCAGATCTTTACTTAATACCTCTTGATATTAAGGTAAAGAGAATAAGGTAAAGGCTGTTCAGGAAACAGCCATCCGCCGTAGAGCAACCTCGCAGTGGGCTAACACTCGTACAGGTAACTCTTCTATTATCGATCTTGCAGGAACAGTTCCCGGCAAACATCGATTACACTATTGCCACTTCCTCATTGGAGAACGGCTTTCACACAATAATCCCAACCAGAGTAGAATGGGACGAATTACTGCTGCTAAACCAAGTTGGTGTTCATATTTTTACTAACGGCTCAAAACTTGACAGCAAAGTTCTGGGAGGCGTCTTTTCTATGAATCTGGACATCAGAACTTCATTTAGACTGTAAGATCATTGCACCGTTTTCCAGGCTGAGATAATGGCCATTTGTAGAGCTGTGGATTGGCTAGAGATATCTACATTTTTACGAACAGCCAAACAGCGATAAAATTTCTTGGAGATGTGACCCTAACATCACCAACTACCCTTAAATGTCGCTCGTCTCTTAATGAGATGGCCGATAAGTTCGACATTCATCTGGTCTGGGTACCAGGGCATAGGGACATTCCTGGAAATTGTAGCGGGGATGAGTTCGCTAGAGAAGGTACAACGGTAACGCTGCTGCCTGACATGGAAACATTAGGCATGCCACTTGCGTCGCGCAAGCTGGCTCTAAGACAAAATGCCATAGAAATGGCTAATTTTAGGTGGAAGCATAGCACCACCTCTAACACGGCTACATAGATGTGGTCAAGTTTTACTGATAAATGAAAGACGAAGCTCACTCAAATGGCAAGGGAACATTTCTCCATTCTGATAGGCGTTGTAACAGGGCAATGTCTTATAGATAGGCATGCCTTAGGAATGGGGCAGGAGACGGTATCGCATCTCCTCTGTTTATGACCCGCGCTATACCGCAGAAGAGATAAGCATCTAGGTAGCCTCTTTTTTTATTATCTCAGGGGTCTTGAGGAGGTAGAAGTTAGGCGTCTACTGCTTTCTATTAATAGTACAGGTTGGTTTCACGGCAGTGCTTACGAGAGCAGGAGGGGAGGAAGATCCCTTGTGATATCACTATCTATGTGGGCCGGTCTTTGACCGTCCGCCGCCTTAACCTAACCTAACTTTAGACACATTATGAGCTTTTCAGGTACATTTTTTCTATTTTTTACTAAAAAAATTCATCGGCAAATTCAGCCATAAGTGAGTAAGTTTTTTTTTAAGGCAAATTTTTTGCCGAGTTTACAAACATCTTTTTGCAGTGTACTTAATCTTGTACAATTTAATTTTGTCTCATCAAACTTATCTGAAGTTGTAACTAACCACAACTAATTTGATTAAATTTAATTACATGCAATTAATATGTAAGATCATTTAAATGCTCCAACCTAAGGTGTGAATTATTTTTCAAGAATTTCCGCTAAACATTTTCTATCATCCAAACAACTTGGCTGTCGTAAATGTCAACAATTTAATTGATGAACAACTTATATTCGATACTTCTAATAAATATTGCTATCCAAGATCAGCTGCAGTTGGTATTATTTGCACGCTTCATGTGAGTGTTTGTGTGTGTGTTCGTGTTTGTGTGCGTGACCGCAAACACAAACCACAAAATTAATCTTTAATTTATTACACTGACTCAGATTCAGACATTCAGTCATGCATTTATTTATCTTTCTTTCCGTTTTCCGCCGGATTACATATCCGTTCATGCTCTTGTAAGTGACACGCTCTGACCTGCTTTATTTTACGCGGCGTTGTACATTATTTACTTATGCACAAAGTACTCAAAATGCGTCAAACTTATATTTTGTATGTATTTAAAAACAGTTTTTAAAATTGTTGTTTTAAATTTGTAACGTTTCTGTTGTGTATACTTCTGAATGTAAGTTTGTTTACATTTTCTGAAAGATAAATAGAATACTATGTAATGCTGTTCAAGTCGTATAAGTTGTCTAGCAAAGGAAACACTTTCACTCTTAATAACATTAGTTTATAGCTTGTGTTTAATTGTAACAATTTGTATATGTTATCATTGCATGGTAAATATTGTTGTTGTGTGTTTATATGGTATTGCTATTGTTTTTGTTGTTTGTAATTGACACTTTATTCTTGTTGTGTTCAAAATTTATTTATTCCTTCCTCTTTTTTTTTTTTAATGACAACCACGACATAATCCGTAATTAAGTTCAATCCGCACGCTTTACATTAGTTTGGCTTGTAAGCTTTCGAGTGTTTATTTTATTTGTTTTTTTTTTTTTTGTAGTACTAATCTAGTTTAATTTAATTTATTTTATTGTCTTATAATTGTTAAAGAGATTTTTTAGACTTTATTTTTTCCAAAATTTGTATATTTTGCTGTAATGTGCCCAAGTTGTGCAGCAATGTGCAGTGAAATGATTCAGAAAATGGTCAAATTTTTTACATTTTTGGAGGCTCTAAAAATTTTTACCACGACTACGTTTTGAGCTTTTTCTCCGGCTCAAGAAGTGAGTCTTTTGAGTTAAATATCCTTGGAATGTAGCGAATGAAAACAATTAATTGTCTGTAGATATATTTTTTTCTGGGAAAACATAAATCACGAGTTGTACATTTTAGAATTTTTTATTACCTTTAAAAAAACGAATTTTTTTTCTTATAAGACGCTTCTATTTAATTTATTTTAGAACATGTTTTTACAGCAGGGCGCAATAGAGCTGGCTTTTTTGCATGAAAAATTCATTAATATTTTTATTTAAAAATCCTTATTAGAATATCTATTTCTCCATTCCTAATGTTAACTGATAAAAAAGCTCATCGGGCTCAAATAACATTTGATTGCGACTGAAAGGTCAAAATGTTATTAAGAATTAAACAAAAAAATTTGTAAAAACAAAATTACTTTATTTGTTTACTCCTTAAGTAGTTTTCGCGTTAGTTTGCAAAAATAAGATATGCACATCGATTTTCATTAAATATTTCTGTAACTTTGAGGTTCACAGAAAAGATGAGATCCGAAAATTGTTTGAATCTTAAAATTTTTTAAGTGATAATATATCTTTATAAAACTATAAAAAAATTTTCATTTTCTCTTCGCCAAATGGTGGCTCAACTGGAGTACATTACAGCACAATTTTCTTATTTTCTAAAAAGAACAAGTACAGGGTTGGCTGGTAGTTAATAACGGCATCAATAAAAACTAAAATATATAATGGTAATTTCTGCAAAAAGACCTTTGATAGAAAATGGGGTCTACAACCAAAAATGCTCTTATGGCTAATATACAGCGGTAGTGCGTTCTGTCTTGGCGTATGGTGCACTAGTATGGTGGCCTGCACTGAATAAAGCATACAACACAACAAAACTAGCTCTGATCCAGCGATCCGCATGCATAGGTATCACAGGGGGTATCCGTTCATGCGCCACTGATACACTTAATGTCCTGACACATTTACTCCCCATAGATCTACACCGCACTGCTTACCGCAACAAACAATGCAGTCAGACTCAGAGAGTCTTACAACTGGCGGAATAGGCCATATGGACACAGCAAAATTCTAAATCCGCTACCTCGGGAACTGATTCCTAGAAACACGGACTACGACACTCCTAAACTCGACTGCACAAAATCCTTTATAAACAAGTTTCCCACCAGGAAACAGGAATGGCGCAATGGGGAAATTGATCCAGCCTTTGATGTGTCCTTTTACACTGACGGCTCCAAGATGGAGTGCGGAGTGGGAGCGGGCATATGCTCTGGCGGATGCTTTGAGTCTGCCAAACTCAGCCAGCGTCTTCCAGGCCGAGCTTTTTGCGGTAAGAGAAGCTTGTCGCACCTTAAGTAGAGCTAACACCAATCACCTAAATGCAGCTATTCTGACGGATAGCTAAGCCGCCATTAAATCTTTAGCTGCGATCAGTACCAACTGGTAAGGCAGTGTAAGGATGAACTGGCCCGGCTAAGTCACCAACTTAGCATTACTATAATCTGGGTTGTCGGCCATAGGAACATGTATGGTAATGAAAAGGCGGATGAATTGGCTAGGCGGGGTTCTTCCCTTGAAGTTTCAAGAGCGGAACCAGTCGAAGTTCCACTGAACACAGTTAAGGGAGGAATTCATTCTTACTACTTAGCCTTAGCCGGTCGTAGAGGGAAAGAACAACCAACCTGCAACACATCAAGAAAAATATGGCCCCTTTGCAACCTGGGTAGAGCTCAAGAGATGCTCTCAAAACCCCGGAACGACATAGCCAGAATAACGGCTATTATTACGGGTCACTGGTGCATCGGAGTTCACGCCGAGAGAATTGGACTACCCTTCAACAGCCACTGGCGCAGCTGCGATGGCCCAAATGAAAAAGAAACACTGACACACTTGGCCAGGTTCAGACTAACAACGCTTGGCAAGCCCTTCCTCAGCAATCTAGAGGAACTTTCAACAACAAAAATCAGCAATCTCCCAACGTTCATCAACCGCACCGGATGGTTATAACCTAACAGTGCGTTACCCACTCAACCAACAGAAACACGAGGTTATGGTATCAAAACGGCTCACTAGAGCTACTTGAATCCTACTTGTATGTAGAATCACCATCTAAGCCAACCAACCAACCATTTCTGCCTTTGAAAGCTTTGGCCTAGCTTCTATTGATTAATTGTGTTGGGCGTGTTATTAAATTTTTGAATGACAAATAATCGAGGACTGAACCTACAATTTTTTTGCCGACTCCAAACGGCTTATGTTCTCAAAAAGGTTTTGCATGGCAGTTTTTTTACTATGTATTGCAAAGAGGTGGCAGCCGAACAGAAATATTTATTCAATTAAAAAAAGACTGTCTGAGTTGGGAATTGAATCCGGACTACCGCGCTTTCTTAGCTCACGTGCTACGCACTCTACCCAGTAAGCTGGCCGCCACTAATAACGACATCAGTATTTATAAAAATAATTTTGTCTTCTTTTTTTTTTTTTTGCGGCAGCTGGTAACACTCGTCGGACACATAGTTTTAGTAATATGTACTAAAGATCTGCATGAATGTTTTGCTTTTCTGCAAATTGAGAATGATTCGAGAAGAGAACTCTAATTGGGAGTAAATTCAAGGAACGAAACGAATATTCATTCCATTCGTTATGCAGGCAATGAAACGAAACGAAACAAACAGCCTCAATAAACGAATAGAATAGAATAGAATAGAATAGAATAGAATACAATAAATCGAAATTTACTCTCATAATTCTCAATTATTATGGAGACATTCCAATTATGGAATGTCTTGAATTTCGTTGGTGAATGAAAGTATGTATTGAAGTAAATGCGATAGTTTGTAGTACAAACAAGCGAACAAAAAGAAACAAATTGAAATGTAGCAAGAAGAATAGTCTGTGTATAGTAAAGCATTTAAAGGCAAAAAAAAAACAATTACTTTTTGAATATGTTATTTATTTATATTATTTTAAGTTTTTGTAAATATGTATGTATTTTTAAAAATTAAGCCAAAAACCAGTGCAAGAAATGATTCTCTATCATATTACAAACAAAACATTCCATTCACTCCATTCATTCTATTTCAACTCTCATGTTTCATTTCTCTCATGTCTCCATACTCTCTTGTCTCCATTCTCTCATTATTAACATTCTAACGACAACAACCACTTTTTGTGTTTTTTTTATTCCTTTCGCTTTTATGAATGAGAGTTGGAAGCGTGTTTGAAAATTTGAGAATTTGTTGACGATCGTTTCAAACATACCCGTGCAGACCTTTAATATGTACCTACTATAATTATTACTACTATATGTATTACTACTATAAGTAATATGCACATTGGCTTCTTTCAAACTTCCTTTAAAAAAGTTTAATACAAAATGGTTACAAGCAGATTTAAATATCAAACATTTATTTAATTTCCCTAAAAATCAAACACTTACTGCATCTTTATGCATAACGAAACGAAGGTAGAACGTCGTGAAAGGAACGCGCAACAATATTTTTTGATATGGAAAAATGTATTGCTTTCCGTGCCTCGTACCACGTTTAGCCTTCGTTTCGCTATACATAAAGATGCAGTTAACCCCATTCCTTTTCATCAGTTCTGAACATTTATTTATTAAAAATAATCAAAGTTTATCCTAATCTTTTTCTTCTTGATAAGTTGTTACTGTTATCAGTAATCATGAGCGATGTCATGATCGGACTCATTTTTAAATGAGGCTTCAACAGGCTATCTTTTATCGAAAACACTTTAAAGACGCACAACGAACCCTTTCTGCTATTGTTTTTGTTGTTGTTTTTTTTATTTGTTATTGTTTATCAATTTACAGGCACAAGAATGCCTTGAGCACATTGTGCATCATCATTATAATCATCATCATCATCTTCATCACCATAATCGTACCTTCCCAGTGTGCCAAACGGATCCGTTTCAAATTCGAGACGGACTCACTTCTTCGTAAATTTTATCCGAAAGGGATTGCGATTCGCATCCGGATCTGATCCTTTTTCGTATGAAATTCCTCTAAAAAACGTGAATCGCTTTTTGTGTTTTTTTCGGATCCGCCTTGGACTCAGAACGGACTTCAGATACGAATTCAAGACGGATTCGGTTTTTCAAAGTAACACGAATTTAATTAGCACGAATTCGTTTTGTAAATAATACGGATTTATGCTTAATTCAAAATTTTATTCAAATTTTTTTGTAGTTATTCTTAGTAATTATTAAGTAAGTTTACAGAAAGTATCTTGTGTACGGCTATCCTAGAGCCACATGTAACTTGTTCACTCATGATTACTTTTTAAAAATTCAGACAAGTGGTTTTATTCGATTTGAAGAAGATCTTGAGGTGGACGTGCTTAAGGCAAAGTAGCACCTACAAATTTTCTAAAGATCAAAATTTATTTTTGATAAAATAATATCTCTATAAAGAATAATATACATTTATTATAATGAACCTATAAAGACATGGGTTTTAATAATATAGAAGTGAAATTCTCAAAAAAAAAATTATGAGCATATATAGCGAAGCGCGTGAATTCTTCTAGGTATTTTAACATTAAACGCGATTTTCTCAAAACAACGTTTTTTAAGTTGGCGTGCATGATTATTTATCTGATCGCTCTGAAATTTTAACACGTTATTCTACACATGTAATTGCTCCGAATAACTTACGTATGAAAAAATCAGCATTCAGTTTTTTGAGTTACAACAGTTTTTTTGGGGAAAAAATGGAAAATTTTTGAAAATGCCGCCATTTTGTCTATATCCGCTTTGATGCTTATTAAAACCCCTTTTTTCAGACGTCTCTAAGGACAGCAATTCTGCACGCCGTGATTTTTTTGTGATTTTTTTTATTGTAGCTGACGACGTGGGGTAAAAAATATAAAAAAGGTGCTTATTAAGGTGTCTACCCATAACAGAGTCCACCCCATTTGGGTACCAGGCCATAGCGCGTATTTAGGAAACGAGATTGCGGACGAACTAGCCAGGAAAGGAGCTGTAACTTCCTTCATAGGTCCAGAACCATTCTGTGGGCTACCACGGGGCACTATGCCAACTACTTCGCTCCAAAGAACGAAACAATTCCTTGCTTTAAGTGGAACATCTACCATCTATTTTCACAGGTTTCCAAACTGGACATAGCAAAGTAAATAAGCACTTATCAACTATAGGCATCTGTGCCTATATCAACTATCAGATCAACTATAGATCTGTGCAGTTTATGTAAAGAAGATGAAGAAACAGCAGAGCATATCTTGTGTCACTGTAACGGTCTAATTAGGAGCCGACTTCGCTACTTAGGTGCATTGTACCTAGAACCGCACCAAATAGCGGATAGTTCACTCAAGGACATCGCTCTGTTCCTAACGTACTTAAAGATTAAGGATGAACTATAACTTATAGAAGTTTTTTACAAAAGGCCCTTGAGGCCGCAGTTACTAGCTCCCTCCTCACATAACTATCTACCTATCTATACTATGAGGTCAATAAAACATATGTTTGAAGTTTCATTATTAGTAATTATTATTATTTCTTTTGTTATGATTGATTTGAATGTGCTACATTCCCTGAATGACATAAAAAAGTTATTTAAAATAAAAATTAGTAGGGGAACTAGGGGCTAGTTCCTACAGGAGTAAGTTTTTACAGGCCGATTATTCGGCAATTTAAAAAAAGTGTTATGGAAATTTGTTGTAAATGTTATTATAATAACCGGTTCTATTGTGTTAACATGTTAAGTGCACCACGGGACAGCAAATGGGAAACTTCTGAGCAGCTTCATAGTTTTTGTTAATAATTAAAAAAAAATGTTTTTCCTAAAATATTGCATTTAAGAAATGACCTGCTGTTGAAGCCCACAAAAATAACGTTTTCTAAAATTGCTGTAGCACAATCGTTTTTCAATGCATCAACTTTGGGTTTTTTTACGTGAAAGTAAACGTAATTTTCTAAATTTTTCCGTAATTTTTTTATGTTTCGATGTTTTTTATTCCCCCATTCCAGAGCGATGAAAATGGGTACGTAAAAATGAGAAGGCAAACGGGGTGTCGTTTTTCTTGATAACCAGATGTCGTATCAAAATCTGCACTAATCTGAAAAAGTTCAAAATATTTACAAATAAATAAATTTTTACAAATGTTGTACCAACTAGCCCCTTGCTCCCCTACACAATTGCATTTTGTATCCTTAATTCACTGAAAATAAAATATAAGATTTTATAACAAATTTAAGACAGCCTTTTATGGTAACGTTGTGACCATTTTTATGATGGGTCCGTCGAAGCATAAGAAAGCGAAGTGAGTACTGACGGACTCGTAACGGGTTCGAAACGGATTCGTATCCGTTTTTGTGCACATTGGGTTGAGACTGTGTGTGGTTTTTTTTAAGGCGGGAAGCCTAAGTAACTCTCGAAAAAAAAGTATTTTTAGGAATTTGTTTGGCTCAATGAAAAGGTCAATCAAAAATTTGTGAAGTATGTTTTATAATATAAGTATTAATATACAAAATGTAATTTTTTTAAAAAATGTCAATACAAAATGGCGGCTGTGCAGCATTTGTTTGAAATCGCCTATTTTTTTGAAGGGCTTCATAGCCGGACACCTTACGTCTTTATTTTTTGATCTGGAACAAGAAAAACAACTTGGTCAGTTTTTATCAGGGACCAAAAAGAACAGTTATTTCCGCAATTTTTATTAAAAAAGTCAAATGGAAAGAGTAAGTCTATTCGATATTTGAATATAGCAATATGATGCTTGTTAGCTAAGGAATAATAATCCTTAATGATTTTAATTTTTCTAATTTTTTTAAAAAAGTCAATATACAATCGTTATTTTTTAACCAATTTTATTTCGATTAAAAATAAAAGTTAAAATTTGACTTTTATTTTTTTGATCATATATAAAAATTACAATTTCACTTTTATTTTTTTGATCAAAATGAAACTTAAAAATTGGCTTTTATTTTTTTGGAAAAAAAAATAAGTTAAAATTTTACTTTTATTTTTTGATCAAAAATAAAAGTTAAAATTTGACTTTAATTTTTTTGATCAAATATAAAAGTTAAAATTTGACTTTTATTTTTTAGATCAAGAGTAAAAGTCATATTTTCATTCTTATATCATATGCTTGCAGCCACTGTCTCAGTCGTTTGCGAAATGAATGAAAACACAATGTGCAATGATAAGCAAATAAGCGATGTCATTTAAATAACAGTTTGCAACGATATGAAGATCGATAGTAATGTTTTTTCTCTTTGCAAATATGTTACGAATAGGTGTAAAAAATAATAATTATTAATATATATGATAAATTTAATTATATACATAATTACAATTAATTTATAATTTGTTTTTTATAAACAAAAATAAACTGGCCATTTCAGCCCTTGGAAGGACTTTGACCTAGCTTCTATTGATCAAATGTTTTGTGCGTGTTATTAAATGTTTGATCACAAATGACCGAGAACTGGACCTACATGTTTTATGCCGACTCCGAACGGCTTATGTCCTCAAGAAGCTTTACATGGCAATTTTTTACTCTCTGAGGTTTGCCATTGTCTGCAGAGAGGTGACGATCGAACAGAAAAATTAATTCAATTGAAAAAACTTTCAGTCTGAGCTGGAATTGAACCCGGGCTACCGCAGTTCCTTAGCTTAGGGGCCACGCACTCTACCCACTAGGCTACGGCCGCCACGATGTTTTTTATAATTAATTATAATCAATCAATAATTAATTAAATAATAATTAAATTAAATTTTTATTGGTAAAGATCAAAAATAAAAATTATTTCTTATTTTAATAGCACAGTTTTTAAGCAGCATACTGTGTTTTTTTTATATCGAAAAAAATATAAGTAAAATTTTAACTTGTATTATTGATCAAAAAATAATAGTCAAATTTTAACTTTTATTTTTGACCGAAAAAATTAAAGTCAAATTTTAACTTATATTTTGGACCGAAAAATTTAATAGCAAATTTTAACTTATATTTTTGATCAAAAAAATATAAGTCAAATTTTAAATTATATTTTTGATCAAAAAAATAAAAGTCAAATTTTAACTTTTATTTTTGACCGAAATAAAATCGGTCAAAAAATAATGATTATTTGTTGCCTTTTTGGAAAAAAATCATAACCGTTACGGTTCCTGGTTTTTATACATCAATAGCTATCGACACACGTTGGATTTTTTTGATATATTCTTTTTTCGCGAAATGGTACGTGATCGAACAAAACAAAAAATTAATATAAAAAAGTATGTTTTCACAGACCTACGTGTGTTGACAGATGAAGGTATTTTGAATATACTGTCAAAATTTCAAATCGATCAGTAAAGCTTCGCTCGAGTTGTGTCTCGAAAAAAGTGGTTTCGATTAAAACGCGTTTAAAGTTTTAAGTACTAAAAATTCGTATAATATTTGCATAAACCGCTTATCGCAGAATGGAAAATTTGGGCATTTAGACACTTTGCCGGATTCTTTCTCTTGGTATATTATTTTTAAGACCCTAAAGCATCTTTAAAGCGAAAAAAATTTCGATTTTATCAAAATTTTACTTAGGTATCTCCCCTTAAGGTGGCTGATGCTGCAGCTACATTACTTATCTTAATTCTCAGATAAAATAAGAGTTGGCCTGTTTGTTCCATGGTCCTTGTTTATAGTTCGATGAACATTTAATAGATATTGCGCTGTCTTGGACGGGATGATAGGTATTTTTTTCTTCTACAAAAAATTTTAATATACAAAACAAATTAAACAATTTCTAGACAAAACAAGCTCACTATATTTTTTTAGAAGACAGACAAACATTTCGTTTAATGAACGATAAGAAACTCTAATGAAAATTAAACAAAAACCATGAAAGGCAACTATAAATTGCGCCATTTTAGCTATATCTTACAGCGTTCAGATCATTTTAAGACCAACGCTCTTCGCAGCGTTATCTTTTTAATGTTTGTTTAACTTCAAGTTGGGAAAACAGTAGCGGCTGTGGTTTTAAGAGTAAAATAAATGTTTGTTTATTCAATCACTCTTTGGTAAAGGTCAAATCATAAGGAAAACAAGAATATTATTGACGCACAAACGCCAGCAGTATAATTTTTTAACTGCATTTAGAAGCCAATGAAGTCAAGAGTCGGAAAACTAGCTTTGATCACGCTATATTTTACAGACTCAAGTTCAATAAAGTCGTTTATACTGTTTATAGTATGATAATTAATTCAGTAAACAGGTTCAGTCAAAAATCTAAAGACAAAAGATAATCATTAGTTTTTAAATTTTGTTTTTACTGTATACAGGTTGGTTGAGAAGTATTGAAAGCAAAAATGAAAGTATGTTAATTTTGAAATAAAAGTAGTATTTTATTCAATATTATCTCCCTCAACTTTAGCACACTTATTCCAATGAAAATCCAATAATTTTTTAACATATCTGTAGTGATTTTTTGGAAGCCCGTCAAATTACTGCTCCACGGCTGAAGTAGCTTCTTCATTCGACCTTCATTTATTTTTTATAATAAATATGCTGAAACAGACATTGTAAAAAATACATAGAAGTGAAACGACTTGAAATTGATCAAACAATTTAGTTGTTGTTGTAACAATAACTTTTATTATTAACAACATTAAATATGTGTATTTCAATTGAAACCGAACCTACATAGTTGCAAATTATTTTAGTAGCATAAATGGTTAAATATTGTTGAATCAGGCTTGGAAGTATAAAGAATTTAACACTTTTATGGCAACTTGAGACAACCTTAAAATAACGCAAACAAACTAATTGCTATCAAGTTGTTTGACAACAATCTACTGCACTTTATTTGCAATACTTTAGGAAATTGTTACGTAACTAAAATGTTTTTCATTAAATTTGGGTCGAACAGATGTTTGGTACAACGTAAAGAAAAAAAACAAATCAGTTTTCATTTAACTTTCTTCTAATAGCTATTTACTAATGACCTAATTTAAGTTTTTAATGAGTTCATGAGCTCTCTCAGTTGCTAACTTTTGCACTCAACAAATTGAAGCTGCAAGATACATCTTTGAAGTCAAGATACAGCAAGAAGTTGGGCAATATAATCTTTGAAAATTAAGAGAAACTGACTTCAAAATTTAATATCACAATATTTTCGCATTCATATTCTTTCGTAACCACAACAACAATAATTACTCAAAATAACGCTAAACAAAAAAATTGCAGAGATAAATAAAATTTATCAACTAGCATTTTTTAAAGTGCGTGACTGTAAATTTTTCAATCCTATGCTGACTTAGCGAAGACTCAAACTAATACTTTTTGTCCGCAAAAAATGAAATTCGAATTCATACGAATTAATACGAATTTAACTTATGGTATTAGCTTTTGGCAGCAATTTTAGGAAATTCCAGACAGATTTTGCGAATTTTTAAAGTAATTTTTAGTACTTTGAACGTAACATTCACCACTTTTTAAAAAGTGTTAATTGTGAACTCATAAGATAGCTATCGTTAGGAAGGTGCTTTCCAGTGTATTTCCAGTGTATGTCCAAGGGACGGCCTCGATAGTCTAGTAGTATGGCGCTTGATTGTCACTTAGGGGTCCCGGGTTTGAATCCTGGCCGGGCCATGGTCCTACGCTTTAACCTTTCTTTCCTTATTTCTCATCAAAACTAACTTTAAAACTCACTAACTTACGACGAAAATTTGTAGTTGGTGGTGGTAGGAAAAGTTTGTGGAGAGAATCGCTAAGTAACTTGATTGGACTGAGATCAAGGCCTAAAACTTGCTTCAGAATTAATATCACATGTTTTTAGGGGTCGTTAAAAAACATTTTTAACTTTTCCCCCCCCCTCCCCCTGCGTTACTTTTCGTAGTGCTTTTCAAAACCCCTCCCCCCATAAAGTAACGTGACATATGAAATTAATTCATTCGAATGATTATATATTTTGACTAGCTCTGACAATTTTCACTAGTATTAGTGACTAGTATGACTAGATACATTAAAGGAACAATTGGAAAAAAATCAATAATTAATATCATCTGTAAAAGCTATTCCATCTGCGATCCAAGATTCGATGCTCTCAATTACTGGGATAGAAGAAGCTGGTAGCTTCATTGAGGATTCTTCAAAATAGAATTTTTCATCGGATACTATGTCGACCCATTCAGGTGAATCCTCATTTCTAACGCAAAGAAATTCACCTGGTCTTTGACATACAAATACAAGACGCAGGTAGGACACGACCTTGAACCGATTTCTTCTTTCTGAGAAGGACAGTACATGTCATACGGTATCTCCTTTGATGAAGAACATTCAGGCCTTAACGTCAAAGCCTGTCGCAAAAGCAAAGACCCAATTTTTTCAGACGTGTGCTGAGATGGTGAAGGAATACCAAAAGGTTCCTGTGTCGAGGGAAAAGGTGGTGGAAGAAATCATTGAAACAAAAGTTAACCATCAATTTAGACGATCAAGCATAAACATGTAAGGTTAAAAATTTTTGAAATGATTGTGTTATTAATTAGAGGTTTTTCGTCGATTTTTTTAATTTTTAGTAACGTTACAATATCTAAACACCTCCCCCCCCGTTACTTATCGTAGTGCATTTCAAAACCCCTCCCCACCTCTAAATTGGTAACGTAGTTTATGGACGGCCCACCACTGCTTCTGCTAAATTAAAAGCATCCTACACTTTCACTTGATTACGCTTTTACTTGATTACTCCCTACTAATAATGTACTAGAAATAATATATAATAAACAGTAATAATATAAATCAAACAAATCATCCATTTTCTAATGTGATTTCATAAGTTTTCAATTCACATTGATTTATAGTTTTTTTTTCTACATAAAGCTTTTAGATAGATTTAAAAATGCTTTAACGTTTGATTTCTTTCAGTGAAAAGTTTTATACTTTACACATAAGTTGCAGTAATGTTTATAAATTAATTTGATATTGCGCACATAAGCTTTTATAAATAATTATGAGTTTTAAATTTGAAATATTTAGATAAAAGCCACGCCTTATAAAAGTTATGTCAGCAAAATAAAAGAATATTCAACACTTCGAATAAACAAAATTACGGCGATTGGGGTATTTTAACATCGGTCAAGTCGAAGATATTGCCTTAGTATTTTTTTTGTATATAAAATTTCATTACAATAATTATTTATTATGAAAAATTCTATAAACTAGAAACTCTTATTCAAAAAAGTATCCATCAAATTAGCAAACGTATGTAAACGCGAGAAGTTCCGCTTCTGCGAAGTTTATTTTTGTTTCATTTATAATATATCTATCTATACCAGTGATTCTCAACCTTTTGTTTGGTGCGGCACACTTTTACCGATTTCAAAATTTGGCGGCACACAAAGAAAAGATAAGTTTAAAAATTATTTACTTACCTATAACACACTGCGTAAAATAGTTTATGATAATAATTTTAAATGTGCGAAATAAAATAACATGGACTACAAAAATAACAGTACGTTTATTAAGGGATTATTCACAAGTTAATAATAAGAATACATTTAATTTAATAGTTAATAATAAGAATAATTTAATGCGAAATTTGAGCTTGATGTTTTTTGATAATTTCATTTATATTTGGTCGTAAAAATGATAATGCTACTCGCATATCGTCTTCTACATTTACCAATCTTGTTCTTTTTTTAGTTTTAATGTTGGTTAATGCAGAAAATCCAAATTCACACAAATAAGATGTGGAAAATTGTAATAATATGTCTATAGCTTTTTTGGCTATCATTGGATAATCGCATCTAATGTTAATCCAAAATAAATTAATAGATTCTTCTGAATGTTTTGAAATTAAATCTCGATTATTGGAAAGCAAAATGAGTTCTTCCTCTTCTTTCAAAGTTAGGTCAAACACAGAAGTATCCGTTAGGAGAAATGGATTACGAACCCAATCAAATTTCTTTATATCTAATTTTGGGAAATAATAAATAATTAACTCTTCTAATGTTGTCAAATGGTCAATAACAATACTTGTAATAATTTTATAACAGTCTTTTGGGACTGACTCAAACTTTTCTAAATTGCCTTTCTGAGCTTTATTCTTCCATAAAGTTATTTGTTTTTGGAATCCCACCAGCTTATCGGTTGAGTTTAAGATATTTTCATTAGGCCCTTGGATACTTGAATTTATGTTATTAAAAATAAGAAAAATGTCTGATAAGTAAGCCAATTTAGTACCCCATATTTTATCTTCCAACAAATGAACAAAATCATAATTTTTATCTTGTTCGAAAAACCTTATCATTTCGTCTTTTAATTCCAGCACACGAGATAAAATTTTTCCTCTGGACAACCACCTTACTTCCGTATGCAGTAACAAGGATTCGTACTTGGCTTCCATAGCTTGGCATAATTTACTAAATAAGCGGCATTTTATATAATTAATCATTTTAACACATTGTTCCCGAACTATTTTCAATTCTGATGGCAAATATTTTGTAACAAGTGCTTCTCGATGCAAAAAGCAATGGGTAACTAATATATCCCCATTCAGTTCTTTAACATGTGCTACAAATCCTTTTATACGTCCAATCATAGCTGGAGCACCATCTGTACAAATGCCAATACATGACTTCCACGAAACTTTAATTTCTTCTAAATATGAACTAATTACATCAAAAATATGTTTGCCAGTTGTAAAATCAGGTAACTCCCGACAACATAAAAATTGATTAATTATATCATTTTCGTGAATAAATCTAACAAATGCAATTAATTGAGCTTTTCCTGTAATATCTGTTGTTTCGTCGATTTGTAGAGCAAAATTTGAATTTGCAAGAAATTTTGCAGTATTTTGCTCAATATTTTGCGACATATCTTTGATTCTGCGATGGATTGTGTCATTCGAAAGTGGTATTTTACAAATATCAATATCTGCTGATCCACCAATCATTATTTGTACAATTTTGCGACATGCTGGTAAAATAATTTATTCTGCCAAATTGTGAGGTTTTAATTTAACAACAATCAATTCAGCTATTTCATAAGAAGCTACTTGAGCCTTTTCAGACACATTGATTTGTTTTTCAAAATCTTTTACTTGCTTGGATTTTGAACATAAAGACTTTTGAAAGTAGCTTTTATCTTTTGTTGAAAGCGAAGGATGATTAGTCACCAAGTGACGTTGGAGTTTGCTCGGAACCATTGCACTTTTTGATAATTTACAACCACATATAACACACTCGGGAACAACTTCGTCATTTTCCATTGTAGAGGTAAATCCAAATTTCAAAAAATCATCATTGTATTTCCGATGAACAGCGTATTTTTTGGAGCAAGAAGTATCTTTACTTGTACCGGGCGTGGGCTCATTAACTTGGTCGCTTACGTTATCATTATCACTATTACCATCGTTAAGCTTTCTTTTTTTTAACCATTTATCCATTTTAATAAGGTTCTGTTAAAATAAAAATAATATTGTTATTGTTGTATTATAATAAAAAGGTGAATTAAATATTACCTTCAAAAATGATTTATTCACGTTTGAGAATACAATAGTGCAAAGCCAATATGTTTATATAATTCTGGGAATCCCAACTGCCATTTAAACAACCTGTTTTTTATCTTTGTCTTCTTTTGTGTTCATCGCAGGGATGCCCGCTACTTTATACACTACACTTTATACCGCTACACTTTATAGAGGTGATTGGCTTTCGAAATTCTAATAATAAGCATATATATTTAAGGCGCAAAGTTTTTAAGAAATCTTTCCAGCTGCCACGTATTGCTTAATCGTTTTTTTTTTGCGTGTTTGTGTTGCGAGAGTTTCAATAAACTACATTTTGCTCTCTTCTCTCTTTTCTTCTCTTTGATGCAGAGCGCTACTCCAAAACAAAAACAAAAGAATACAAGAAATTTTTTATTGACATGTATGTTTGACATGTATTGTCTTAAGGAGATTGATAAAAAATCGTCGCTTATGTCCTCAAGAATCTTTTCATGGCAGTTTTTACATTCTGAGGTTTGCCAATGTCTGCAGAATGGTGGAGTGGCGGCCGAGCACATATATTAATTCAATTGAAAAAGCATTATGGTTGAGCTGGGAATTAAACCCTGGCTACCACAGTTCTTTACCTTACGGGCTATGCACTCTTTCCAGTAGGCTACTTCCGCCAAGGTTTTTAATATAAGTCATTTTAAAAAACACGAAGAGTAACTTATTTGTTTTGTTTTTAAGTTATGACTTCTTTAGGCGCGTTGAGCGATTTATGGTAGAGGGTAAATTTTTGGTTTGCGTCATCAGTGTAGCGAATAGCTTTCGTCATAAAGACAGCGAGTAGCATTCGTCATTAATACAGACAGCGAGTAGCTTTCGTCAATAAGCTTGACACTGATTGTTACAAAGCTTCCAGAACGTAGATAGTGTTATTACTCCATTGCTTCTCAAACTTTTTCGGATTCGATTTATTTTAGTGCTTATCAAACTGTTACTGTAATGACCGTTACTTCAGTGACTTTTGCACTGTTGGTTTTAGTGACTCTCAAACTGTTGTATTTTTCACTTTTTGAAGAGTTTCACGGTCTAATTGACGCACTCATGTTACTGAATTGTGTAGAGTTCTTATTGTAGTGATTTTTTGTGCTTGCCTTTCACTTTGTGCAGGGTGAGTACAATATCCTGCCTAAAGGCGACCCCAGCAATTATTCACACAAGGCTGTTACTGCTTCAGGAAAACCTTTAATTGGTATTTTTTTTTTTTTTGAAGTGTCGGAATTTAATAATTTTTTTTTTACTTTTAAGGGCATCAGAATATGATATAACCTTACAATTACAATTTTATTTTTCGTTCCAATCATTTTTACATCCTTTGTTAATAAAATTCATTCCTTTTTTCCACAATATACTATTTTCAATACACTTTTTAATTAGTAAATTACCTACGAGTCTATCTTTAATGAACCATAAGCTTAATGGTCTCTGTAGCTGAAAGTACAATTAATAACCAAAACCCAAGTGTGCCATCGTATTTTGTAAAAATTTTGTTGAGTCATCACATATAATTACATACGAACTAACATGCTACGATTTCTTTACAATTTCTCAATTGTGTAAATATCGACCGTTTGCTTAAGTTCATAAACTATATCAGCATTTCACATTTATTCCGAATGCTTGGTTAGTACGCTGTCTTTTTTAAAATGACAAAATGTTGGAATATTTTAAGCTCTTGGCAAAGCAGAAAAATCAAAAACAACTAAAATATAGCATTGGACTCTGCAGAAATTGTTTAATATGTTTTATTATGGTAATTTCAGTTTTATGTCTTCACAAAAATGGCATAATGAAAGCCAATCCTCAGGCAAAATTTTTTTTAAGAAAACGAATTGTCTTTATATGTTTTAAAATTATGTTAACAAAATAAGTACACGGTGAAAAATCTTGGACTAAATTTTAGTCCCACTTAAATATTATAGCATTTTTTTAAACCTTGCAGTTTGAAATTTAAACTTTGCAAATACTTACTCATACTTAAAACTTTTCTGTACTAGAATTTAAACCAAAATAAATATTACAGTATTCATTTAAGCTGTTTGGTTTAAATTTTAGCTTTTTGGTACACATTTTAGCCTTTTTGGTTTTGATTTAAGTACAATTCCGTATTACTTTTTGTTTTTAATACAATTTATACCAAATTCTAGTAAATTTGGATACTACATTTGAATTAAGACCCGTAAAAAGTTAGCCTGGGTATGATGCGAATCAATACTAGGCGACTCTGTTCATATGTTTGTTTATCGCGCTTGTTATGTATAGGCCAATAGCCCGGTGGTTAGAGTAGTGAGTTTACAAACTGAATGTCGTGCGTTCGAATCTCGCGATGGTTGTTATTTTTTTATTTTTTATATTTTAATTCAAGGCAGTACTTAATTTGAAACCAAGCTTTATCAAAACCATATTTTAGTATTCTGCAAATACTAGATTTGAAACCAAAGCTGGTGTGGACTTATATGTAGTGCAGAAAAGTTTCAAGTTTAGTATAAGATTTCTAGCCATGTAGAAGTAGTAACAACTGAGATGGGAATAGAAAATTCATCCAATGGTCTAACCTATTTCAGCTAAAATAAAATGTTTATTAGGTTCTACGATTACTTGAAGCTACCAGCGAATAATGATCAAAATCATCATCATGAGCAATTAAAGCGTAGGAGTTCTAAGAAACACCTCGCAAGTATATAGTATATCCAACTTCTGGTTTCTGTTTTATTTTCTATTTGTTGTTCTTGTTTTTCATCTACACACAAATACTAATTTATTTGCATAAAACCACATCTACATGCTAGACTGTCTTTAAAGTTGAATGCTAAGCAAGTTTTGTTAGGGTTCAAACTATACAGTCAACCACCATTGTTGGCAGTCTGTATTTTGCGATTGTCTTCTCCACTTCACGTATGACTCATGTAAACTTCCCACAAAAGTAGGTTATTAAAAAATTTTCGGACTATGAAGAGCAAAAAAGTAGTAGAAGTAGTAGAAGGTGGAAAGAGCATTGTTTTTATTGTCATTACAATTATTTTTTGTTGAAAACGCTATTTTTTGTAAACTAATTATTTGGCAAAAATTAATGTTTACTCAAGCTTGCAGTAAAACTTTACGCATCGCTGCTGTTTCAAAGGATGCAACTAGTATTTGCTTTTTATGTATAAATTAAAATAAAAGAAAAGAAACTATTTTCATTTGCAAACACAAAATATATAAAAAGTTTTGCAAAGAGTTTCTGTTTCTGTTGCTGTTACTGTTTGTGCAATATTGTGCCGAGCATGAATTAAAGTTCACTGAACTGTAAATCATAGCTAGCTGGTTGCGCAAAGTTTTATGAGCAATTTTTATCACATGTTAACAAGTACACGAACACGCACAAAATAACTTTATATTTGCAAATGATTGTAAGCAAACAATGAATGATATTTTGTAGATATTAATTGCTGTATCTACACCATGTTTACGCTTCATGTAAGTTGTATAAAGAATCGCAAGTGTAGCAAATTCTTGCACTGATAAATTTTTTCATTGTTTAATTTTTTTCATTTGTGTGTGCTGAAATGCAGTTCCGGTTTATATTATCAGTACATTTTCATAAAGCTTAAAAAAAATAATTTTCCAGGAAGGATTTTAGTTCTGGTTAGTTGATTTCGCATTTTAGAAGGACATGTTGCAGAGCTGTCAATGAATCCATTTAATTCGATTTTATTTACAATTAGGTCAATCAGTGAATAAAAAAAAGAATTCATTCAATGAATGCAAAATTGGTTTATAAATACAATTTTGAATTCAAATTAAATTTTAAAACATTGATTTTTTTTTCTTTTGGTTTATTTATTTTAGTTATTCACAGTAGCGTAGATAGCTTTTGGTTGTGGGGGGTCTGGAAAAAATATAATAACCTTAAAAAAGTGTACTTTTGTATACCTTATTAAATGACTGTTTTGTGAAGCCGAATGTCATGTTTCACATCCTTACTTTGTTGGAACGTCGAAAAACGGTAGGTAGGTAAAAAAAAGTATGATCTTGTTGAATTGAATCTAAACAACACCGAATTTCTGGAAGCTCCACATGTAACTGTATCTCTAGTAATTGTTGACCGATTAAACAGTGAACTGAATCAAATTTTGATTACTTTCTTGAGAAAAAGAAGAAAGGTTGCAGAGCTGTCAATGAATCCATTTAATTCGATTTTATTTACAATTAGGTCAATCAGTGAATAAAAAAAAGAATTCATTCAATGAATGCAAAATTGGTTTATAAATACAATATTGAATTCAAATTAAATTTTAAAACATTGATTTTTTTTTTTTTTTTTTGGTTTATTTATTTTAGTTATTCACAGTAGCGTAGATAGCTTTTGGTTGTAGGGGGGTCTGGAAAAAATATAATAACCTTAAAAAAGTATACTTTTGAATACCTTATTAAATGACTTTTTGTGAAGCCGAATGTCATGTTTCACATCCTTACTTTGTTGAAACGTCGAAAAACGGTAGGTAGGTAAAAAAAGTATGATCTTGTTGCATTCAATCTAAACAACACCGAAATTCTGGAAGCTCTACATGTAACTGTATCTCTAGTAATTGTTGACCGATTAAACAGTGAACTAAATCAAATTTTGATTACTTTCTTGAGAAAAAGAAGAAAGGTTGCAGAGCTGTCAATGAATCCATTTAATTCGATTTTATTTACAATTAGGTGAATCAGTGAATAAAAAAAAGAATTCATTCAATGAATGCAAAATTGGTTTATAAATACAATTTTGAATTCAAATTAAATTTTAAAACACTGATTTTTTTTCTTTTGGTTTATTTATTTTAGTTATTCACAGTAGCGTAGATAGCTTTTGGTTGTGGGGGGTCTGGAAAAAATATAATAACCTTAAAAAAGTGTACTTTTGAATACCTTATTAAATGACTGTTTTGTGAAGCCGAAGTCATGTTTCACATCCTTACTTTGTTGGAACGTCGAAAAACGGTAGGTAGGTAAAAAAAAGTATGATCTTGTTGAATTGAATCTAAACAACACCGAATTTCTGGAAGCTCCACATGTAACTGTATCTCTAGTAATTGTTGACCGATTAAACAGTGAACTGAATCAAATTTTGATTACTTTCTTGAGAAAAAGAAGAATTTTCCTTAACTATATATTAGAATCAATTCACAATAACGTGAGACATTTGGCAATGTTTTCATGGCACTGGCGGTTCAAACCCGCGGAACACCTCCAAATCTATGCCACTGGCTATTCAGAATAATGAATGAATTTTTTTTCATACGAATGCGATTCACGAAGAATACAATTCACAAAAAATTTCAGAACTTTTTTAATTCATTTATGAACCTTTCGGGTAGAAAAGTTAATTTTAGGCACTCATAAGTGAACCTTTTTGGACTCATTCGTCGGACTTAGATGCCTCTCAAAAGCGAAGTTTTTTTCTTCAGAAATGAGTTAAAATCAATTGTACGTTTTTTGTTCGGAAACGAGTTGAAAAAATAACAACTGAAAATTTATTTTTTTGCCGACTTTGAACTCATTTGCCGGACTGAATTAACTCTCAAAAACGAGCCTTTTTTGGTTCGAAAACTAGTTAAGAAACGAATCATAGAAAAGCACTTTTTAGACACTCAGAAATTAATCTTTTTCAATCATAAATTGTCTTATAATTGCAAATCGATAATGTTGAAAAAGAAATGATAATGTTAACAAATTATTTTAATTCTATTTGAACAAAGTACATAGTATTCAAAGTAATAGTAGTAAAGTGATTCATTTTTCATTTGTTATTCATTTTTTATTCATTATTCATTTTTTATTCATTATTCATTTTTTATTCATATAAAATAATAAATAATAAATAAAAAAATAAATAATATATACAAAAATAAATAATGAATAAAAAATAATAATTTAAAATTCTGAAATTTTTTGTAAATTGCTTTCCTTGTGAATAGCATTTATATGAATAAAAAATTGATTCATTATTATAAATTACAAAAATGAATAATTGAAATGAATAATTAATCTGGCAACTCTCCTCAAACGTCAAAGTTGTGCGCCTTTTTTATTCTCTTTAAAATAAATTAATAAAATTAAATTTGTTAGTTTACTTCAATTAACTTAAGCTTGAAGTTTAAGATCATATTCAGCTGAAATATGGCGGGGAAAGGTCGAAACGACACCAGTAGCAAAAAATGTGTGTGCCGGGCCTTTAAGCTGGACATTGATGGTGGTGATTCAATCTAATGCGATGGCTGCCAAAGGTGGACTAATGCAATGTGCAGTGGCCTGAACATGAAGCAATTCCAAGAAGCGACGCAGCAAGACGATACGGAATACTACTGCCCTGAATGTCCCAAGCGCAAAACTGCAGTGAGTGAGCAGCTGACTACCAATCAGTTCAGCACAATCATGGAAAAACTCAGTATCAGTAGAGTTCATGTTCTGCCAATACGATGAGCTAATTGGTGCCGTAAAATTGAATCAAAACAAGGTTGAGACAATCTCCAAGGAGAATCTGCAATTGAGGTTGGAAGTCAACGAGTTGCGATCCTCAGTCAAACTCTTATCGGAGGAGAGAATTCGCAACGACTGCATTATTCGAGGGCTGGTGGACTCCACCAACTCTAAAAAGGCTGCAGAATTGGTGGTTGACTTAGCCAAGCAATTAAAAATTCCAATTGTTGATGCCGATATTATGCAAGCCAACTACTTTTCTAACAGAACAACTCAAGATCAGGGTGTGCACGCAAATAATCAGAAAGCAGTCACCGTAAGATTCTCAAATCATGAAGCCAAAATGAAGCTCATGGCAGCAAAAAAGCAAATTAAAGCTGATGCCGCGTATAAGAATACGATATTTATTAATGACTTCCTAACCAAAGAGACGATGCTGCTGTTTGGACATGCAAAAGCGCTAAAAAGTGTTGGGTATAAATATGTTTTCACCAGAGGCAATAAAATATTTGCGAAAAAATTTGATAACGCTCGGGCTGAGCTTATACACTCGCAGGCAAAAGTCGAAGATCTTCTTCTCTTGGCAACTACTGGAAGCAGACGTCCGGTACGGAATGGTGCAGTTGGTGTGCAAGTTTATCAGATGAACTTTCGGATGAGGAAGTCAACCTAATCTCTTAGCTGCATTAATCGCAAAATTTTAGTAAACATTAGTTAACTTTATAAATTATTTCAATGAATTACTTAAATAATATAAATGATTTCAACCTTTATGTATTATCTTGTCAAAATAACAACTTTCTAAACTTATTATCCTTCAATGTTAGAAATATTCCTTCAATTGCCGAATTTAATTCGTTTCGCGCTAAACTTTAATCATTTGAAAAGCTACCGCACATAAATGTCTTCAAGAAACGTGGATTTCAAGACATATTGCTGATATTTATGCACTCAGTGGTTATCGACATGTTCATTGTTGTAGAGAAGACGGCTATGGGGGCTTGTCTTTTTATGTTTTGGAAAATTTATCTTTACGCTTGAAGAAATAACCAATGATTCTTATTGCCATTTTATAAGAATTTCGTTTCCATCGCTCAGAATAAATAACAAAATGCTTGCAGTACTTGGTTTTTATCGTTCACCGAAATGCCCTACCAACACTTTTTTAAACCTTTTGGAAACGGAACTAGCTAAAATGTGTGCAAAATGCTGCATTGCCATTGCATGACTCAAATATTGATGCACTAGATACTTCAACGGATGGTCAGTCTCTAATAACTGTGCTTAACTCGTAGTGTCTGAGTTTAGGCTACAAGCTAATAACCAGGCCTGCCTCTAATACTTCTATAGACAACGCTTTCACTAATCTAGGCTCTGAAGTATATGAGATCTTTTCTATTGAGAACTCGCTAAGCGACCACAATGTGATTAGCCACAAATTTAAAATAATTAAAAAAAACATCTATGATCACCAACAAATCAAGCAGTCAATCGATAACACCCTCCAGGACGAAATCATATTCTATATAAATGATCCGAACGATATTTATAATAAACTTTAAGATGTAATTTCTACGGCCATAGTGTCAAACAAAAGAGAAGATACCAGCAGCATTCTGTTAAAACAATCTTTATCTCCCTGGGCAAATGCTAATTTTCAGCAACTAGTCAAAATAAAAAACAATATTTACAAGAAACTAAAAAGACAACCAACTAGACTTGACCTCACGATTCGGCTAGCATCAGTTAATAATGTCATTAAGGCTGCAAAAAAAGCACTACAGGATAATTACTACAGAACAAAGCTAAATAATGTCAAGGGTGATGTGAGGGGTAGTTAGAAAACTTTAAACGTCTTCCTCAAGCAAAACGTAAGAGACAAAAAAATAAGCGAAATTGCGGAATGTAACGGAAATTCAATCTCCTCTGATGTAGAGCCGGCCAATTGTCTAAACAACATTTTTGTGTCGCGTGCTGAGGATGTTGCTGCTAATATTGAAACGTTGGAGGATGACGATGTTAACTCTTTCAAAACACTCCAACCACCCCGGCAGAAACTCTCATTTACAGACGTTACAATTGAGGAGATACTACACCTAGTTGATTCTTTAAAAGCTCACAAAGCTATTGGCGTCGATGATATACCACCCATCATGGTAAAGAATTCAGCGTTGGCTGTGTCTAATGTCCTCAAGCATCTTTTTGCCAAGATTATTTCTACCGGTACTTATCCAAACAAATTGAAGCTTCAGAAGGTTGTACCTATTTTCAAAGGAGGTGACAGACCACAAGCTCACAACTGTCGACCAATAGCTATTTTGCCGGTTTTAAACAACATTATTGAGAAACTTTTGAAGGAGCAAATAATAAATCACCTTGAAGAATTGGACTTCTTGTTTGATCGCCGGTATGGGTTTCGGAGAGGGTCAAATACACAATCGGCGGTAGCACAGGCGCTGGATGATATTTGTGCTAACTTGGACAGAGGATGTAAAGAAGTGGGAGGTCTATTCATCGATTTGCAAAAAGCGTTTGAGTACGTAGATCATGAACTCCTTGTTAAAAAACTGGAATACTCATGCGCACCTACTTGAACGACAGATGGCAAATTCTTTTTAACAGCACAATTAAAAGTAGCCCACTGAAAGTGACTTGTGGTGTACCGCAAGGGTCTGCATTAGGCACACTGCTATTTCTAATCTTTATTAATGATTTGCGAAATTTAACGCTATACGGTAAACTTTTTTTGTTTGCGGATGATTTAGCTTTATTCTATCCCATCGTTTCAAGAACAATCTTAAGAGCCCATTTAAAATTTGATATTTCCATCCTGAAAGAAATTTTCCGTCTTAACAAATAAGCAATAAATGAATCAAAAACCAAATTCACAATTATCTCACTGCAACACAATGAAGCGGACAAATTTAAGTTCCTAGTTAACGATACGGAAGTAGTGGAGAAGGAGCACATAAAATTTTTGAGTTTGACTATCAGCAACAACCTATCGTGGAACCAACACATAAGAGAGCTGTAAAAGAAAATTTCGTATGGCCTTAGAGTTTTATATAAATTATAAAATAAACTGTCATCTGAAATAACATTTACAATTTACGCGTCACTGATCCATTCGCACCTTTCATATATGACCATGTGTTGTTGGGCTTACAAGCATACAGTGGAGCAAAAAAAGTTGCAGAAAATGCAAAATAAATGTATTAAGGCGGTCTTTGGCTTAGAAACCACGATACCCCAGTCATCTCCTATACTCAAGGAAGTTCAGGAATGTCCTTCCACTAAACAAGCTCTACAAATATCATTTACTGCTGCATGTGTACAAAAACAAAAGGAATTTGGCTTACAGCACCACTCAGCTACCCGTGACGACGCGCCAATAACCTTGTCGTGGCGAGATGCAGACTAGAGCTTACCGAACAGCGATACCTCTTTGCGGGTCCAACTGAATACAACAATCTGCCACTGGAACTTAGAAATCTTATGTCCCTGGGACAGTTCAAGTCAGGACTAAAACTTAATTTGCTAACTAACGGAGTTTAATAGTTTAGAAAGTTGATAGTTGTAACATGTAAAATGATTAATTTATTGTTGATTGTAATTGAACAATGCTAATTAGTGGCTAATGCCAGATGAGTAAGCTCTTTGAGAAGCCTTCAGGCAATGGAGCATATAAAATAAAATTACTCTTCTAATCTGTAAATACTTTTAATTATGTTTAATAAAAAAAAACCAATTTTTTAAAGTTGAATGTGAATTAAAAAGTTTATTTGTGAACCAATTTTGCATTCATTGAATGGATTCTTATGGCGTTATTTAGTTGTACTTAAAATTCTAAATGTGAATGCACATTTTACAGCTCTAATAGGTTCTGTATATTTCAAAATGTGCTTGTATATTTGTGCAATACTTTTGTGGAAAAACACTTGCATATTTTTTATTAAAGTTTTTAATTTCGGAGCAATTATGAACCTGGTCTTTGAAAAAAAAAATTATTTCATTCTCCTTTTGCGAAAGGTTTATGGAGATCCCTCTCATTATGTGGGAAAATAGACATAATGCACATTAAGAAAAGGATCATTCTAAAATAAAGACTTTGTGGTATAATATATATGAGTCATGGCATACAATTAGTGTCCGACCGAAATCGGAATTTTGGCCGAAACAGAATATTCGGCCATTTTATAATATTCGGCCGAAATCAAAACTGGTTATTAATATGAAAAATGTAAACCTTTAATACATTTTTTTTATTAAAAGTAAACAAAAATAGCATTTCATACATATCAGAAAAAAAATTAATATAAGTATTCTTTGAATATTGAAGCTTATAATAATTAATTTAAGTTTATTATAATAATTTGATTGATTAAATTATTTATTATGAAACATTATATTAAAAATATTACAGTAGTAGAATTCTTTAACATTTATAAACAATGATTCACAAAACTGCATTCTGTAGCTCAAAGAACTAGTGGCGAATGCAGAGTAGAAACAATTTTCAAATTTAAAACATACACAGATTATACATGGGGTCTTATTATATATGTAGAATATTAAATGCAATTTGTTATTAATTGATTAGAATGAGAAATAAAAAATACAAAGATTAGACAAGAATAAATTAAAAAAAAAAAATAGATTAAATAACTAATGAATTAAAAGTAAGAAGCAGGCAAATAATTCTCGAATTATATTTGTATATGAAGAATTTGGTTTAAGTCATCATAGCTTAGCTTAAATAGCCACGATTTAACCTCCATAAGGAAAGCTTTCTTATAGCGAATACTGCGAATAATGTCTGGTAAGCAGTTATATAATCTTGGGGCTATCGAAGAATATGAATGAAGGAAATGTTGTAAATTATGCGGTGGAACTACGACTTTGTTATTATTATTTATACTCAGATTGTAGCTTGGATTATTTCTGTTCGACAAATGACCATTGTTTTTAAAAAAAAACTTGTAATATTTTATAGCAATGCAAATGCTTGAATGGAAGAATCTCCAGACTCTTGAAAAGTGCAAAGCTATGTACAATTCTACTCTTATTGCAAATAATGCGAATGATATGCTTTTGAGTGATGAGCAATGGGTTAATCTTGTTTGAATGTGTACCACCCCAACAAGCTAGTCCATATTCCAGTTTTGAATGTAAAATCCCATAATAAATACATGTTAATAACTTTTGTGAGCAGAAGGTTTTTAACAGATAAATTTGTCTTAAAGCTGACATAGCATATCGTTTCAGTGCGTTGGTGTGTTCTGACCAATTCATCTTCGAGTCTACCAAAATACCTAAGTATTTAAAAGATGTAACGCATTCAATCTTAAAACAACCAGAACAAGATATATGGTCGTTATAAGTTAACAAATTATTTGAATTGTATTACGTGTAATTGTCGAACAAGAACTTGTCGCAGTTGGAGTGATGAAATATTAATTGATCGCACTGGATTTCTCTAACAGCAACACTGAAAAACATAATTTTGGTTTTATCACTAAGTACCAGCTTATGTATTGCAAACCAATGTCTCAAAGACCAAGATCATGATTAATGTTCGCTGTCAGATCAAGAACAGAACAACATGAGTATATGTAAGCCATATCATCAGCAAAGGCAACTGTTTCACTCGAAAACTCTAAACTAAAAATTGAGTTAATATATATTAGAAAAAGGACAGGTCCTAACACCGAACCTTGTGGTACGCCGGCATCAATTTTTAAAAAAGAGCTGAATTTTGCATTTATTTTTACTCGGTGCATCCTGTTTTGTAAATAAGAGCATAGCCATTTATAAATAGAATCTCTAAGTCCACATTTGTAAAGTTTCTGTAGAAGAATCTTGTGATTAACTGAAACGAAAGCTTTAGTAATGTCTATAAAAAGCGCGGCAGATTGGTTTTTTTTGTTTAAAGCACTATATACATTATTACAAAAATGTAGGAGTGCATCTTCAGTTGAAAGACTCGCTCTGAAACCAAATTGGTGTTTACTAAAAAATTTAGTTTTGTTTAAGAAATCCACAATACGATTTTATACAATTTTTTCATATACTTTAGAAAATACAGGCAGTATAGAAATAGGTCGATAATTATTCGGTATGTGATTATCTCCCTTTTTGAATAATGGAATAACTTGCGCTTTTTTTAGCTCCTCTAGAAAAATTCCTCCATCAATGCTTTTATTAACTAGATGACACATTATGTCAACAATATTGTGTACTATTAGTTTCGCAAATGTATTCGAAAAATTATTTTCAGTTTTGGCATTTGAGTTTTTTAGAGACATAATAATTTTATACATTTCTGAAGGAGATACTGGTTCAACAAAATTACTCAGTTGTTGGGATGGTTCCTTTTCTAAACAACGACAAGTCTCAGAACTTGGAATACAACTACCTACAATATTTGTAAAGAAATTATTTAGTACGTTGGCTTTGTCTACATCATTTGTTATTACTTCACCATTTACTTTTAAACATGAAATATCTTCTGCATTATTTGATTTATTTAATAAATTATTGACAAGCTTCCACTGTTTCTTTACATCGCCCCTTACTTGATTAAACTCATTAATATAAATGTTATTTTTACAAGTAATAGTATCTTTTTGAATTTCCTTGCAAAGAGCCTTATACAGAGTTTTTAAGTCAGCATTATTTTTATTTTTTGTAACCTTTTTGTACAACTTGTTCTTTATATTTATTTTTTTTAACCAGATGATTTTTCATCCAAGGTTTAAGCCTTTTTGTACGTGAGTTTTTCGTGTTGTGTGTATAAGTGCAGTCACTAAAATGTTGTTTTAAAATTACGATAAATAAATCAAATGCTTTCGATGGACAAGGCTCATCATATACTCTGTCCCAAAATTCAAATCTCAATTTATTTTTAATAAAGCATAGTCAGTTCGAGTAGAAACAAGGTCACAGGATTTTCTGTTTTCATTTTCCAAATTTAGCAGACCTGCAAAACAAAGAGATGTTAAGCAATGGTCTGAGATTTGGAGGTCGCAGACAGAACTACTAATGCTGGTTTGAAATGATTGGTTTAATCTCAAAAAAATGTGGTCGATGCACGTGGAGGAAGATGCAGAATTTCGAGTTGGTTGATTAATGCACGATTCCAGCCCATGTGATGCTAGCATGACCAAGTATTTATTCACAGTATACGATTCATCTTAAATATTCAAATTTATATCACCCAGAACAACAAGATTACCGTTTCTGTTTTTTTCTAAAGTTTCATACAATTCATTCAAAAACAAGTCATTCACATTAAAATCATGAAATCTGTAGCAACACACAAACGTAATTTTTTGCTTATTTATGGAACATATAACTTTAATGGCATCAGAACTAACAAAACTCAATTCAGAGAACTCGCAAGTTAAACCTTTTTTTACAAAGACCGCAACTCCACCGGCTGCATATTGGTTATTGCACTTAGCAAAAAAATTGTAACCTGGAATATCGTACAATGACATTTCTTCTTCGTAAGTCCATATTTCTGTTAAAAAGATTAAACCCGGTTTGTTTTTAAATGAATCTAAATTTAAAAGAAAATTATCAAAATTTTTTCGCATGCTTCTTATGTTTTGATGAATAATATAGAAATTTCAAAATTGTTTGGATTGTTAGCAATTGTTAGAAAATTGTTAGAAAATGTTAGAAAATTGTTGTTGATTGTTAGAAAATTAACATTTTTGAAATTCGCAAGAGAAACGTTGAATAAATTCACTTCAGGATCTTCATTTTCCATATTGATATTTAAAGTGTATGAGGTTTGTTTTTTTTCATATAGTGATTTTTGTAAATAATCAAGATCTTCAAGCGAATTTTTTGCAACACAGTTTTCTCCTTCTTGTTTCCGCATAAGAACTCTTCCATTCGAAATCCAAACAAATTTAAAGTTTAAATAATTTTTTAGCTTTTGAGCTTCTTTATAAAGATATCTAGTCCTTCCAGGCAGACTGTCATTAACATAAATGTTATTGTTGTTTTTACAACCAAATATTTTAGAACACTAATTTTTTTTGGTTGATGATTTTTTTTTTTGATGAAGAGAGATCAATGTTTATTTTATTTTGTACACACTCAAAACTGTATGTACCCACAATTTTAATTTTTATAGAACTACAAAACAAAGTATCTTTGTTTTTTTTTAAGGTTTAGTATTATAAGAATAGAAATATTTCGTTTTCTTTTCATTAATTCGACACATACAGATTTCGTTCGGAAGTTTAGTTATCACTTTTTGGCTTCAGTACCTAAAAAACCTTAATATTAATTGAAACGAAAATTATAGTATCGAACCCATAAAATTAATCAAAATGTTTTGCGTTTAAACGTTAAACCAAGTTATAGACGAATTCATTATTTAAGTTTTGTATAACGCCTTGTAAATATTTTGATTAAACCAAACTTATATATTTGAATCAAATGACTGATGCAAGATATTTTTACTAAAAGTTTCGGCTTCAGTTTCGGGGTTCGGCCATATTAAAGCCGAATAGCCGAAACTGACAAAAAAGGCAAAAACAGGACGAAACCGAATATTCGGTCGGACACTACTTACAATAATAACCCACCAAACAATGGTTTGCTGAAAATGTTTTTTTTTTCTAGTTGTATAAATTTGTGTAAACAAATTAAATTCTCTTTTAAAACACCTTCTCAAAATTGTTTATTCCTCCAATAAAATTATAATAAAGCATGTAGAATAAGTACCTATACAAAATTTTAGAATGGTAACTTGAATAGTTTCTGAGATATGATAACAAATGGACAGCGGTCGAACAAGGGTCGAACATGGCCTAAAAATAATCCAAAAAGCCTAGTGGTCGAAAGTTGGATCAAACAACGGCCGTACAAGGTCTAAATTAAGTGTGCAGCCGCTGTACGCACAAATGTTTTAAAGCTATTATTCAACAGCAAATGTATGCACAACATTAAAAGCAAGCCTCACTTGGCGATGCTGATGTTAATACTATACTATCGCGACTTATGTGTGGCGCAAACATTTTTGTTTTTCGTGTATGAAGCTAGTTAAAAAAAGCTGCTCATTTTCATTGTATAAGAATCACTGTGCGGCTGCTGTACGCCTATTGTACAGCAGAGATTATTGCCCAACGGCCTCTGTACGGCCGCTATTTTGCCAAAAAGTCCTGTAAACGACGTGCGAGAAAAATATTTAAAATTAGGCCTTATTCGGCCACTGTTTAGCTAGAAAAAATTTTAATTTTTACTCGGGAAAGCATAAGAAAAAATCGGAAAAGTAATTTAAAATAACTTAGGCACCATCTCGTTGTAAAAAAATTAAACCATCTTATATAAAAACGCAATAGAAATTTTACACAGCAATTTGGCTTTGATTAAATACAATTTCGCCATAATTAACCACTCAATAACAAAATTAGAAACAAAAGGTTTATCGCTCAAAACAAGTTTAAAACAAGTTGGCAACGAGAAAAGGCTTAAAAGCAATAAAAAGGAAAGAAATCTTAAAAAAAATTAGCTCAGTTTTTAGCCGTAATCCAGGATTTAAAGTTATTCAGCCCTATCATGAATAATTTTTCACGCTGAATCAAAAAAATGAGTTATCATTTCTAAGATAAAGCTCAAGAGCATTTTGGAAACTTTTAATGCAATATCATTCATCAAAGGTTTATCAACAAATTTGCATTAAAAATATCCAAAATGTTTTTGAGCTTTATCTTAAAAATGATAACTTTCTTTTCTGATTCCGCGTGAAGAATTATTCATGCTAGGGCTGATTAAATTTGTGAAAAAAAAATTCTTACGCTACTGAATTGTCGAAACTTAACTATTGCCTATTTACATACTGCGACGTAGTCGCATTTCTAGCTACGGGTCTATTTTTACCTTACAAACCTTACCTTGAAACTATAAACAGCATATGGATATATCCTAGCGATCGGATGTTACATTCGCATATATTTAATTTCATAAATTTCGCAAATTAACAGTTTTTCAATTAAGCTGTAACTGCTTAAATAGCTCTACATAAGAGTTTACATAAAATTTTTTATTTTTTCGTGCATTCGGACGTTACTAGAAAAGGAAATTCTTGTGAGACTAAAACTCCAACTTAGAATATTTTTGCGAAATGGTCAATCGAACCTCGGAAGTCTAAAGGAACAAAAAATTGCCAACTAAATACATAAATTTAAGAAAAGGCCATCTCATATATCGAATTTTTAAAGTCACAGTTTACAATTTTATTTGTTCGGAGTAATTGAGTAAAATTTTAATTGAGCACTTAAAAACAAATTTAATATATTTTTCTCAATAGCTTCCATTAGCTTCCAATAGCTTCCATTTTTACTTAAACCAAAAAGTTGACGAAACCTTTACCAAACATTTACTAAAAAGAAAAACTACATTTGTGAAACAGTGCAGGCGATTTGACGATGATCACATCGTGCTTAATGAATTGATGTATAAATTGGTTAAATTAATAAAATTAAAATGTTTCTATTAGATAATATCATAAAATAATACGTTTTTAATAAGTTTTCATTTTTTGCTCACGGTTGACTTTTTTTAAACTTCAATAATAGAGAAAAAAATTTTAAATTTATATTCTGAGAGCATTGAGAGCTGACCTTAATTTGAATTTCTTAAAAATGGCAACAAAAATGATGAATGGCAACAAAAGTTCAAAAATGGTGACAAAATATGAAAAATTTCAACGAAAGTTGGCATTTTATCAGTATACCACAAGGTGACAAAATTAATCTTTTTTTCTGCGGCGTAACTTTTTGGAGTCAATTTAGATACATAGGATAATGACGTTCTAATCCTATAATTCAAATTGTTTCAATTGACTTTGGCTGTATTGCGAAAGCCGCTATTTTAAAAATGAAGAAAGTTTCTCCACATATTTCAGCAAAACTCAAGAACAATTTGTCCGATCTGGTTATATAAAATATCCAAAAATCCGCAGCCAAATTACCTTAAAGTTGCGTCTGAGTTGTTTTTTAATTAGGTTAATAGTTTCGGAAGTATTCAGAAAGTTCGTTCGGAAAAACATTTTTTTTCATACAAAATTCAATTTTTTTTGCTGTCATGGGTTGCCACCTAATAATATGTATTTTTAAGAATTTTAAACATCATTTTACAGTGTTAGGGAGTCACTGATTTCGAATCTGAAGTCAGAGTTTTAAAATTCAAGATGGTGGATAGGGTTGCCACCTTAATTTTTTGTTTTTTTATGAATTCGGGGCTGGCAAAACAAAATGGTATGCCAAAAAATGGTCGCTGAATCCGAATCCGTTGTCAGAATTTCAAAATGGTAAAATTTTATAATAAAATGGTTACCACCTAATAATATGTATTTTTAAAAGTAAAAGCAACCCTATTATTTCAAAATTTTATAATTTTGAAAATTTGACCACGGATTTGGATTCAGCGACCTTTTTGGTATACCATTTTTTTGCCAGCCCCGAATTCATATAAATACAAAAAATTAAGATGGCAACCCTATCCACTATCTTGAATTTTAAAATTCTAACTTCAGATTCGAAATCAGTGACTCCCTAACACTGTTAAATTATGTTTAAAACTCTTAAAAATACATATCATTAGGTGGCAATACTGTAGTAAAAATTTAGGTGGCAGCCCTAACCTCCATCTTAAATTTTAAAACTGTGACATTATATTCGGAATCAAATCCGTTGTCAGAATGAAAAGAATTCGCAAAAATACCAAAAAATCCAGGTGACAACTCTATCCGCCATCTTGAATTTTAAATTCTGACATCAGAGTCGAAATCATCTACCCCCTAAAAATGCCAACCACGGAGTCCACAGAACCCTTAAAAGTCATAGTACGCTTAAGCTTTTCCTACACAAGCTCATTGAATTTTTTGGATACTTGCTTTAATTGGATACTTGCCTTCAATTTCAAGCTTTTCAAGCTTTTTCCGAAGGCATCAAGCTTTCCTTTACTTGAAACTTCGTGCCGTTCGCTTGTAAGCTAGCATACTTGCAAGTCGCAAGCTATAGTGTGCTTATTTATATTCAATTACAAGCTATACTTGATTCAAAATTATCAAGCTCAAGCTAGCTTAAGTATTTTAAGCAAGTTCTTGAAATAGACTTCAAGTAGGCTTGTGCAGTTCTCTGGTAGACACAATTATGACAAATTACGGTCAATATATTAATTTCTTAATGAATATGAAAGCTTTGAAGTGTGGCGCTAATCTTTGCCACACAATCATGATCTTTTTACCATCCCTGCACTGCCAATACGAACGAAATTTAAGCCCCGAAGCTAAGATCAGCAAGTATTAGGCGCACTTCGCAACAAACAAAAGCTCTAGTTATTGTGTTCAGTGATCAAAAGCGTTCATTTTATAAAATGATTCTGATTATAAGGTCTTTCTATTCATAACGAAATTAATATATTTATGATAATAAAACAAATTAGAAAAAATAAAAATAATAAGATTTCCAATATAATAATCTACATAAATAAATTAACAAATTTGATCAAGAAATCAATAGGGAAAGTAATTTTAAATTAATTCTTACTTTGTAGTGATTTTGAAGTGGGGTTTTTGTTTTTGTTAAAAGTTTTTATTTTGTTTGCTTACAACTTTGTACAATACTCACGATCACTTCCACCTGTTACACTAAATATAGTACTACTAGATTGCTATCCAAAAATCAGAATTTTAAATTTTTTTTTGCTTTTTTTAATTTTGAACAACAAATTAGGACCATGGAAATGTCCATATGACTGTCTTCTACACTTGCGAAAAGACTCAAAGGACGATGCTTAAAGATAATTTTAAATTTATATCTATTAACTTTTTTATAATCATTTATTTGTTATTTTTTTACTTTGCTGTACCAACGCGTAAAAATTATTTTTACAAACGTTTCAAATTAATGAATAAAAATAGAGGCTTACTTTAACTATAAAACTCTTTGTAACGACGTTAAAACAATTAAAACAAATTCCGCCTATTGGCATACATTGTTTTTTATTTCTTAATTTTATTATTTTTTCGTGCCTATTTTCTAACACGTTTTTATTAGCTTTACTTCATGTCTGTTTCGTACAAATTTTGTAATCCGTTTTAACCAACTTCTCGATGAGCTAGAGTTTTGAAACTTAAAATGTAGCTCAGAACTGGATGACAACACAATAATCACTTATTTTCTTGCCTGTACGTTTATTTGTTTGGTTAAAATGCGAAATTATTTGATACATACATACATACATATTAAAAATCAATAATTACTACCTTATTTAGAAAAATTGTTAGTGTGACTTCTGTAGGTCATAGCGTAAAGTTCGAGCCTCAACAATGTGGACGGATTTTTTTTGTTTTATGAAACAAATTCAAATTTTGAAAAATTCACCACTAAAGGTGAAAAAAAAATTGTAAAAAGGAGTTTAAGTAAAATTTTTTAATTTTTTTTTTAAAGTAGTTTGATTTATTGCTATTTAGAATTTATTTCTTTGTGAGTTCTGTAGCTCAGAGCACAGGGCGTTTGCTTTATAATTGTAAGGTTGTAAGTTCGAGCCTCAGCAATGTCAATGGATTTTTTAAGGTTTTTTTTTTTTGTTTTCTTGTTTCATTTTTAATATTTACTAGCTGAAACCCGGCGCGTTGCTGCCACTCTCCCTATTCAAACGCCCATAAAATGTTATCAGTTAAACAGCATGTCTAAATTGAGGTCAAATACTGAATTCTGAGACTGTGCGACCTATATCCACAAAGCTATTCGATATAACAAATTTGGGTTGTATAGGAAGTGCCACTCTCTCTTCATCACCGCTAATAGAATGTAATCAATTAAACTGGATGTCTACATGGAGGTCGAATACCGAATTCCAAAACTATGCGACATATAACTCCAAAACTATTCGATAGCACAAATTTTGATTGTATGGGAGGTGCCACTCTCCTTTTCCCTACGCCCATAAAATTTTAGCAATGAAACTGCATGAGTACATTGAGGTCGAATACTGAATTTTGAGGCTGAGTTACCTATAACTCCAAATCTATTCGATATCGCAAATTTGGGTTAAATTGGAGGTGTCACGCCCCCCCGACAAACTCTAAAAAATTTTATCAGTAAATCTGCAAGCGTAAATTTTGGTCGAATACTGAGTTCCGACGCTGTGCGACCTTGAACTACAAAGCTATTCGATATCACAAATTTTCGTTGTATGGGAGGTGCCACTCCCCCTTGATCAACGCTCATAAAATGTAATCAATGAAACTGCATGTGTACATTGAGGTCCAATACTGAATTCCAAAGATGAATTCCTATAACTTCAAAGCTATTCGATATCACAAATTTGGGTTGTATCGGAGGTGCCCCTCCCCCTTGTCTACTCCCATAAAATTTCATCACAGAAACGGTACGTCTAAATTGTGGTCGAATACCGAATTTCTAAGCTGTGCGACCCATAACTCTAACTAAAGCTATTCGATAACAACAATTTTTTATTTATATGTGGGAGGTAAAAGGGGGTGTGGCATTGCCCCTTAAACCATCTCGTACTCAAAGCAAAGCGTACTTACAAAATTTGAGCTCAATCGGACCAATGGTTTCGAAGTATTTTGATATTTTCTTTAAAGTAGGCGTAGATGAATTGTGACCACGCCCATTTTTTCAAAGTTAATTATAGTTATCATACGAACTTATTTACCAAATTTTAATTTCATACGACCAAAACCGTCTTAAATACAGCATTTTTATTGATTTGTGGACGACAAAAGGGGGTGTGGTACAAAACCTGCAAAGATACACACATGCAATTTCTTATGTGCACCCTCCACACAGACCCCAATCACCCCTGAAAATTTCATTGAAATCGGGCAAGCCGTTTTTATATATATAGATATCAAATTTTAATTTTATATATATAGATATCAAAACAGTGGGCGCAAAAGTGGGCATGGTCAATTTTTCTTTCAGTAAACACTTAAATTGGATTTCTACGAACATTTGAAAAAAAATTATCCAAATCGGTCCAGCCGTTTTCCGATTTTAGATAAATTGAAAAAAGTGGGCGCAAAAGTGGGCGTGGTCAATTTTTCTTTCCGACAAAACTTAAATTGGATTACTATGAACATTAAAAAAAAATTATCCAAATCGGTCCAGCCGTTTTCCGATTTTAGATAAATCAAAAAAGTGGGCGCAAAGTGGGCGTGGTCAATTTTTCTTTCCGTAAAAACCTAAGTTGGACTATTACGAACATTTTAAAAAAAAAATTATCCAAATTGGTTCAGCCGTTCTCAACTGATGCAATTACCAACGAACGACATTTGATTTTTATTTATATAGATAGATAAATACAAATTCTTTTGTCACCTTCAGTGATGAATTTTCGAAAAGTCGAATTTTAAAGTTTTCGACAAAGACTTAAAATCAGAAAATAATTATTTAAATTGAAAAAAATTTTTAATATAACGCCTTCTTAAAACTAACTAAAAAAGATAAAATAATTTCTCCTGGAGTGGGGCTTTTAGTTCTCCTAACAACGTGAGGCGCATGCTATAGATAATTGTAAGGAGTGTTATTAACAATTGCAGTACGTTAGTGAACAAATGATTTCTTAACCCAAGTCCCTTGACTGTCAGAATAAAGTCCTTGCATGGATGGTAGATTCAAATTTGCTAAGATTAGTGATGCAGAGTTAATATTTTCTATAGCATGCGCTCCACTTTTTTAAGAGAACTAAGAGCCCCACTTGACAGTAGAAATTATTTCATACTTTTTAGTTTGTTTTAAAAACGTGTTATATTAAAAGTTTTTTTTACTCAAATAATTTTTATTTTTTTAGCATATCTTCACATTTATGCGTGCTATTTTGAGCCTAAAATGGCCTTTATCGTGCCTATTTGAATCTTCTCTTATCATCACCAATACCATAACCATAACCATACCTCTCTATTAGCACTAGCATAACTATCAGTATTTCTATTACCATTACCATAAGCATTACCATTCCCATCACGTTTACCATTACTAGTAACATTACCATCTGAATTTTACTTGATCTATTCTTAATTTCAAATTGAATTTCCGAATTTCATTTGAGTTTTTCAAAATTTTAATGGATCTTTTCTGAATTTCAAATTATCTTTTTTGTGTTACAACTAGAAATTGTGTGGATCGTAATTTTTTCGAGTCTTTATTCTTGATTTTTTAATTTAGAGTTTGAAAACAAATTAATGAATGCATTAACATGTTAATGTTTAGAGAATTTAAATTTTTTGCAATAACATTTTTTTCCATTCTAAATACTCAACTCAAGATTTGCAAAGCAAACTTGTGAATTCATCATTCATTTCAATGTTTACTGAATTGCGATTTCTTAATTATAAAATTATTTTTCTTAAACAGTTGTGTAAAAATTGTAATTAGCTCTTCTTTATAAAATAGAAATATAAGAAGCATAAGTTTGTCATGAAATGAATAAAAAACTTGACCTTGGCTTAGTTGCTCATAATGGCTGCTGTTGAAATCGTCCAAGAACTTGATCAAATTTTTTTTTGTTGTAGACAACAAAACCAGAAATAAAAACTATGAAAGTAGTTATAGCTTTTTAAATCCTACCCACTGTTGAATGGCAGCCATGAAATTAAACAAAAATCCAATAACACTACCTTGAAAGGCAACAAAATTCTTAAAAACTTGAAACTTGGCTATCAAAAGCAAGCCAACAACAAAGCATAGAGCTGCATCAGCTAAATGAAGTTGCCGTTGAAGTTGCAGAGTGCTACGAATGTTTTAGGGCAAAAGTACTTAAAAGACAGGCTCTGGCGTTGCACTTAACCAGCCTTGTTACTACCCAGTGGGCAATTGCAGGAGCCCGAAGGCCTTCTAGCAAGCCTGCGTTAGGTTTTAAAAGGCCTTTCACACTTCTTGCAAACACCGTTTTATAGCTTGTATGAAATTGGAAAATTTGTCAGGCCTTCCGCTCTTCTTGCTCAAAAGAGACCTGCCAGAAGCGCTCTTTCGAGAAGTCACGTTAGAAGGAAAAGCATAAATATCAAATTGAAATAAAAAAACACACTATCCATTTCAGATTTGAACCATGGTCCTCTCATGGGGCGATCCGACATCTTACTCACTCGTCTATCGTGGTTGTTAAGAATCAATAGCTTCTTTTGCATCAATACAAATGAAAGTAAGCTTTCGGGAGCCCGGTTTCGAGACCCAACTCGGAAAAAAAATAAATTTTTTTTTTGCTTTTTTTTTAATCTACATATTTTTACAAACTGTTCTGTGTATTTTAAAATTTTTTTTTTAAAATTTTCTTCATACAAAAATATAAGAAAAGACTTGGAGTTTTTCTAAATAAATATTTTCATATAATATTATATGTAATGTGTTAGTTTTCGGAAGCCCGGGGGTTCGAGACTCAACTCGGAAAAATAAATTTTTTTGTTTTTTTTAAATCTACATTTTTTTCAACCTGTTCTGTATATTTAAATTTTTTTTTTTATTTTTTTTTAAATTTTTCGATATAAAATAATATGAAAATAAACAGAATCTTCAAAAGGTAGGCCTTACAGAAGTACTCATCAATGCTGTGATCATAGAAGGTGTATTGACGCCAATAATAGCAGTGCTAGCATGCCTTCTTTTGCGGAGCACTCGCTAAAATGCCCACTGGGTACTTGAAACACATACCAACACAACAACAAGTTAAACGAAAAACCCTTTTGGAACGTTTATTGCTTTGGTAGCAGTTGGTCGCTTGGCTGATTTTTATATTTTTCAGTTTATTAACAAGGCTCTTTCTCTTCTACTCTTGCTTTTTTGTTGTTTTTGTCACACTTAAGTCTTGATTCTTCATGATTCATGTTCACTTTGGTCATTTGGCAGGGTTTCGTTTAATATTTATATGAATATTAAAACCGTCGCGTCTCAAAGACCAGAATGAAATGATAAAGAAAAAATATAAGAAAATTTCCATAGGAATAAATTTGAAAGTGGACATTGAGTAGATTTGAGTATTTGTGAGCGTGGGTTGAGTGAAAAAATAAATAAGTGGAAAAAAGTAAGGCTATATAAAAAAAAAAATTAAGCTACAGCCTAATAAATGCAAGTCATTGAATAATATATAAATTTTGTCCTGAAATTGTACACACAGTTAATTTTTAATAAAAAATAAACTCTTTACAACAACTTTCCGCACTTGCTTTTAGTTTAATGTCATTTTGTTTTATTCCACTTACATATCGTTACCAAAATGAACAAGAGCCCCAAACGACAAATTTTTCAAAATGGGGTTTTTACAAATTCTAATAGCCTATACTGAAATACACATACGCACAAAATTGTATGGTCCTGAAGTAACAAACAACGTTTTTATAGCCAAAACACAAAAGCCCTATCTCCATGTAGTGAAATCCTTTTATGCACAAAAGCCCTAACTAACACAAATATCTTTGCATATGCTTTTCTAGTAGGCGACAATTTTGTGTTTTAAAGTTTTCACGAGATCGTGTTTGGATATTCAATAAAATAGGTTCGGATGAAGAAAAATGGAGAAGAAATAGAGGTAATGCGAGATGAGAAACGCAAGGATATCGCACATACTCTTTCTGGTTTATGTGTGGTACTTTGTATCGACATGCTACTACATGCTAAACTACTCCCTCAACTGAACGCTAATGCAACCTATTACAAATCGAAGCTACAACTGCATAACTTTACAAAATATAATGCAGCTACCCATAATTAAGCTGCATAAATATAATTATTAAGCACTTAAGAAATATCACACAATCACCCGAAATTCATCGTATTATTACTTATTCATAAGGCTGTAACTACGAAAACCGCAATGCTATTTTATCCAACGCTTTGCTGCTTTCTTTCTGTGTTGAGAGTAAAATATCGATCGAACAAAAATATTTAATCAAAGGACATACACAAATGAAGTGGGATCCACCCACTTCCTAATAGAACGAAAAATAAAAAACAGATAAATACATCTACCTACCATCGCAATTTCAACAGTTTATTCGTGAGGCACGTTAAACTCCTTTTCCTTTTTTCCTGAATTATGAAAGTATCCCACAACGGTAGTCGGCCATTCGGTATTCGATTCGGCCAGGTATGCGAAAAATATTAAATTTAAAAAGTCGCTAAAACTTACAAAATGAAATTATTACAGGTAGATATGTTGGAGATCCAATGTAACGCGCCTTGGCATACGACTTATAGCTTACGAATATGAACCTTTTCCTCAAAAATCCATAAAACGTTTCAAATCAGTTGAACCCGATCTTTTGCATGTGAAACAACTTCCTTTATCTCCGAAAAAGTATGACCATCTCCAAGAACTCAAAAAGCTATTGCCTTATGATTGTCAAAGCTTTTACAAGAATTTACCATTCTTACAATGTGTCAAGAAATTAAATGATATAATTATAATGTACAAAAATAAGTTACCTAAAATAAACAGTCACTTTAAAATATACTTTTACTATAGGGTTTTTCTTCGCTTAAAAACCTCGAATCGGCCGTTAAGCTCATTTTGTATTCTTTTTATGTTGAAGTGAATTACAATTGAAATAAGCCTTATTTCTCATACAACAGCAAAAAGCCCTAACTATAATTTTTTCACGAAATTGATTGTACAAAAGCCCTAAGTGACATAATTTTAAGACAAATTAACAAAAAAAATTTGTTCACCAGGATCGCATTAAACTATCTATTTGTAGCTAAACTACATACAAAAAAACTACAAAATGGTTTTTGTTTAGAATTTACAGTGTTTTTTGCTTCTCCTGTAAAATTTTAAAAATGTCGTTTAGGGCCTTTGTGCATTTCGGTAACGATATTTTGTTCAACTCCTAGGTAACTCTTGATTTTTCACAACTTTAATTGGTGCCAACTTTTTAGCATTCATCTATGCATGACTACGAATTGACTCTTTTAACAATTGTTATTGCTTTTTAGCACTTGCAACTTTTTGAAAAACCAAACTCTTTGTTTTTGATGCGTTATTATTGCTTTTTACTATAAAACGCTTTGTTGATGGCCTTCTGTTGCCAAAATATTTATCGTTTTTTTCCTCAGTCAATTCAAAAGAGTTTTCATTTTTGGGCATCAATACATTCATTATCTATAGATAATTTATAAAATTTGTTTTTTTTTGTTTTCTTGTTTGACGGTTCTAGTAGCACAAAAGGTAATCAAAGTATTTTTTTGTAGCAGTTTTCAGATTTAAAATAAAGTCACGTTCTTGCTATTTTTGTTGTAGTAACTTTCATTTTTATTACCATGAAATTTTGAAATAAGTTCAAAAAAGAATTTAAGTTAATCTGTTCTACTAACATCTGCGATAGTTTTGTGTTTATGGTGGGTTAGCCATGAAACCGTTATTCGGATCAGTTAAAACGCAATTTTTTTTTATAGTTTAGATATTTAGTTAAATACAATAAAATACTGGAGACTTAGTTAGACGCAACGATAAACAAACGCAAACTTAATTAAAAATTAACAAAATGTATGATAAAAAAGGTCAAAAACTTAATTAAAAATTAACAAAATGTATGATAAAAAAGGTAAAACTCTAATTTTTGTGTACTTTAGTTTTATCTATATCTATATAGTGACAAACTAAGAGATCGTTCATAAACTACGTTGACAATTTGTGACCGCGAGACACTGAACAAAAAGATTGCAAGAACTTAAGCTTCAATTTATTGACAAATAACCGTTTCAAAACAGACTTTGATCTAGACACTGCATTAATTTCCATATTCCTATGAAATAGGTTAAAAAAAGAAAAAGATTCGAATCAAGTCAAGGCATAATTTAAAATAACTACAAATATCTTTGTTATCATCTCAATTGCTCTTTTGTCACTCAATTCATCCAACTATGATATGCCACTCAGCATAACAAAGCTCAAGATAATCCAATTCAAGTCAATCTAGTCAGGCGAATATTGAGTCAGGTCGGAATAATTTAAGCCATCAAAACAAGACACTTAAGAATAAGTTTAAAAATAGAAATTACTAATGGCTAAATAAATAATACTAGTAGACTTTAAAGAGACTTTAAACAGGCAGACTTATTTAAGGTTAAAAAATTAGATTTCAAGTAGTATTAGGATGTTTAAAAAAGCAGAGCGTAAAAAAGTATTCATATTTATTAGGATACCAAACTATTAAACATGTCGTCGCTTGAAAAAATAAATGTCGTATGTGAAAATTTGCACTTTTGAGATTTTTGCGAAAAAGGGCTATAAATTCTACAAAATAGCGCTAAGTTCACAAAAATTTCGTAATCTATTGTGATATGTGTCTGCAAATAGGCCTGAAATTTTGTAGAACATTGCACCGCTATAGATTTTGAATTATAGCCCCTTTTTCTCAATAATCCGAAAAGTGTACATTTTCACATACGACATTAATTTTCTCAAGCGACGATATGTTGGGTATTTTAAATACCAGTCAACTTTAAGAAATTTTCAATTGGGAAAGGATTTTTTTTATTGCAAAAATGTATTTGAATTGATTTGATATTTAGAGGAATGATATAAGATTTCTTCATACACAATTAATAACATTATTATTATTCTTGAATGTGGTTTTTCTTTATTGAAATAAAGCCTTGCACGAACGTTCGTTCGTTCGTTCGTTCGTTCGTAGAGAAACAAAATATATATTTTGTTCGTTCATTCATTCGTTTGTAGAAAATGTATATTCATTCGTTCGTAAAAAATAAATGTTCCTTCGTAGGCAAAAAATAGTTGTTCGTTCGTTCGTAGAAAATAGATGTTCGTTCGAAAAAAAATAGTTTTTCGTACGTAGAAAATAGTTGTTCGTTCGTAGAAAATAGGTGTTCGTTCGAAGGAAATAGTTATTCGTTCGTTCGTAGAAAATAGATGTTTGTTCGAGCGTAGAAAATAGTTGTTCGTTCGTTCGTTCGAAAAAATTGATGTTCGTTCGTTCGTGAAAAATAGAAATTAAAATGTTGCTCGTTCGTTTGTAAACAAATTCTAATTTTCAAAAAATGAAAATATTATGTTCGTGCAATGCTCTAACCTTGGGTACTTTTTTAATTTAATTTAGAGTAAGGCTTGAAATAGCGGTAATTTATGATATTATAATATTAGTATGTTGTAAAACTTTCGACATGCGATATTTGCGATAAAATATCACTTTATTTTGGTGGCAGTGATCGAGAAGTGAAGTGAATATAAATGGAAATATTTATCCATTTAAGCATGATTTTATATATTATATATTGTTTATTGAACATAGAAGTGTTAAATATTGATTTTAAGCTAGTGAAATAATAAAAGTATTGGTTTTAATAAAAGTATATATATGGTAATTTTAGAACTGTTTGATCAAATTAAGTTGACTTTATTTTTTCCAAATAATGTTATTTGTTGAAAATAACTAATTTATAATTTTTAGTTTAAATGACAATTTTTATTAATACAATTTTTAAAAATATTATTAGGGGTATTCTCTATGTCTGGGATATGCCCTTTGCACGGTTTAAGAATAGGAAATACACAATCCGTTCACCGCCGCAACAACAAAATACAAGTAAAATAACCGTGCACTATTTCCTACGTATGCTACACTGAAACCAGTGTATACGGAGATGCTATGAAGAATAATTTATGAAATGCAACCCTATGATTGTAATGAGAAAGAAGAGAATGAAAGAACAGACAAGCAGAAGGTGAAATCAGCGTGAAGTGCAGCTCATTATAGAGGTCTTTGAGCTTTTGTACAATAGGGCGCTTTCGATCTATTGGATATTTAAGTATAGGATTGTTACAATCCGTGCTCTTATGCAGTTATGCTAGACATAGAGAATACCCCTATTGATTCACGTTATTTAGCATGCCAAGTATCAGAAAAAAGCTTACGTGCAGCTGTTAAATGTTCGAACATAACTTCGAAATAAACCAAATCGCCTATCGTACGCAAATATTACAACATACTGCTAAATCGAAAACTTCGCTTCGATGTTAGCTTTGACAGTGAAGTTACAACATGTCGCCACAGATTATTTTTTTTACATGCAAAGCAAAAACAAAAATAGTCATCCTATAACAAACAGGATTATATACTTGAGATACATGTGCCGCACCTGCATATTTTTATGAGCCGTCATTTCATTTTTTGAATTAATTGTTTGCATGGTACAGTCACAATTAAGTAGCCTTGACAGCTACTTATTTTTTCACGAGCTGCGACCATCGAATGTAAAACAAAACAAAATAAACAGCGTGTATCACACACATTGGCCGCATTCAGCAGAGCCAACAACTGCACTAAAATTATTTATATAATTGCATAATAATAATAATTAAATAATATATAATTTTTCTGATGTTTAGAGTAAAACATATTCAGAGAAAAACATCATTCACTAAGGTATCGCTACCATAATAGTTCACAACAGTTTTGAACGACACACGATCTCATGGCACCTAATAGTTATTGTATCATGATTACTTGTTTGAATTGCATTTTGACTGCAACGGTAGTGCCGAGTCGTTTTTCTTGCCGTTCCTTTGAGAAAATTTGTTATCGCGATTATATAAAGGCGAAAGGAACGCAGCTATTGGCTATTGAAAAATCAAATTGTAAGATATGATTTTAAAATTATTTTTCATATTTCTTAATCCATTAACTGAACGAGTTTAGCGAGCCCTTTTCTTGAGCTTCATTTCTGAATGCACACTTGTAAAATATCCCATTTAAAACTTTGTATTGTCATATTTTTGGGTTTACTGTTTTGATTTCCGGGTTCAAAATTGTATTTCTGTCAGACCAAAAAAAAAACTATAGCGCAAATAACCGGTTTCAAGCATTTAAAAAATTTCAAGAATTTTTATAAACCTATAACATCTATCTAATACTATTAAACGAGAAATATTTGTTTGTTTGTTTATTTATTTGTTTGCTTGAAAATGAATTCTCGAAAACGGCCCAAGCGATGTCGATGAAATTTTTTAGTATAGAGGTTTTCAGGGGCGAAAGATCGATCTAACTAGGTTTAATTTCTGAAAAAATGTGCTTAGCAGCACACATTGGGGTATTTGACCTATTTACGAAGCCAAAATTATTTTATAAGGAAAATAGTTTCTATTGAAGTCAGTTATTTGATTTTAACCCTGTACGACCATTGGAACATATTCAACACTATTTAACATTCAACATGCGGATTTTCGTACATTTAATGGCACTATACTTTTGAACTGTGAGGTGAAAATTTTGTTGTAAAGAAATTAATTGTTTTATCGATATACAATCAAAAATAAAAACATTTAAATACATACATTGGTTTTGGCGGGAAGCCGAGCTATGCTCGGTCGCCCAGACACTAAATATTAAAAGAACAAAATATTTGAAAAATCAATTTTCGCCATTTTTGTTTTAATTTTTTGTACAAATATTAATACAAACAAATGCCTGACTCACATGACAAAATTACTTTGCTTATACTTGACAGTTTAAGTTGTTACATGAATAGTTGAAACAGGGCGCGTTGCTGCCACGCCCCCTTTTCCAACACCCATAAACTGTTATCAGTGAAACTGCATATGTAAATTGACTTCGAATACTGAATTCCGAGGCAGTGCGATCTATAACTCCAAAGCTATTCGATATCGCAAATTTGGGTTATATGGGAGGTGTCACACCCCCTTGTATAACGCCCATCAAATGCTATCAGTGAAACTGCATATGTAAATTTGAACACATTCTAGATATGTGTTTAATAACTCCTAAAATTTCATGAATATCGGTTCAGGGGATTTCGAGTGATGCCGTAACATACAAAAATTTAAACAAGGCGCAGATAAATTGCGACCAAGCCCATTTTTTGTATAGTTTCCGACAATAACCATCTGAACAAATTAGTAGCAAATTTAAATTAATAAAATATTTTTGCTCTACTTAGTGTCTTGCATATAGTGGGCGTGATAATTAGGCATGGCAAATCTAACATAGCATATTACGATTAAATTGAAACAATAAATTTTTTGGTATCTATATCGTCTAAATCGATTCAGTGGTTCTCGCGTAATTGTGGAACATCCGTGCAGTGTCACAACGCTTTTATATAATAGTATGTTATACGAGTACTTACATACAAATGTGTTTGCAACCAAATCCACAACAAAAAAAAACAGGTCTGCACGTGATCACATGCAAAGTTCAACTGCCAAAAAAACCTATCTTAAAATCGGAGAAAAGTGGTATTTACAAATACGCCCCCAGTTATGGTGAAGTCTCCAACTTATACCCAACTCATTTGTGAACTTACTACAACTATGAGGAGTATTTGAGGGTTAAATTAAGGTGACACGTAGCGTTGAAATTTTAAAAGTTGACTTACGGTTAAATTTTTATTTTGGGAAAAAAGAAAATATTTTATTAAATATTCCTCCTGCTAGGTGGTATAAAAAAAGGTTAAAATATTTTGATCCCAAGTTATCTGAAACAAAAAAATCGGGTGCATACGAGTAAAGGTGCTTTTCACAACAACAAGCTCTGTCGTTGTTGAAAAGGCTTAAAATCCATTGTTTTTCATGGGAGCTTACTCCAATCATTATAATGATTGCAATCATTATAATTATAATTATAACAGAATAGAAGCTTAGAAAGTTGTACGCGTATGCAGTCGCAGCAGCAGCATGTTTTATTTTCTTAGACTGATTTTTAAAATAATTGAAATTTATTAAAAATTTTGAATATTTTTTTTTCCAACAAGTTAGCTGTTGATTAAGTGTTTGTTTCGTTTTTCAAATCGTGTTTAACTGCATGCTTGACTTGGTTAAATCTATAACTTGTGCGTGTAGTCAAGTTTAACTTTGCTATGGTTTTTTTCTTTCTTGCAATTTGTAATGTTTACGTGCCTTGGTTTATTTGCTGGTTATATAAAACTTATGTAGACTTGAGTCATTGTTTTATTTTTCCCAACAACAACTTGAATAAGATACCGAATACGGTTTTGGTGAGATGAACGTGTTTTATGATGTTTTAGTTAGAAAGTAAAAACTTGCAGTTAATATCTATGTAGCTATATGAAATGGGAACATATTCAAATGAAATTTATCGCTTTTGAGAGAGTTATACACTCTTGTGTCCATTTTCGACTCAAAAATTTACATAAAGAAATTAATTGTCAATCTATTGCTATGTTCACTAGGGCGGGTCAAATTTTTTATCGACCAAGCGTATAGCAGAAACGTAATCTACTATGATTTCTGAGAATATTTCCCCAAGAAACCATAGGTCTAAAATCAATCCCAATATTGCGCATAGCGAGGTCAAAATTTTTATATGGGCATTTCTAGAAAAAATTCAACCGTGACCAAAAACTTAAAACTTATTAAAAACTTTTTATTTTATGATATTATCTAAGAGAAACATTTTAATTTTATTAATTTAAGAAATTTCTATTATAATTCATCTGAACTGTTTCACAAATGTAGTTTCCTTTTTTCCTTTTTCATAAATGTTTAGTAAATGTTTCGTAAACTTTTTGTTTTAGAAAAAATGGAAGGCATTGGCTAAGGATAATAGAAAAATGGTTGAGGCAAAAAAAGAGCAATATATTAAATTTGTTTGTTAATTACTCAATTGCATAATTACTTTACTACCTAACTTCTTGATCACCCAATTAAAATTTAAGGAATTTGTCACGTGGGTTATGTCGCGTGAGTTACGGCAAATATTTTTTGGAAACTCAATATATTTTTAACCGACTTCAAAAAGGAGGAGGTTCTCAAGTTGGTTGGTTTTTTTTTGTTGGTTTTTTTTTGTTCTTTTTTTTTTGAATGTATGTACATCGATAACTCCTAAAGTACTTGCCCGATTGCCACAATTTTTTGTCAACATATAGAGATATTAGACGCAGAGGTGCCCGTCTAAAAAAGTGGGCGGCATTCGACACAGGGGCGTGGGAATATAAGAAACACTTTGTATGTCGAATAATATTAACACTAGAATACTGAAATTAAGTACAGGGTTGGCACAATTATTAAAAGTTATGTTCAAAAAAGTGGGCGTTATTCGATAAAGGGCGTGGCAATATTAGAAAAACACGAATAATATTGACACTAGCGTACTGAAATTAGGTACAGGGGTAGGCAAAATTATAATAATTTACTGTAAAGAAAGTGGGCGTTGTTGGACAAAAGGGCGTGGTGATATAAAAATTGGCGGCATGAAATAACCCCCCCCCCCGAAATAACCCCCCAAAAAATGAAATAAACCCCCAAAATGAGTACAAAGAGCAACAACAACGTTTTTTGGGGGGTTTTCTCTTTTTTTGGGGGTATTATTTCATTTTTGTAATTGGGGGATTAATTCACATGAAATTATCCCCAAAAAAATCATTATGAAACAAAGTCCCAAAGTATTTTTTGGGGATTATTTCATTTTCTAATTTATGACGAAAACGTAAAATTTGTAAATTTGTCCCGTTATATTTACAACGAGCATTTACCATTCACAAAAAAATTAATATGTGCTATCAGTTGAAGTGATACTTTCGCGGAGTTAAGATCGTGATAATTTGGCAGTCCAAAGAAAGTTTAAAGTAAAAAAATGAACTTTGAAATTATAAGTGGGCTCAGGAAAAATAGCCAATTGTTGTATGTTTTAGAACAACGCATGATCTATGCCAAAAAATCTGTGTACAATAGTACAACTAAATATGAGTGCAGGAAAAAATCTTGCAAGGCTGAAGAAAAAACTGAAGAAATATATACTTCATTGCTGGAGTACATAAAATACAACGTCTTTGACATGAAGCCAGCCATATTTATCACTGACTTCGAACAGGTGATGAGAACAGCAATTTAAAAAATTTTCCCACTGTCAAAAACTATTGGATGTTGGTAAGTTAAAAAATCTTGTTCCATTTTTGTCTATATTTCTAAAAATGTTTTTGAAAATAATTTCCGAGAATGCAATTAAGTTTATTGGCTCACATTTATAGACAAAAATTAATAAGACTTTAATTCTAAAAAGAGGTCTACTTTTCCATTTGGAGTTAGTGATATAAGTGGAGAATGAAGCGCCGCAGGCAAAAAATTTTGTAATAAATAAAAAATCGCGCGATTAAGGCACCAACGCCGTTAAGGCTTTTTTTTTAAATGCGTTTATAAGAAGTAAACAAATTCATCAGTTTTTTAGTTATTCTTTAGTTTCAAAATCGTTTCCTACAACAACTACTCATAAATTTTCAAAAATATCTCCATAACTCCAGACGGCTTCTCAATAAATTGACAATATTGACAACACAAAAAGACTTTCCTTCAGTTCATTGCAACTATAAAGGAAACAGTCAAGAAAAATTATGGGTTTTTTTGCTAACCATTGTTATTCTTATTAAAAAATTAGTCAGTTCTTTCAGCCTATGATTTCTTTTTTTTTTCAATATTGATTAATCATCGATATTTAAAATTTGTGAATTATAAATGCTGCAAGTCCTATCAATGAGAAGAAGGAGGAAGAGGAGGTCAGTCAAACAAACAAAGAAACAAAAGTAACGCTCCATAAATAGTGCCTCAACCTAGATGCATATGTTCAAAATTCTATTGTTTAGGTACCAAGCATTGTTTTCTTGTTGTTGTTAGTATAGAGTATGTGTTTGTTGAGTGGAGTGCGTATTTGTTTGGATTACCAAAATGAACAAATTTTGAATTTAGTCAAATCATAGTCAATGGGTTCGGTCTGTTCGCAGTAGATGCATTTCTATGCCATCATGCCCCAGAGAGAAGCTACGAGCAAGAAATGTATTCATTATGCGTGCATGCGTTCCACATTGATTCGACTACACCTTCGCGTTATTGTGATTGCTTTTATGTTTGATTTTACGTTTGCACTCCATTTTTAGAATAAACTTAATATGTTTTGAAGGCGTGCGTGCAATGAATGTTTGTCCGAACGTAACGAAATGGAAATGTTTTAGGAAACGCATTTTAGTTATATGAGTTTGAGTGCGAGTGTGGCTTTTTTGGAGCGTAGCCAATTGTTTACGTCACAAGGCTTTTTTTTTTTCTCTACACAATTCATTTGTTTTATATTTATTTTCCTACTTCTGTGAGCAATGTGCATTTATCGATTTCTATAAAATTTTAAATAAAAAAATCATTAACGCAAAAAGCAATCAATCGAAATTTTTGCTAGTCCTGAGCTATTTAAGTCTTCCCCTTCAATCGAATAATTGATCTGTTGATAATCGTTAATTTATTTTTCAAAAGTAAGAAATTGTTGCTTGTAATTTAATATTGTTGAAGGAAGTATTTCCTCTTTCTTGTTAGTTTCTTTCAAACCTCAAACATTAAAAAGTTAGTTTGCTCGCCTGCTGAAATGCTGGTCTAGACTACTGAAAACTCAGTTGGCGCCAGTTTTCACTCTACCCCACTACAAAATTTTAAATTTTGACTAGTGACAGGAGTTATTGCAAAATTTATAAAACTTTTCAGTCGGTTAATGCTATAAGTTTTACAACGCCAGAATACATGTTTATACAATTTTTTTTTTGTTTTTTTTTAAATTCAGGAAGTTCAAAAAGTTTTTTCTTTTAGTGCACAAATGACTCATGGTCACCCAATTGTGGGTGCGCAAAAACTAACCCTCAATGCAACAGTGCGAAGTAAAAAAAAAAACCAAAACTAAAACTGAAATTTTGTTTATGTACGAGTATGTGTGTTCCACAAACATACAAACAATAAATTAGTCACAATTGCAAAAAGAAGTAGCTTATAATATCAATAGGTGGTGGTGTAGAAACTAAAGACTTTCATTTTATGTGGATGAATATTTCACAAAGTTAATTGTTTACATCAAAATGGCAAAAAATATATAATACTAGCAAATACCCACTGCTTCGCCTGCGATAAAAATATTAAATACCATGTAAAAATTTTAAATCTTAAAATGAAAGTATTTAGTTGTATTAAAACAAATTCAAAATATTAAAATTATTGTTTTTGTTTTGTTTAAATATGAAAAATTGGTATATGGCAATTCCCAAAATCTTTTAACATTTGGGTGTAGAGAAAAATGGAAAAAAGAGTATGGCACATTAATGGGCTTTTGCATACTCAACAAGCAACCCATCATCATATTAATAAATCTGAAAGCGAACACAACATTAAGCGAGGCGCGCGGTAATGGGGCGCGGTTTAGCGGTTTTTGTAGTTTTTACCCTATAGCATGAGAACTAGTGCACCGATTTTGATGTAATAGGTATCACGGCAGAATAACCAGGTAGATGCACTAGAAATACGCTATTTCCGACAACAAAACAATAACAAAGGCGTAATTATAACGTCAAAATCAGCTGTTTTGAAAATGTTATCAATTTTTACTTACTTATTTATTCAGTTTTGACAATGGATTTTCTGGACTGTTATAACTTCCTCCCGTCGCGATAATTCGAAAACAGTTCATTAGTTGTTAGCCTCCGTTCCAGCACGATAAAATTAGCAAACATTCGTCGATTTCGTTAAATAAATTTTATGTTTTCCAACAGCAATTTCACTTGTCAAAATAAATTTTGACAGTTTAAATCAGCTGTACATAGCTACACAAATAAATAGGTTACTTCACAATCGAAATAAGTAATCGAATGAAAATTATATTAAAAGTAAACTTTAATTTGCTTCATTTAAGGCAAAACTACAATTAATTATGTATTATATCTTAAAACACGGCATTTTATGAAATTTTTAAAATTTTTGTTTATTTTTTTTACATGTTCATACATAAAATCTGGATTTTCAATTGATTTATACGGTTACAAGTAAATAATACATTCGTATGGCTGAACGAATAAACATAAATTGTCAATAGTGACATTATAGCTACGCCAATGTTTGGCTCTCTCGTTTTTTGCTCTCCAAATTGCATCTACCTGGTTATTCTGCCATGATGGGTATCAAATGATTTGTATGAGTTCAAGAGAATAGAATTTCATTATATTTTGACAAATTTTTCATAAAAAAGGCGACATTAGTTTCACATTGATCATTTGCGGTATATGAGGGGTGCATGAAGAAGAGAATTAATTTAGCATATTTTGATTTTAGTATCATGTCTTGATATCATTATGCTTATTACTAAGTTTCATGGTTCTTGGGCAACTCCTTCAAATGTTAAATTACTGAGCTTGTCGCGTTTAAATTACAAGAAAGGCGATCCCACTATCTGTGCCAATTACCGTGGGATAAGCCTTCTTAACATCGCATATAAGGTCCTGTCGAGCGTTTTATGTGAAAGATTGAAGCCCATTGTAAACGAACTGATCGGACCTTATCAGTGTGGCTTCAGACCTGGAAAGTTCACCATCGACCAGATTTTCACGCTACGACAAATCTTGGAAAAGACTCAAGAAAAACAAGTCGACACCCACCATCTTTTTGTCGACTACAAAGCCGCCTTCGACAGCCCAATAAGGAAGCACCTGTACTCCACTATGTCTGAATTTGGTATTCCTGCAAAACTAATACGACTTTGCAGGATGACACTGAGCAACACCAGCAGCGCAGTTAAAATCGGGAAGGACCTCTCCCCACTATTTATTACCAAACGAGGTTTCAGACAAGGTGATTCCTTATCGTGCGACTTTTTCAACCTAATGATGGAAAAGATCATCCGCGCTGCTGATCTGAGACGTAGTGGCACAATATTCTACAAGAGTGTTATGCTGCTTGCGTATGCTGATGACATCGATATGATTGGCCATCATAATAGGTGCGAACTCAGTACAGCATTCTCCAGATTAGAAATAGAGTCAAGTTGAATGGGTCTGGCAGTGAATGCAGAAAAGACGAAAAAGCAATTCAAATTGTCTTTCACGCTTGTTTCGTCTAATCAATAATTCACGTATGGTTCCAATCAATTCCTCTAAATAATCTATCCCTTTCTCTTCAGGTCAAAGACCAAATCTTGTTTGTATAAGGCGCATGAATTGGTTCTTTAATCTTTAAAAACAAAAATAAAAAAGATACTGGTGTCAAGAAATAAACATTCCTACCGTCTTGAAACCAATGTTACAGTTGACAATATCTCCTTCGAGGTTGTGAATGACTTTGTCTATCTGGGATCCAGCATTAACTCAACTAACGACATCAGCATTGAGATCAAACGAAGAATAACCCTTGCCAACAGGTGTTACTCAGGGCTCAGTAGGCAAATGAAGAGCAGAGCAGCATCTCGACGTACGAAAATAGCGCTCTATAAATCGCTCATCGTCCTAGTTTATGCATCACAAACCTGGACGCTGAGCAGTTTAGATGAAAAGACTTTAGGAGCATTCGAGAGAAAGATTCTTCGTAAGATCTACGGACCAATCTGCGGACCAACATTCGATTCGGTACCCAGCGGCGGTCAACGCAGAAGAGGACGACCGCATCTTCGTTGAAAAGACCAAGTAGAGGACAACCTGACGAAGCTTGGAATTTCCAACTGGCGCCAGCAAGCGAAAGACAGAAATGGCCGGCGCAAATTCTTAGATACGGTTGTAAGTAAGAGCTTATCGCGTTATCAAAAAAACCGGATTTAGATCATCTTGGCACATCCAAAATATTCAAAATTTTTTAAGGGCGCCTTTTGGCAAACATTCTAAAATATCGAAAGCATGCATGTGCAAGGAGGAGCGTTCTCATCCTTTCAGGATCTTCGATGTGCCAGCGAAAAAAGTTATATATATATAAATAGTACCTTTCGTATGGCGCGCGTTTTCTATGTCGCAAAAACTACGAACAATTAATAAATGCCACAAAAGTGGTATCACGCCTTGAATGTGTTATAACTTTTGTTAGCTTCATGGCACATCAATAATAAAAATATAAATTTTGTATTTAAGTCTTTTCTTTCAAACGCCATTTAAATATTACCGATTTTTATATAGCTCAGAAGGTAAAAATCTGTGTGTAAATCAACTCAGTTTTTAGTGTTTTTTTTTACTTTCGATCCCGGTAGCAACTTAATGTAGCAACTTATGAAACTGAAATTAGTGGGGAAATTTTGTTCCATGTATTTTAAGTAGACGCTCATTTAAAACTTTAACACGGTTATATCAAAATCATAGATTTTAGAAGATTTTTTGAATTGCCCATATATATTAAGAAATTACTTTATTTAATTTGAATAACTTATTTTAACGGTAATTGTTATGATGACATAAATTTACCTGGCTTTCTTTTTTTTTTTTGCTTTTGAAAAAGTCCTGTTATAAAAAAATTTGGGTAAAAATTTTTAAAATTTGCAATCAAAAATGTAATTTTTTACATATATTCTGAAAATAAATACATTCTACTTAAATTTTTGTAATTAATCGGTCTTCTTCAGTTAGTAATTGTTGTTATAGGGCTTCGGCCAAACAACAATTCTTCTTAAATTTAAAAAAACCGTCATTATACATCAAACTTTTGGCGATATCTCAAAAACTATAGACTTTCTCAATGCATAACAATGCATTCTTGTATGGACAGTCGTTGATTAATAAAATTAACGGTAATTTTCTTTTCGGAAATATTTTGTACGAATATTAGGTATGTTTTAAAAAAATCCTGTTATTATGACATTAAAATTCTTGCGATATCTCAAAACTATAGATTTTCTCAGTATAACTCAAAAGCCTCAGAATGAGAAAAAAACGATTGAAATTTCATGTTTTGACTTAGCAAGCAAACATTTCCGCCATTTTCAAATCAATTTTCATCCAATTTTCTTTGTTTGAAACTTAAGTAAATTAAGAAATTAAGTAAACTGGGAAAATGAGAAAAGATTTACCGTTACCTAACCAATGCAATGTTTTATATTGTTTTCAAAAAACCTAACGCTTTTATATATTCGTATAGATAGACTAACACAATCTCAAGTGGGGCAAAGCTAGCTGGCAAGGCTACAAAGCATAATTAATGCAGATAACTAAATTCTGGCAACTCCCCTCAAAACATTAACAAAGAAAATTAATTAACACTGTATGAAAGCGAGAATCTCCCTGAAAGTAAAGCTGGATTCACTGATCACCTTCAGCATGTTTTGAAAGTTTTTTCATTTGAAGTTTTCGCTCAGAGAGAAAAATTTCTGCACGCTCTCAACTTGATTAACATTCTTTTAAATCACACAAAAACATGCTGAAGGTTATCAGTGAATTCAGCTTAAAACCGGATTCACTGACCACCTTCAGCAAGTTTTGCAGGTTTTTTATATGAAGTTTTGAAAATTTTTGTTCTCTTACAAAAACTTACTGCACTCTCTTTGACTTGATCATGGTGTAAGAAATAGAGGTGTTAGTGAGTTTGACACTTCTCTCTCAAAATGATAAAATTATGTTTCCCCGCTTTTGTCAAAAACAGCTGATGGTGAATTGCAATGAAAACAAATTTTGTTAAAGTCGTGTCTTTCTGCAAGTTTATAAGATTTTTACTGAGATTAAAGTGAGAATGAAGTGATATGGAAAACAATAAAAAAATATATGAGACGCTGTGCGTTATGCAAAAAAAAAAACGATGTGAATGCAAGACAATTTGCATGCTGGCCAAAGCTTCATGTCGGCGGCACCTTCTAGCGCACGTTTCTGATAAAATTGCCAAAACATTCAATGACAAACTTGGCAAATCGGCGAAAACAACTGCAATAACTTTTTGTCAACACAACACGGTACAATTAATTGCATTAAATATTTATTTACGCTTAATTCGCACAATAAAAACTATGGCACATCATCTAGCAACTCCAACAAATAACACAATTTGACAACTATCAACAGTTCCGCTCTTTCGCTCACAATTTTTGGACAGAAGCAATGAAATTCATGGTGTTGTCAAAAACTCACTAACACCTCTATTTCTTACACCATGGACTTCATTAACTTAATTTCAATTTTCTTGCTGAATCTTTTTGAGTAGTGTTGCCAGAATGGAGTTTCTTGAGTTGAAATTGGCATATTTTATTATTGAAGCTTCAAAATAAAGAAGCATTGAGTCTGGCAATATTGAATATGACAAAGAAAAACAGAAAACTTGCTGAAAGTTTTACATGTCAGCATGGCAGAATTAGAGAAGGTATATGCATTTCGGAGAGGGAGACTGCCGCAACTGTCAAAACGAAGTTGACAGCTCATACAAAATCTGAAAACGATGAGAATGCTATAAGAAAGCGAAAATAGGCAAGAATAGCAAAATGCTTGAGTTTGAAAATTCTAGCTACGAGAAAAAGAGAGCAGTCTGAAATGCATATACCTTTACTAGTTCTACCATGCATGTCAGAGAATCGACCAGCGGCACATTTCCACAGAGAGAGCAAGAAAGCTGTAAAAAAAACTTGCTGAAGGTGGTCAGTGAATCCGCCTTAACTACACAACATGGCTGCCGTGTTACATTGAGAGAAGCTCTCTCGACAAAGAGAGAAAAGCTTTGTTTGCTGTTATATCGTGCTGCTGGTTGAATGTAGGCATCAAATAAAATGCGTGATTTTGTAATAATTAAAGAATACATTTTTCGAAGACCTTGGTAAGCTTTAACAATCTATATTATCATAGGAATCGAAAAAAAAAAAATTATCTAAATCGGTTCAGCGGTTACCGAGCTTATTCTGGATAAAATTTCGTGAGTCTCCTTTTATATAATAGTATAGATAGATATAGATATAGATTTCATAATGTTTGAATTAAGGGGGAAAACCTTTAGAAGTTTTGAATATTCGATTTTTTTTTTTTTTTTTTGATATTTCGAAAAAATAATATATTGAGAGTATACTGGCCAGAGAAAATATTAAACTAAGTATCTAAAACTAATCGTTTTATCGTACTGAAACTTTGAATGCGATTATCTCGAAACTGTATTTTCAAAACCTGCTCGTACTGTGACTTTTAAAGTTATGGGTCGATTTGGCTGAAGTTTTTGTGTTGCTTTTTAGAAAAAGTGTGGCTTTAAATCACTATCGATCAGATTAACCTTAAGTTTTAAAGATTTTATATAAATGAACTACTTTTTGATGATAAAAAATGTCGAAAAATAATATAAAATATGAATTAATTTTATACATTTTTAACATTTCATAGGTTTATCCTACCCGTCCATGTATTAGAAAAAGAAAATAATTTTTTTGTGTTTTTTCTAATCAATAAAAATATGGTGACAGCTGCAGCACTTTTGACAGATTAACTTCCAAACCATGCAATATATTCAAAAATATTTTCAGTAAAACCAAAGATCCGATGGAGAAACTTCAACAATCTGAATTAATCTACAAAATCCCATGTTATTCTAACGGCATCAATGTATGCAACAAGGTATACATTAGAACAACTAAATCAAAATTAAGGATGAGGATTTCATCCCACAAATCGGATATTAAGGTAGGCCACAATAATAACCAAAAAACAGCACTTGCTTCGCACTGTTTAAAAGGGGCTCACATTCCCAACTTCGATAAAGTGAAAATTTTACAACGAGAGTACAATTACTCTAAAAGACTCACTCTTGAGATGCTCTACATATTACAAACTCCAAGCAACATACGCATCAATTACAAGATGGACACAGAGAACTGTGCTCACCAGGGTTCGGACTTGAAAATTCGTAAATCGCAGTAAATTTAATAAAAAAACGCAGTAAAACGAATTTTTTCGCAGCAGTTTTTTTGTTTTTGTTTTAATTTACAATCATGCACGTACATTTACTACTAATACCATAATATCGTCGTTGCGCATACAATACCGCGTATCCACTACTTGCAATTCAGAGTATATTGCAAAAAGAGCAAAATTAATTTCATTTTGATAATTCATGATTTATTTATTCATTTTGATTTTTCGTTAAATGCTTTCTTGAAATCAAAAATCTTATTTCAATAAATTTTTAGTTCAGTTGAAAATCCATTCAATAGCTTAAAATAAAATTAGTTTTCTGCACTCATGTAAAGTTTTACTTTTTACCTTATGTGCTTATGTGTAAGTGGCGGATACGCGTTATTGCACGCCCAACAACGATATACATACAAATATACACTAAGGGAAAAAGTTATGCAGACAGTACAGAGACATCATTGTAAAATCTATGTACTTCATGTTGTATGGGAACGCAACGAAAGCTATATGTACTGGGTAAAGTGAGCGTACACTGGTTATACACTTAGTAAAATGAAGTCATGTGTGACTTTACAAATGTGCTGTACATACATTTTTGTAATGGGTCAATAATCTATGTACTAGGTACATCGGAATTCTGCTCATTACATACACTAATTTTTTTATTTTATGTAATGAGTCAGTAATTTTTATACTGCGTACATCGGAACTGTACTCATTGCATACAATTATTTATTATTTTATGTAATGGGTCAATAATCTATGTGCGCATTACAAAGAGGTAATATTTATGTAATAGGTCCATTATACATGTACTCACTACATACAGTTATTTAGTATTTTATGCAATTGGTCAATAATCTATGAACTACATACAACAGAACTGTACTCATTACATAAAATTATTAACAATAACTTTTTAATGAGCATAGTGTGAATGTACCCACCACGTACATCTATCTATTCATTCACGACACATAATTTTGTGATGAGTACATAAAACTCTTTATTAACTGCATGCAGTACTGTTTAAAACATTTATGTAGTTAATACATATTTCAACATGAATGCAGAAATTTGTGTCATGAGTACATAAATTTATGTAGTGAGTCCATAGGTTTTCCCTCTGTGTATGTGTAACTATATTCTGTATATATTTGCATGTTGAAGAAACATTTTTTACTGATTGAAAATATATTTGGTGTAGAAAAATTCAATCACAGTCGTTAAAAGCAAATCAGTTCTTAATTCGGTCAAAAAACCTTATGTAAAACTATAAAATATTTTATTTTGTCGCAATGAAAGCTTCATCTAACAAATTACTATCTTCTGTTTGAACGCTAAGACCATAGTATAGAGATGTAATGGACCCCTGAAACTCTACATTTTTAATCAACATCAATGCTTACATTTTCCAAAAATAACCATAGAAGTGTTTGTTGCGAATAAATTGCAGTAGATATTAAAAAACCGCAGTGACGCAGTAGAACATTAAGTGTTGCCAAAAAATGCAGTAGATCTACTGCAATTGCAGTAAAGTCCGAACACTGGTGCTCACAGCTACAGACTTATAATAAGTCACAAGTCATTTTTAGGATTTACTTTTAAGTACTCCGTGTTAAGGAGTAATACGTTAAGTTTCAAGTGTAAGAATTGTTTCATTTGTCTTTTTTTTTTCTTTTTTTTTTATATCTATTGTAAATTTGTGTAAATTTTTGTAACTCAAATATTTTTATTGTGTTTTTTGTTTCTTCAGTTATCTTGATGATGAATTGCAGATTCCATTGGAAATATTGAAAATAAAAATCAACAACAAAATTATATATAAAATAATTCTATGTTTTAGATTTTGAAGACCTGAATCCAGCCAAAACAACTCTTGATTTCTTAAAATTCAAATAAATTGATGTTAAAACTTCAAAATTATCCAATTATTTTATCACCTTTAAAAACACTGTTCATAAATGGCCAATTTTAGAGTGTCTAAAGGATTTTCCCTCCTTAAGATTTGAATGAAAATTCCTTTGCCGAATTTATGAGAGATATTGAGTGCGGCTCGGTTTTTAAATATCTCATGCTTGACATAAATTATTGTTTAAATGCAAAAAAGTTTATTTATAGTTTCGATCATACAATGTACATATATTAGGGTGTCCCAAAAGAATCTTTTTTTTTCGAATTTCATAGTTGCTCAACCTTTGTTCGAAGACTTTTGAGGTCAAGTGGTTTTGAGATTTTTTTTCAGATTTTTTGGAAGAGGTTTAGAGGTGGTGCTAATCGGTTTTCCCTGAAACCCCGGTTTTTCGGGGATTTTTCGAATTCGAAGCAAAAGTTGGTCAACAACAGACATTTTCTAAGTCTTTGAGTAGTCATTTCGAAAGACAAATGTCCAAACTTAACTTTAATGTACATAAATCAGAAGTTTTGTCAAATGTTTTCGTCATTTGGGTGTCATATAACTATTTCATTTTTTCGTGAAATTATCGTAAATTTTTTTAAAAAACGCTTCACAACTTTTAAAAATTTCATCAAAATGAAAAAATTTTAAGCAATTAAAACTAAAAATTTTTTTGATATTACTCTTGCCGTTTCAAAGTTAAAGCCTTTAAAGCTTTTTTCGTTGCCTGAAAACTTTTTGAATTTCAACAAGGCATTGTGTCGTGGCGCGTGCAATACCGCGTGTCCGCCACTTGCACATACACACAGACGGTGATAGTAAAATTTTACAGCAGCGCAGAAAAACTGATTTTATTTGAAGCTATTAAATGGATTTTCAACTGATCTAAACATTAATTGAAATTAGATATTTGCTTTGTTCTCAAATAAGCATCTAATGAAAAATAAAAATGAATGCACAAAATTGAAATTAATTTCAGTTTGGCCTTTTTATATATATTCGGTATACGTGGTAGTTAAAAAAATTATTTGGGACCTTCATTTTACAGTAGATTTTCCTTTTTTCAATTTTTAGTGCAGTGTTGAGCTTTTGTGTTAAAGACGTTTTATGTTTTCAAATGCCGTACTTGACAGCACAAAACTTTGATACACAGTCCAACACATTAAAAATAAATGCCTTTAACAACGTACTGTAGTGGAAAATACGAAAAAAGTTATTTAGTAATTTCATTCCAATAAGTACAACCAACATACAAAACAGATTCTGAGGAAGTTTTCAAAGATCAAAAATAACTTTTTTTTTATAACTTTACAGGAAAAAATCTGCTTTGATATATTAAGCTGGAAGTCCAAATTTATTTAAAAAAAACTAAACTTTAGGTACATAAAAAGAGTAATATCTTAAAAAGTAATTAATGGTATTTTATTTTAATAGAATAGCCTTTTTTTCATACCCATTTTGCTTAGTTTTGTTTATATATATTTAGTAAAGGTATAGCAAGTTTTTCGAGCCCATTTTTTAAACTTTGGACCCCTATAAATTCTAAGCCAGATGAGAGCGGTCATTTTGGAATCAGAAGCCTTAAATACATATGTTCCACAAAAAAAAATTTAAAAAAAATATTTTTTTTCTAAAAGTAAGATATGCCGAAGTTTTACATTTTTACTTACACTCAGCCCGATTCTGAATAATTTTTCCCGGGGAATCGGAAAAGGGAGTTTTTATTTTAAAGATAGCAGATAAAGACATCACATCTATTTTTGTTTACACTCATGAATATTGACCGTTGATGAACAAATTTGCATTAAAAATTTTCAAAATGTTCTTGAACTTTATCTTAAAAATGGATCCGATTCCCTAGGAAAAATTATTCAGAATCGGGCTAAATAACTAAGTCTTATTTTTAAGTTGCGCTCGAAAATAAAACTACCTTTTTTTACAATTTTTTAAAAATCTTAAAACACATCGGGCAAGGCAGAATTTAAAAACAAGAATTATTTTCTTTAATATAAGTGTTATTTTTTAATTACAAATATAAAACTATTAAGATTTTACTAAAGATTTTACATTTAAGAACTGAATTTTATTTATGAGTGAAAAAATACAACTTTAAAATTAATGTTATTTTGTGAAAGAAATACAACTGTCGAAATAGGCCTTTTTTTTAGTAAAAAAATCAAATAAAAACTTGTAAACCCGATGTCAATCAAACTGATAACAGTTGAGGTATGTTTATTAAATTTCTATATTGTAAAGCTCCTTAAATTTAAGGTTTTTTCTTCAAACAGAATCCGTTTTTAGAGGTTTGTTTTTTTGATAAAATATAAAATGCTGATTAATATTAAAATTAATACTTAAATAAGTAAGTAGTATGCGGAGTTTTAAATAAATTTTTGATAAATTGCAACACACCTTTAGCCCAATACAGCACAATATTTGATTTTTTAAGTTATAGTAAAAAACGGAATAAAAGAACGACATTGATAAAAATGCTTATGACAAGCATTGATGGCACACATTTGAATCGCTACAGTTACATTGTAGTGTTGTAATGTTCATTATCTGTAAATGTTGATAACTAGTATATTTTTTTTTTTTATTGTAAAGTAGTTAATAGTGATACATATGCATTAGGGTGGGTTTGGGTTTTTTTTTAAAAATTGAGTTTTTACATGAAATTTACAAAGAAATGTTTTTTTAGAAGACAAAAAACAACTCTTGGTTATTTAATTTTTTTCCTTTTTCAACTTAAGCACATTCTCCCCAATTTGTTTTTTTTTATTTTCCATTGTTTTGTGAAAATAAAAGCGATTATTGTCAATAAATATAAGTTTGATATATCAGTGCTTTATATATTTGGCATAAAGTTTCATAAACCAGAATAAACCAACAATTTCAGACAAAAAAAAATATTGTTTTGTACTGCAAAGTTGTGTGTACAGTATTTGGGTACACTTATTTGAAAACTTCCCTCGAGGGAGTAAAAATTTTTGCCACAAACATTTTGTTTAAATTTTATTTAGGCACCCAGTAAAAACCGTCAAAGTCGCTTTTTATCATAACTTTTTTACTTTGTCCGATCCATACATAGTTGAAAAGATATCGATGAACATCACAATTGTGCCATCAAATTTCAACATAAACTTCGTTTTGTGATTTCAGTTACCCAAACTTCTGAAATACCTCCCTAAATAAAAAATTGTTTATACAAAAACAAAGTCCTCAAAAAACTAATAAATTTTGGCCTTGAAAGTATTCAGATAAGTTTATAAACAAATCTTATCTCTTCCGAATGGTTGTTGTTATAAACAGTGGTATCTACGATGAACGACTACCTAGTGAGAGGCCAAGACTTGTGAGCACAGCTCACTGGTTAACAATTGCTTCAAGACTTCTATACAACTCTTTTATTTTCTGAAATTAACTGCTCTTGGTCTAACAATTTTACAACTTAACATCTGTTTGCCAAAACGTCAAATGCATATAAGAATACACAAAAATTAAAATGAAATAGATCTTCTTTGTTTATCTATGTAGTCAGAGATGCAATTCACATCATCTGAATAGTGAAGTAAAAATAATTTGCTATAAAGCCTTATAAGACCAATTTTAACTTATGCTTGCCCAATTTGGTGGAACATAAGTCCGTCATATATCGAGAAACTTAGAAACTAAGCAAATGTCTAAGAGCATGTATGCGTATGTATCGAAGTCAACAGTCAAACTACATGCATTATGTATCAAACAAAATACTTCTAAAAGCTTCAAAATATCAAGAATCGATAATACTATATTTTAACTAATAAGAAATCATTTTTCAAAAATAACATAATTCCAGTAGCATTTTATCCAAATCCTTTGTATATTCTAAAATATTTGGAAAGAGGGTTAATACCCCAGAAACATTTCTTTATCCCGACGCACTAGCAAGCGCGTCGGAAGCTAATTTCATCTGGGGGGGAAGTACAAATGGGGGGGCAGTACAAATGGTGGTGCAAAAAAAGTTCACCAAAATTTTTTCAAAGAAACATGAATGTGAATAAACAAATTTTTTATTTTAGTTTAAAATAAAAAATTATAAAAATATATAAAAAATATTAAAATTTCATTATTTTTAAAAGTTCTTCCAATTTCAATATTAGAGATCATTCTTTAAAGGATCTTTCATATGGTAATATGAAAATATAAGAAATAATGGTTGCTCATATAAAGCATGACTAGGTATATCTTTACATGGTTTAAATGCAATTAGGTACAAGAAGTTATATCAATTTAAATTATTCCAAAATGTTTCCTTCTGTCACAGTTGCTCGAAGATACGTTTTAAGTCGTCTTAGTGCACTAAAAGAACGCTCAGATGAAGCTGCTGATGCAGGCACAGTCAAAAGCAAAGCAATAAGTTTTTCAACTTCATTTAATAGTTTTTTTACAGTATCTGAATTTTTTGCAAATTGGGATACAATGCCACTACAATTTCAAGGTGTTTGGCCAGGCAATTGCTTCAGCAATTTAAGTTGCGCGTGGAGGTCGCTCACATCAAAGTCATCTGCATAAAGATCTAGTTTTGTTTTTAGATTTTGTTCAGAAGGCACCTTTCCGTTGAAGGCTTCGATTACAATATTTTCCAACGATTCTAGAGTGTCAAGATCTGTTTAAATGTACAATAAGATTTACAAAGTGCCAGTTTACACTAGCTTCACTCAACCGACTCACCGAATGTTAAATCAAAGTGAGTCGGTTGAGTGAAGCTGGTGTAAACATGCAAAATTAAAAAAAGTAAAATATCAACCTGTTTAATCAAATCTAGCCGTTATCTCATTTGAGAGAAGATCTAAAATTTCGAAATAATCTTTTCGTAGACTATCATATAATGGCAACTGTACTGAAGGAACCGGATTTGATGTTTATTCAAAGCGTCGAGGTGGATTTTCATCAGCTAATTCACAGTAGGAGCTTTCGCATGGTCCAAAACATTGGACCAACATGTCAGATTGTACAACATGTAGTACCATGCGTAAGCTAAAACATAGTTGAAATTTTTGGTTTTTTTCTGCCGATTGTACAATATTGTACAACTATGTTAAATTACTGCTCAATTGTTAGGGCATCTAAAAGTTGCTTAGCTATTATCCGGATGTGTTCTGCTCGAGAGCTTGTAATTAATGATGTTGATTTACAAGTTGGATCGTTCGAACGCTCAATCAAATAGTCCCATTAGTTTTTCATCTAACTTATCATACAACATGTCGTCCAATATGGAAAGCCCCTAAGAACATGCCAAATTTTTTCTTACCAGAGTTGCAAAATGAACAAGCACAAGGGTGCTTTTTTAAATGAAGTGGTGGGTTTGCAGTAGAAACTCCACATTTTGTTCTATCTTTTTGCAAACACAGAGAAAGGAAATGGTTATCCGCAAGCATCCTTGCAAGACACTCCTAACCGAAACTTTAACACATTCACAAAAAATTTTGTATTCACTAACACAAATGCATGGTATTTTGTTATTAAAATGGCGGTACAAAATACTATTAGTTATTAAACCTATTATTTAACAGGCAGCAATTTAGTTGTACATCCCTGTTTTCTCTTATTGGTGTGGTAGACAGAGACAAATGATTTTCGTTGTGTTCTACTTGTTTTGTCTTGTTCTTTCTTATGAGAAAAATAAATTTGATGTACACACAATTTAGAAAATTTTCAAACGAACGATTTATATCATGCAACAGCACGTAAGTACTTTTAATTGTGAAATATATTAAATAAAATATTGTATAATGTAAAAACAATTATATTTTAACACTTTTCTAATGAAATAGACGAAGCTGGTGGTCGTCAAGTGCAGGTGATAGCTGCTGCTCCGAGTACTACTGGAATACCATTGACTGCAGCTCCACAACCGCAGGCTCAAGCTACACCAGCAGTCACCTCTACGGCTCAATAAAATGGAAATATTACGACCTTGCTTTTCGTTCTGCTAACTTTGGCATTCAGCAGCAAACTTTGGTGCAACAAAATACTTCGCCAACAAGTGTCTGACCACCGTGGCCATAGCCAATCCGATAGTTCTCGCCCAACAAGCAGGAGCTCCTAGCATGCTTATCACGAATACTTTTGCTGCTATTACACACAGTGTTTCCAAGTGGATTTGTTAATGGAGCTACGCAGCAAATTTCAATATGCAATTTTCAATAAAAATTCAAAAAATAAATGTGTTCATCTAGTTAAAAAATAATAGGGAATTAACCAGTCAGTTAAATGGTAGGTATAACTGGTGTACTTGGCATAACAAATAGTTAATTACTTAGTCATTTCACTGGTAGCTGCGACTGGTATTTTTGCCATATAATTAAGTTATTTAACCCACTATTTAACTAATTGCTTTAACTGGCAAGTTTGACAGATATTTTCAGTTATTTAACTTATTATATAACTGATTGGAATAACTGGCATATAAAATGTGTGAGCGAGATGACTATGCAATTTAAACTTCTGAAAAAGTATGTGCAAGAAAAGGATACAAAATCACACGTACACAAATGTTTTGGTAAGATTTTTCACATGGCCCTTAAGAAACTGATAGAAAATACTGACCGAAACTTCCGCATTGCTTTTCTTTATATAACCAGTAATATAACCGGTTGTGTTCTTGCAGGGATGCTTATGAAAAAGAGAGATAGAAGAGGAGAACACATACAAAAAATATTATCGTTGTAAGAAAAACTGATATTTTGAATAACTTTTAAAGTTTTCCTTTTAAATTGTTTATCTAGCTAAAAAAGTGGGGGGGGCGACTGCCCCCCTTTCCCCCCGCTTCCGACGCCAATGCGCACTAGGTTATCTATCAGATTTATGCAACATAGCGATAATTTACCACGTTAATAGAAGGGCGACTGACAAACGAATTCAACATGCTTCCATGATCGACTCTAACCGATTTATAAATTAGAAATATTGCAGTGATATACCTGAATGCACCAAATATAATAATGATCGATTAAATACAAATAAATACATGTGGCTTGACTGGCAAGTAGGCAACACTTGCCTTAAGGTACTATTACAGTGTTAATAAAAAATTAAAAATCAAAATATTTTCGTTAGAATATGTTTCTGTAAGGTTTTAAGTACGTATACAAAATTTTAAAAAAAAATATCAAATAGAAAAAAGTAATATGCGTTGTTATATATTTTAAATATGCGGCATGTAATTTCCGACAAATAATTGGACTCTACAATAACAGAAGCATAAATAACTAAAGTAAGCAAAAAAGAACAGCAACGAAAAAAGTATGAAAGGAAGAAAAACTGATAAATTGACACTGAAATTTGTGCGCCTCTGTGGTGCAGTGCGCTAATGCGATAGATCGGCGTTCCGCGCACGGGTTCGATCCCCGGTGGTGGCATCACAAAGATTTCTGATTAAGCCTGTAGCAGGGCCGAAATTGCAATAAAATCGGCTAGTGATGTTTTCCTTTTCATATTGAAAATGCTGTTGTTGTTTCTTTGGAAAAAATTCGTTAGAGCAATTAATTGCTCTTACCTGACCTTAAAAAGCTTAATAAACGATTTTAAACTATCAAACAACTAGAATTTGTATTTAAACTCAAAAATGATTCAAACTATCAAACATTTAGAGTTTGTACTTTAATCATAGAAAATTAACATAATAATAAAGAATAAGGTCATATAGAAAACTTTCAATTGTTATCAAATACAATTTGTTGGAATTATTTTTTTATTTATTGAATAACAATCAGCCCTATCGCTGATTTTTATTTTTAAGATAAAGTTCAAGAACATTTGGATAATTTTTAATGCAAATTTGTTTATCAACCATTGATGAATAGATTTGCATTAAAAATTTTCCAAATGTTCTTGAACTTTATCTTTAAAATGAAAACTTCCTTTTCTAATTTCGCGTGAAAAATAAGTCACGAAAGGGCTGAATATAAAAATATATAACTAAGTGAAAAACTTATGAAAAGTGAATGAAAATAGCAGTTTTTAGTGTTAGTATAGGAATTATTCCTTCTAACTATGATAGTCCAAAACACAATTGCAAAATATTCGTTCAACGAAAGGTTAGCTTGATTGCACTTTCTACATTTCAAAATGGAACAGTTGTTCCCATTTTTGACTTTCCATCAACTTTTATATTTTTGCCCCGAGCTCGTCCATCAACAACTGGCAGGTCATCCATACCATCATGTAGAAAATCATTAGCTGGCTGATGATCGGGTTAAACTCGAGGAATCATGTGTCATGTTTGTCAGCACGTAGGATACCTTCGGACGGAATACCGTTTAGGAAATCGGGATTGAGGGGTTTTGCCTTTTTTGCTATGTCGAATAAATGAAGAATGGACCCAATGAAGAATTTCTAAGTTTTCACCGCCCATGTTAATATTGTATTATTTGATGATTTGGGGGCAAGAAATCGCAATTTCTTCGTGTCGCTGCCTATCCCATCGTTAAACAGTAGAGTTATCCACAGGTGGCAAAGGGTTCAAAGAAACCAATATGTTGTTCCTTTTTCGTGGAGAAGAAGAAGGAGCTGAAAATTTAAAATTAGTAGTTTCATCTAATTCATCTTCACACAAGCACAACTCGGTAATGTATAAATTGGGTGGGTTCGTTGATGCACCGTTAGAAAGATCAACTTATTGCCATTCAAATTCTTATAAGAATATGTACATTTGTTGTGAATTAGTTTTTCTGCTTTGTGCATCATCAATATGTGCATCAAAGTAATGAAATACTAACTAACCCTGTAACTCATCAGGGTGTGAAAACAGAACCCCCCACCTATTTAATTTTTTGCTCAACTTTAGATCACTTTTCACCTCTTTAAGCAGTTGCACTCTAACTCGTTACACCCTATATTTGATGAGTGGACAAATAAAAAACGAAGTTATGATGAAAAACGATTTTGGCAGTTTTAACAGGATGTCTAGTTATATATTTTTATGTCAATAAAACACTCTCAAGTTAAGTATTCAAATTAGTGGGCGTACTTTTGAAACGTTTTGTTCGGCCGTCTCTAGTGTACAGCTGTTGTGCTTGAAACATACTTGAAGCAGTTTTCGTTTCGATAAGTTTCGATAAGTTCTTTAGTTTTGACTGATAATGAAATAACTCTATTACTCGAACTTTTCACAAAATTTACCTGAAGGTGGTAACGGAAACAGACCTAGAGCCATTTGGAAGACTTTTGGGTATCTCTAACCAGCTGGTTAAGAACTATAATTCCTGTCATTTAAACCGCAGATAACCAGCCAAATTCGACTGGTGAAAGATATCCAGTGACGCAACCGAATTGCAATACAAGTGAATAAAGTTAAAAATTGAAATTTCAACTATCAATAGTTCAATATTGTTTTGAGTGACACGATCATTAAAGCTATTACTATAGCATGTAATAATAACATCATATTTTTCATTTATATGCAACGTTTTTATAGTGCAGCTAAATTAGTGCCACACTCAAGTCATTAATAATATTGATCTCTAGTTCTCTGTCCCACTGGGTTTTACCCATCGAACACTTACTTTATTACTGAATATAACTACCCTTAACTTAAGTACTAGGTACTTATAACTAACGACCGACACACTCCAGAAAAACAATTTGAGGGGTTATCATAACATATCTCGATACGGACGTGTGCCGAAACACTTTCGATTTTATGCAAAATCCTCAAACTTCTCTAGAGTTAATTGCAAAAGCATAATTAACCCATACAATATTGATGTGATCCCATCTGGCGATCTTACCTTTTATTTCTGGAATCCAATTGTGATATTGTTCGAATCCTGCAGCAAAAACAAAATCTTGCCAGACTGCAAGTGCAACAAAAAGATGAAGAAATCTGAGCATTTTTTGCTGTTTTGTATGCTGTTTCAGCGGATGGATGAATTACAGCAAATAAATACTACACTGCAAGAACAGGAAAAGCAAGTTCAACGAATGCTTGACTCCAGCAGGGAGAAACTTTGGTGACATCACTTCCTGGCTGGGAGCAAATCAGCAGCTGCTAGTTGCTTTTATTTTTTCAATCTTTTTGAATTGTTTTCCAGTAGCATGCAAAAGGTTAAAGCATATTTTTGTTGTTGGTTTTATTAGGATGTGCGGTTAAATTCGTAGCTGCTTTTCTGCTTGCTTCTTGTTTGGTTTTTTCCAATTTGTATGAGCTTAGCTGTTGCAATTTTATTTTATTTTTCTTATCAGCTTTTTGTTATTACTTTATTGTTTTGCTTTGTTGATGAACCGAAGGACAAGTGCGACGACAAGAAAGTAGTGAGCTTACACCCGAAACGTCAGATTTTTTTATGAAAACTATTGTTCACTTTTCTTCAATTTAAGGATCAGAAACTGCTAAATTTTATTCACTTAAAACCAAATGCAATTAAACTAAATCAACGAATTTACACACACAATTTAAATTGGCAATTTCTATCTACTTTTGCCTCGCCCGTGCTCTAAAGCAAAAACTTCAAGACATTTCTCTATTTTGCAAATTTAATACGCTTTATTGAATATATTCGCGCTTTCATTTGATGTTAAATTTTAAAACCGGATATTTATTGATAATACAATGAAAATGTTTCGTTATTGTTGTTTTGCGTAAATAAATAAAATAAAAACAGCCAGTGCCCGAACAACACAAACTAGATAATTTCACATTTACACCAATCAAAATCAAATACTCTAATGAAATTTACTAACGTCAGATATTCAGCGAGAGCTAAATTGGTGAAATGACTGGTCGATGTATTTGGTAGCTTCGTTGCAGAAAAATCCCTCCTCATATTGACACGAGAACTGTCAACCAGAAGTAAAAATAATTTGCCATCTCTTTTTTTCTTTTCATATTGTTTGATGTTGGTTGACACTACTGGCTCTGATGTCAGTCATGCAGTTGCCTATGTGTAAGAATTTCCCTGTACGTGGGACTTTTTAGTTTCTACCAGTGCTGCCAAGCTGCCGCAGCACTATTAGTCTAAGTTTAGATTAGTCGATAAGCCGCCGACTTCGCTCAATGATTTGCTAATTTCTTTTGTACTCAATTGCACTCAATAACGGAGAAGACAAAAGGCCGGAACAATATAGATAAAACGAGACGATTGCAACTTAAAAATGTCTGCACTCGTTTCGTCTATTGTGACCTTAGAAATAATAGATGAGGGAATGGTGTTCTACTCACACACACTATACGTGTGTGAAAGGATTTTTCGTCAAATGAGGAAGCGAGATAGAGCATCATTTTTGACATAATTGCGAGCAAAACAAATGGCAAAAAAAATTATTTCCCGCCTTTTGAGAGCTAGAGCTTCTGTCAGAACACAAGTTCTGCTTCATGAGCGTATTCATGCTTTAAGGTGGAAAATAAAAGGGCCTTAATTTGTTTTTTGTATGAGGATAAGCTTTATTATTAACATATTTTTTTACAGATTTCTTTGGATACTTGACATGAAATTAAAATGGACTACCTCCCAGAGGTTGGAAGCTATAATTAGATACTTGTATATAAAAAAAACTAATGAAAAGCAGAGAATTCGGAAAAACTACACAAAACTATTTCTTTCAAAGGAATTTAACGTGTTTAATTTGGTATGGATTTTAGTAGTTTACATTTTGTGTTATTTTAATATCAATCAAATAGTTTATTGCAGGAATTAATTGGCGAGCTATAGACCAAGTGAGTTTTTAAGAAGGCAACAACAACAATAGCAACTCTGTATAGAGTCAATCACTTAGGGCCGTTTTATTCATTTTTTATAAATCGAGCTAACTTGAACAGTTTCAATAACTTTTGTAAACTTGACTTTTCGTACAACTTGCGAAGTTAAATATTTTAATTTCTCAAGTTAAAATTTCATTTCATTCAGTTAAAGTTGAAATTTTATATGTTGAAGTTAAGTCAAGCTATAAATACTTAAGTTATAAAACATCAAAGGGAATTTTTTAATATATGATGGGAAATGAGAAAAGAAATGACTTTTATAACTTATGAAATAGAAATTTGTTGATGTTGAAGGCAACACAATGTCAAAAAAACATTTTGTTATTAAAATTTATTTTTGCAGAATAAAAACAAAGTGATTTCCAAATAATGGGGGTTTTCAGTTAACGGTGTTTCGATTTAAGATATGCTTTAATTCACATCCTTAAATAACGACATATAGTAGATATGTAGTTTAATAAAAATATTTCTAAAAGACATGCGCTTTCATGAACATTTTAAATTAGCTTGTGTTACTATGCCGTGTTTGATTTTTTTTTTGTTCTTATTTAAAACATAATATAGTCCTTTGACAATCGAAAAAAATGGTGTTTATAATTTTGTCTTTGTATTTTGATAACAGAGGAGGATAAATTCGAGTCCTTCAAAATATGGTCGACGAATAATCTATGAGTTAATCGGCTGGACCAATTTTTAATAAGTTTGGTTTTGTTTTGGCTATTAACATGTAACCATGTATGTAACATGTAACCATGTATTAAATTTTTTTTTAAAAATCAACTTTGGCGCCTTCTAGCATACAAAACTAATATTACAAAAATAGTTTCTTTATATTGACTTCTAACTAAATTATGTTAAAATAAACCCGACTACGATGTATAATAAAATGTCTTGAAAATAAATCGTTAAAAATTTAAATTTTTTTCACTTGAGATCTAGAAACCTACTTTAAGCGCAATCTTAAAATGCGTTTTCTTGAAAAGTTATTGTTCACGCGACGTGCAATGTAGTTCAGCTCTTTGCAAATTGGAATTTTTGGAATTATTGGAATTGGAAAATAAGTAAGTTATTTTTAAAGTGGTCTTAAATGTATTGTTTTATTTTTTGTTTCTTTTCGTCAAACTAATATTAACTAAGTCGAACGAAAAAAGTTCCATTTTTGATTCAAGTAGATATTTGTGACTTGAAGGCTGCACGACATTATTTTTTCCAACATACAGAGTAAATGGAGCTATAGTATTTGCACCAGTTCTGTTGAAATTCTTTCAATGAAGTAAATTCAGTAAAAGGCATTTACAAAAATTTAGTAACTGAAATTGAAAAGATTCATCAGAAATGGTGCCTTATTTTGGGATACCTTCATTTACTCTCTTTACTCTCTACTACTACTTCTTGAAAATCGAGTGACCACCAAACTGAAATTGGCAAGCTTCATATTCTCTTTAACAAATGGCTCCAGCTGCACGTACAAATTCCATTTTGTGAACTGATGCAAAAATTTAGGTACCGACTACTCATAATTGTGCACATAATAACAGCATTTTAATTTTATTGAGCATCAAAGCTTTTTTTGGCAAACTAATTATTGTTATCTTTGGAGCTAATATCGATCAGCGGAAATTAAAACAAGTCATTACAGATATAAAGTGGAATTGATTGTGCTGTGCGTGTTATTAAATGTTTGAACACAAATGATCGAGAACTAGATATACAAGTAATGCCGACTCCAAACGGCTCGTGTTCTGGAGAAGCTCTACTTGGCAGGTATAACTCTCTGAGCTCAATTTTATAATAAATATTGATTGAATAGAATAAACATTCTGTCTCAGAAGTGAATTAAACCCCTGCCACCACTGTTCTTAGCATACCGATGACGCACTGTAATCAGTATGCCACGGACGCCATAACGGTTAACATTTTTAACGGTTAGCGGAACCTAAATCTTTAATATTGTGCATAAAAAAGTTATGCAAATAAAAATGAATGAAGAGAAGAAAATCACAAATATTCCAAGTTAGAATTTATAACTTTTCATATATTGGTAGTTAGAGAAACCACAAGTTGACAAAAGTTATCAAACGAAAGTTAAATCAAATCTTCAATATGTCAAAATATATTTGAGAAATTCAAGTGAATATAATGGAACTTATATAAACTTCTCAAGTTAAATAAGTGAATAAAACGGCCCTTAGCTGACTAGGCAGTCTGTTTCGGGAATCGCTACATTTTCCTCTTCAGTAGTCTTGAGTGATTAAGCTGTGATCAACTCACTGTTTAAATTAGTATATGACTGAGTAGATTTTGCAATTCATTCTTTTGAATCATAGCTGCCAATCATATGACATTTGAAAGCAGTAGGCTATTTATAGATCACCGCCATTAACTATACCAAAGTTGCCATCTGTTTTCGTTGCTTCTTTATTTATTTCAATATTCATTGTTGTTTGACAGTTTGTCGAAATGCACCATAGAAATAAAACGAGTTTTTTGCTTCGCCAGAAGCTAGTGATGGAGCCACTTACTATGGCGGGGCACGGCAAAATAAGTTTAATTAATGTCAAATTAATTAAATAATCTAATAATTTATCGATTTCGGTCAAAGTCATGTGTAATTGAACTTTTGGTTGTGAAAACAGCCACCTTACAGTGAGAACAATAGCTTCTGGCGAAGCAAAAAACTCGTTTTACAGAGTCTGTATATACAGAGTTGTTGTTGTTGTTGTTGCTTTCTTAAAAACTCACTTGGTCTTAAGCTCGCAATTTAATTCCTGTTATAATTTAATAGATCATTAAAACTTATTAATCAAATAGTTTATAGAAAAACTTTTTGAAATTAATTATTAAAATATCATTAAAGTAGCTCTTTTCATTTCACTAATATTTTTCTCTGTAAAATAATCGGTAACATACCATGTTGTATAATGGTGCTATAAAAAAATTACTTAGTAAACATACATCCAAAAAAAGAAAAATAGTTTACGCCTTTCTTTATTACATAATCGAATGCGGCACTGTTTGAATGTTTTTGTGTTTGTGTCATCTTCATTATGTGTGTAAAATACTTCAATTCACTTCAACTACACCGCTTCCTTATATTCTACTTCTATGAGTGTGACATTTAACCCAAAATGGAACGATTTGTTCAACTCGTCTGAAACAGCTGATCAATTGCTAACGTTTTGTTAAACCGTTTTGTTTCAATGAGTTTACGTTTGCTTATTTTGACAGCAACATTGAATTGCATTAAAGCGAACCTTTTCGTAGCGACTCGTATATTTTGGTTAGGTCTAGACGCAAATTAACGCCCCGATCGCCATCCCCCCAAAGCTTCTTGAAAATACTGTGAGAATAATCACACATGTTTGATAATGTTATAATGGATTTAACAAGTCAATTTTCAACAATAATTTTTGATTTATATACATTTTTTAGTACTGTTTCGTTGTTCTGTTACCTCGAAAAACATTACATTATCTACACAAGATGTAAGAAAATTATATAACATAAGCTGCGTTCCTTTCGCCTTAATATAATCGCGATAACAAATTTTCTCAAAGGAACGGCAAGAAAAACGACGCATAGAGGGCACTGCCGTTGCAGTCAAAATTAAATTCAAACAAGCAATCATTATACCATAACTGTTAGGTGTCTTAAGAACGTGTGTAGTTCACAACTGTTTTGAACTATTATGGTAGCGAGACCTTAGTGAACGACGGTTTTCTCTGAATGTGTTTTACTCTAAACGTCAGAAAAATTGTAAATTATTTAATTTAATTATTATTATTATGCATTCATATAAATAATTTAAGTGCAATTGTTGGCTCCGCTGAATGTGTCCAATGTGTGTGACACACGCGGTTTGTTTTGTTTTTTTTCTTTAACATTCGATGGTCGCAGCTCGTGAGAACATAGGTAGCTGTCAAAGCTCCCTATAGTCGTTGTATCAAACAAACAAATAATTAAAAAAATTAAATGACACCTCATAAAAATATACAGGTGCGGCACCTGTGTTTCAAATTTTTTAAACGATATATCACAATTTTATATGGATAGCAAAAATAATCCTATTTGTTATAGGATTATTATTTTTGTTTTTGCTTTGCTTGTAAAAAAAATAATCTGGATTATTTTTAAGCGAATGGAACGCAGCTATATATTCGATATTCTTCAAAGAATCTCCAGAGGTTTAATATGCAATGTCAAAAAGAAAGGTATGATTCTAGGACTAGTGCTATACACTAGGTTAGCTCATTTTCGGAAATATAAAACATTCTCAATTCCTATATCTTTGGGATGAAAAACTAAGATATCCACCGGAAATGCCGATAAATTTGTGTCTAAAATAGGTTTTTTATACGTTTGATCGTAATTTCGTAACAGGTAGAAACTAACCCAAACTGCCCAGTAGAGAAATGAGAACTTATTATTGTCTGAACTAGCTTAGTAACTAGTTACCCTTAAAGCACATGTCAAAGCAAATGCCTCATAACTAGTGTCTGACCGAATATTTGGTTTCGGTTTCGGTTACGGCCAGTTTCGTCACTTTTTGTCAGTTTCGGCCAGTTTCTTTCAGAACTAGCCGAAACTTTTGGTAAAAATTTTTTGCATTTATTTCAAATATAAAAATATTTACAACGCATTGCACAAAACAAAAATTATTAATTCGTCTATAATTTGCTTTCTTGTGTTAACGCAAAACATATTGGTTAATTATATGTGTTCAATACTATCATATTCGATTCTATCATCTTTATTGCAATTAATATTAAAGTTTTATAGGTACTGAAGCCAAAAAATTATAAATAAACTTCTGAACGAATTCTGTATGTGTTGAATAAAGGAAAAGAAAACGAAATATTTCTAATTTTATAATACTAAACCTTTAAAAAGAAAAAACAACTTTGTTTTTTAGTTCTATAAAAATGTACAATACATTGGAGGCTGTTCAGACTTGCCTCAAATGAGGCGACTTACTTGCCTCATTTTGACATCTACAGGCAAAGCGGGAAGAGGGAAGGTGACATGTTACGTAAGGCAAGAATTTTAAAAATTTTGCGACTCATTTTGACGTACGTCAGAGTGAAGTTTCTTCTGTTGATTTATTTTCCTCTTTTTGAGGCTATTCAGGCGCAGTATTGGCGCGAGCTATTTTTTTTTATTCATAGCTGTTCGCAAATTAATATTGTTTAAATTATGAACGTTTCTGTGTTAAATAATTCAAAAGAAAACAACAGGAAAAAAACAATAAACGTCGAAATAAGGCTGCCTCAAAGTGAGGCAATAATTTGTGTGTGAACACCTGATAGCTAGCTTATGCCAAAAATAAGCCAGTGAGTCGCCTCTTTTGAGGCTAGTCTGAACAGCCTCTTGTAGGTGCATTCTTTTTTGAGTTTGTACTGAAGATATAAAGTATGCAATGCTTTTATAATAAAAAATAAATAAAAAAATATCTCATTTATTATTATAGATAAGGTATATTAACCCAGTTACTATAAGAAGCGAGTGGCTACAGGCTTTAAGGAGTGTTATGTCAAAACCAAGTAATGTAAGCCCACACAAACAAATAAGGGGATTTTTTTAAAATTTAGCTCCAACTTTTCTTAAAATATTTTTTCCAAAGTTTGCAGTTCTTAATTGTTTTAAATATTGCATTTTTTTATTGTTGTGCTGGATGTATTAATAATGCAAAATGTAGAATTTCGCATATTTGCAACTGTATTTGTTATCAACCCTTACTCAATTGAAAAAAAATATTTTAAATAATGAACATACAAATTGCCATAGGGTTAGTAAAAATTTATATTTTCTAATATTTTCTTTCAAAGAATTCCAAAATCTTGAAAAAAAATGTAAATAAGTTGTGACATTAAAAAAATAAAATGCCTCTTTTTTTTTGTTTTTAGTACAGAAGCACCATTGCTTATTCTCATTTTCTCTGTTTGATATTATACTCCCTTGACTGACAGTTTATTTATTGTACCTGGATTAATATACCTTGATTATAGTAAGCTTCACTTGTTTATTATAAACTTTAATATTCAAATAATATTTTTAATATTAAATTTCTTATGTGTATGAAAATACTTTTGTTTCCTTTTAATAAAAAAAAAAATATTTGCAAAAACTTACCTTTTCATAGTAATAACCAGTTTCGGTTTCGGCCAGAATTCCGGTTTCGGTCGGGTACTACTCATAAAAACAATCGTGAATCTAGTTGAACAGTCACCATCAACTTAAAATCTTATATCTGTGCTTAGAATTTGAAAATAAACAACCTAAGCTGTAATACCTGATGAAGGTGCCCCCAAACAATATGTTTCATACAGATGACATGTCAAGAAAAAGTACATACCGAATTTCATTTGTGTCAAAATTAAGTTTTTGTCAGACAGCTTTTTTTCTTTTGTCTCCACACTATCTGACACGTCATTTGAAAATAAAAACCAGCATTTGAAATTTTTTTAACCTGTAATTTTTAAGCCGTTCTGTGAAGTCCGTCAAATCTTGCATGCATTTGTGGTAAAACTTGTTTTTTTCTGTTGTATAAGCACTCGCAGCTACACCATATCTCTATTAGCTCTATTAATCAATTAATTGAAAAAGATCCTCAACTTTACCTTTTCTTTCATTTTCACAAAAATAAATAACAACTCTGATATTTTTTACAGATGGGAAAACATATTAAATTAGAGACGAATACAGGGGCAAATACAAACGACATTTTAAAACTTTAGTTTCATATGTTCCACACTATCTGTATTTAAAAACATTTAAATACCTCAGTAAAATTATTCATATGTGCACAAATATTTTTTATTTTTTCTCCCTGGCTTATAACAATACAATTTTTTTAGCTTGCCAAAATTTTTTTTAAGGATGGAGTTTATTAGTTGACCAGAGAATTATAAATTTGGAATAGTGTGAAATCTCGTGTGTGCAATAGAAATTATTTATATGTGTACAATTGCTTTTTGGGTTTTAACTGCTATAGCGTAAGAATCACGAAATTTTGTTGATAACCTCAGTAAGAAAAACCATAAACATAATAGTAATACATTTTTGAAATAAAATATGAGCACATTTTGGAGTTATTTTATTTTTCAAATAAAAATGGCACGTGGAACCACTTTATCTGAAGAAGATCGTTAAAATATAAAAGGCTTAAATGAAACTGGTATAAAAATAGGTGCTATAGCTGCTAGGACAAATTGTCACCGAAACTCGATATCAAATTTTTTAAAAGACCCAGGCAACTATGTTATAATCAAGCATAGTGAAAGCAAATCCGTGATTGACCAACGGCACAAAAGAGGCTTAAAAAAAGTATCCATAAATTTTTGAAGGAAAAAAGTATCCAAATAAATCCAATTGGATCCAAACGGCAACACTGGTTGTAATCTTTCAGAAAACTATCTCCCATTGCCATGTAATCATTATATAACTAGTCCTGTAATGTTTACTTCCTTTAAACTACTTTAAACAACCAATTTATATGCATTCCATCATTTGCTTCTCGTCTAATTGGTTTTACAGAAATCTCTCAAAATGGCACAAACTTAATTAAATTTTGACGAATTTAGGGTTCAGTGGAAAGGTCTATTGAAGATCTATCTTATAAATAAGTAAATAAGAATCATTAAACTTATTAAAAACTTAATGTGTCGATCAAAGGAAAAAGAAGAAAGATTGAACGGACTTGCTTTAAATTAAATTCATTATGACATTAAAATGATTGGTGATCAAGTCGTCGATAGATATGTCAAAACACGTAACCACAGAATAGATTTTCTGTCGTTATTAGATTTTTCAAACAGGTTTTTGAAATTTTGTAGTACATTTAATTCTAAAATTTAAGACAACAACTTCATTCGTTTTTTTTTTTATTTAAGTTATGTAAACTTTTTTTATTTCATGCATATAAACTTTATATATAAAGTCAGTGAAGACTAAATAACTAGTCTTTTATTTGAAATAATCGATAAACTGATTTTTTAAAATTCACCATAGTCGTGTAATTCAACAGTTTTTATATTTTGCCAAATACTTGTTGTTTTTGATTTTGAATTAGATTGCAATTTTTAGTGATTTGAATTTTTATCTACCGTGATATTCTTTTTAACTAACTTTTTTCATATTCTTACCACGTAATATTAGCGACTATTGCCAATATCTGCAACTACTACGAAGTCACACTTTTTGTATCGCCCCCGAAATGGAGTTTCTGGATCCGCCACTGGGAGAAGAAAGTGTCGATAGAAATCGGCCACAAAATCGTCTGTCCCAACGATTTGTGGCAACTTGCCGCATTCAAGTTCAAGCATACAATCTGAATGCAACGCAATACTTCAAGCAAAAATTTCATCTCGAATGTGTTCTAAGTTAATCTGGCATTAAAAAAAGAAAACTGCATCATTATTTTGCGATGGGACACCTTTGTTCTCTATAAACAATATACTCTAAAGCTGGCGTGTACAAAATATGTGATTTTTACATTAGCGCAGTTCACATGATCCTACATGTGATCCTACCTGATCCTAAATTTAAGATTAATAGAAATTAAAAAAGATAAACTAAAATTCAGATATATTTTTTGGAATTCATAAAAAGAAATACAGTATAAACCAATTGAAATTCGGAAAAGATCACTTTAATATCATAAACAACAACTAATATATAAATATTTAAATTGTTTATTTCCGTAGCCAAAACTATTACAATTTGGATTCTAATATATAGTTTTTAACTCCATTTGATATTTTCTGAATTTTAATTGATATTTTCTGAATTTCAATTGGTTTTTCTGAGCTAAAAATGGAATCATTTAAGTCCAATTGGTACATTCTGAAATGTTAATCGAATTTCTAATTTATTCTGAAAAAATGTAAATTTAATTTGCATACTTTCAAAATTTTTGATGAAGGGTAAAAAATACCATTACATAATGCGTTAATATTTTAACTAAATGGTACATGTAATAAGTTTATCTATTTCGAACAATTTCATAATTTCAAAACATTTCATAATTATTTGAAAAAAAACTAATATGCTTGATTTCCGAGTTAGACACACATATTAAGTGGTTTTATATCCCTTTGGCAGTTGTTTTACAAAATTTAATGACATCACTAATATTCGTTGTTATATTCATTCGATAGTTGTTGTTCTACTGCCCAGCAGGTGGCACGCATAAGACTGTGTTACAACCTGTCTTTTTAGATATCTTTGGTTACAACCACAACTGAAAATCGTAGACTCTAACCACAAGTACTTTACGTCTGAATTATATTTCCCACAGCACTGCCAGATCGAAGCTTTCTCATAATTATTCCCTACAGAAACTTATGGCCATGGTAGAATAACATAGGTAATCTTGTGACTAATCGTGATCCCTTTGACAATACTACCAGAATTGTCAAAATCATTTTTTTTTAAAGAAAACATAGATAACAGAGAAAACTTAAATTACTCCAATTGGATATTGTTGTGATGTGTTTAAAAACTTGAATAAAAGTGCGTGTTGTGCCAAAAACATTTGGGCAAGGAAAATGGGCCGAGTTTTCGTGCTCCAGCTGACGAGCCTAGAAGACAACGATGGAACATAGCATATGTCAAAAATTTTAAAAAACGATGGAACATAGCATATAACATAGCATATAGCATATAACGATGGAACATAGCATATGTCAAAAATTTTAAAAAAGATGCTCCTGTTTGCTATAGACACATCCACGCAAATGATTTTTTGGAAACTCATATAAATTACTTCGATTACATAAGCCTTTTTTAATTATGGCTACAATAAATAGCTAAAAACTAAAAAATTACAAACTTCTTAGTTACGACTTCGTGGACCACTTTTTAAGAACCACTGATATAGACCAGTATAACATTTAAAAAAAATAAACAAGTGTCACAAGTGTTAAGAAAGAAACTTAACAAATAGAAGCTTCTTCTATTTAATTTTATAATTCTAAAAGAATTGTATTTTCTAGAAATATATTTGAGCTTTATGCTAAATGGCTGCATGAAGCAACAGGTTGCAACAACTTATTCATTGAAATGCCACGCAACGTAACCTAGAAATCTTAATTCAACAGACTTCTACTTGAGGCATTTTTTTGAAGTGGAACTTCATAGACGGCGATTTGTTGAGGGTACAATTTTAGAGTCTCGTCACGAAAAATTTGCGTCATGAAAAACATTTCGAGCCTTGTCACATTTTTGTGTACACGAGCAATGATGCAACAAGAGAATATTATATATAAAATATTTCTGTGTAAGCAGTGAGGTTTGAACTCGTACCTCTTCGATTGATAATTCTACACGCAACCAACTGATTCAAAATCCTGTGTTGCGTTGGTTGGTTCATTCAATAGGGGTATTCATGATTCAGTGCTCTTGCAGTTGAGGACTTGTGCACTTAACTAAAACAAAATACACGTACGTCAAAAATATGCACTAGTGCTTTTCTACTATTGCTTTAAACTAGAGGACTTGACCAGTTAAGCACTTGTGTGCATTCATAGTAGAATTAGACAAGATAGTGTTAGGGCTGAATGTGTTCTCTTTCTCAGTGACCATAACTGTCAAACTTATTCATTTAGGTATTTTTGCCAATTCTTGCTTTTATATTGCATTCTCATGGGTTGCAGATTTTATATGAAATATAAACTTCGTTTTGACAGTTTCGGTCACCGGCTCTCCGTCCTAACACTACCTTGTCTAATTTTGCCATGTCTGCATTGAAAAATTTTGAGAGCTTTAAAATAGTGATGGTAATGTGTTCACGAAAACCTAACTGCACAAGCCCTCAAATGCACTTGCAAGCGCTTGGTGATAGTTAGTTGGAGGGTGGATAGATGGAGTAGTGTCGGTGAAGATTTGTTTTGAATTTGCACAGCTCAAAACTGCCGGGAAACACGCTCGCAGGGAGACTATTCCACAACTTAACCGCGCGACTAAAGAACGAATTATCGCGGTAATGCGAGGTTCTATTAGGCATCGATGCAATGGTAAAGGGGTGGGCTTGGACAGCTGCCCGAGTGGACCTGAGAAACACACGAGCTGGTGGCGGCAGGCCATGTATCTCCCTTGAACACTTCCCATGGTAATACCTATACAGAAGGCTTAGGCAACCTACATTACGTCGATGCTCGAGAGAGTTGAGAGAGGATGAAATACTTTCATCTCCTATCAAATATATCGCACGACGTTGAATTCGGTCCAGAAGCTCCAAATAAGAACTTGAAGCCCCTGCCCAAATGTGCGAATTGTACTCTATTTTCGGCCTAATATATGAGGTGTAGATCATGCGAAGATCAGCTGAAGTGAAATATTTTTTGCAGCGTTTTAGAAAACCTAGGTACTTGCCCGCTTCTTTCGACACATCGAAAATATGATCATTCCAACGAAGATCACATTGGATCGATATGCCCAGAACGTCAAGAGCGGCTGATTCCACAAGATCCACACCATTCATATTGAGGGGAGCTAAGGGGCAATCCATCCGCTTGTGGGTTAATAGACAACACTGGGTCTTGCTTGCATTGAACTCTACTCTATTAGCAAAACCCCACTCGGAGATTTTTTGTAGATCATTAAGGAGTGTGTCATTCATAGTTTGCCTTTTTCTCTCAATCTCCATAGAGCTTGGGCGTTTTTTGAATGAATATGAATGACAAATCCTGCTGTCGTCCGCAAACGAATGAATTGGGTTATGCGTCAACGATAGAAGGTCGTTGATAAAAACCAGAAACAAGGTTGGCGATTGAACTAAACCCTGCGGTACTCCTGCGTTGATGGCGTGCTTCTCGGACGAAATACCGTCAACTACGACTCGAATCGTTCTGTCCTTGTGAAAACACGTGATCCATCGAGCAAAATTACTACCAAAACCATATGCAGCAAGTTTTGACACGAGCGCTTTATGCCACACTCGGTCGAACGCTTTTGAAATATCCAGAGCAACAACCCTGCGCTCGCCGAAAAAGTGAACGCATTTATTCCATTCTTCGGTTAAGAACGCCATAAGATCACCAGTAGAGCGAGCCATAGGGCAAAAACCATACTGACGGTCATTGAGCAGTTGGTTGTGCTCCAGATAGTTCATAACGTTGAAGTTTATTACGCTCTCCATAACTTTGGAAAGCGTAGAGCATATCGCAATGGGTCGGTAGTTTGCAGGGTTCGTGGCATCACCCTTTTTAGGTACCGGCTGGACATTTGGTTTAATGCTTCTCATCTTATTGGGGATGAAAGACCGCATACCCAATAGAATAATTTCTTGTACCATGACAGCCGCGGCATTCACATTTCTATCAGCGAAACATAATTTCCAATTGAAGCTTTGGGGGATCACTTTGGGGGAAAAAAGTGGGTTCTATCACTAGTTGAATCAGTTGGTTCGATTCAGCAAATAGCTCAACATATTGTCCAACAGGTGTCAATTGGCCCGAGTGACGTAACCAAGCCGGGTTGTGGACATTGAAATCGCCTGCTACAACGATCTCACTGTCAGGAAACCCCAAAATATGCGTGATCGAATCAGAGAGAGAGTCCAGTTTGTTAAAAGTGGGCTCCCTTCCTAGATTTGGACTTCTATAAATAAAGCAGAAATGTAGCAAGTGATAGCGAAGCCTGAACCTAACCCACATTGAGCTAAACTCTGGATCGGTCACGTTCAGACTCCGCTCACACTGGTACGCTACATCTATTCTTATAAAAAGGGCAATGCCCCTATGCAAAGAAAACAATGGCAGTAAGCGATACCCAGGTATGTGAAAATCCAGTGGATCTGCATCCTCGGCCACCTGGGTCTCGCTCAGTGCCATTATTTGAGGCCTATGTAGAGTACAATGGACATAGACCGAGAAAAAATTCGCCCTCAGTCCACGAACATTGCAGAAATCTATGCGAAAATGACCCGACATTTCCGCACCATGCAAAAATCAAACAAATAAGGGCATACAAGGTAATTAGTTACGGCTGCAAGAGAGCTACACAACATGAGCAATATAAAAAGTACTGAAGCAAGTGTTATGCCTTTACTTCAGCACAATTCAGCCCACTGTGCAACCCTACTTACAAACGTAAATGTGAAAGGATGGGGGAGTTGACGGAACCGAAAAAACACAACAACAATAACTTACACAGCGAGGAGCATAGAAAAGCCCCTCGCGTGGTCAGCAAAAAAACTCAAATGCTGTCCAGCGATGTTGATGTTGCAGCTGGCGGCTCTCTGCAAAACAGGTTTTGCTGCTGAGTTGCTGTTGATGTGGTTACTGGAGTCACGGTGTTGTTGCTTGTGTTGCTTTGAGTTTATTTATTTTTATGTGTTTGCTTTTCTTTTTTATTGCAATTTAATGCTTTTAAATTTTTATTAAATTAAGTTATTTTAGTTAGTTTAGAGACAAAAAACATTTTGAACACTTGACGGAGAACAAATATCACACACGGAACATTTAATCGAAACAATAACAATGAACTGCAACATTAAAATGAAAATTAAAATTATACTCGGGGACGGACGGAGGCAGGTCTACGCCCTTTGAAATCACGAACTCAACTCCAACTCCAATGTTCACGCGTTAATGCGCAAATTATCTTGCATTTTCACACTCTTGGAATTCGCAGCAACCCGTGAATACCCCTTATATATTTTTGCTATTTTATATAATAATAATAATTGAAAACATTTACAGTACGCAGAATATTTTTTATGCAAATTTTGAATTGTATTTTTTTAAGATGCGCTCTTTCTCTTTGTCTCTTTCACAAAAATCTATTATTTTTTTATAATTTTAAGAAGTTTCACTTCTGTACTGTAAAAACGCTCTACTATATTTTTTGTGTGGAATCTATGTGTAGACAATTTTTGTGAACAAACAGTTAATGATAACATGAAACCCTTAAGTTCGATTTCATACCGAATTTCTAACCTATCTTTTTTAAATTTATAATTTTATTGTGATATAATTATTTTTCTTTTCATTTTACATGATGTGAACAATTTATTTTTATATATTTATAGGTACTAGTAATATTCTTAAATTTTTTTTACACTTACAGCTAGGAATACTTGTCACAAAAATTGACTTTTTAAAAAAATCTATAAAGTTTAGCTAAGAACAGGAATGTCCCTTCACGTTAATGTAGGAAATTAATTCAAATCGATTTAACCTATTTTTGGCAGCAAAACTAGACAAACCAAGTCTAAGGTTTTTTGCCATTTAGCCTATCTTGAATTTCCTGTAAGCTCAAACCCTTTGTCTCCATGACTACGAAGAGCACAAAGAAGAAGGCTATAACGCATAATATGGCAAACAGCCAGAAGGCATAATAGGCACCGAGAGCATCTAGAGCGGGATACCAGCGCGTCACAATGAAACCCATAACCCAACAAGTCGAGGCAGCTATTGAGGAAGCAATAGGCTTGACATTCGAAGGAAACATTTCTGCCAGCACCGCCCAGGGTAGGGGACCAAAGCCAACGCAATAAACAATATTGTACAAAATCAGCGCAGGAACAGGCAGCCAGACCACACTGTCCACGTCGCCACCAGTGAGCTTGATATAGAAGAAGGCACCCAGTGCAGCCAAGCCAATGCTCATCACACCAGCTGATACTAGCAATATGATCTTGCGACCCAAACGATCGGCAATAATTGGTGTCAGACCCGAGGAAGAAACCTGCACAATACCTATAATGATGGTGGAAATGGCGGGGTCCAGACCAGTATTGGCGCTGATGAAGATCGATTGACTGTTAAAGAGCACAACATTGATGCCGGACAGCTGCTGGAAGGCGAGCAGACCAGCCGAAATGAAGATTGCCTTACGATTGCCAGGATTTTTGAATAAGTCCACTATACTGCCTTTGTTGGTCATTGCCTCGTCAACATTGGTCTGAATAGTGTTCATTTCATCTTGAACGGTTTCGGCGCTCTGACCGCGTAGAAATTGTAATGATTTCATGGCATCCGATTTGCGTCCTTTGCCGGCAAAGTAGTAAGGACTCTCGGGCATGAAAAAAAATGCAGCATCAAAAACGATGGGCACAACTAGACAGCACCACTGCAGAGCTTGATAGGAAACATATGGGCCAATAGCGTAAACATAGAGAATACCACCTAAGAAAAATAAGAAAAAAGAGCAAAAGAAAGTGATCAAGTAAAGTTTCGAAAGGAGTGTAGCTAAGACTTTAACTCACCAACAATAAAAAGTTGCATAAAGGAACCGGTAGCACCGCGTATATTATCGGTAGAAATTTCACCCACATACATAGGTTGAACTGTCATCACGAAGCCAACGCCAAAGCCCTAAAATTTAGGTAAAAATAAAAAATTGAGATTAACAAAAAATCATCAAAATCTTGCACTTACTTGTATTAGACGCCCCAAAAAAAGCACCCAAACCTCGCTCGCAACCATCATTAGTATATAAGCCAGGATAAATAAAAGAGAACTAGATAAAAGCACCCACTTGCGACCAATTTTTTCAGCTAGTGGACCAGCAACAAAGGGCGCTTTAAAAAAAAATTAAATTATGATTACTCTTCGATTAGTAGAAGCCGAAATAATATCCACTAATCATCAAATTAACGTAAGCTCAAAATGTAAAATTTTTCAGTAGATACTTCTTTCATGTTTTGCCTATGGTAGGGGAAAGTGGTCACCCTTCGTACATGGGGCACATACATAGTTAGTATAACAGAAAAACTCAACGACTCACAATAACGCATTTGCTCCTGTGGATAGACATACCGGCTGACATGTTTTTGACGGGTATTCTCACCATTCACGTCACTTTGTTTGAACTGACAACTGTGTTTTCGTGCTCCTTGAGTAATTTTTGCACTAAAGCTTACGATCGCATTGTAAGTATAATTTTTATGTTATTAATAAAATAGTGATAATGAATTAATGTAACATTGTTTAGTTTGGTTTTTAATAACTAATATTTCTAATAACTAATTTGAATTTATATAAAATTTTAATTTAATTTTGTGTGAGGCGAAATATAAATTTGAATACAAGGACGATTCTTTACACCAAAAAGCTTTTCATAAAAATTTTTTAAAAATATTTGGTACCTATGTATTTTTTTATCTCTATATATATAATGCATCGTGATATGTTCGGATGCTTAAAACTTGAAAACTACTGAACCAAATCGGACTGAACCAAATAAAATGTTGCCACACCCCCGTTTACAGCACACAAATCAATAAAAATGCTATATTTAAGACGGATTTCGTCGTATTAAACTAAAATTTGGTAATTCAGTTTGTATGCTAACTTCCTGTAACTTGTAAAAATGGGCGTGGTCCCACTATAGCTACGCCTACTTTTTACAAAAGGTAAGGCCTTTTCCACACTTGGTCAACGCAATCCCAACACAACTTCAACGCAACAGCGAAAAAGTGGAAAAGCAATGCAACTATAAACCGAATGCTTTCAGACTTGCTTCAAAAGTCATGCAACATATAATAATTGTTATTATATAATAACTCATGTTTTTCGACTTCTTGCACTAATTTAATATTTAACACTTGCTCATTCATCTTGCAAACTATTTCTTCTTCTTTTAGATTCTATTAGTAACTAATTAATTAGCTTATTCACCTTGATTAATATAAAGCCTACTGCACTACAAATACTTCAATTCACAAAACAAACAAACTGATGCAACACGTCGCCGATGAAAATTGCGGAAAGTCGCGTTGCGTTGAACAGGTTGAGAACGTGTCGAGAACTTGTTGCGTGCAAGTTGCTTAATCTGAAGGTTCCGGTATAAATACACAGGCTAGCAACTTGAGTTGGTGTTGCGTTGACCAAGTGTGGAAAAGCCCTAAGAAGACCTGGTCCGATTGTGCTCTTTTGAAGCTGGATGCATACTGGTGTGAATGTAATAGAACAACTGCAATATTTAAAAAAAAAAACCTGCAATTGCTGGATTCCAATATGGAAATATCTGAAGCAGATCTCTCTTATGTAAGATTCTTTTTTGTTTTGTTTTGTATTAATTTTAAATTATAAACAATAGGAGCCAAACACATGCACTTTAGCAGGCAGACCAACATTAAGTTACGAGAAATGTTCAGAAAGGTCAAAGAGGAGAAAAGTTGAAGATTTAGTTGCTGCTGCTTCGCCCGAGGCACTGAAAAAGGCTTATATATTTATATGGGTCTGTCCTATAGCCAATACAATATGATGAGGTCAATCGTAAATTCTGTTCATAAAGATTGTTTTCCATCTTATTATGACCTAAAAAACCTAGAAAACAGCTTGATACCAAACAAAGTAGTTAGCCCTGAAAGCTCTGCCAAAATTGGAACTAAATTTAACGATCCATACTTAAGAGATGCATTTTAAGATGTTTCAGTGATGAAAAAATTTTGTTGGAAAATAATAGAGCGTCTTCTCCAAAGTTTTGTCACCCGATTAGACTTATGCAAATAAAGGAGAGCCCAGAACTGATAAAAGTGAGAAAGGAAAAATTGAAAATGGAATTAAAAATTTAGTCCTATATTTTTATGATAATTGGGGCACACAAAAACTTGTCATTTTAGAATTTTTTTGACAGGTGCAGTGTTATATGTTTTAAGTTCAAATAAAAGCTCAACTTCATGCCAAGCCAACAGAAATAAATTCGGTACTGGTTTTTGAAAGAAAAGTCTCAGAAAATTTGTTCTACATGCCTACACTACATGCCAAAATTAAATTCTTCGAATACTTACTTCATATAGGGTACAAATTGCCTATGAAATCCTGAATAGTTAAGACGATCGAGCAAAAAGAAATAATATCACTTGAAATCACTCCTCAATGAATTAAGAAAAAAGCAAAATTATAATAAATTCAAGCAAATATTTCCTAAGTTATTATAAACTATAGCCAAGTTTTTATAAACTCAAATAGCAAATTTTTAATAAACTCAAGCAAATATTTGCTAAGTTATTATAAACCCACGAGCACAGGTCTATTCTTAATGAAAAAAATTAGGCTACGATTAGTTAGCAATTGCGATGGATAAATCAATGCACTTACACTCACGCGGATGAGGTTCAAGCAGGGCTCACAAAAACTCTCAATTGAAGAGAAAAATTGCACTCCTCCTCATCAATATTATTCAATTGACGTACAATTCACTTTGTTTTCCTCATTCGAGAAGAAAAAAAACTTAAGCGCTCTTATGTTAAATATTCAGAGTGATCAAAACTTTTTCTTCGCTCTTTCATATTATTCGCTCGTAGATTTGAATAATAATCTCCTCAAAAAACTGAGTTGGACAACGCCTTCTCTTTGTTATTCATTTATTATTTCTCGCTTGCCAGTTTTTGCAAAGATAAACTCATTTCATTGGAATTTTTGTGTTCGTTCATTTATTTCGAGTGATCTTGTTAATTAAAACTAAATACGTATTTTATGATGAACTATATTTTTTGCATTTCTTTAAGTACTTAATAAATTTTTCAAATGTTTATTTTGTTTATTTGTCTTATGTTGTTTTTGTTTATTTGTCTTAGTTTCTTATAATTTCATACAATATAATGATTTTTTAAGTTTTTGTTATGAAATATATTATTAAGAAAAATACTTAATATTACTGATTTAAATCATTTCAACTTATCCCAGCAAAATTGTTGATTCAAATGTGACATACATTCTTACGGACACTGCTTCTAGAAGACATTCTATGAAACCAATTGTGCTTATTCTTAGCCTTATCAAGAATTGCTATCAAAAGGCATTCTCATAAACTACTTCTGGAAGAGTAGGGTTTATTAAACTCCCAATAAAACCCAACCACTTCTCATTCCCAACACCAAAATCGCAAGAAAATCTGGAAAAGGGGTATTTTCTGTGGGATTTTTTTGACCTCCCTATTCACAAAAACCATTTCATTCCATGGAATGCCTTCTTAAAGTTCTCCTGGAAAGCACCTACTAGAATCCTTTCATTGAAGGACTCAAAGAAATCGTCCATTGAAAAAATTCTAAAAGCACTTCTAGAGAAAACTAAGGAAAGCGTTCCTCCCAATGACATGCATATGTTAAAAGAATGCCTTCTGGGTATGAAAGTGGAAGGGATGGAATTCAAGACTTTCCCTTCCACTTTACCTTATTTGGAAGCACTTTTTTTGCTGGGATTATGTGCGAAGAGCTTAACTAAAGTTTCGCATCAAATGAAAGCGAGCGATTCAATGAAATAAGGCCCAGTTATAATAGACGTAACGTAATGTAGTGAAATGTCACTGCAGCAGTGTGGTCTGTCACTAACTGTTTCAATCAATAGTTTTCTTATACGTGATTATAAGTGATTATAAGTGATTATAATAGAAGTAACGTAATGTAACGGGACGTAAAGATCCTTGGATTTCGATTTCTACGTTACTTTACATTACGTCTGTTCAAAGAACAACTAAACATTGAGGTTAGATTCGATTATTGCGCTATTTTATATTGTTGAACTACGCTTTTTGTTGAGTTTTCGTTATTAATGTGATAGTTTTATGTATCCACAGCTATGGATGACGAAGATTTAATTGTATTTGTACAGGAACGTGCAATTATTTACGACAAACAACTGCCTGGCTACTGCCTATTATAATTGCTACAACGTTTTCTTACATTACGTCCCATCACGATGACAGTTGACAACATTACGTTACTTTACATTACGTCTATTATAACTGGGCCTTTAATCATTTCAAAATTCACGAGCGATGAAAGCTCAACATTTCTCATCAATACGACGCCGCTCTTTTAAAATCTTTCAGCATACAAACTCACGAACGAGGAAAGCAGCTGAGGAGTTGGTAGATTGCCTCTATCCATTAGTGTTGTTCCAGTGACACTGAAATTTCTTGTCTTACCATATTCTAATTTTTTCTAGAATGCAGCCTTTTGCTAAGCTACAGAATGGTTCAGGTCCTATAAGAGCTCGAGACGCTCCTCGTTTGGCAAGGCAGTCCGCCCTTTCGTTGCCCTCGAATCCTTCGTGACCTAGAAGCCACCATAGTTATATTTTGTTGCTTCGTCACAGCGTATTTAATATCTCTACGCAGTTGGATTCTTGATTCAAGTTCGCAGGCTTGAAGGACTTTTAAAGCCGCTTGACTATCTGAAAGTATGTAGATGTGAGCTCCCGTTACTCCATTTTCGAGTTTTGACCCATCAGTGTACCATTTCTGTGAGCCAGGATCAACTGTGAAGCTATCATGCCTCCATAGTTGCCTATTGGGTATAACGACCCTGTAGCGTTTTGAGAAGCTTACCTTCGACAGCATCCTGTCTGGGATTTTTGAAAAGGGGTCATTTTCGAAGGTTTCGAGTATCTTCATGTGACTCGTAAAATTCCCTGCCTTGTAATCACCGATTTTCTCCATTCTTAGTGCATGTCTAAGTGCAAGGCATACTTGAGAAGATGTTTTCTAAAAAAGTTTATTATTTATGCTAAGAATTTTATTTGCATGTTAATTTTACATCTTCAGTGTAAGTAAAACAAATATTTTCTTTTTTTTAACATAAACTTTTTATATATAAAGATGGCGCTGAGGTTAGTGTGCTTAAAAAAAGTATAAACTCAGGCCACATCATAGCTCGGCTCTAGATCGTCAGCACAAAAAAAAGAAAAATGCATTCGAAAATGGACATTTCAGTGCACATTTTTTACCAAAATTGAATAAAAATATGGAAAATTAAGAAAATTATGAAGCGTTGAGCCGAATAATTTACATTTTTTTTTACCATATTGTTGCGTGTAAAAACTAGAAAAATTTTACAAAGACGCTCATTTTAGTAAAGGATGTTAAGGATTACATTATGAACAGATTAAAAAAAAGTCAAATAAAATTGGTAGATTAGTTTATTTGCAGCAGTGTGGCACGTTTCGAAGAAGTATGTTTTGAGAAAAAAGCATTTACAGATACTCTGGTAAGTTAAAGGTACTCTGGCGCAAAAGGGTTTTAAGCGCCAAACCGCAGAATCTGTATTTTAAGCAGGATTGGTTTGATATTTTTTTTACAAATTCTTGAATAGTATAAATATTCTTAAGCAAAAATCAATTAAAAATATTTTATTTTTAAAAAATTGTTTTCCCATAACCTCCCTTAAAATATTTTGCATATTTACAATATAAAACATTGTTACACGAAGTGTTCACAAAAAAAAAATAAGAAACTAATTCAGTAAAATTTTATTTTGTTTTTCTGTAACACTTTTCAAAATTAAACTCATAAAATAAAATAAAAAAAAAACTATTTCAAACAATGCAGATAATTTCTTCCTTCAAAAGTCCCGATAATTTTTCTATCAAACGTTCCTTCCTATTCCCACAAGCACGCCGCTTTATTAGTATTTTGCTAAAAAAACTTGTGAGTTTGTTTTTAATGGGTCTTAAAGACTCCTTAACAGCATCGACAAGATCACATTTTGATTCAACGAAGTTAAATTGATTTTCGTTTCTTTCGTTCTTCGAAAATTTTTACCACATTTCATACAATTCTCATTTAGTGATGGGGAATGTGTACTCTAAAAAAAAGGAAAATGAAATGGAAGCGATCTTGTGCGAAACCCCAAATCAGTTTTACGAATGAATAAACACATATTAAACATATACTGAAAAATCAGCCTGGTGTCAAGCGGTGGCAAATAAATCCCACCTTCTGGAAGTTTAAAAATAAAACAACTAGCGCAGAAATAGCACTTCTAACAATTTTGAAAAATTTCCAAAATATGTATCTATTGTATTTTCACACTTGTTTTTAATAAGATTATATAAATCATACCTTCCACTTGAAATTCCATTGCAAACGTTTAAAAAAAAATATTGTAGAAAAATGCACTTGCGCCTTAAAAACTGCACTAAATAAAACTGATAATCAAAATAAAATTATTAAAACTAAATTCCTGTTTTACTCTGCTTATTACTTTTTTTTTTTTTTTTACACATGCAATAAATAGAGTTCAGCTACTACAGCTTTTTCGCACTATCTCCACATTAGATCATCTTAAGAACAATTAAGAACAATAAATTACTCAATTTATTACTTATTTTCCAGTGACAAAAAAAAATTCTTAATGCCATCTCTTTTTAATCATTACTCAACAACTTGTACAGTTATTTTCTCAAATTTTGTCCAGCTAGCATGTTCTACACGATTCACTGTGCGACTGTCAAAAATTCATCCTAGTGAAAAGTTTCCGTTTGGCACATAGCCTATATATGAAAGTGAACAACATTGACAGATATCAGGTTAAAAAAGTGAACTCACGTACACAATATGTGAGTTTCACAAGTTGTGCAAAAAGTTCATAACGCCATTCTCAGATCAGCAGATTTTCGACTGCAAAATCGAAGTTTCCTATCTGGTTATCTGTGACAAAAAGTTCAGCGGCTTTTCCTCTTAAACTTTCTGAAAAAAGTATGCTCTCACAGAGTTCAGAATTTTTTAGATTCTGACCTGAATTTACAGAATTCTGATCTCTTTTGAGCTGAGAAAAGAACGGAAAAGATGCAACATTTTTTCACTCTTGTAGTGAATTTCGATGTATTTGCGATTGAGGTTATATTAAGTGCCGACTAGGGAGTCCAATCATGGAAGATTTTCTTGATCCCTGGATTATCAGAATTGAAAATCTCAATCCTGAGATTCCGGGACTAGTTCGGGATTGAAAACTTTTATAAGAAAATAATTCAAAACCATTTTAATACAATTTTTAACTATTTATTACTTGAAACTAAAAAATGTAAATTAATTAATTACATTTAATTAATTAATTACATTAAGGGTATTCACAGCTGCGTTGTTGTCAGTGCAGTTAAAAAACTTCGTGGCATTGATACCACTATTTACCGAGCGGTTTTTATAATTTTTGTTGTTTTACATGAAATCTCTAAAAACCAGAAGCTTGGTAGTCTGAAGAAGCCCTATGATACAATATGTTTAACGAACGTCGTTTTTAAAATTCCATAAGCAACTGATCGGTTTCCAGTCATTTTTTAATTGCAAAAATAGAAGAAGCTCAAAATGCTAGTTAAACTTTTTTATGCCATATATTAATAAAATATATCATTATATATTATATAAAATATATCAATTGGATAGCTAATTGATTTGCATAGTAACAAAAAGCTATAGTGGGAGGTTCCCAATCACAAGTTTTGTGGTTTTAGACCAGTGACGGGCAGCTTTGCACACCTATACTTTCTCATCTTGAGTATGTATTAGTAAGCGCTTTAAAGCTCACACTGAAAACAAAGTAAGGCTAAAGCGCTTTTAGCAGAAATCTTACTAGGCATTATGGGATATTTTTTTTGCTCGGTTTTGTATTGCGAAATTAAATTAATAAGTAGTGGACGGAATGTAAAAAGGAAACAGACCGACAGACAAATAATTTTAAATACAGATAAGCAGACGGAAATGTAAAAAGGGCTGCTAGTAGTAGAAAACAAATATGTTTTTTATTGTGCTTATGTTGCTTATTGTGTTTTGCCAAGGCTAAACTGACAGCGTAAGATGCTTTCATTATACGTATTTGGAACTGATCACTATATGATTTGATTTGTGGACATGCCGCTTTTAAATAATTAATTAATTTCTTCATCGCATACCCCACAATAACCTTATATTGGCCATGCAAATTATCGTAATGCCTTGTTGTGCATAATTTTTTAATTTTACCTCTTTGATGCCACGCCATGCCGTTATTTTCTTAAAATAAAAAATTTTTTCATTCATTGTGGAAATTAAGGTTGGAAAAGACTTTTCAAAATTAAATTTTTTGTTTTAATAATGTTTAAAGTAATACATTAAGTTGATCTACGCGTCTTATTTTCATTAGAGAGTTTTGTTCGGTTACAAATACTAGTATAAAAGCCTTTCCTACGACAGGTCCTCCGCACGCTTCTTTTTTGGAGCCATTTGCCGAAAGCACTTTTATCTCTTCTTAAAGCTTGATTTTTTATTCAATTGATTTTTGAAAAATAAAAATATAACACTTTACGTATTGAAGCAGTGTTGAAAAGGTAGTTAGATCAAAAACGTACTATTGTAAAAACCTAATATTATCATTGATAAGTATCAAATATCAAATATTTAAATCAGTATGTCTTGTAAAAGTACTTTGCTGTTTAAAAATAACACTGCGCGCTTTTTTGTATCTTTTTTCTCTGTATTTGATAATTTAAATATTTTGCACTTAATTTTGGTATAAGGAATCTCGTGGTGACATTTTTTTAACACTTTACCGAACATTTTAGAACAAAATTTTTTTTTAAGATATTTCATAAATTACCCAAGATATGCACTCATTTTCATGTTGATAACTCTTGAACCATTAGGATTTTCATTTTAATTTCTTGGGTAAAGTTCTTTCTATAATTCTGGCCAGTAACTTTGCTGAATAAATGAATATGAAAAAATCGCTTCCAGCGAGTCTTATCGAGTGATTCTTACAAGTCAATCGAAAAAATTCGAACAACACTGCGTATGAGTAACATTATTTGCTTTGAAGCGTTGAAAGCGGGCAAGACATATGTAGCTTATTAAAGGTTTAAAGACAATTTCAAATAATTTTTCGTTATATATTTGTTCAACAAAGTTGTTGGCAAGAATAATAGAAAGAACTTTGCTGAAAAAACCTATGAAAATCCTAATGATTCAAGAGTTCTCAACATGCAATTGAGTGCATCTCTGGACTAATAAAAAAAAAATTTTGCACTAAAGTCTTCGGTAAAGTGGCAAAACGGATGTTACCACGAGATTCCTAATATTAAAACGAAGTGAAAAACGTTGAAATTATAAAATACAAATTTTCGTGCCGCAATTATGCCTTTTATTAAGATGTGTATACTTTTAGGCTGAACAGTTTTAGAGATATTGGGCATGGAACAGCGTGTTTGCCCTTTATATATTAAGATAACGCGCACCGTTTTGATTATATTCTAGTTGGAGAAATAGTTGTACGATAATCGTAAGCAATTTGTAAGTTTCGATCACGATTGCCTTCACCACACAACAAAATTATTTCCTGAATCACAATATCTGACAATTTTGAAATCTTTACATAGCTGACTTCCCGATGTTGCAAACTCTTCTAAAAATTTGCAAAATCTTTGCTCCGGTGATTCACACTCATCGTCCTAACAATATTTTTCAGCCTCAATAAAAGGTTTTTCTAATTCTATATTCATATAAACTTGAATTGAAATTAAGTTGCATTTACATGAATATTTGTAATAGAAATTTTTTTTATTAAAAATCCCGGGAACCCAGAAAGAAAATTCCGGGATTTTAAATTGCTTAAATCATCTGGGACTGACTTTCCTAATGTGGATACACTTCCTGCATGTATATTGGCCAATCTAAGACATGGTCTCTAACCAAAATTTCGTCTGGCCGTTAAGCAAAATTTACAGTTATTCACCCATCAAGCCAGGCGTGAGAACATGTAGGGTCATGTGAACCCCGCTTATGATAGAGAGAAAAAAAAGATGGCGAAAATTGTAAAGTTTGATAGACAAGCAGACAATGTGTGGCATACGCCAATGAAGTAAGACACAGCACACGAATTACAGCACACGTAATTGAGCAAAATTTTAAAAGATTGATAGGCACTTCCCTACAAGAAAACTATCGGTTATTTAATTAAAAAAAACGGTTTTTCTAAACTGAAATTTCGGTTACATCTTCATACAAATTTTCGGTTATGATAGGAAGAGCCTCGGGAAGAAAGTAACCGAAACTCATGTATACATGTGATCTGGCATCCCTTTCTCACACGTTGTTTTTTTATCAATTCCTAAAACCATCGAAATATAGGTTTCTCGCTCTCTCTAGTTAGGGCTAACATAAATACAGGTTATAGATAGCCAAATCTCCCCAGCAAATATAACCGAAAACTCAGTTATATGTAACCGTTAGACATAACGTATAAATTAGTTTTACATAACGTACTACTTAAAAAACAAAAATGCATGTAATTCGTTGGTGTAAAAAACAAATGATTTAGATTTATTATAAAATTTGTATTGTTGCTGTTGTTATTGTTGTTGCTGCTGCTATATGCCCTGAACACATTCACGACTACACGACATTACGACTCGACATGAAGAAGGAGTCAACAATATGGAAAAATCATACAATTGCTTCATTCTTGCATACACGAACCCTTATATTTGCGCTGTTGTCGCTCGTCAAATTAGAAATAATTCTAAACCGGCGACAGCAACATTGTCATATCGCTACTACATTTTCACCAAATTCACCTCCATAAGAATAGCATGTAAAAATAATTTGACAGTTGTCGCCACGTCCAAGGGCGTAGGCAGGATAAAAATTAGGGGGGGCAGGGAAAGACCTTATAAATTTTTTTACCATATCTTTCATTCATGAATTTTGCGAGTCAATAGAAATAGTTAAACATGAATGTATGGTGTCTTATAACCTGATGTTTTATATGTATATGAAAATATATATATCGACTCTAAGGGAAAAAGACTTTCAACTTATGTATATTAAACAAACGCAAGCCATGAGATCAAATAAAATATGGTTTAAAAATATTAAAAAAAATTCAAAATAACTCAAAGTCAGGAAACCTCAACGAAATAATACAAAACATTAAATAAAAAAATAATTTTTTCTTATTTGAATATAAGTCGCCGAGGATTTTCCGCAAAACGGATAATAGTTTCGTCTAGAATGTTTTCCTGGTTTTCTGCCACAAATTTGCGATGAACACTCAATATGCACAAACCTATAATTAAAGAGTTTTGCAAATTTTTCTGAATTGAATATCATGCGTATTGATCAATTAACAAATCCAACTTGGCGGTGTTCAGTTTTTTTTTAATGTTTGCTCCAACTCACAGATAGCTGGCGTTGACTGCTTACCATATGGCAGCTCTCGTCAACTTAAAATGTAACTCTGGCTGTAGTTACAAATGAAAAGATTGCTACGATTAACTTACCACTGGCAATAGCCGAGAGAGGTATTTTAAATTTGTAACTTTTTTTTGTATGATCCGGCCAAGTGCCGAAAAAACGAGAGTGGAAAATATTTTGAAGCAATTCAATATTGGCAATACCCACATTTACTTGGTTACTTCCGATACTTAAGCCTCCAATACAAACGGTATTGAAAAAAGTTATTTTAATTTCTGTCTAACGAAAAATGTTGCAGGTTTTTTCTTTTATAAAATACTCGACCTAAAGCTCTAAAAGTTTTAAACTTGTAAAATCATGAAAATGTTACAATTTAATTATAAAACAAAAAATGTCAACATTATCTACTTCATGTAAATATCTTAGTTTTTAAATTCCCGTTTGAACAGTATTCAATATTTTACCAAATTGTACAATATCGGGGAAAAAATTCAGATTTAGGGAAATTTCCCCCTTTTCCCTGCCTACGCCCTTGGCCACGTCGTTGCCGTCTTGAATGTGTTCAGTGCATAGTAGAATAAGAGAAGGTATATGCTTTTCGGATAGACAGACTGTCAAAACGAAATTGACAGCTCATACAAATTCTGAAAACGATGAGAATGCGATAAGAAAGCAAAAATAGGCAAGAATATCAAAATGCTTGAGTTTGACAATTCTGGCTATGAGAAAAAGAGAGCAGTCAGAAATGCATATACCTTTACTAGTTCTACCATGGTTCAGTGCAATAGTTAGCCACTTCCATGGCAGAATAACCAGGTAGGGTAAAGAGATTCACCACACCGACAGCTAATGTCAAAATCACAAAATACAGTGCTGCCGTATCTTCAAAGAAAAATCCATGATTGTATCATTAAGGGTATCATTAAGGGTTTTTAGTGTGGCTAAAAAACCCCGTAGTATTAATACCACACTTTACCAACCTGTTTTTATATACTTATGTTGTTGTTTTACATGAAAGCTCTACAAACCAAAACTCTGGTAGTTTTAAGTAGCCCAATGATATGTTTGATGAAAGTAGTTTTTAAAGTTCCATAAACAGGTGTTGCTTTATGTGTTTTTACAGCAGTTTGACTGTTTCTTTGTATTTCGTTTGTTTTCCAATAAGCCAATTAGATTCGTTTGTTGTGTATGTGTTTTTTGTGTGCATGTATTTTCGCATGTGATGTAGGCTGCACATTTATGCGCACTGAGAGCGGAATTGTTTAATTTTATTATTATTTATACTAAACTGGAAAACGGGTAAGTACAAGATTTATTTTTAAGCAAAATTTGAAGAATTTGCTGATGTAATAAGGTAGATTGAGCCATTCGCTCTAATTTCATTGTTTCAGACAATCGCGCTTTTGTGTTTTTGATTTTTTTTAAATTGATATTTATGTTAAAATTAAGAATTAAAAAAAAAGGCAAAAAATAATGGGCAATAATAAATTAGTAAAAATAAAACTTTAAATTCACGTAAAAACTTACTTTATCCCATTTACCCTCATAAAAATTCCCCTCAAAGCATTTGTCTCACAATAATCAACAATACTGAAAAGTGGCATCGCTAAAATTAATTTTGACATTAGCTGTCGGTGTGGTGAATCTTTTTACCCTAGCGAATGTTGAAATACTCACTGCATTATTGGCCACATTCAGCGCAGACAACTGTTGTGAACTGTAATGGTGGCGCTACCTTAGTTCACGATGTTTTTCTCTGAATGTGTTGCTATTCTACACGTCAGAAGTTAGATTCAATTTAATTTTTATGTAAATTTAATTCAATTGCAAAGGTTTCTCACTTAAATTTGCTGCGTTCTTTCTGCGTTTATTAATTTAACAGCGTCAGTAACAGCATCTGACAGTTAAGCTTACAGTTGTGTTCATGTAGCATAGAATTTGTTCGCTCGATTAAAAGGCGTTCGCTACTTTATCAGTTTGAGTTAGCGCTACCAAATATGTACCATTCAGCGAATTTTTACACAACAGTTGCCAACTGTTGCCTGCGCTGAATGCGGCCATTGATATTGGCAAGTGCTTATTTTTTTATTGGTAGCGAAACCAAGAATGGTAAATTACAATGGCGGATATGCCTATTTCTTGTAGGGTTGTCTCGTCGTGCCCTTCGTAATTTTGCTCGATCATGCATGCTGTAATTCGGCCCCTGCGTCGGACGAAGCCAAAAGCAATTCAAATTGTCTTTCAAGGTTGTTTCGTCTAATCAATAATTCACGTATGGTTCCAATCAATTCTTTTAAATTAATCTATCCCTTTCCTTTCAAGTTGGTTTGGGCATTTTAGTTCACTAAAAAGATCGCTCTTTTAAGTTCAGCTGAGTTTAATGAACTAGTTCGTTCATATAGTTCTTTTAGTTCATTTAGTTCGTTCGCTCTTTTAGTTCGCTTCGTGCACTCGTTCATGTCGTTAGTTCGTAAGGTCTTATAGTTCCTTTGGTGTTTTAGATATGTTAGATGTGTTAAGTTTGTTGGCTCGTTGTACTTTTTAGTTCAATAGGTCTTTTAGTTCGTTTTGTTTGCTCTTTCATGATCAAATCTATAAAATGAAACGAACTATATGACCGAATCAATCATTAACTGTGGACATAGAAGAAATTTACATAAAAATACTACATATGGGGCATTCCACACAATATTTGGCAAAAAAGTTTTTTTTACCGTTCATTAGTGAAAAACTGTATCAGCACGGACTCAAGCCATTGTTGAGTAAAACAAAATTTTTTCTAGTTCATTTTGATCTGACTCGCTGCAAAATCGATTGAACTAAAGGAACTAAAAGAACGAGAATCAATGAACTAGTTCACATAGTTCTTGAGTGCGAATAGTTCAATTAAACTAGTTCGTTCGTGAACTACCCAAGCCTACTTTCAGGTCAAAAACCAAACTTTGTTTGTATAAGGCGCATGCCTTGGTTCTTTGATCTTACAAAAAAAGATAATATCGAAAAAAATCCATGCTAAAAACAAATGCTTTGCATGTTATTTATAAAACGAAATTTAAAAAAGTTTTAGAACGTGTTCTACAAAGTGAGCACATTTTTCATTAAATTAAATATATAAATATTTAATCACACGAACTGAATTAATAAACTATAGTCTAATAGACGAAATATAGAATTTTACTGATTTGTGGGCAATAAGAGAGGGTGTGGTAAATTTTAACTATGCCTTTTAAGCCCAAATTTTTATCACATATATATATTTCAACGCATAAAATACGAACAAACATTAATTTTTATGTACTAGATTTGCGTATAAATTATTCTCAGTGCAAAGAGAACAAAACAACACAGAAGCGTTAAATGTAGTGGTGCCCATACCCGTTGATGAGCTAAGCTTCCAAGCAGTCTCGAGCATCATTGAAGAATTGTTTTTTGGTGATTTCTTAAAGAAACTTGCTGCATAAGCCAAACTTGCAGAATATTATTGAAATGAAATGTATGGCCGAATCAACATGTTTCATCCATGAATCGCAAAAATCACGCATGATTCTTTTACGATTTCCTTAACAACAGAACTACTGGGTTTTTATAAACATCAATAATTATTGAAGTTGCAATTAAGATCGTTATACCTTAGTTACAAAAAAAAACTATATTTGTTGTTTAACAAATGAGTTTTTAGGAATTTCTTATACAATTGAAGAAAATAACGTGATAAACCACATGATCTAAAAAATCAATTTATTTTAGGTTGAATACATTACTCAATGCATTGTCAACAACCACTGAAGAGATTTTGGCTATTTCTTATTAATTTTGTAACCTATTTGTAAAAGTTTCCGTGTTAAATTCAATTTCTTCATACAAAAATACATTTTTTCCAAACATTAGAGTCGATAATTACAAAAAAAAAAATTTTTTTTGTGGCTTATCATGTTCTTGCAATATGCCCTTCCATTAAATGTAAGTTCATTTAATACAGTTCTAAATATTTTGTAAACAAATTTTAAAATTGCTTTTGAATTCAACTTTAATGCAATTGCTTTAAATTGCAGTTTTAGTGCATTAGCAATTTATTTGCCAAATTATTTGTTTTTGTTCTTTTTGTAAATCAAGCGCGTTGATGAAAAATGTATCTCTTACGTTAATTTGACGATAGCATTATGATATCTCGGAAGTTGCTCAACCTACCTAACAAAGCTCCAATGGGCAGAATTGAGGAAATCCATGCATCTTCCTCCGAGTCAATCTTATGATCTAACGGTGAATCGGATGTGTCATCCGATTTAAGTTTTGGTGCAATTGGCGATGTCCAGCCCAGACAAGTGCCGACAGCAAATGCGGATAAATTGGCTATACAAAATAAAAAAAAAAGAAAGTACATTTTTATTAAAACAAAACAAACTAAATACCCGACCAAACAATCAGGCAGGAAAGAGCAATCAAGTCGCCACTTTAAGATATTTGTTAAAAACCCAAGTATTTAGCTTATTTATTCGAACTCAGCTCAAGCACCTCTTCGCTTCCTCAGATGATAACGATTTGTTACGTTATTGAAAAGCAAAACATTACCAGCATATAGAAGGTATCACTTAACATCCCAAAGCGATGATTTTACTCATGACTTTGGAATTTTTTTTTACATTTTACTCATGATCGCGAGATGATTTATCGCTCTCTCTCTCTCTCTCTCTCTCTCTCTCTCTCCATCTCGGTTTAAACTTACCAGCTATAGCTGCCATAAACATGCGTACAGTTTTTACGGGCTCCATTGTATTAGTGGTAGAGGTACGTCCGTCGCTTATTTGAAAAGGACTCACTTCTGTGCACTTGATATGTTGTTCTTCTGAACTCATTTAATTTTCAGACACACGGCGTACAAAGGTGTAACAGCTGTAAGGCAAGAATTAAGAAAAAAGAAACGTCATTAATGTGTCGTCAGTGTCAAAGTTGATGGTTTGATTAATTATAGTGTAAGCATTAGAGATTAGGCAGGAACTATTAGAAGTGGTGTCGAATGGTGATTATATTCTTATTTTTAAAGAGTTATAAGTTGACGATAGATAGATTTAAGGATGTTAATACTATTTTCAAAGTAAAGCCAAGATAGCATTAAGATTTTTTTAAAATTAAAGAAGTTTTTACATTTGTCCACTCATATTAACTCATTTTTTAATAAAACTCTTAAATATGTAACAGTTTTACGCTTATGTAAGCCTCAGCCATTATGCTCGCGTTATGTCTTTTGGTAATGTCTTTCGCGTAATTTCTTTCCTTAATGCAAATTTATTTTTAATTGAAAATTTATGTATCATATTATTAAGTTTTGTGTTGTTAAATGCATTCTTATTAATTGTGACGAACATTTTAAATGTGTAAGGGTTAACCAATCTTAAAGTTCTAAAGGATGTTCACATAATATCTACATATATAAAAATTAATGTACGTTTGTTTGTTTGTGTGTCCTGAATACATTTCTTTCTTCTATGAAAAGATGAAACTTTCCATATTGGTTGTTCGCATTAATGCGCAGGTTTTATTCGTAGTACGGACATCGTTGGACAAGGGGCGTGGCACCTTCCATACAACCCAAATTTGAGATATCGAATAGCTTTTTAGCTATAGTTCGCACAGCCATTGAATTTGGCGTTTTACTGATAACATTTTATGGGCGTTGGGAAAGGAAGCGTGGCACCTCTCATGCAACCAAAATTTGAGATTTTGAATAGCTTTTGCGTTACAATTCGCACAGCCTCGGAATTCAGTATTCGACGACAATTTGCGATATCGAATAGCTTTGGAGTTATAGACCGCACAGTCTCGAAATTCAGTACTCGAACTCAATTTATACATGCAGTTTAACTGATAACATTGTATAGTGTCTAACAAGGGGATGTGGCACCTCCCATACAACCAAAATTTGAGATATAATATAGCTTTGGAGTAATACACTCAAAAAATTATTGTTCTTAAAATCAATGAATCGCGTTCATAAACTGCAATTCATTGATTTTAATGGACAATTCATTGGCGCAATGAATGAACTCATAAACTGTTTTTGTGTTTAATGATTGCGTTCATTGTCTTTATGAATAAGCGTTCATTAAATTTAAGCTTCGATCGTGACAGTAACTTAATGATTTCTTACATTGTACCAATGAACCAATACATTAAAATTAGAGTATATATTCATTAATTTATCTCAAATTTAAAGAAAACGTTCATACAGACAATGAACGCATTCATTGTGCCAATGTAAAAAACATAAAATTTTAGTAAGTATCTATAGATTTTAATTTTTTAAGAACGCGTTCATTCCGACAAACAACGCGTACATACTGAAAATGAACGCGTTCTTTAACTGCTGTGCACGTTTTCTTAAACTATTGGCTATAACGGTGAAATGCTATTGAGAAGCAATGCTTCAGCTTCAATTCAGTTTTGTTAAAATTTTGTGCTGTGAATAAAAAATTACATAAAAATTTAATATCAAACTGAATTTGATTGCTGCTGGCAAGCCTGTAGTCACTTTAGGCTAAATGAAATAGTAGGAAAAGGTGTACCACTATCAGAAATTTTTTGCAAATGACCACAATACAAAAAACCTAATGGATATCGCTTGGTAAAATGTACTAAAATTAAAAATTGTTTTCTGGATATAATTATTTTTTTTCCTCCATACAGATAGATAAGGATTTTTGCTTAGCTTTTGATAACCATTCAGACTTTTTCACTGGCTGGTCAGATAATTTCAACAACATTACGAACTTCATGTCAAAGGATAACCATGTAAAAGACAGACAAGTCAAATCGATGATTGACAAATTAAATGGGAGTGATAATGATAGTGGTACGTAATTTAATGCTTAAGTTCTATACAGAGTTATCATGGTAGTTCTTTGTAAAAAGAATGAGGGTATTCACAAGGTGTCCTAAATTTGTATAATATAAGTGAAAGGATTTTCTCATTTTTTCCTTTATTAGTACAGCGATTTTTTTTTTTTAAATTTTTACACAATTCCATTAAAACATACAAGCAAAATTTCTAATAAAGGAGAAACTGAGTAAAACCTTGCACCTACAACATACAACATTGTCATGTGAAACCAAAAAAGCCGTAAGTTATATGTCAAAATTTTATAGGAGAAGCAAAAACATTCTAAGTGTCATGTCATGAATTTCGGATTTGTGACTGTTTTATTGATCCTCAGTTATGTTTTTCCTGCGTAGGGTACACAAATGCCATACATATCATTATTTGGTTTAAATAAGAAAAAATAATAAAACAAATAATATAAAATAAAATAAAAGCTTGCATTTACGGCTTTTAGAATTTTGTTAATAAAAACGTCATTTTAAGTTGTAGGAGTGTATAATTTTGCAGAAACATGTATTTTGATACGGTGCATCATAATCAATCAAAAAATCGATTTTGAATTTTTTTGGTAACTTACGCCTTTTTTGATTTCATATGACGACATACAACTTTAAGACACCTTGTGAATACCCTCAATAACTGGCATTTTCAACTTAAAATCATTTTCATGGCAATAGATAACAATATTTATTTGTTTTTTTGTGTATTAAGTTGTATTGTTGAACCTTTCGTCTGTTGACTTATCCTGACCTTATGCTTTTGAGAATGTCAGTTCTTGCTTATTCAAAATTATAGTTTTTAAATTCTAGTGATTAAAACATATGCTTTAATATAATTAGATTGTGTTGCTGTATAACTTTTATGGTGCCTTCACGCTTATCTGGTTCCAACTGAAAAAGTTGTTACAAGAGACAACAATGGAAAGAAATCAATCGTAGAATTTACAATAAGAAGCTCTCAAGAAGCATTTATTTTTGTTGGAGATAGCGCGCAGGAAATATAAGATCACATAGCTTTTTAAAAAAGTAAGTCCGACAGTATACAGCCGTTTATACTAGCTATTGGAAGCAAAAATCTTTCTTCATTTACACATTTTTACGTGTATTTGGATGGTGTAAAATTTTTTTTTTCAAATTAAAAACAAATCACAGTTCTCTAAAATGTCCATATTCTTGAAGCATTAAAAATGTAAAATATTTGGATTATCTTTTCGGTCAAATAATTATTTCACGTCTCTCATTTGTATGTATCTATTTAATTTGAAAATTATCTAAAGTCTGAGAAATCTTGTACAACCAGGTTTAAAAAATATACAATTTTAACAATTGAAGTAAAATCGCTTATGTAATATCAAAGAATTGTGTTACTGCGTACATTTTATTTGCCACCTCTTTTCCAACGTGCTGTATTAGTTATAAAAAAATTATTAACAACATTTTTATTAAAAAAGAATTAGCTTTATATTATTTTTTATTTATGTCTTTCTTCTTCTTTATATGAATATATCTACATTTATTATATTAACGAGTATATGAGTTAATTTTAATTTTAATTTAAAAAATGTAAATGAAAAAACAAATTTATATTTAACTGATTTACTTAAGGATTTTAATAAACAAATATAAATTACAAACAAAATTCTTAAATCTTTTATGAGCAATGAACTCTTTTTTGCAGTGTATTATCGAAATAACTTAATAAAACAATGAATGGAGTTCATTAAATCAATGAATTCTTTATTATTATCAATGAAATAATACATTAAAAACAGTATATTTTTCATTGAGTCAAAGAAAATGTTCATTGGTTGTATGAATACCGTACTTAAATATTAATATTTTTATGAACCTGTTCTTTAAAAGCAATGTATTGTTCATTGAGCCAACGAATATGTTCATTGGCTATATGAATAGCATATTTAAATATCAATATTTTTATGAACCTGTTCTTTAATATCAATGCATTGTTCATTGAGACAATGAATATATTCATTGGCTGTATGAATGCTGTACATTAATAACAACATTTAAGAACCTGTACTTTTAAATCAATGTTTTATTCATTGAGCGTAAGAATATAAGAATATATACATAAGCTGCATGAATAACATACTTTAATCTAATTTTTTTAATGAATCTGTACTTTAAAATCAATGTATGGTACATTGTCTATAAGAACAATATACATTGGCCCAATGAACCGTGCATAAACTTTTTGGGTTTAATGTACGGTTCTTAAAAAGCACATTGAACCAATGAGCGCGTACTTTTACGCAAAATTAATGATTTATTCTTATGGACAATGAATTTATTCATTGATTTTATGTACCTTTTTGGTTCAGTGTAGACCGCACAGCCTCGGAATTCAGTATTCTACCACGATTTACTCATGCCGTTTAACTGATAAAATTTATGGGTGTTAAACAAGGGCGTTAAACCTCCCAAATTTCGAATTCGAATCGATAACGAATAGCTTTGGAAGTATTGGTCATACAGCCTCGAGATTCGGTATTCGACCACAATTTACATGTGCCGTTTCACTGATCAAATTTTATGGGCGTTGTAAGATCGCAAGTCACACCTTCCATACAGCCCAAATTTGCGATATCGAATTGCTGTGGAGTTATAAGCCGCACAGCCTCAGAATTCAGTATTCGAACTCAATTTACACATACAGGTTCACTGATAACATTTTATGGAAGTTTGGCAACGGGTTCTATGCGCTGGGTTTCAGCTAGTAATAAATATACATAAATTTTTATTTAATATAATATTTTTTCCAATGTTGATTTTTTATGATTTAAATACAAATTCTAAATGTGTGATAGTTTAAAATCGTTTATTGAGCTTTAGGTCAGGTTAGAACAATTAATTGCTCTAACGAAATTTTTCCAAAGCAACAACAACCACAAAATTTTTCAATAAGAAAAGGGAAACATCACTAGCTGATTTTATTGCAATTTCGGCTCCGCTACAGGCTTCAGCAGAAATCTTTGAGATGCGGGCAGGAATCGATCCCGGGCCTTGCTTGCCGTGTACAAGCGCATCTTAGCGCAATACACCAACAGAGATTTCAGTGTCAATTTCTCAGTTTTTCTTTTTAATATTTTATGCACATGACAAAATTTTTAAAATCTCTTCGCTTAAAACTAATGGCGTTTTCGTTTCTCGAAAAAATGCAACATTTTTGCTGCCCTTTTTGGAAATTCTGCCCTCTTGAGAATAAAAATAGTGACCTCTAAAATTTAATCGTGTTCTTTTCGCGAAAATGTTGACCTCAAAAGAAGAAAAAAATTCAGATTTTTCAAAGATGGCAGAAAGAGGACAGAAAAAATGCAACATTTTTTCAAGAAACGAAAACGCCATAAAAGAAACCTCTTCGTTTAGCTGGGAATTTTTTAGATTTGTATTCAGCTTACAAAAATAAATAAAAACAGCGTTTTTTTAAATATTTTAAAATTAATTTCTTGAAAAAAATGGGAAATATGCATAATATGGCTGCTAAGCGTTATTTCTAAGAAACGTTTTCCCAATGCCTTATTTATGGTAAAAAAAAATGTCTGAAAGGGTTAAATCATATAAGACTTTAATAGTGGGTTGGTCACAGCTGAATCACTCAAACCTACTGAAGAGGAAATGTAGCGATTTCCGAAACAGGCTGTCTAGTCTGCTGCTGAGTGATTGGCTCTATGCAGAGTTGTTGTTTTTGTAGTCTCATTCAAACTTGCTTGATCAAAAAGCTCAAAATTAAATTCATATAAAAATTGAAAGAATAGATCACAATTAATTATCAAAAAATAATAGTTTGCTAATCAAAGAGCTTTAAAAAATTTTGCTAATTGTTATTTAACCGCTTGTTAAATCTGCAAAAAGTAGAGATGGGACATATGTATCCCATTGGTCGCAAAAGGGTTAAAAACCATTAATATACTACTCAATATACATTTGAGTGCCAATTTCGTTCATCACCAGGGTTCGGACTAGAAAACTCGTAAATTACAGTAAATTTAAAAATAAAAACGTAATAAACCGAATTTTTCGCAGTAGTTTTTTGTTTAGTCGACAAATTTATATTTTTTGAAAAATTGTGGTTCACCACTTATCAAAAAATAATTTTTTTTTTGTCTGGAATTAAACAGGTGGCAAACATTAATGGCCTAATTTTGTAAAACGAACGCAGTCAATTAAAACTAAACGAGAACACGCCCTTAAGCGTTAGACATTGTAGACCTTGACTACAATGAATAAAGAATTTTGTTTGTTTTACTACACCGGATACTAATGTTTTTTAAACTTCTTCAAACTATTTGAAACTAAATTGAGAAATATAATTTCCCGTCCGCATTTTTGTGATTTCTTGACATCGAAAATTTGATGTAACGTACAAAGAAAAAGATTCGTTTAAACTTCATGGCATCCGAACATCTTCTTTTTCACAACAAATAGTTTTAGTTTTTCAATTACAATAAAATATTTCCAGAGATTTAATAAAATATTCCACTTAAATAACAACACCAGCAAACTAAACTTCCTTGTGTTATTTGAAACTCACACTTTATAAATCTCCACTCTTTGTTTTTAAATAAAACTTTGAGAAAAGGCCTTTCTCTCTCTGCAATGATCCTTTCAGCACACAATTTAATCCGGGCTGTTCGCCGTATTTTAATAATTTTTTTCTCGATTTTGAAGTAATCGAGAGCACTACCGAAACAGTTATAAGTTTAACGCTACCAAATGGACAAATGTTAAATATTTTCGAAAATCACTTGAATTTAAAGATTCTCGCTTGCTCGTATTATTGACGCTGTCAAATGAGCTTAAAAATTGTTGGAGGTCTGTTATCAGTGTAACGCAGGCCTAAGCCAATCAATAGCGTCCAGCCAAAAGTTTCTAATATTAGTGCGCTTTTCCAGTTTCAAGATAGAGATAGCGTTCGATGCAGTTCATGTTCTATCTATTTATCTGGTGCTCGATCGATGCGTTCTATCTCTAAAATGTTCAAGTCAATCGAGCATTACAATCGTTTCGAAAATGCACTCTTAAGTTATGAGCGATAAGTTTAATCAACTGACTAGCTGACTATTTCAGATATAATATTTTCGATTAAGGTGTAAAAATGCATACAATTTGTTTTCCACTAACTTAAATTGAGGTACATGTTCCACTTCAAGTGGTGCATAAAAGCCTCAAGTGAACACACAAAAAAAATACCCTACTCATTGAAACAGTGATATTATCAAAATAAAAAATATTTACAAAAAAAAGAAAATTAAAAAAATATATCCCATACATTTTCTAAATGGAAAGTTTTTAATTGTTTTGAAGAAAAAACAGAAAAAGAAGCTAGCGTCAGAGTCCAGTGTCGGAGTAAATAAGTTGTATGTGTCACTCACTCCTTGAGAGCACCACGGACAAATGTTTTGCAGAAGGCGGCAGACAACGTCAATCAAGTTATGCATTTGTTTGCTCACAATTCTTTCAAGAACTGTACAAATAACCACTGTTATATTAATATTGTTTTGTAAGTAACCTAAATAAATACACTAAATGGAATTTCCTGAAAAATATCTAATATGTATATCATATTACCTGTAATTATATACACGCAGAGAAAAGACATGGTTGAGACATGATTACTGCAATAATTTATAGCAATAAATTATAGTTCATAATTTTTTACTAAAATTATTGTACTATGAATAAAGTCATTATTTATTAATAATGGTACCAAAAATAACATTATAGTTGAAATCATAGCATCATTGAAATCGTCAACTTACTATGATTGCCTCAACAAAAACTGTTTGTTGCAACAAAAATGTTGTAGTTCTGTCAATCATGATAAATGTGAATATTATTATAGAGACAATCAGTGGCGTAAAACGCGGGCCCGCAGAGCCCGCATTGCGGGCGGGCGCAACTAAGCCAGGGGCGCCCTCAAGTCCCTTGATGAAAATTATAAATGAAGTGGAGAACGACACACAGTGTAAAATATGCGGCCGAAAATATGAAATATCGATGTTTTAATTTTTTCCAATTTTTTATAGCTTTCAATAGAAAATATCCTGGGTGAAAAAATCAAAATGAATTTTTTTAATAGTTGCAACCGTTTCGTTATGACAAGCCGTCACAGTTACATTTTTAAAAAATTAAATTTTTCTTGTTATTCACATATTATTTAACCTATTTTTTTTTTATATCAAAATAAAGTTTAAATTTCTTATATCTGGCAAATTACTGTGTTTGTTTACATTTTTAACATATGGTTTGAATCTTATCATAAAAGTAAAGACTAAAAGCGGGATACAAATGTTTAAAAATGTTTAAAAAATAGTTTTGAGAAAGATTCAAAACGAAAAAATTTCACGAAAAAATTATTAGAACTACGTTACACCAGGTCTTACACCCAAATTTCTAGCTAATACTTACTAAAACAGAAGATATACAAACACAAAACAACTCAATTTTTAAAATTTCCTTGCTGTAATCAAAAAAGCTTACAAATTTAAGCAAAAACGTAGTTTACTTGTGTTGGTAGTATTTTTCAAGACTGAGTTACTAAAATATGATTAATGGTAGTGACATTCGCCTATAAAATTTTCCGTTTATCTATAATCACAAAAGAAATTGATGTAGCAAATTTCGCTGTTTTGAAAGAAGACTTAATGAAGTTTCAGGCAAAAATGGGTTTCGTTTATATGGGAGGTGGGTGTGGCAGAGGGCGGATTTGTATAACTTTTTCAACATTACTTAATTTTGCCAAGAAAGATATTCGTGCCAATTCTCATAGCTCTACGATCACTCCTTCTCTTTTTGGCCAAGAATGGGGACGTTAGACTGTGCGACGTTTGTTTCCAAAAAAAATTAAGGTATACCAAAATATTTATTTCCTTTGCAAGTTATTATTGTTTACAATTTACAACAGTAAATGAAAAATAATTTGAAAATATGTGCTTAAATAAATATAAAATGTTTGATAGTTTAAATCATACTTGATTTTAAATACAAATTCTAGCTAGTGATTTTATCCTTTTCATATTGAAAAAACTTTGTTGTTGTTTCTTTGAAAAGATTCGTTAGAACAATTAATTGTTCTAACTTTGACCTTAAGCTCAATAAACGATTTTAAACTTTCAAACAACTAGAATTTGTATTTAAAATCAAGTATGATTTAAACTATCAAACATTTAGAATTTATTATAAATTGTATTATATTCGATATTACAAAAAAATGTTTTTTACGTTATTGCTTTTTTTTTAACAGAATGAATTTTTTAATAGAATTTTAAAATATTATATAAATTTATGTATAAAATAAGATATTTATAATATATAACTCTTGTAATAAATGATGACTAGACAGGATAAAAATATGCATTTGCATATTGCATCGTAATGAAGGATTTAAGGTCATAAAGTCTTCGAAAAATTTTGTTTAAAAACAAACGAGTTTTTAGTGAGTATGCGAGCAAACTTTCGCCCGAAGAATTATCAAACTTAAGATATTGCCCGGCAACATCTTGCGATGTTGAACGTAGATTTTCTGCATATTCATCGTTTTTAACTGAAAAACGGAGAAATTTTTAAATGAAGAATTTAAAGCAACACTTGGCAGTTTATTACCATTCTGAAATTTGAAAAATGTTTAACTGCATTTTATATTGTTTTATTAAAGTTAATTCAATAGTAACAAAAAGACTGAAAACGAAGTTGCTCAGTACAAGTTAATATTATTTTTAAGTTTTTACGTTTATTTAAAAAAAGGGGTTTTTTTACTATATAAAGGTATACGTAAGAAATTCAACATATTAAAAAGCTTAAAGCAAATGCTATTCAATACATTTATAACATTTATACTCCATTCAAAAATATGTACAATTTTGTTTAATTTTTCTCTTAAAATATTTTTATCAAGAATATTTTTAAATTCATCGAGCATATTTTCGATTTTTCGTGCTTTTTAATGCGCATAAATCAATTTTTTGTCGTGCATATTTTTATACTCTCTAATGATGACTATTGAATTAAAAAAGTCTCTTCTAGATCTCTTTCTTTTTGTAAAGAGTTCTCTTGTTTTCTCCTACGCTTCTAGTAACCTAACATAGTTTTACTCTAAAAGTAAATAGCAGGGCGCTTTTAGAAAACTGCGGGCGGGCGCATAAAATATAGTTACGCTACTGGAGACAATCATATCATATTACAATTTTGAATGTTTGTCTGAACTATTCTGTGATTGTTGGCAAACGAAGCAAAACATAACCAAAAATCGAAAGAATTTATTGTGTCTGAACAGTTTGCAGGAAAAACTTTCACTTCATTCAGACACAATAAGTGTTATCGATTCCTGGCTATGTGCCGTTTCGTTTGTCAACTGTTCAATTATAGTGTTTTGTTTTAAATTGCCTTATCCTAAAAACAGCACGCAGAAAAGTGACTTGTAGCAAAAATCGACTTAATTGTAGCAAACATATTTCTATTTACCGTAAATATATATGGCAATTCTGGCCATATTTTGTTTATCACACATATTGCTATTTTTGTGACAATGCACTTAATGTACCATGTTTATGAATGGCACTAGTCAGGCGAGCGGTACTAGCGGCTGTGGCCTTCTGGTAGTGTGCGTGGCTCGTAAGCGAAAAAGCCGCGGTTTTCAAAAAGATTTTTCAATTGAATTAATATTTCTGTTCAGCCTAGAAAATGGCAAACCTCTGGAGATATCTTAATTAATAGCTGTGGAAATTGAAGTGCATTAAAATAAAAAAAAAAAAGTATAGCAGCGAGAGGACTGCCGACCGAAGCGAAAACCTATACATAAAATATAAATGGAAGACGTTGTCCTGCCACGGACCGCCTTACTGCTATATAAGAATTTTCATGCTAATAGGGGGTTTCGGACTATGCTACATGTAGAATGGATTTGACAGGTCGGACGGACATGTAGGATGTGCGAAAGCTCATAATGCAGGCCGTCCCACATGTAGGATGAAATCAAAAAGTTTTAAAAGTTCCGCTCTGATCTTGTTCTTCTCTGTGCGTCCTTGTTTGTAGATTTCCTTGGTAATTGTTGTTGGCGCACTTAGCCGGAAATTTTTTGTAGGTGCTGTGAGTTCTAATCGTGTAGCTACAGTTGGCATATGAAATTAGAATTATTTTTGTTAAGAGCTTATAACAATTTATTAAATTTTTTATACAGTGGTGGTCACGAATTTAGCACACACTGTGTTAGTAACTCTAATTTGAAATTTTTTACATCTTAGCTTGATAATTGTAATCAAATATTTTTTGTAGAGTATTGTTTATGAAGTTAACTCTATGTAACGTTAGTTGGTTTCTTAGTTATTCTTAAATTTTCTGACATATTTCAAGTAGTATGAATCAATGTGGTTTAAATGCTGGACACGAATTTAGCACAGGTTAGAATTACTGTTCCATATCGTATTTTATTTTCGTTAATTAAACTTTACTAGTAAGATAAACTAAATTTATTAAGTTTCTATTTGAGTTCTTACAAAAAATTGCAGAAAGATAAGGCGAAAAGCTACTGATGTTCAGAGGCTCAGCGGCATTTGATTCAGCAAATGAAAAATGGTGGAAGCAAAGTTTCAGAGATTGCTCTGCTTCTTAGATGTTCGTAAAAGTGCCGTTTCAAGAAATGCAACATTTTTTCAAGAAACGAAAACGCCATAAAAGAAACCTCTTCGTTTAGCTGGGAATTTTTTAGATTTGTATTCAGCTTACAAAAATAAATAAAAACAGCGTTTTTTTAAATATTTTAAAATTAATTTCTTGAAAAAAATGGGAAATATGCATAATATGGCTGCTAAGCGTTATTTCTAAGAAACGTTTTCCCAATGCCTTATTTATGGTAAAAAAAAATGTCTGAAAGGGTTAAATCATATAAGACTTTAATAGTGGGTTGGTCACAGCTGAATCACTCAAACCTACTGAAGAGGAAATGTAGCGATTTCCGAAACAGGCTGTCTAGTCTGCTGCTGAGTGATTGGCTCTATGCAGAGTTGTTGTTTTTGTAGTCTCATTCAAACTTGCTTGATCAAAAAGCTCAAAATTAAATTCATATAAAAATTGAAAGAATAGATCACAATTAATTATCAAAAAATAATAGTTTGCTAATCAAAGAGCTTTAAAAAATTTTGCTAATTGTTATTTAACCGCTTGTTAAATCTGCAAAAAGTAGAGATGGGACATATGTATCCCATTGGTCGCAAAAGGGTTAAAAACCATTAATATACTACTCAATATACATTTGAGTGCCAATTTCGTTCATCACCAGGGTTCGGACTAGAAAACTCGTAAATTACAGTAAATTTAAAAATAAAAACGTAATAAACCGAATTTTTCGCAGTAGTTTTTTGTTTAGTCGACAAATTTATATTTTTTGAAAAATTGTGGTTCACCACTTATCAAAAAATAATTTTTTTTTTGTCTGGAATTAAACAGGTGGCAAACATTAATGGCCTAATTTTGTAAAACGAACGCAGTCAATTAAAACTAAACGAGAACACGCCCTTAAGCGTTAGACATTGTAGACCTTGACTACAATGAATAAAGAATTTTGTTTGTTTTACTACACCGGATACTAATGTTTTTTAAACTTCTTCAAACTATTTGAAACTAAATTGAGAAATATAATTTCCCGTCCGCATTTTTGTGATTTCTTGACATCGAAAATTTGATGTAACGTACAAAGAAAAAGATTCGTTTAAACTTCATGGCATCCGAACATCTTCTTTTTCACAACAAATAGTTTTAGTTTTTCAATTACAATAAAATATTTCCAGAGATTTAATAAAATATTCCACTTAAATAACAACACCAGCAAACTAAACTTCCTTGTGTTATTTGAAACTCACACTTTATAAATCTCCACTCTTTGTTTTTAAATAAAACTTTGAGAAAAGGCCTTTCTCTCTCTGCAATGATCCTTTCAGCACACAATTTAATCCGGGCTGTTCGCCGTATTTTAATAATTTTTTTCTCGATTTTGAAGTAATCGAGAGCACTACCGAAACAGTTATAAGTTTAACGCTACCAAATGGACAAATGTTAAATATTTTCGAAAATCACTTGAATTTAAAGATTCTCGCTTGCTCGTATTATTGACGCTGTCAAATGAGCTTAAAAATTGTTGGAGGTCTGTTATCAGTGTAACGCAGGCCTAAGCCAATCAATAGCGTCCAGCCAAAAGTTTCTAATATTAGTGCGCTTTTCCAGTTTCAAGATAGAGATAGCGTTCGATGCAGTTCATGTTCTATCTATTTATCTGGTGCTCGATCGATGCGTTCTATCTCTAAAATGTTCAAGTCAATCGAGCATTACAATCGTTTCGAAAATGCACTCTTAAGTTATGAGCGATAAGTTTAATCAACTGACTAGCTGACTATTTCAGATATAATATTTTCGATTAAGGTGTAAAAATGCATACAATTTGTTTTCCACTAACTTAAATTGAGGTACATGTTCCACTTCAAGTGGTGCATAAAAGCCTCAAGTGAACACACAAAAAAAATACCCTACTCATTGAAACAGTGATATTATCAAAATAAAAAATATTTACAAAAAAAAGAAAATTAAAAAAATATATCCCATACATTTTCTAAATGGAAAGTTTTTAATTGTTTTGAAGAAAAAACAGAAAAAGAAGCTAGCGTCAGAGTCCAGTGTCGGAGTAAATAAGTTGTATGTGTCACTCACTCCTTGAGAGCACCACGGACAAATGTTTTGCAGAAGGCGGCAGACAACGTCAATCAAGTTATGCATTTGTTTGCTCACAATTCTTTCAAGAACTGTACAAATAACCACTGTTATATTAATATTGTTTTGTAAGTAACCTAAATAAATACACTAAATGGAATTTCCTGAAAAATATCTAATATGTATATCATATTACCTGTAATTATATACACGCAGAGAAAAGACATGGTTGAGACATGATTACTGCAATAATTTATAGCAATAAATTATAGTTCATAATTTTTTACTAAAATTATTGTACTATGAATAAAGTCATTATTTATTAATAATGGTACCAAAAATAACATTATAGTTGAAATCATAGCATCATTGAAATCGTCAACTTACTATGATTGCCTCAACAAAAACTGTTTGTTGCAACAAAAATGTTGTAGTTCTGTCAATCATGATAAATGTGAATATTATTATAGAGACAATCAGTGGCGTAAAACGCGGGCCCGCAGAGCCCGCATTGCGGGCGGGCGCAACTAAGCCAGGGGCGCCCTCAAGTCCCTTGATGAAAATTATAAATGAAGTGGAGAACGACACACAGTGTAAAATATGCGGCCGAAAATATGAAATATCGATGTTTTAATTTTTTCCAATTTTTTATAGCTTTCAATAGAAAATATCCTGGGTGAAAAAATCAAAATGAATTTTTTTAATAGTTGCAACCGTTTCGTTATGACAAGCCGTCACAGTTACATTTTTAAAAAATTAAATTTTTCTTGTTATTCACATATTATTTAACCTATTTTTTTTTTATATCAAAATAAAGTTTAAATTTCTTATATCTGGCAAATTACTGTGTTTGTTTACATTTTTAACATATGGTTTGAATCTTATCATAAAAGTAAAGACTAAAAGCGGGATACAAATGTTTAAAAATGTTTAAAAAATAGTTTTGAGAAAGATTCAAAACGAAAAAATTTCACGAAAAAATTATTAGAACTACGTTACACCAGGTCTTACACCCAAATTTCTAGCTAATACTTACTAAAACAGAAGATATACAAACACAAAACAACTCAATTTTTAAAATTTCCTTGCTGTAATCAAAAAAGCTTACAAATTTAAGCAAAAACGTAGTTTACTTGTGTTGGTAGTATTTTTCAAGACTGAGTTACTAAAATATGATTAATGGTAGTGACATTCGCCTATAAAATTTTCCGTTTATCTATAATCACAAAAGAAATTGATGTAGCAAATTTCGCTGTTTTGAAAGAAGACTTAATGAAGTTTCAGGCAAAAATGGGTTTCGTTTATATGGGAGGTGGGTGTGGCAGAGGGCGGATTTGTATAACTTTTTCAACATTACTTAATTTTGCCAAGAAAGATATTCGTGCCAATTCTCATAGCTCTACGATCACTCCTTCTCTTTTTGGCCAAGAATGGGGACGTTAGACTGTGCGACGTTTGTTTCCAAAAAAAATTAAGGTATACCAAAATATTTATTTCCTTTGCAAGTTATTATTGTTTACAATTTACAACAGTAAATGAAAAATAATTTGAAAATATGTGCTTAAATAAATATAAAATGTTTGATAGTTTAAATCATACTTGATTTTAAATACAAATTCTAGCTAGTGATTTTATCCTTTTCATATTGAAAAAACTTTGTTGTTGTTTCTTTGAAAAGATTCGTTAGAACAATTAATTGTTCTAACTTTGACCTTAAGCTCAATAAACGATTTTAAACTTTCAAACAACTAGAATTTGTATTTAAAATCAAGTATGATTTAAACTATCAAACATTTAGAATTTATTATAAATTGTATTATATTCGATATTACAAAAAAATGTTTTTTACGTTATTGCTTTTTTTTTAACAGAATGAATTTTTTAATAGAATTTTAAAATATTATATAAATTTATGTATAAAATAAGATATTTATAATATATAACTCTTGTAATAAATGATGACTAGACAGGATAAAAATATGCATTTGCATATTGCATCGTAATGAAGGATTTAAGGTCATAAAGTCTTCGAAAAATTTTGTTTAAAAACAAACGAGTTTTTAGTGAGTATGCGAGCAAACTTTCGCCCGAAGAATTATCAAACTTAAGATATTGCCCGGCAACATCTTGCGATGTTGAACGTAGATTTTCTGCATATTCATCGTTTTTAACTGAAAAACGGAGAAATTTTTAAATGAAGAATTTAAAGCAACACTTGGCAGTTTATTACCATTCTGAAATTTGAAAAATGTTTAACTGCATTTTATATTGTTTTATTAAAGTTAATTCAATAGTAACAAAAAGACTGAAAACGAAGTTGCTCAGTACAAGTTAATATTATTTTTAAGTTTTTACGTTTATTTAAAAAAAGGGGTTTTTTTACTATATAAAGGTATACGTAAGAAATTCAACATATTAAAAAGCTTAAAGCAAATGCTATTCAATACATTTATAACATTTATACTCCATTCAAAAATATGTACAATTTTGTTTAATTTTTCTCTTAAAATATTTTTATCAAGAATATTTTTAAATTCATCGAGCATATTTTCGATTTTTCGTGCTTTTTAATGCGCATAAATCAATTTTTTGTCGTGCATATTTTTATACTCTCTAATGATGACTATTGAATTAAAAAAGTCTCTTCTAGATCTCTTTCTTTTTGTAAAGAGTTCTCTTGTTTTCTCCTACGCTTCTAGTAACCTAACATAGTTTTACTCTAAAAGTAAATAGCAGGGCGCTTTTAGAAAACTGCGGGCGGGCGCATAAAATATAGTTACGCTACTGGAGACAATCATATCATATTACAATTTTGAATGTTTGTCTGAACTATTCTGTGATTGTTGGCAAACGAAGCAAAACATAACCAAAAATCGAAAGAATTTATTGTGTCTGAACAGTTTGCAGGAAAAACTTTCACTTCATTCAGACACAATAAGTGTTATCGATTCCTGGCTATGTGCCGTTTCGTTTGTCAACTGTTCAATTATAGTGTTTTGTTTTAAATTGCCTTATCCTAAAAACAGCACGCAGAAAAGTGACTTGTAGCAAAAATCGACTTAATTGTAGCAAACATATTTCTATTTACCGTAAATATATATGGCAATTCTGGCCATATTTTGTTTATCACACATATTGCTATTTTTGTGACAATGCACTTAATGTACCATGTTTATGAATGGCACTAGTCAGGCGAGCGGTACTAGCGGCTGTGGCCTTCTGGTAGTGTGCGTGGCTCGTAAGCGAAAAAGCCGCGGTTTTCAAAAAGATTTTTCAATTGAATTAATATTTCTGTTCAGCCTAGAAAATGGCAAACCTCTGGAGATATCTTAATTAATAGCTGTGGAAATTGAAGTGCATTAAAATAAAAAAAAAAAAGTATAGCAGCGAGAGGACTGCCGACCGAAGCGAAAACCTATACATAAAATATAAATGGAAGACGTTGTCCTGCCACGGACCGCCTTACTGCTATATAAGAATTTTCATGCTAATAGGGGGTTTCGGACTATGCTACATGTAGAATGGATTTGACAGGTCGGACGGACATGTAGGATGTGCGAAAGCTCATAATGCAGGCCGTCCCACATGTAGGATGAAATCAAAAAGTTTTAAAAGTTCCGCTCTGATCTTGTTCTTCTCTGTGCGTCCTTGTTTGTAGATTTCCTTGGTAATTGTTGTTGGCGCACTTAGCCGGAAATTTTTTGTAGGTGCTGTGAGTTCTAATCGTGTAGCTACAGTTGGCATATGAAATTAGAATTATTTTTGTTAAGAGCTTATAACAATTTATTAAATTTTTTATACAGTGGTGGTCACGAATTTAGCACACACTGTGTTAGTAACTCTAATTTGAAATTTTTTACATCTTAGCTTGATAATTGTAATCAAATATTTTTTGTAGAGTATTGTTTATGAAGTTAACTCTATGTAACGTTAGTTGGTTTCTTAGTTATTCTTAAATTTTCTGACATATTTCAAGTAGTATGAATCAATGTGGTTTAAATGCTGGACACGAATTTAGCACAGGTTAGAATTACTGTTCCATATCGTATTTTATTTTCGTTAATTAAACTTTACTAGTAAGATAAACTAAATTTATTAAGTTTCTATTTGAGTTCTTACAAAAAATTGCAGAAAGATAAGGCGAAAAGCTACTGATGTTCAGAGGCTCAGCGGCATTTGATTCAGCAAATGAAAAATGGTGGAAGCAAAGTTTCAGAGATTGCTCTGCTTCTTAGATGTTCGTAAAAGTTACTACACAACACATAACAACATGTAGAGCAGTATTAGAGCATTAAAAATGTAAAATAGCGACCAAGAGCGCGAATAACAATAGCAAGAGAGGGCCATTTGATTTATAGAGCTTCACTTAGTGATCCTTTTAAGACCTCAAATAAAATTTAAAATGAAATTTCATCAAAATATGGCATAAATGTATTCTCAAAAGGCATAAGAAGACGCTTGAATGAAAACAATTTCCGTAGCTTTATAGCCCAACAAACACCACATGTGTCGCAAAAAAATATTAGATGCAGTCTTGCGTTTGCAAAAGAGTATTTCAAAAAGTCAACGAATTTTTGGAAAAATGTGCTTTGGAGGGATAAATCAAAGTTTTGCCGGTTCGCATCTGACAGCAAACAATATTTGTAGCGTCCTCAAAACATGCAACACAATCCAAAGTACACGCTAAAAACGATTAAACAGGGTTGCTGAAATGTTATGGTATGAGCGGAGTTTTCTTGGCAAGGAGTTTGTCCGATTGTTAAAATTTACCAAAAAATGGATCAGCACGCTTACAAAAACGTACTTGTCAATACCATGATATCGTTTCAAGAGGACAATTTGCAACTTTAATGGCGTTTTATGCAGTATAATGATCCAAAGCACAGTGCTCACATAGTTAAGAGTTGCTTGGAAGACAAACATATTGATATTTTGAAGTGGCCATCGCAATCATCGGACTTAAACCCTATAAATACTAGCAGTAAAATCCAAAAATTTGCTAGATTTGTTTAGGAAAATCCAAAGGATTCGGTATAGTTTTCCAAAGTACCGTTGTGAGGCTTTGGTCAAAAGTTTACCAGGGATATGAGATGTAGTAATTAATAATAAGGGATTTTCTACGAAATATTGAGTTTTATGCAATCAATTTTGATTATATTTTTCATCCTAGACATTTTTTCGCTCGTGTGCTAAATTCATGACCAAGTCGAAATGCTTATTTTTAAATTTTATTTGATTTTAAGTCTTATAAGAAAAAGTTTTGAAACAAAAAAAAGGTATATAGGAAATAAATAAGACATAATATATACTCTAAAAAAATTTAATTAAAAATTTACAACAAATAAATGGAAAATATAAGTATTAACTTTACTTTTTTAAGTGTGCTAAATTCGTGACTACCACTGTATATTACTGAAACTATTTCTTTTAAGCAAAAGTGTTACCATATCAAAAATACATATAATTAAACTAATTTATTTAAATTATTTCATTATTGATTAATATAACAAATTAAAGCTTATTTATATCAATTTATATCATAACACTAACACAATATACATGTTCACCATATCTATATTGCGTTGTGCATTAAAAAAAGAATATTCTAAAATTAAGAAATATCTATAGCTTATAAATTATATATAATCCATATAAGAAATTAAGCTAAACAGTTTTAAAAAATAGAATGCTTAGGATAAGCAGACCTTAGTTAGTCAATTACTACTGAAAATATTAATTATTTTGCAGGTTTAATACGTAATTGTTATTATATATATATACATAAATATTCTTTAAATTTCCTCAATGAGCTAAATTGTTCATATATATGAACTATATATATGTAAATATGTAAATATATACATATATTTATATATTTATTTCCGATACGGTAACACTTTTACTAAAAACAAATAGATTTACCAATATTATATATACTCTTTAATTCATATGTATAAACTGTTTTCTAAATTAGTTCGATGTCATATGCTGACTGTAGCTACAAATAAACATCCACAAAAAATTAAAGCTTACTGTACAACAATAACTACTTAGCAAATTTACAACAACAACGCAAAGAGAATTACAAGATCCCAGCGGTTGCGCAGCGTTAGAGGGTATGAACCGAATTGGCGGCGTAAAATATACATCACTTTGCATGCTATATTTTCTGTTTGCCTGCTGTTTCGTTAATTGTTTTTAATTTTTTTAGTAGTTTTTTAAGTTTACAATATTACAAGTTTACGAAATATGTTGCAAGTACAAGCTCTCGAATTAAATGTGTCGCAAATTGATAAAATGCAAATAAAATAAAATATTTGCGCTAAAACGCGACCAAAATATGAAACGTCAAATTTTGTAATTGCCAAATATATTTCAACACACACAAATTTTATTCAACTTGATATTTTCTATCCTACCACGACTGATTGACACACAGCCATAGTTGACAACTCTGAATATAAAATGCCCCAGTGGTGAAAATAAAAAGCCACTGACAAATACAACAAGTGTGAAAATTGTCAAACTTTGTTTGACGATATGTAATAAAATAAGAGCATGCATGTAATTATTTGAATGTTCAACCTATGCCTTTATCGCAACTTAAAGATTGAAATGTTAAAACACTCAATCCATACATTATTTTTCTTGTTTGCAAACGAAGTTCCAGCAGAAAAAAGAAGAAAAAGAAGAAGATGGATCCATTTTTAAATCTCACCATGAATAGCAGCTGTTTGAGTAAAAGCAAATTTTTCAAAAATGTTGACAAATACATCAACTGAAGAAATTGCCAAACTTTAAAGGCATATATATGTATATAAATATAAACCGAATTAATAATAAGTTTTGGTTGCAAACATCTTATTGCAACCTAACTTAAGTATTTATATACTAACAAACATATTATATGCATTAATTTCAGGAGTTGCCAAGTGATTTCTTTGTGAGCTTGCGGCCGAATGACGAATTCCTTGGAAAAATGCGATAATGCAAACGAATGATTTACCCTCTACCAAAATCGTTCAACGCGCCTAAAGAAGTTTTCACTTCAAAAATAAAATTATTGTTTCAATAATATTCTGGATCCTAAAAATAAATTCATAATATAGTTGTTGCAATCATTCTATTTTCGACCCAATAAGAAAATAATTATTGTTTCAATAATATTTTGGGGCCTACAAAAAAGGTGTTTTTCTAAATATAGTTGTTGTAATCATTTTATCATGATCAAAGAAAATAGTATATGTTTAAGAACATGTTAGCAACAATCATAATCCCAATAATACTATGATCCTCTTAATACATGGTTGTTGCAACTATATTTTTTCTCTTCGTGTAGGTATATAAAATACATACAAATATGTATTATATATATGTATGTATATGTATATATATATATATATAGCTTAATATAGCTTAATGTTAGTGTTGTTTCTTATATACATATTGAAAGCCAAGCGCTGAATAGTGCAAAGCAGGGTCCGAAAATAACAATTATTTTCTTCGATTATAATCTTAGATCATGTATGAAAAGTTTTTGTATAATTCTTTTAAATATAGCCATGTGACGCTAGGGAGCTTGAGATTCCATTTTTTACATGCTTTTTTCATGATTTTAAAGGTAATAAATAAAAAGTAAAAACAAAAATTTTAAAAATAAGCTTTTATTTAAAAGAAAACGTGAACTAAAAAGAAAAAATAAGAAGTAAAAAAACATTTCAAAATAAGCTTTTATTTAAAAGAAAATGTAAACTAAAAAGAAAAAATAAATTTAATTGACATTTGTCATATATGTATATTAGAGTGGTTCTTCTTTTAGAAATTGTTGAGCACCCGATTTTTTGTTCCTTTGCGTCTAAAAATAAGTCCCCAACCATTTTTTTTACAACAATAACACGTGCCGCTCTAAACTCGAAGTTTACACAGAAGCAATGAAACTGAATGAGCATTAGGGCGTATCGAATCACAATTTTTTCGAATTTCACATTCTAAGGGGTCTCAAAAGTTGCATAGGATGGTCCAAATCTCCCAAAAAAAATTTATAAGAACAACATGTCTTTCCCTCCCGCAAGGACAAAGTTGTTTTTAAGAAAACTTAAAAAAATAACGATCTCAAAATGCTTTTTTTTAGAAAAACTACATATGTCTTAAAGCAAAAGTAAATTAAGACTTTTACTAACAATATCTTGTCAAACGAGATGCCACTCTGGATAGTTATGCACAGTGTCCTGTGGGAAAGATATTCGAATCTAAAGTACACTCGAGATAGCATAGAATTTTTAATTGTTATCTGATTGTCTAAATTTTAAGCATTTTTTCCTTTAAATTAATTTTTTTAATTCCTTCAGTGATGCTCCATACAAAATTTCACCCAAATCGGAGATGGCCATTCCGTAAGGCTAGTACGTTCAAAATAGAATTCATCATCCTAATAAAAGCGTACTACATTAAGTAAATTCTAGGGACGAATATATATTTAGAAATTATCAAAATGTAAGATACATTTAAATTTAAAAACTTGAGGCACCGATGTCCGCGATCGGACATAAAAGTATAAATATAATATATTTAAAAGTATAAACAGATAAACGTCCCAGACCTGTAGCCAGGGGGTGAGGGGGCAATGCCCACCCTCTTCTACAACCGTTTTCCCCCCTGGCCAAATCAGACAATGAAAAACTTTAATTGAATAATTAATATGCATTTTGTTGATATATGTGTTTATTGCTTTAAAAATAGTTTAGTTTAAAATAACAAAAAATATACACATTCACCTTATTCATAACTTGAATATGTATATGAAATTTTTTTAACAAAACATTTCAGACAAATTGTTACAAGGGTAACCCTTGTATACAAGGGTTACATGGTATGCAATTTCTACTGGGTCGCCAACATTTGCAACCAAAAAATAAGATTTATAATTTGAATTTTAATAATTTTTTAACCTTCATTCATTGGAACTTTCGAGAAATGAAAAGCACGTTGTGCACCAATTTGATGCAGCTACAAAAAGAATATATAATTCATTGAAATTCTTATAATTTTTAAATTTTTTTTATGAATGATGAATGTTTATTAATTTTAAAATAATAAAAAACTGCAAATCTTAATTCTAGCAAAAATTTAAAGAAGCAAAAAATTTAAATCAAAACATGCATGTTTGTTCTTAATATATAAATTTGAATAAAAAATTTGCATCAATTTGATGTAAACGACGGATGCGGGTTAGTTAAATTTTTTTATTTGTTTTACTTAAAAAATGTCTTATACATATGTTAGCCCATTTCGCTACTCTTTCTTATATTTCTAGCCACTTTAAATAAATCTTGTATTTTTACCATCATTTTATTACAAAGTCCTGAATTAATTTTTATATAATTTTTATTGTATTAATCTCATGTATAAATGATCTACATATTCAAGTTAATATTATAAAATTAACTGTTTTTTAATAAATATGTGTAAGGTAATCATTTCACACGTTAAAAAAATTCTTTTTTTTATTTAAATGATAAAACAAAAAAATTTCATGCCTGATACATCCCTAAAACTTACTTATTGGAGAACGCTTTTATTATGATAATTAGTATAAAAGCCTGTCCTACGACAAGTCCTCCGCACTCTTCCATTTTGGAGCCATTTGCCGAAAGCACTATTTTCTCTTTTTAAAGCTTGATTTTTTACGTAGAATTACGTCTTATAGCGCGGTTTGTATGGGGGTCATTTTCACAAATTTTTTCAAAGTGATATTTGACACTTTAGGGTATTACTTACAGCCTTTAATATTCATCGTACAATGAAAAAAAAATGCCAAAATATCAGTTGGATTGCGAATAAAACGAAATCATATATTTGTATGAGAAATGCACAAGATGCTTCAGTAGCTGCTTATGCTGTGGTTGTTTATGGTTGTTGTTGTGTGTGTTCGTTTGGTTCGTAATCATTTCGTTCCTTGTTCTTGTAACAAAAACAACAACATTTTCAATATGAAGAGGAAAACATCACTAGCTGATTAATTAGTTAGCTGATTGATTAACTAGTTAGATCAATTAATTTTTCTTACCAGACCTAAAGCTCAATAAACGGTTTTAAGCTATCAAACAACTAGAATTTGTATTTAAAATCAAGAATGATTTAAACTATCAAACATTTGGAATTTGTATTGAAATCATAGAAAATCAACATAATAAATAACAAGAAAACTTTAAGTTGTATACGAATTTTATTTGTTGTTACACATTGGCGTAGCAAGCGGGGGGACAAGGGGGCAGTTGTCCCCACTTTTTTAGCTAGATAAGCAATTTAAAAGGAAAAGTTATTCAAAATATCAGGTTTTTTACAGCGATAATATTTTTGTATTATATATTTTCTCTCTCCTTCATGTTTCGTGTGAAGAAATTTTGGTGAACTTTTTTTGCACCACCATTTGTACTGCCCCCCCATTTGTACTGCTCCCCCCAGATGAAATTCGCTTCCGACGCGCTTGTTGTTACACAATTGTAATTATTTTAAGAAGTTTTTATTAAGTTGCAACAATAAACTAAACAATAAACGGCAACTCAACTGCACTATCTTGATTTCAATACAAGATTCAATGCAAATTTAAGAGTTTTTTCGCGAACGGGTGAAAAAGGGAGGAAAAAAAACAAGAACAAAAGACGTATCAAGCGAATATGACATAAATTTCAATTCGATTCTTGATAAATATAAAAAAGGACTTTACAATTATATAGAGAATGGTTTAAAGGTACAAAAACATGTCGTTTTCATACCAGCAAATCAGACGCTGCCGTTTTAAGTACCGTTTAGCTGGCACCCTAACATTCATGGCTTGTTGGGTTGTAATGCAATAGAGAATACAGATGCATGTAGCTTGAGAGCCAGTTTGTGGCTAAAAAAAAATGTACTACTACTAGCCAAGATTGCCAGTTAAAATTTAAAACAATTCCGAAAAAAATTTTTTTTTTCACAGTAACATAAATTAAATAAAACAAAAATTACCATGGTAAAGATAAACAAAAAAGTTTCTAAAAAAAGAATATATCAAAAGAAATTCCACGATCATTAAAAATTACCACAAAAACACCACGCGTTTTAAAATACCACCACAGATTCCATATGCATTTAAAATGGCCACAAAAATCTCATTCGATTTAAGAATACCACAATAGGTGCACAAATACCATATGCACAAACAATTTAAAAACATTAAGAAATACCACAAAGAAAGTTTGCTTACAAAAAAAAAGATAAAAGTTTAAGAAGAATATTACCAAACTCCCACGGAAATTAAAAAATACCCCGTTGAACTCCTACGCCAAATAAAAAATATCACGCTGAATTAAAAAATTTAATAGGAATTCCCAAAAACAAAAATGCCTAAGGGCAATTAAAAATTACCACGAATGGGATTTTTCCAACAACTGGCAACGTTGCTGCTGATATTTGGGCCTATTCTGCCAAATGTGTTATTCTGTTATGAATTTTCTGTTATGAATCATAAAAGATGCCGACCATAAAAGATCTGTTAAAATTGGTATTCTGCCATTCGATCTTTTATGGTACTCTGTTATCAATCTTCGAAAACAAAAATCTATTAAAATTCCGTTAACTTCTGTTGTGAACTAGCTGATTGCTGTCAATATTTTCAAAAATATTTTTGTCAAATATTTTTGCAAAATTAGCATTAAGGGAGTGTCGTGCATTAGCATTACAAACTAGCATGTCCGTTTTGATTAAATTGCTTGTTTTAAAACAATGTCGGACTAAGAGGACGACCCAGAGCCCGTTTACAATGATAGCAGAAGCTCAAGTTTAAAATAAAAGTCGTGATGGACGCAGTTATGGTGAAGGTGGTAGCGAAAGGGACAGAGGTGCCCGTGCAAGTTTTAAACGTAAGGAACAACGGGGAGACGAGCATGATGATCCCGATCACCATGGTCAATGAAATGGTGTGGTGGACGCAATTATGTCTGCCGAACAACTAGATGTGCGTTCTGATTGTGTATGTATAATTATTGGATACACAGGATCTAATATTCAGACAATACAATCTGATTATAATATAAGCGTTGATTTAGATAGGGATACAAAGGTGGTAACCATATCTGGAAATTCCAAAGGAAACATCAAAGATGCTGCAATGTGGCGATAAAAGTAGCTCATCCTACCAAACGCCTTCCACAATAGTACAGTAGAATAAATAGTACAGATTGTTATTAAAAACCAAAGCTGCAGCAAAATCTAGAATTCCAGAAAGTAGAATAAATTCCTTTCTAGATATAAGTCAGCTTGACATTTATATAATTTTTATGCTGCATTTTTTACACATACATTTATAATTTTTATAAGAGGATATCTAAATAAATTAAAAGATTTTCTAAATAAATTAAACATTTATAATTTTTTATTTAGAAAGACCTATTATAAAAATTATAAATTATTGTACAAAAATAGAAAATACATTTTATATGTAATTTAAAAAAACTACACGGATTAAAGTTATTTTTTTAGTCTTCCAAGTTTTTGTTTCATAAATTAAACTTAACGAAACACAAAACAATCTGATTTAGCTTGAATTATTAAATTTATTGAAATTCGTTATGATAAAATGCAGAAAAAATTTATCTGTTATTCTGTTGTGTTTCATAACAGATTTCATAGCAGATTTTGTCATGCAGAATACCAAATAAAAGATTTTGTAAAAGATTTGTTGACAGTTCGGAAAATCTGCTATGATTTATAACAGATTTCATAAAAGATTGTCGTGCAGAATACCGATTCTGGTCTCGTAACAGATTTTTTGACAGCTCAAAAATTTGTATGGGAAATCATAACAGAATAACAGAATTTTTCATAAAAGAATCCGCAGAATAGGCCCAATTGTTGTTTTGGTTCTACATGCGCTGCAAAGGGCCGTTTTTCACTCGGAAATTCTATGCGCAATAATTGCTCTAGTACAAGTACAAGTACATATAAATATATCTGTGTCGACAAGGAATAACGACTAAGCTCAAATTACCGTAAAAACCGATATTTTTATTGTACTTATTCCGACCTTTTTTCTGAAATATATGAAGCGTTACAAACGGTAATAGGTGCAAAATTAAGTGGTAATCTATTCTCTGCAAAAAATGTTTTCCTGCATTCTATCAAAGATTGGCGACGAAGAAAATGCCATATAGCTTTTTTACGATATTTTGAGTTTAGTCGTTATTCATTGTCGACACACAATCATATGTATTTACATATATATACATATATATATATATAAAATAATTTATTGATGTAAACTGTTTAAAAAATATAACGCTTGTGATATGTCAATGTAGCTATTCAATTACTACTGTTTATATAAATATATTTATCATGTTTTTTGTGAACGTTACATAATAAGTATGTAACGGAAATATATAATTTATATGTATGAACATAAAGTTAATTCTATATATATATATATATACATATATGTACATAAGCTTTCAATTTATTCAATTAACTTTATGTTCATACATATGAATTATATATTTCCGTTATGGTACCACTTTTACTAAAAACAAATCGTTGTAATAATATATATATATTTTAATAAATTGATTTAAACTATTTTAATATGACATACTTCGATTGTCATATGCCGACTGTAGCTACCAAATTTCCAGAGTAGAAATTCAGAATATCTATAAAAAAAAGACATAGTTTCGATAGTATCGAAAGTATAGCCGTAGAATTCCTTTTTATATAGTAATAGAGAAAAATTCTGGTTTTTTTTTCATTTTTTTTTCAAAACTATTTTAAGAAATTTCATCTTCTAAATAAAAATTATTTAAAAACATATTTGTTGTTGTTGTTCTTCTTTAAACTTACTTGATCTAATTAAATTCATGTAAAAATTTGTTTTGTTTAATAAAAAGCTTTCGTTTGATATTTTTAGTGATGAATTTGTTGTTAATTTTTTGTGTTGGTTAAAAGTAAATGTAATTCAAAGTTATGTTTAATAAATGGAAATAAATTTCGGAAAAATTTGAATTATTTATTATTCCTGTAGTAAAGAGCATAAACATATATAATATATATGAATATCAAACGAAACTTTTTATAAAACAAAACAAATTTTAACATGAGTTTAATTGTGAGCTTTTTAGATCAAGTAAGTTTGAAGAAGGCAACAACAACAACAAATTCGTTTTTGAATAACTTTTATTTAGGAAATGAAATGTTTTAAAAAAATTTGGAAAAATATAAATAAAAAAACCAGAATTTTTCTCTATTACTGTAGAAAAAAGAATTCTACGTCTGTACTTACGATACTATCGAAACTGTGTATTTTTTTGAATAATTTTTATTTAGAAGATGAAATGCTTTAAAAAAGTTTTGAAAAATATAAATAAAAAAACCAGAATTTTTCTCTATTACTGTACAAAAAGGAATTCTACGTCTTTACTTACGATACTTTCGAAACTGTGTCTTTTTTATGATTTTTAGAGTAAATGGATTTTATATGCTCTGAAAATATATTCAAAGCCAAAACTTTGATATTTTCATGTTCTTCAAGGATTTTCGAGAACCAAAAGTTTGTGCTGAAATGATTTCTTTTGCACCAAATGACCTCAAATCAATTAAGATCTTAAAATAAATTATTTTATTTGTTAAAATGTGTTCACTTGACTAAAATTGAGCTATTAGTATTTTAGTAAATGAAAAAAAAAACTAACGTCCACTGCTCATTTTTTAAAAAAATAAGTGTAACGCGAGAATTCCGTAAAAATTTAAGAAACAGCAAGCAAAATGAACATCGAAACAATATGAGAAGCAAACATAAACATCATGATGCGCAATCGATACATGAAGATTTGTTTTACATTCTTATTCTGATAACAGCGAGTACAGAGTACGAAAAATGGGTTGTGGATATGTATTAGCCCAAAGTATTTATCAATGTAATATTTTTTTTAGCTATGATAAACGTTTTTCAATAAAAATTAAAAAAAAAAACAAAAGACAAATTGCTTTTGATATGGTCGAACTTCAACCACGGGCGATACTGGTTATGATAATAAATTACACGGTGCTACAGTGGAAATGTACTTTTACACTTTTTTAAGTGACATAGTCTAGGTTATAGGTCTGGTCAAGTACAATACGAAACCACATTTTAAATTTTTAATACACCCCCAAAATTTCATTTTACCGTTAAAAACCCGATTTTTTGGCACTTGACACATAACACAATCAGCAATTCAACAACTTTTCAACCGATTTTGGATTTAAAAACAGTTTTGGAAAGATGAAAGATATTGCTTTATTCTTGTTAAAAGTAGTTTAATGTAAAAGTAATAATCTTGAAATGCTTAAAAGGTTATTACCAAAAAGGGAAATACAAAAATGATCATTCGTATTAAAAAAACACACCAATTTTAAAAGAAGTCATAAAAATGTATTTAATATAAGCTTTCAACTGACACATGAACGCTACTAAGACCAATGAACCAATGAAGGCGTAATTTTTTATTAATAAACAAATTTAATAACTCGGCAAATTTAATACGATTTTCTAACATAAACATTAATTTTTTTTCGTTATGAATTTTACTTTCAGAAAATAGTTACGTTTAAAGTAGTTCTAACAAAACTTGTGCAGTAAATAATCGTTAAAGTTGAAAAAATTAGAAAAAAGGTAAAAATGTTAGGTTTTGTCGATTATAACTAAAAACATTCTTATTCCAGTACTAAATATATCGCACATCCTCTTCAAAAGAGACACAACTCAAAATTTTTTACATTTTCAGGAGAAGCAAAAAACAATTTTTTTCTTCAAGATACTACATTCAAAACAAAGAGACAAAACTATTTTTTTTAATAAAAGACTAAAAATATGTGTACAAAACAAAGACATCCGAATTAGGTGATCACTACGAATAGTTTTACACGAAAAAGTGAAAATTTGGAAATTTTTAGTTGTGCCCCTTTTGAAGATGGTGTGCGATATGTTAATATTTTATAAGTTATATCTTTCATCTTTTCAAAACCGTTTTTAAATCGAAAATCGGTTGGAAAATTGCTGAATTGCTGATTGTGTCAAGTGAAACCGAGCTAGCCTCGGTTAAAAGTAATTTAAATTGCCTTTAACGTTTGTTTCACCTAATCAATAATTCACGTATGGTTCCAATCAATTCCTCTTCCTCTAAACAAACCTTCTTTGTTTAAGGCGTATGCCTTGGTTCTTTGATATTTTTTTTTTACAAAAAGTACTACAAAATCGGGTTTTTAACGGTAAAATAAAATTTTGGGGGTGTATTAACAATTTCAAATATGGTTTCGTATTGTACTCGACCAGACCTATAACCTAGAGTATGTCACTTAAAAAAGTGTAAAAGTAAATTTCCACTGTAGCACCGTGTATTTAATTATCATAATAATCTAAATACTATAAGAATGATATAGAAAAGTATTTATTCAGAGATATTGCTTTAAAATCAATAAAATTGGTAAAGTCGTACATCCCACACATTTTACTCTGCATCTGAAATATCCAGAAATAAAAAATGAGCGTTCGTAGATCTGAAACCTTTAGAATTACAAAATCTTTAAAATACTAAAATTTTGATTCAAGAGCACTTAAAATCTTCTAAAAAGTCTTAAATTGAAGGTTTTGATACTATTCAAAACTACTAAAACTTTTACTAAATACATTACTTATTTGGCGAGCTCTTTCAGAAAGTGCGATTATCTCACGAATTTGAAAAAAAAATTCCTAAGAATTCACAAAAAAAATCGTATTTTGCGAAATATCGTATTTCGGTATTTTTTACATAGTCTCAATATTTATCAAATAACTACGAAAAAGCCAAATTTTAACGATATGTGGACATTCTATGGCATGACTCCACCTGAAGAAATTAATTGTGGACCTTCTCATTGCATAGGTTTTTTAATTATATATTAAAGCACCAGAAAAATGCTATTAGAAATGAATTAAAAAAAACGATGCACACTAATAGATATACTCTGATAGTACATACTTTACAAAAAATTTCTTGAAAATTAGTTTTCTGTATGAAAAAAAAAAGATAAAAGAACCAAGCAAATAGATAGGATTTTTAGAGGAAGAATTGATTGGAACCATTCGTGAACAATCGATTAGGCGGAACAAACGTGAAAGACAATTTGAAATGCTTGTAACCGAGGCTAGTGTCATGCCTTAACCTCGACAAGCATTTCCAGCTCTCAGTTGTTCCTGTCCTTTAATATCCCTTTTTCCACAATTTAGTTGTGGATTTTTTTTTGTTTCAATAATTCTTAAATGTAGTACAGAATAAAGAAAGCGAAAAAAACCATGCCTGAACCTGGATTCGAATCAGGGACCTCTGAGTTAATTTAAAGTATATATAAAGAGTCATTCTTTCAAGGAGTCAATCCTTTGCAACTATGTAACCGAAGTCTTATTAATCTTTATCGCCACTCTGTAAATCATTTGAGGTTTAATGCACTCTTGGCTGAACTCTGGCAGTCATTGTTTAATTCGTAATATTTTACTCAACCTTTTGAATTGTCGGCTTCATTCGATAGAGTTGTAACTTACCCATAATGCCTGATTTTTGTTGACTCTTCTCGGTGGCTTAAGATATTTTATCACGTCAAGAAAATAAATTTTATTAATGTTGCACCAATATTAGCAACAAAATCTTCACTTTGAAGATGAAATTATATCAGAATTCACTTTGATTTCTTTGATAACAGATTTTAAAAAAATTGATAAAGTAACTAAGAGTCTGACCACAACAGGTCTTAATTTAATTGTACTCAAGCACTGACTAAAAGTCAACACAGCTTTAAGCTAAGCTATTCGTCGGAGCGCGCAGATACCGTTTAAAATGAGATACATACTTTTTTATTCTGTTTATTTTTAAGTAATTATTTATTATTCACATAGTGTATTTCAGGCTTTACACTAAATATTACCGAAAAAAATTATTAGGAAATAATTTACACATAAATTCTTTTAATGTTTGAAAATGATTTGGAATAGTCTCTGCAGTGTGTTCGGTATATTTAGAAAAACTAGCTTGTCAAATTTATTGCTGGTATACAAGAAGCTACATGCGATATAATAACAAACGCAAACATCATCAAAGCCCTAACAAAGACTCAACATGTCAGAAGCTTTAAGAAATTGCAAGCTTTCTGTTGAAGCAATATTCGCTTAATGTCGGCCAATACTTTTCTTAGCGTACCGCTTAAATGAAACGCCTCATTAAGCTGGGAGCTACTCAGTGGTTCTGCAATTAAATACTGCAAAAATTAACTGAACATTTTGCAAAAACATTATTGTGAATATACTTACATTAGGTTGGATGTAAGTTGTATGTATAAAAAAATGTCTGAATTTATACAGAACTCGCCAGAGAAGGCTGGCATACTAGCAAAATAAAGTTGCAAAGTGGTTTTATACCAGTGATCCTCACAGCCTATGCCCGCGGGCATTTGAGCTTTTGTGCTTAAAAGCTTTCAGTATAGACATTAACTCACGGACGAGCACTGAACTGCGTCAGTATTAGTGATGTCGCAAGCGGTACAATTGTACTTTTTGAGGTACACTTTTACTACCGCCAGTACGGAATTACACCTTTTTTCAAAAGGTAAATTTTTAAATTTGGAAATTTTTCTTTTTCTGTAAATTTTGTTTCTTAATAAATTTTATATCTGCATGCGTTACTAACCCTTACGTTCAGTGTGTAGGAGACCTTCACTAAAAAGTGCTACCAATAAAAAAACCGATAATGTCTATCTACTTGTTTATGGCTGCTCGTTCGTCCCAAGCATCCCGCTTTAGCTATACGTTACTTTTTGTCAGAGATATTTTTTGTTCACCAAATTTTATTGATTATTTATAATATTTTGATAATTGGAATCTGCTTGGAGGAGATGAAATTTGTTTTGATAATTAAAGATATGCATGGAAAAATGATAGTATAAAGTTTGGTCTATTCGGAAATGCATCACGATTTGCAGTATGCGCATAACTATTGGGGGTTGGAATTAATTTTAAAGGTTTTTTTTCGGTTTTTGAGCATTTATTTAGAAACAACGGTACAGTGTATATTATTCAAAGTATTGTCCATCGTTAGCTACAACATTTTCCCATCTTTCTGGCAGCATATGGATACCGCGCCGGAAGAACGATTCGTCTTTTGAGGCAATCCACGAATCGACCCATTTTTTGGTATCCTCGTAAGAAGTGAAGCGCTGCTCAGCCAAGCCATGCGTCATCGATCTGAATAGGTGGTAGTCGGAAGGGGCTATGTCTGGGCTATAAGGCGGGTGGTGTAGCACATCCCAATTCAGCGCCTCCAACGTTTCCTTGACGGTTCTTGCAACATGTGGCCGTGCGTTGTCATGTTGAAAAACCACTTTGTCGTGTCTTTTGGCATATTCCGGCCGTTTAACCTTTAATGCTCGGCTCAATTGCATCAATTGTTGTTGGTAGCGTTCCCCAGTGATGGTTTCGTTAGGTTTTAGCAGCTCATAGTACACGACACCCTTCTGATCCCACCAAATACACAGCATAAGCTTGGCGCCATGAATATTCGGCTTGGCCCTCGATGTTGATGCATGGCCGGATGGTCCCCACGATTTTTTTCGCTTAGGATTATTGTAATGGATCCACTTTTCATCGCCAGTGACAATACGATGCAAAAAACTCTTCCTTTTATGCCGTTGAAGCAGTTGTTCGCACATGCAAAATCGCCGTTCAACGTCTCTCGGCTTCAACTGGTACGGCACCCAATTTCCTTGCTTTTGAATCATTCCCATGGCCTTCAAGCGTTTGCCGACCGTTGATAAGTCGACTCCCAATGATTCTGACAATTCTTGAAGGGTTTGACACGGGTCTTCATCGAGCAAAGCCTCCAATTCCTCATCTTCAAACTTTTTCGGCTGGCCCGGACGCTCTTTGTCTTCCGTATCAAAATCACCACTTTTAAACCGACGGAACCAGTACTCACAAGTAGAAATCGATGGAGCATAGTCCCCGTAAGCCTCAGTAAGCGTGCGTTGTGCTTCAACCGCTTTTTTCTTCAAATGGAAGCACAAAAGTAAACCTTCCCGCAAATTGCGTTTTGTTGGAACGAAAGTCGACATGTTCACAGAGAAAAAAAATATATGTTGTTTACACTTCAGTGGAATGACACATACTGAAAAATGAAGCTTAGACAATGTGCTTTGAAATGAATATAGTCACAGGTGTGCCCGATGCGATCTATTGATAGTTACGCCATCTCTTAGAAAACCTTTAAAACTAATTCCAACCCCCAATACCATTTTTCAAGAGCCCAAATTGCAGCGTGAATTTCTTTGATGCGAATTATGAGTGATGCTTGATAGAAAAATTAAATTTTAGAATGTTTGACGTTTGCAGTGCTGCAAAATTGACATTTCTGACATTGGCATAACAAACAGGGGAGAGGGGGCAACTGACCCCTCCCCCGCTTATTTAGCTAGATAAACAATTTAAAAAGAAAACTTCAAAAGTTATTCAAAATATCAGTTTTTTTTTACAACGATGATATTTTTGTATTTTATATTTTGCTCTTTTTTCTATCTTCTTCATAAGCATGCTTTTGGATAACCATTTTCTTTCTTTGTGCTTTCAAAAAGATAGAACAAAATGTAGAGTTTCTACTGCAATTCTAATTTGAAAATAATTCGGATACTCTGAAAATACTATTAAATGAAGTCGAAAAACTTGTTTCTTTGGTTTTAACTGTGCTTGCATCAGCAGCTACATCTGAGCGTTCATTTAGTGCACTAAGGCGGCTTAAAACGTATCTTCGAGCAACTATGACACAGACGACTCACGACCCACTCATACACATTCACAAAGATAAAACCGACGAATTGAATTTAATGGAGGTGGTGAAAATTTTTTGGAAGAATTTAAATTGATATAACTGTTTGTACCTTATTGCATTTAAGCCATGTAAAGATATACCTAGTCTTGCTTTATAAAAGCAACAATTGTTTCTTATATTTTCATATTACTATATGAAAGATCCTTTAAAAAATGGTCTCTAGTATCGAAATTGGAAAACTTTAAAAAATAATGAAATTTTAATATATTTTATATAGTTTTATTTTTTCTTATTTTGAAACTAAAATAAAAAATTTGTTTATTCATATTCATGTTTCTTTTAAGAAGTTTTAGTGATTTTTTTTGCACCTCCATTTGTACTGCCGCCCCCCTCCCCCCCAGATGAAATTAGCTTCCGACGACGCGCTTGATTTCTGAACATTTTACTAATGTTGCAAAAGCAGTTTGCTTATCTTGATGCGAAAAGACCCGTTATTAAACATTTACCCTTAGTAAAAACCTAACAATTATTTTTTAGTACGATTTTAGTTAAAAATGTACGATCTTAGTCAAAAAGGTACATTTTTCTCTATCAAAAAGGTACACTTAAAAATTCTCTCATGTCATCACTGGTCAGTATCTATTGAAATTTTATGCAGGACTGACCTGCGTCACATGCTTGCTCGTTAGATTGTTGTTGTTGCTGCGCATACGTAACTTATGCTACACTCATAAATATATAATCTTTTATTATTTCTATGCAAAATGTCTCTTCTTGAATGGGAGTTGCAATTTCTTTTTTTTTGCAGAAAATATTTTTTCTGAACCGCAATGTATGGTTTGCTACCGAACTGTCTCTGTTCGTTAAAAATATAATATTGAGCGGCATTATAACGCTTGTCATAGTTTAATATACTAAAATTTAAATGAAACCATTTTCATACCATCTTAGGTATTCAAATTCTTAGGAATTCTTAGAATTCTTAGTAATTCAAACCTTTATTTAATACACATAATAACAAATTCACTTCAAAATAAAATTGCTTTTTAAAATTTTTTTAAAAAAAATGAAATTGACCTTCACTATTTTAAAGTTTTATTCTAATTCGGAACAGTGCATAAATCAGTAAATTATCATATGTTTCTTCGATATGAATTATGAACATTAGTAAGACAACGTTAAATGCAAATATTTTCAAAACATTTCCCGCTCACACCCCTCCCCTAGGTTAATAATACAGCAGAGGAAAATTTTTCTGGCAACACTGAAGGCTACATGTGCACAATAAAGAAAATAATTCAACAAGCGCACCTTCATCTTGAAGGAAAGCTGAACTAAGACTCAAGTAGTATTTTTCCCAGTGCAAAGCTTTCAATGAGCTTTTATACATAAACAAAGTATGCTTGTATGGAGTTTGATGAGCACTGTTTTATACGTAGGCAGTTTGAGAAGTTAGTGACTTTAAAGCAGTGGTCCTCAACTCATGTTTTCCCATAGCACGCGGGTAACGTGTGTTTTTGTGTTTTTGCACACGAAGAAGCAATCGGCGCGCTGTGATTGTACACTGCGGGAAAGTTTATTTTTCTGCTGTGCTTTAAATTTCAAGTCAGTATGCTTTGAGTGTTCATGTGGTTAGGGTGTTGTTCGCTGTGTTATTTTACAATGTTTTAAATTAAAATCTGTCATTAAAATTAAAACAAAATAATATAAAACATTAAAAAATTTAAATAAAAAAATTAGAACACAAATATATTATGTAGATATTAAAAAACCTTAATACATTCTATTCAACACTTTTACCTTGCTCTTTTCTTTTCTTTTTGTTTAAACTAGCGAAAAACAAACACAAAAATAAAAAAGAAAACGGTATAGTGTGAAAACCAACACTCGACAATATTTACTTGCACCAAATGGTGCGAGAGCTTTTAACAACTTCTTGTTTCAGTGTAAAGTTGTGCACTCGGAAAGCTGTCTTTGTTGTTGTTTGAACCCTGCTTTGATGAATACTGCTTTAAAGGCAACACTGGTTTAACCAACTACCATCTGTTAATAGACTACTTTATAATTTTACAGTACTAAAAGTATTGTACTAGGACTCTGCATCATCAATTTCAATGGTTAAGGAGTGGTTTACTGAATTCCTTTGTGTTTGTACCAGCTCAAAAGATGAGATGTCGTTACACCAGAAATAGTCTATAAAATTCATGGAAAGATATTGGACGATCGGAGAAAAGTGCATGAGGTGGAAAAAAGCATCATCTCAACTGAGAAGAAACATCACATTTTACATGAAAATTTTGACAAGAAGAAGTAGTCGTGTCACCACTTCAAAGAAGTGTCTGGCAATGTTCAATCGCAATCCAAAAGCAGTTCAACAGCAGTTTTTGCGGCGTTTCATAACCGAAGGCAAAACGTGAACACATTTCAACACACCAGAGACTAAGGAATCTTCAAAGCAGTGGACTTCTCAGGAGGAACGTGCACCACAGAAGGCCAAGGTGGCTCTTCCGACCGAAAAGGTCATGGCGACAGTTTTTTGGGATGCATGCAGAGTCATTCACATCGATTACCTTGAAAGGGGTAAAATGATCAGCGGCGATTATTATTCACAGCTCTTGGACAGATTTTACATTGATTTGAAGCAAAAACATTTGGTGAAGAAAAAAGTGCTCTTTCACCAAGACAACGCACCGGTGCACTATGGGGTTTTTGATCGATTTAAGCGGCTGTAATTATTTTATTGGGTAAATAGTTTTTAATCATTTTTAATTTTTGATATTCTTAACCCTGTACGACAGTTAGGTCATACATGACTTACCGCAATTTTGTTTTAGGTGAACAATAAAATTGTTTTGTTGAAAAAGTAGCATTTAACGATATGTGTTTACTGATTTTTTTATCCTTAACCCTGTGCTTTCAATGAAACATATCGTCACTCGCGTGACAAACTGTCGTAACCCAAATTTTTAATATTTTCCAGGGGTACGTTTTTCTGTTTCGGTCACTGTTTTACCAATAATTTTGGGAACGTAACCACTTTAAAATCAAACTTATTAAATATTTTGGATACATTATTGTAGTGTCTTGATTTGTGTAAAAAAAAAATTGAGCCAAGTATTTCCTAGAAACTGTAGTAACTAATTAAACACGAACGTTGGTTTGTGAAAATTTTATTTTCACTTTTTAAGAATTTTTAGGCGTCGTAAACCACATTTTTTATATGAAAAATTAATTAAAGCAACAAAATGTTTTTTATTTAATATTGCTTCTAATATATGTATACATTTAGTTTTATTTAGGCAATAAAGACAAGTGCCAAAAATTCACATTGCAAACAATTTAATTAAAGTAGGTTCATAATGTAATGTAAAATAAAGTAGATTTAATTATAAATGCAAGCAAATGGCTATGTATAAAGAAATTAAAGTGACAAAAGGAAAAACAAAAGAGGGCAGTTCACGATCTTGTTGCATCGTTGCAAATGGAAAATTAAAAACTTTCAAAAAACATAAAAATTATTGAAAAGGCCTTTGACTAAATCATTGAAATAATTGAAGTAGTTAGCTGAAGTGCTTTTTAATCACTAAACATATCTGAGGTTACAATCTATCAAAATCACAAGCTTTTTGCCTCCCAAAAGCATATAAAGGGCCCGCCAAATAACTTTTTTTTTTTGAAAATTCTATAAAAAAAACTACTGGATATATTCTCAAATTTCTTTTTCTATTTGAAAGTGCAATCCTTCCGGTTAATAATGAAAAATAATTTCATTCAAATGGCTGCCTCGGCTGGCCATGCAGTTGGACGATCGGTCCAATTTTTAAGCACATTATCGATTGTGTGCAGCTGTATTTCACCAATGGCTTCACGAATATTGTCCTTTAAAGCGTCAATTGTCTCAGGCTTGTCGGCGTAACACTTATCTTTGAAGGCACCCCACAAATAATAGTCCAACGGTGTCAAATCGCAGCTTCGAGGTGTCCACACGACATCAGCTCTGCGGCTGACAATGCGATCTTCAAAATCAGGGCGCAAAACATCGAGTGTAGCTTCGGCTGTGTGGCACGTAGCGCCGTCCTGTTGAAACCAAATGTTGCCAATATCCTCCTCTTAAATTTTTTTGTGAACAAAAATTCGTTCAACATGGCCCGATAACGATCGCTATTGACTGTAACGGCCACTCCTTGCTCATTTTCGAAGAAAAATGGCCCAATTATGCCTCTGGACCAAAATCCGCACCAAACAGTGACTCGTTTTGGGTTCAGCGGCTTTTCAATGTATGCGTGCGGGTTTTCTGTATCCCAAATGCAACAATTTTGCTTGTTTACATACCCGCCAAGATCTAAATGAGCTTCATCTGAAAAGATGATTTTTTTGGCAAAATCGGCATCTTCTGTAAGTCGATCGCAGGCCCACTTAGCGAAGCGAAAACGCATTGGATGGTCAGTTGGCTTCAACTCCTGCACCAATTGGATTTTGTATGGCGTCATACCAAGGTCTTTATGCAAAATTCGTCTCAATGATGTCTCCGAAATGTTAAATTGATGTTGATGGCGCTTCACGCACACTTTCTGCCACAGCAGCAATATTCTCGGGTGTACGCACTGCTTTTGGCTTTTCACGCTTTGGTTTATCGATGAGGATGCCAGTTTCTTTCACTTTTTTCACAAGATAACGAACATACGGAGCTGACGGTGCTTCTCTTCTTCCAAAATCCGTACGCAATTTTCGCACACATTCTGCAACATTACCATGATTTTCAAAGTAATGTCGCAATATTTCCCAGCGTCGTTCAAGCGTATACACAACCATATTCGTTCAGCGGAAGGATAAAACTAATTATTTGTCAAATCAGACATGAGGTAAGTGTTACCATTCACGAAATAATCACTAGTTAAAAAAAAAGTTAGGTATTTCTAAAATTTGTGGGCTACTTTTTGTTAAAATTTTTTTAAAATACTTTGTTGGTTACGACCTTTAGACATTTGCGTTTCCTGCTTAACTATGACAAGTATGACCATAACACTTTGAGGAAAAGTGAGGACTTGCATAAGAAGTGTTACAGTGGTATTAACTCAATTTTAAGAAAATTGTGGGTTACGACAGTTTGTCACGCGAGCGACGATATAGGACCGACCTCTACTTTTTCTCAATTAGATCTTAAACAAATTTTGTTGAAAAAATAGTATTAAGTGATGTCTGAATGTTTGCTTTTCTTTACCATCTTCATTCTTGGTTAGCAGAGCAGTTATCGTGGTCTGATTGAAATAAAATTTTTTATATAATTGTTGCTGTGGTAAATAAAAAAAATTACTGTGTCTCCGTTAATAGCTAATATTTCAAACTTTAAATATAACGACCATCCTAATGTACATACATACATAGTTCATTCATCACAAGGCATTGTTTTAGGTGTTGTTATTGTGTTGACACAACCTTAAAGCTCAGTGATAAAGCGTAAATTAAATATTTCCGTGATTTTTATAGCTTATTCTCAGACTTCAATTAATTCGATGTCATTGAAATTGCTTGATGGAATAGAAATTAAAATGAAATTTTATTGTTGTGTTGGAATACCCAAAAATAAAATAAAAAATGTGGGTCAAAAAATTTTAAAAAAAAGTATCTTAATGTGTGAATTAGTCATAAAAGAATCTTGTTCAATAGAAATTTTCAATGCACCTAAATGTGTTAGTTAAGTGACATACAAGAGATTGAGTTTTAAGTGAACAAAAAGACATTCTCATCTGCATTATGTCTTTGCAGGCAATAACACAACTCAGACAATGTAAATAGCTATTGAAAAAGTTTCAAGAAAACGTAATATCTATCGTATGTTGGGGAGAGGGGGATCTAAAACACGATCGTAGCTTATTACACCAATCCATGTGCGCGCAAAACCAAGGTCCAAGTAAAGTGGAACTGCGTATTCAACTTCCGGTTTTTTGATAAACTTTGAATTTGCCAGCTCTTAAATTACAATTTTATTTTTTTTTTTTTTTAAATTGCTAAAAAATGTTAAAGTGGGAAATGAAAAAGAACAGTCCTTTTAAGAATCAAATTTTTTTTTATTAATCTAAAATAATTGTCATTAATAAGCTGTTAAAAAATGTCTATACAGGGTCTTATAAGTCTGTTCTTTTTTTGTTTTTTTTTTAACTCTCGGATGGATGAGATCTCATTTACAACTTTGAAGTTGCGTACATTTTTTTTAGCATGTTTGAGCGCAACGGTTCCACGACTTCCTTACAGTCGGTGTGAAAATAAATTCAGGATTCTTGCACGTACATCGTACTGAAAATTTTTTGACCTGTTTTCTGTATCTAGCACTACAGTGGCCTGGACAAACCATCCAAAACTGATATTCATGAAAGAAAATATTGCTCGTCTTTATTTGAAGAAATTAAAAACGTGATTGTTATTTGAACGTGTTTGAACGTGTATTCGTGGTAGATAGTTTAAACTGAATATAGAACTTGGTTCAGTTTGGAATAAAGCTGTCAATCCCGGGACTGTCAGGATTGAAAATACCGATCTCGGGATCCCGGGATGGTACGGGATTTTTTCCTCAATGTTGTTTTCCAATGATTTTTTCAATAAAACTTTAAATTTAATTTTTTTATTTAAACAATTCATTCTTTTAACATCCTTCAGATCTATATTATATATTATAATATTTTTCTTTTATTTATTTGAACACTTTTGAGATCATATCTATTAAATAATAACTTAACAAATCAAAAAAGAAACAAATTCATTTACATATGCAATCAATCATAATAATAATAAAAACATATTTGCATATGAAATACAAAAGCCGTTAGTTATATTTTAAAAATGTAACAGGAGAAAACTTACTAAATTTGAAAAAATTGCTCTAAGAGCTTTTAGAACTTTGTTAATAAAAACGTAGTTTTTAGTTGTAGGACTGTAAAATTTTGGAGGAACATGTACCCAACCGGCAATTAAGCAAGTGCTCCGCAAAAGAAGGCATGCTAGCAATGCTATTATTGGCGTCAATACACCTTCCATGATCACTGCATACACACTGCATGTGTGCTTCTGTAAGGCCTACCTTTTGAAGCTTTGAGTCTTTTCATTTTTTTTTATATGAAAAAATGTATAAAAAAATTTAGAAAAAATTATAAATGATCAGAACAATTAAAAAAAAACTAAATGTAAAAAATAAACCAAAACAATTTTTTTGTCCGAGTTGGGTCTCGAACCCAGGTCTCCGAAATCCAACATATTGTAATCATATTATATGAAAATAATTATATGGCAAAATTCCAAGTGTTTTTTTATATTTTTGTATGAAGAAATTTTACAAAAAAATTCAGAAATAAAAATTAAATAAACAGAAATATTTGTAAAAATATGTAGATTTAAAAAAAAATAAAAAAAAATTGTTTTTTTGTCCGAGCTGAATCTTGAACCCGCACTCCCGAAAGCTTACTTTCATTTGTAATGATGCAAATAAGCTTAATATTATTAAGAACTGCGTTGGACGAGTGGATAAGATGTCGGACCGCCACATGAGAGGACGTTGGTTCAAATCTGGAAATTGTTAGTCTTTTTTATTTAAGTTGATATTTATATTGCTTTGCTTTCTAACGTACATTCTCAAAAAGGGCTTTTAGCAGGCTTCTTTAGAGTCGCGAGAGCGGAAGGCCTGAAAAATTTTCTCGTTTCATAGAAAAAAGAAAGTATACTTGGATATGAGTGTGGAAGCACTTCGAAATCCATATGAAGGCCTGCTAGTAGTGCTTCGAACTCCTGTCATTGCCGACTGGGTATTTTGATACGGTGCATAATAATCAATCAAAGAGTCGATTTTGATTTTTAGGTAACTTACGGCTTTTTTGATTTCATATGACGATATGTTTTTAAAAATATGATGACATCAATAGAAAAAGAAGTTCTTAAAAAAAGCTTGCGTAGTTCGTAGGGTGTTTCCAATAATGAAATAAATGTATTAAAATAATATTGGGATCCCGGGATTTATTTGCTTTGATCCCGGAATTTTCGGAACTGGAAAAAGATCGGGATCACGGAATCCTGGGATTAATAGCCTTAGTTGGAAAGTAGCGTTTCAGTGTGTCAGACTGTCTGTGTTAGTCTTGTGTTGCGTTTTATCTGACAATAAACAACAATTTTTTTTTCATTTCATTATTTAGACTATGTAAGTATATTTTGTGTCATTGTGAGTGTAATTCAGTTATGATTGTACCCTCCAGGAAAAATCGGAAGGCTTCCATTTAAAAGTGATAAAGAAACATTCCCCACCGTATCTTTTGGAAGCTTAAGGGTAGTTTTGTATTTATATTGTTTCCAAACTGCTTCTTCAAGAATGCATATGGAAACTTTTATTTATTGTCAAGCAATGACAATAGAAAATATTAATATCATTGTTTTCTAGCCGCTTATTGTAGAATTCGATAGTTTAGTGGTAGCGCGCTCGACTGTCGCACAGGGGTCTCGAGTTCGAATCCTGGCCGAATCCATTTGCATAACAAGGGAGAGGAATGTTTCCACATTAATTCTTAAGACAGGGACAGGACTGCTTCCAATTCACTTTTGAGGACAGCGGAGAGGAATGTTTCCACATGACTTTTTAACACAGCGGAGAGGAATGTTTCCCTCTAATGACATGCTATGTAAAAAAAGCAATGGAGTGTGCACCAAAGGGGAATGCTTCCTACATTCCATGGAATGTTTCCTGGTAACATCCGGGAATGCTCACATTTCCTGGAGGTTATAACTCCAAAAGTATTAATTTATATATCAAATTTTATAAATATTTACAAATGATTACAAATATTTGCCTTTTATTTGAGCTATCACTTGCACTGATCTAACGATTTTTTGCATCGTTGCAAATGCAAAATAAAGAGCTTATACAAAAACAAAAAGCATTGACAAGCTTTTGCAACATATGCTTTTTGTTTTTGTAAAAGCTGTTTATTTTGCATTTGCAACGATGCAACAAGATCGTGAACTGCCCACTATATTTGTAAAAGAGTTTAAAAATATACAGTTTTCTAATTCATTCTTATGAATTGTAAACTAGAACAGATGGCAACCCTTGATAGAGTTGATGGCGGTGATCTAAAAATGGCCTCCTGCTTTGAAGTGTCATATGATTGGCAGCCATACAATTCATAAGAATGAATTAGAGGAACTGTACATTCATATGCTAGTTTAAACAGTGAGTTGATCACAGCTTAATCACTCAAAGACTACTGATGAGGAATATGTAGCGATTTCCGAAACAGACTGTCTAGTCAGCTAAGTGATTGACTCTATACAGAGTTGTTGTTGTTGTTGTTGCCTTCTTGAAAACTCACTTGATCTAAAGCTCACAATCTTAATTCAGGTAAAAAATTTTGTTTACGAAAAAAATGTCCGCAAAAAAATTAGTTACACAAGCAAAATTCAATTTTAAATAATCTTCTTTACTGTTTTTGTTTTTTAAAAACACATGCTAAATTTTTTAAAACATTGACTTTAATAAAAAATACATGATTTTCTTCAAATAAAAAGGTGTAATATAAAGGCCTTGCATTAATTCATTGTTAAAAATACATATTTTAAAAAATCTTTTCAATTGTATATCACTGAATAATATGGCATACTTTTCTTTAAAAAACATTAATATTTCTTTCTTATTTTTGTACCCATTCGATGCCTTGTCTTGTCTTGTTGAAACCACATGTTGTCAAAAATGGTCAATATCCATCACCATTACCATCACCAATAGGCCAAAAAAACGTTTTTAATATGTCACGATATCAGAGCCCAAAATATGCCGGAATATGATCGAAAATTTCACCAAAAGGATCGACATCTGTAGACGTGCACTGAAGAGACATTTGGAAGATTTCATTTGCCATAACTCAATTGTAGGCCCTTATTGTAGACATCATATCTCAATGAACAGATGATGAATTTCCATTCAAAATGTGTGTTTCATTGGAATCTAAAAAAAAAACCCTCAAACTTGAAAGACACTTAGGGTCTTTCAAGTATACACTTAGGGTATAAATGCAAATAAGAAACAGCTGTTTGATTACGACACTTCAATAAACATAGCTTTCAGAGTTGTAATATACTAGTACTTTTTTATATGGAAAGCAACAATAAAGTTTTTAAACTAGTGTAAAATCTTAGGACAATATGACATTATGACATGATAGCACACCTTGTGAATACCCTAACTGTGTATCCATTGTTAATATTTTAGGACATTGTTAATATGTTCGGTGTTAATATGTTCGGTACAAATTTTTTTTTATCAACTGTATTAAAAGTATTGCTTTGCTACTTTTTCCCATTTTCAAAATGAGCTGTCGCATTAATTCACTTAAGTTAAAAATTAAGTCTTCGAAAGTGGTATGTATGTAAGGCAAAATTTATTTATAGCTTACAGTTACAGTTGGCACAAGGTTTGATGTGAGTTTTTTGTGTCTTGAATTTATAAAAGGAATGACCAGATGCCGACAGCATAATTATCATTATTTTCATTGTCGTAATTGACGCGACATGAAAGCGAATGCGAATGTAAATGAAAGACAGCCGGCATTGACAATGTCAATAATAACACAAACGATCGGAAGTGATCAGGAAATAGGAATTGGGAACAGCAAGTGTGAAAACATAAAAACCAATAAATTTTATAAAACACGTTAACCACTCAGTGTTAAAAGATTTTCAGGGTAGAATGTTTTTAAGGTAGCTTAAGGTAAGATTTTCTATTTTTCGAGTCACTGAAACAATCACTATCAATTTTTTAGATAAAAAAGAAATAGTTTCTTTATCTTAGTCCTTTTTTCTAACTGCAATTCTGTTCAGCTAAATATGTGATTGAAAATAGAAATGCTCGATTGACGAGCTGTGTTAAAAACAACTCAAAGAAGAAAAGTTTATCTCTCCTTGCTGTAATTAAAGGCATTTTTGTAAGAATTATTTAGAAATGAACCTACGATCCTTTCCAACTTTATAAGCATGATGTTCGTTAGATCATTTTAAGCTTTTGTATAAGAAAGAAACTAATAATGAAATAGTAGTAAACATTATTGATATTCGAATTTCATACTTGAACATTAGAATTTCATTCAACATTCGCTTATGGTAAAAGTTATAGGTGCTACAATAAATTTTGCATAATTTTTTGACGACTTTTGTAGGCTTAATTTTTGAACAAATTGTTTAAAATTTGTATTATACTAGCTGTAACCCGGCGCGTTACTGCCACGCCTCCCTTTCAAAACACCCATCAAATGCTATCAGTGAAAAGGCATGTTTAAATTGTGGTCGAATACTGAATTCCGAAGCTGTGCGAACTATAACTCCAAAGCTATTCGATAAATCATAAGGTAACTTAATCATAAAAGCCTTAAATAGCTGCGTTCCATTCGCTTCAAAATAATCCAGATTATTTTTTTTTTACATGCAAAGCAAAAACAAAAATAATAATCCTATAACAAATAGGATTATTTTTGCTATCCATATAAAATTGTGATATAGCCTTTAAAAAATTTGAAACACAGGTGCCGCACCTGTATATTTTTATGAGTTGTCATTTCATTTTTTGAATTATTTGTTTGTTTGATACAATGACTATTAGGTAGCCATGACACCTACCTATTTTCTCACGAGCTGCGACTATAGAATGTTAAACAAAAGAAAACAAAACAAACCGCGTGTGTCACACACATTGGACGCATTCAGCGGAGCCAACAATTGCACTTAAATTATTTATATAATTGCATAACATTAATAAATAAATTATATAATTTAAAATTTTTCTGGCGTTCAGAGTAAAATACATTCAGAGAAAAACATCGTTCACTAAGGTATCGCTACCATAACAGTTCACAACAGTTTTGAACGACACACATTCTCATGACACTTTATAGTTACTGTATCATGATTGCTTGTTTGAATTTAATTTTAACTGCAACGGTAACGAGTCGTTTTTTGCCGTTCCTTTGAGAAAATTTGTTATTGCGATTATATTGAGGCGAAAGGAACGCAGCTAGTGTTGAGTGGAAAGAGATATTTGGGTAATTTTTTCACGTAAGTTATTTTGGAGACTTGACTTTTTTGTAAGAAATATAAAAACAACATTTTGGAAAAAATAAATTTCGCCAAAAAAATCAAAGAAGATACCTTGTTGTTTTGATGTCAAGAACAGTAAAATAATTTTTCAAATAAATGCTATGTCACAAGAAAGGTAGTCAGATGTGCAATTTTAACTTGATTTTATTTTTACAACAAAAACATTTTTTTGAGTCACTTTTTGAGTAAAAACTAAATATTTTGGACCTTTTCTAAGTTCCCGAGAGTAAACATACAAACAAAATTAAAAAATTTTAGTCCATTGCAACCGAATTCGCCTGAAATATAGTGTTTTTAATAATTTGTGGGCGGTAATAGGGGGTTTTGGAGTTTTTATTTATTAATTATTTGAAATATGGGCCTTGGCAACAAATGTTGTAAATTTTATGCCCTTAGGTGTTACCGTTCCTGAGATCTTAACGGGCACCAACACGCACGAACGATTTGTATTGGAGTATATGGGAAAATTTTTAAGATGCCATATCTCTGGAACCATTATACCGATTTTGTGCTAACTTCACACAAACCGAACGAAAATCACTTAAACTGACATTGAAATTGAGAGATAAAGAGGTGTCATTACAGAAACGGATGCATTTAGCAATAGGTTCGTTAAGAGAAGAGAATAATTAGTTCTATGAATTCTATCCTCATACATACGATGATATCTTAGAGTTCTAGATGAAAGATGTAAGACAAAAAGACTTCTTATATCATCACAATCAATTCTACCAGAAACAACATTATGGATAAATAACAGTGAATAAAAAGAACGTCTATCACTCAAATACTGCAAACCCAGAAATTTACGCCTAGCTTGATACGATGGAAGTCCATCGGGCCATTGCATTTTGTAAAGCGCATATTTAGTAAAATGCTTTTGGATTTTTTTTAATTCGATTTGAATGCTCTGCCTAAAATGGATTCCAGATACTTGAACAATACTCAAGAATACTTCTGACCAGAGACACATAAAGAGATTTAACAGTAAGGGGATCCTTAAAACTTTGGGAATTTCTTTTTATAAAGCCTTACGTAGCATACGCTTTTGAAATAACGTAGTGATAATGAATTTTGAAATTAAAATTTAAATCAAAAATTACCCCCAAATCCTTAATATCATGTTTGCGGGTTGGAGTGCAGTTATTAATAGAGTAGTCAAAAGAGTATAACACTTCGTAAACGATACAACACAACATTTACTAATGTTAAAATTGAGATTATTACTCGTACACCAGTTACCAAAATTGTTTAAATCATTCTGTAATAAAAAGCAGTCTGAGGTAACAGATACTTTAAGAAAAAGTTTTACATCATCGGCAAATAACAAACACTTGGAATCTTGAAACAGCGTGGGCAGTTCATTTATGAATATTAAAAATAAATAACAACCACAATGTGTCCCTTGAGGTATACCAGAAGACGCAAAAACAACATCATTAAAAACTGTAGAATCAATTTTTATCAGAAGTTTACGATTTGATAAAAAGCTATTAAATAATGTTAGAAGTAAATCTGAGAACCCATATTTTTTCATTTTTAACAATAATATCGAGTGATCAACTTTGTCGAAAGCTTTCGAGAAGTCCATGTACACTACATCAAGTTGGCTGCGGTCCACCATAGCATCGACTATATTATTAGAGATCAGTAGTAAGTTTGTTGTGGTGGAACGCCCAGGCAAGAAACCATGTTGAGCTTTACTAATAGCACCCTGGATTTGATCAAAATCTTCTTTTTTAAAATATGATCAAAAATTTTGGCAAAAGTGGTTTGCTTAACAATGGCTCTATAGTTACATACGTCACCACGGTCACCAGATTTGAATGTAGGCACAATATGGCAGGTTTTCCAGCAATCTAAAAATATACCTGATTTATGGCACGAGTAAAATAGATATGTAATTGGGCTCAGTAAAGATGAAATACAGTGTACAAAGAAAACTGATGGGAAACCATCCTGCTCATACTTGAAACTTTGTTTAAGACAAGAAATCGCTTCAGAGACATCATTTTCAGACACTATAAAATTAACAATCGGGTCTAAACCAACTGGTTCAAAATTCAAAAAATCAGTATCCAATGGATAATTATACTTTTCATAAGCCCCAAGAAAAAATTTTGTAAATAGATAACAAGAGCCCAATGTAGTATTAGATGAGAACTCTTCAAATCTCATACTAGCTGGAAAACCATTGGTTTTACGCTTCGCATTTAAGTAAATCCAAAAAGCCTTTGGGTTAGTTTTTAACTGTGTCTCAGTATTTAAAATATACTGGTTATATAAGAACTTTTGTAAAAAATCATATTCATTCCTTAGTTGAATAAAATGTAAGTAATCGGAATTACTATTTGATAGTTTGAACTTTTTAAAAGCTTTATTTTTTACATTTTTCAAATTAGAAAGGCGAGTATTAGACCAAGGTAACTTATTGTTTGAAACGGCTTTTTGAACCGGTACATATAAGGAGATTGCAAACGAAAATAATTGTATATTTTGAGCGGATCATTCGTGGAGCCAAGAATTTCCCAATCACAGGAGTTTAAAAAGTTATTAATTGCAACAAAGTTTACCTTGGAAAAGTCTAGCTGCACAGAATTTACAGATTCAACTGAACTAAATTTATAAAATTCAAAATTAACAAATAGTGGCTATGTGATGAATTATGCAAACATCGACTAATTTTTTGTAAAATCCGAAATTGTTTTATTAGAAACAATCTTGCAGTATCTAGTTACATAACATGGTCAATCACCCCTATAACATTACTTTTCATGGTAAGGGCTATACAACAATTATATCATTAAATGATACTCTCAATCTCAAAATAGGAAGCAGTTTTGTTGGTTAGAAGGTGATAAAAGAAATCACTAAAAAGCATCTGGCAGTTTCTTGGACTTTTAGTTTTAATGCCATAATTTTTTATTATTTCATTTATCTTGGATCGAAATATGTATAAGGCTCTATAAATTGCATTGTTTTTACTTGTAAACTTATTTTAAATTAATCTATACAAAGCTATTCTGCTTTCTATTGTGCTTTTATAAAATAATTTAATTTAATTAAATGAGCATATTTATTCGATTCAAAAATAAATGCAAAACTGTTGAACTTTACTGATAAGCTATGCTCCGCATTCGTTGCTGACATTGAATAATTAAGGGGCGTTGTTTGGGTTGTTGTTCTCTCTAATTTACAATGCTGTAATAAGCATTCACTTATAAATAATTTCAATAAAATGCCTTATACTTGTTTTTAAAAAAGTTGATCGACATTTCAAAACATGACAGTGTTTTGTTTACAAATGTTAGAGTTATCAATTACATATATTTTGCAAGAGCCATTAACGAATTTAATAATTTTCGGGTAGAAAAATTAATTTTCGGCACTCATAAATGAACCCTTATGGACTCATTCGTCGGACAAAAATACCTCTGAAAAGCGAACCTTATTTTCTTCAGAAATGAGTAAAAAAAGAATCATCAATTTTTTGTTCGGAAACAAGTTAAAAAAAGCTATTGAAAAGTTATTTTTCGGCACTCATAAAAAAAACCATTTTGAACTCATTCGCTGGAATGAATTGCCTCTCAAAAACGAATCTTTTTTGTTCGAAAACGAGTTAAAAACGAACCGTAGAAATGCACTTTTTCGGCACTCAGAAATAAATCTTTTTCAATCATAAATTGTTTCATATTGCAAATCGATAATATGATTAAAACGAAATTAAAAGTAATGTTAAAATATTATTTGATTTTTGTTTGGACAAAGTATTTATATATTCAGGGCCGTCGCAAAATGGGGTTTTAATGGGCTTTTATGGCTATACTTAAAAAAAAATTGTTTGAGGTACCAAGTTTTTTTTATACCAGTTTAAAGATAATAAAATTATGCGTCACTAACAACAAAAACTATTCACCTGACATTACTGATTGAAAAGTTATCGCGGTTAAAAATCAACATTTTTTGCTTTCGTTCTCGCGCAGTGAAATTTTGGAAATTTTTAAGTTTTTTATTATATAATTTTATTAGAAAAAAAAAGATATTTTTGGAAAGTGTTTTTAATGGAACCTTCAATTTCGGGTAATTATGGTTCTTACTGCATACAAATTTTTTTGAGCAAATGTTTTAAAAAAATTATTTTTTGTTGATTAAAAAAATTAAGTTTTTTGTTATTCGATGTAAATAAAGATCGATTACCATTACCGTTACCATTACCATTACCATTACCATTACCCTTACTATTACCATTACCATTACCATTACCATTACCATTACCATAATCATAATCATAACCATTACCGTTACCATTACCATTACCATTACCATTACCATTACCATTACCATTACCCTTACTATTACCATTACCATTACCATTACCATTACCATTACCATTACCATTACCATTACCATTACCATTACCATTACCATTACCATTACCATTACCATTACCATTACCATTACCATTACCATTACCATTACCATTACCATTACCATTACCATTACCATTACCATTACCATTACCATTACCATTACCATTACCATTACCATTACCATTACCATTACCATTACCATTACCATTACCATTACCATTACCATTACCATTACCATAACCATAACCATTACCATTACCATTACCATGAACATTACCATTCCATTTTTTACCAAATCTTGCAAAGATTAACATTACCATGATTTTTTTTTAATTTCAGTCGTTATTTTCTGAATTTCAATTGATTTTGTTTTTAATTCAATTGATCTTAATTGAATTTCAATTGATATCTATTAAGTTTTAAATGGAATTTCTAATGTTAGATGATGTTTTCTGAATTTCAATTGATCTCTTTAGTATTTCAAATTTTATTTTTTTAATTTCAGTTTAACTTTTCTGCATTTCAAGTGGTAATGGATAAAGTGAATCACGTAGCTGCTTTGGCAGCACTTTGGTGTCATAAAAAAAAGAATCCGTCTGTTGGTTAATGTGCTTCACAACTGCAAGTGTGAAAATTCTGCAATAATATGTGAAATAATTTTAAATTTTGTTTAAATGTCTCACTAAAGTACATCTGGTTTGTCATATACAATAGAATTGTTAACTTTTTCTAATCGTTATTAAATAGACATATAACTAATTTGCTCTGTAAATAGCAACACCTTAAAATAAATTTAAAACATACTATATTTAACGCAGTGGCGCCAAACTGAACATTGAAAATATTTTAGATGACCTGTGCTGACTGTTCTGTGTAAAAAAAATTGTGATTGTCACATTTGTGCTATTATCAGCTGTGTTATCAGTTACAGTGCATTGAATATTTCACTGTTAAAACTGCGTTTTTTGTACAATGTAAACATCTAGGCTATTTTTAATTAATCTTCAAATTAAATAATTAAGGAAAATTTGTATTTGTGATGCAAAATTGTGGTTTAGCTAATAACATTGCTACGCATGGGTGTAGCGAGGTTACCGTTGGCCCCCTAAGCTTAAGAAAATTATTTTTTTTGTGTTAAAGTAAGAATTTCAAAACTGATTTTTTCTTATAATGAAAATAGTATTGAAGTTTTTAATATTTATTAAAGCTTTATATATTTGTTGTTACAAACTTAGTTCTGGCATTTATTATTTAGTACAAAAAGCGTATGAAAAGCTTTAATTGAAATTTATTGGTAACACTGACATATTGCAATCTGAGCTGCACAATTCGTTAGTCGATTTTTCACCAACACTAATGTTCGTTGTCGTAACTAACGAAACCAAATCAACTGTTCAAAATGAAATTTCTGATTGGATTTATTTGTGCATTTTTTAATTTATATGTTTTTATTATAAATTTATATTAAGTTACTGCAAATTGTAAGGTCTATGTTTATTTTCTAATCAATTTGAAGAATGGAAAAGAAAGATGAGTTGCTTGCAGAGCTTTTAATTGCAAAAGAATCTATCTACATCTGCTTCTGCTAGCACCTGCAATAGTAACAGTTTCTGAACAAACCAATTGGGTAAGTGGGTTGGCCGATGTGCTTCAATGAGCCAAGACAGTGGCACACAGGATAAGCAGAAGCAGATCGCGCTTTAATTACCAACCTGCTTGTTGATGTACTAATGCTGTCTGGTCACAAGAAATTACTGAAACAAAATCGAAAGGTTGTGTCTTCGATTATAGTTTTTTGTAAATCTCACGACTTGCCAGTTCGTGGAAAAGACCAATACTCCAATCAACCAAATTTGGTAAATACTGCTTCAGACAAAAATTAAAATCAGCTTCCAAATCATCCAGCAACATAACCTTTCGAATATTGGGGGCACTTTCCCCCCTAAGCAGTGAAAAGTATTTTTATATCTTCATATTAAATCAAAAAAGTCGTCAGTTTACATTAAAAACTTTTAAGAGAAAATCAAAAAACATTCTAAATTGTATGTTGCGCTTAAGCTTAGGGCTTTGAGAATTTTGTTAATAAAAACGTTGGTTTAAGTTGTAGAAGTGTAAAATTTTGCGAAACATGAATTTTGATAAGGTGCATCATAATCAATCAAAAAGTCGATTTTGAATTTTTTGTAACTTACGGCTTTCTTGATTTTATATGACGATATGTTCATTACGTATTTAATACATTGTGAAAGGAATACAAAAATACTTTTTGTAGGTTAATTTATAAATAAAGCAGAGCTAAACCAATAATTTTTAAATAGTATTTTGTACCCGTTCCTGTAAGGCCGTGTTCATATTACGCGTTTTTGTCACCGCTCTTATGTTTTTTTTTTTTTGCAGAAGCAACTGAAAAATACTGAATTTTGTGTGTATTTAAATACATTTATTTATTTAACATTCAGTATTTCTCAGCTGCGTTTGCGAAAAAAAAGTTAGAGCGGTGTCGCGACAAAAAAGCGTAATATGAACACCGCCTAATAAGTTACGGTACCATTTCATTTACCCTTGTTTCACAGACACTTTTCAATATGTATTATTGAATTGTAAAATTTTTTTTACGAATTTTATTCGTAATTTTCAGACGCAAATAGAATTCGTAGAATCGACGTAGTTTGGTACACATTTCAAATATTTTATTCGTATTCGTACAAAAATAAATGTATATTGTACTGTAATGTAAATTGTATTGTATTGTAACATGTATGAATGATCTTAATACCTAGTTACGAAAAAAAACCTTCTGTTCAGCTGGGGTTTCAACCACGGTTCTTTAGCTTATGGGCCACGTACTCTTCCAGTAGGCTACGGCCATCTTGCAATCACACATGTCCTTATATTCGGTTAATGTTCGACAAACCAGTGTGAACGATTTCAGTTGTAAATTTTTTAAACTCAACTAAAACTTCGTACCTTTTACGAATCATGCGTACGGTCAACCTGCGAATGAATTTTTTAATAAATACAACGAATGTAATGAAAGAAATTACGAAATTGACGAATGTTAAGGAATTAGTTTCTTAGTTCTTATTAGTTCAACATCATTCTTCGTAGCAACAGCAAGCAAGGTGCATTTAATTCAATAACGTATATAAACTTTGACGATAAGCAATATTATGTTTTAAAGTTATTGTAAACAAACAGAAGACAAAGTAAATAAATTTCATAAAGAAATTAATGTTTTCCAAGAAGTCGGCTATTTTTCTATCACAAAAATTTTTTTTTAATTTTTCCTAAACTTAATAAAATGACAAACAATTCTACAGCATTTAAATCTAAGAAATTTGCAGCGATTTAGGCGAGAGCAAACCTTCTAAGTCAATAACGAAAGAAAAAATTACGAAATTTAATAAAGTAGGCCAATTTTGGATCAAGGACTATTTCTTTAAAAAAACCTTATATCATAATAAGCAAACGATTTTACATTAGAATACGTTATAATCAAAGGTTTTTTATGACAAAAACGTAAATAAGAAACTCAATTTCAAACAATCATTTATACTTCTTAAAATTCACGTTATTTAGCGGCGCCCACACAGTTTGAGAATTTTCTATACTTTTTTCGCGTCACGTGCTTATATTAAACCACGATTCAGAATCAAGCCTTGCGGAGGGAGGTTCTGGAATATATTAAGAAATTGTATGAAACCCAAAACAAATCTAATGCACATGTACCTCTTCATTTATGTATTCATACGTTTTGAATTAAAAAAAATAAATTTTTTATATCATTCAGATAAAAGTTATGTTTCTGTACTCGATTGTAGGCACTTTCAAGCTGCTAGAACTGATTCATGTTAGAAAAATAAATAAATAGATTGGTGTCAATGCAGTGTGAGATCCGGTGAAAAAGATCGCCCTTATCATGCGGGGAACATTTCGAAAATTGCGACAACTCAAATTTTAAATTTTTGCGGTTGATATGGCTTTTGACCTCCTAAATTCAAATCTAAGAAATTTTAGTCCACTCGAAATTGTTTTAGGAGTTAAATTCTTCTAAAGTTAAAAAAAGCCTAAAAAATTTTTTTCTTCAATTTTTAAACAAAAAAATATTGTTTAATATTAGGAAATTTTTGTATTCTAATTCTAAAAGTTGAAATCTTGGGGCTCGATAGTAATTTATGCAGTTTCATTTAAGGATATAGGCCTCACATTATTGCATTTATCAAACTATTAGAAATACTTGCCTTAGCAAAAAATTACTGAAATGTATTACATGAAAAAAAATTTGGAAAAACGAGAAAGATTTTTACACCATCTTTAAAATTATATTAGATTTTCTAATGTGTACAAGCGTGTGTCGACCGGTGTAGTGTGCATTTCATATTCACAAAATTAGTACCAATAATCGTAGTACATAGCATTATGTAGGTTACTTATGTTCATTCTAGATTCAATTATGCCTTTTTTTCCCCTCAAATAAATCCTGCGGACGCCCTTGTCGCTGTTCATACCATATCTCGACTCATTACAATCATCACTAGCATAGAAATTTAATGCAAGCGAAATAAGGGAAGATGATTTTTTAAATTGCTGAAGATTCGCGCCGATGAATACCTTGATTTCCGCTTTTCTTAAATTGCGTTTAATTCAATATCGTTTCCAATTTCTTTTTATATTTTTCTCAATAAAAACAATATCTTAAAAACTTAGTTTAATTTATCAGCTGCATGAAATAATAATTGGCCGGCTCCCCATGAGTAAAATCCTGGCTACGTCCATGTTGAAGTGCATAGAAAATTTTTCTAAATATAAATGATACGTTAACAGGACCTAAGGCTGTCAATCCCGGGATCGAAGCAAATAAATCCCAGGATCCCGACATTTTTTTTATAGATTTTTTTTATTATTATTACTTTTTAATGTAATTTTTTTCTATTGGACTCATCATATTTTTTAAAACATAGCGTCATATGAAATCAAAATCGACTATTTGGTTGATTATGATGCACAGTATCAAAATAAATACTCCTACAAGTAAAAACTACGTTTTTAATAACAAAGTTCTAAAAGCCCTTAGTTAAATTTTTTTCAAATTCAAAGCTAGTAAGTTTTTTGCTTCTCCTGTAAAATTTTTAAAATGTAACTTACGGCTTTTTGATTTCATATGACGATATGTTTTTATTATTATTATTATTATAAGGATTATTTCTGTGTAAATGAATTTGTTTGTTTTGTTAAGTTATTATTTAATAAATAGATATAGATAAAAAAATATATAATAATAGATAAAAAAAGAAAATTTTGCCACACCCACTTTTACCGCCTACAAATCAATAAGCTTTTTGTATGAAAATTTTGTATTTTTTATGGGAAATATTCGAATAGCTTTCGAGTTATAAGCCGCACAGCTTCAGAATGCGGTATCCGAAAGCACCTCTTTGATGGTTGCAGCTCTTAATAAGCGTTTATGACAGTTTGCACGTGAAGTATTTTGCCACTCATTCGACTAGGTTCGATGACCTATGTTAGCTCGTCCTTTTTTTGGCATTCCGCATTCCGAAGCTGTGCGGTATTCGACCACAATTTGCACGTGCCACTTCTTTGATAACATTTTATGGGAGTTTGACAAAGGGCGTGGGAATTCCCATACAACCGAAATTCGCGATATCGAATAGCTTTGGCGTCATAAGTCGCACATCCACGGAATTCGGTTTTCGACCACAATTTACACGATCCGTTTCAATGAAAAAATTGTATGGCGTTGGAAAAAGGGGCGGTGCACCTCCCATACAACCCAAATTTGAGAAATTGAATAGCTATTTAGTTATAGGTCGCATAGCCATGGAATTAAGTTTTCGACCACAATTAACACATGCAGTTTCACTGATAAAATTTTATGGGCGTTGTAAAAGGTGCCGTGGCACTTCCCATACAACCCATATTTACGATATCGAATTCCTTTGGAGTAATAGGCCGCACAGCCTCGGAATTCAGTATTCGACCACAATTTACGCATGCAGTTTTACTGAAAGCATTTTACGGCCTTTAGACAAAGGGGCGTGCTATCTCCCATACAACCCAAATTTCCAATATCGAATAGCTGTTGAGTTTTAAGCCGAACAGCCTCGAAATTTAGTATTTGAACTTAATTTACACATACAGTTTTACCGATAAAATTGTATGGCGTTGAACAAGGGGGCGTGCCACCTACCATACAACCTAAATTTGAGAAATTTAACAGCTTTTGAGTTATAGGTCTCACAGCCATGGAATTCAGTATTCGACCACAATTTACATACGCAGTTTCACTGATAACATTTTATTGGCGTTTGGCAATGGGGCCGCTGCAGCAACGCGGTTAAGCAAGATTCGAGGACTCAGTTTTAATATTTATACACTGTGAAATTATCTAGGTAAGTACGTCAGATTTGTGAAAACAATTCCATGTCGTTTTTATGTGTTTATTACAATGCCAAAAAAAGGACGAGCTAACATAGGTCATCGAACTTAGTCGAATGAGTGGCAAAATACTTCACGTGCAAACTGTCATAATCGCTTATTAAGAGCTGCAACCATCAAAGAGGTGTTTTCGGATACGGAAAATGTTTACAAGTTCGGGGATTGCTTTGGCTTTATCTATTTTGCTATATCTTGAACATTAGAAGGAGCTGTAAGAACTCATGAAACAGTTTGGGATGTCATATTACATATTGACAGTGAAAGTTGGTTCATAATTAATACTTCTTTGAAATATAGACCCGCCGAAACTGAGTAATAAAATGAGACTTGCAGTCATAAAGCCAACTTTCGGAAAGGGGAGAACAACGTCTATAAGGCCAGCTAGTATATTATAAATATTTTATAATATATGATATAGATCTAAAATATGTTAAAAGAATGATTTGTTTAAATAAAATAATTTAAATAAATGGGTTTTACTGAAAAAATCATTGGAAAAAATAGGAAAAAAAAAATCCTGAAAAACCCCGAAAATACCGAGAACAGTATTTCCAATCCCGACAGCCTTTACAGGATAATTTTTCCATGATACTTTTTGTGTGCTTCTTTCAAGCCTGTACGTAAGTTAGGTTGAGACGGCAGCAGCTGTACGTTAGTGTGAGTCGAAAAAAAAAATTGCAAAAGTCCGCCCCTCCTATGAAAGCTTATCTCGAGAGAAATTCAGGACACTAAACATTTTTGCCAAGCCCTAAAACCGCTAAAATTGTTTTTAAGGTATAACTTTCGTATTTGATGTTCGATTTTTAAGAATGATATGTCACAATAAAGGTTATAATAAGTACAACACTTCGATAATAGGTGCTAATGACCTGTGACCTAATCTTTAGGGTCGAAATGCTGAAACTATTTTTTTCATACTTGCTCCCAAATATTTTGTTATAATTAAAAAGATCCCAAATGCAAAAATTAAATAACTTTTTAATTATGATAAAATATTTAGGGGTAAGTTTGAAAACAATTTTTTACAGTTACAAAGCAGTACTATTTATAAAATAAAGACAAACTGAATTTAGTTAGTAAAAAAACTTTAAAATACTGTAAGTTTTTGGTTAATAAGTAAATCTAAGCGCTTTGAATGCAAAAACTAAATAAATTTTTGAGATATTTTTAATTATGATAAAATATTTGGGTCACATGCAAATGCATATTTTTACTGGGCATCTCAAAATGGAAATGGTTCAGTTATATTTGCGCATTATGAAATTTCAATTAAAAGGGCATTCAATCGTTAGTGCATATTTTGCAATACAAGGTTTTGCATATTTTACAAAAATGCCTGCTTTTGATATTTTTTGCGCATATTTTTGTATATGTAACAATAAATGCAAGTGGTTTTTGCATATTTCTACCTTTTTTTTATTGCAACCACTAAAATTTAGTGCGATTTATTTTGTTAAAAGATATACCATACCATACCAATCATAGAGGATAATGCTGATTCTCCTCGCGTTTCCTTCACAAAAAAAACTTACGCTGAAATTTATATTGCCTCAAATGTGGTCCCTGCACCTTCTCAAATTATTTCGGTTTCTACAGGATAACGAAACAAATATCGAACAGCAGTATCAAAGCTCCTGCTCATAAAGAACTTGTGGTTATTCAGCCTGTAAAATCTATATTTGTTTCTCATTTTGCAGCTGATACATCCGGTGAAGACATGTTATTCTATATAAACTCTAAGCTGAATGTTGTAAATAAAATATCTCTGTTTAAAAATTCAATTTTTCATACGAGCGTGTAACGTCCTCTTTTAAAATATCTTTGCCTGGTGATCTTTTTAACAAGGTATTGGATCAAAAGTTTTGGCCTGACAATACGATGGTGCATGAATTTATTTCTAGACCTCGGCCTACAACTTCCTTGGCTACTTTACCGGTTCTTAACAAGAATCAAAAAAACTAGATTGTTGCTTTCAGTTCCTTATCCTTTACCAAAACGTTCGTGGCATTAACACAAAACTAAATAATATATTAATTTTGAGTCACAACCTTCACTTTAATATAATTGCTTTTAGCGAGACTTGGCTGAGACCTAACACTCTAAATACTGAAATTCTGTGCAACAAATTTAACATTTACCGCAAAGATAGAAACTCCATTCCTGGTATTTGCTCTAAAGGTGGGGGTGTGTTGATTGCAGTCAAAGCGACACATTTCTCTGAAGAGTTATTAATTCCAGAATCCTTGGACATTGAATTCTGTTGTGTTCATGTTAAGTTTGGTTCCTTGAGCCTTTTTATTACATGCTCATATATTCCTCCCCTTTCTACCTTAGAAGATTATAGCAAACATTTGGCTTCTATTAGTAAAGTTTGCTCAAAACTGCAATCTAATGATCATATTTTAATAACTGGAGATTTTGACCTGCCAAACGTTTCTTGGAACTGTTGTTCTGAAATTCCTGAAATATTTTTACCTTCGTCTGAAAGTTCATCCGATAATTACTTTTTAAACGAGCTCTCAATCCAAGGGCTATTCCAACTTAACTGCATTTTTAACAAAAATAATCGTTTGCTTGATCTGGTGTTTTTTGATGACAGCAATATCGCATCTGTGTCTAAATCAGATCCTCTGGTTACACCCGAAGATTCTCATCATCCAACATTAGAAATTATTTTAAATTTTCCAAAACCATCTGTACAGTATTATGATTCTCAACCACCTATTGAGTTTAACTTTAAAAAAACAAACTACGTGATTTTAAAGAATAACTTGTCTAACATAAACTGGAATTCTATTCTAAATATTAATACAAAAAGTTTATCTTCTCAGAGTCTTGATGATGCGGTATATGCGTTTAATAGAACGCTCAATGATTGTTTTCTTAAAGCTGTTCCGCAAAGAAAAGCCTCTTTGACATCGGGTCCGGTATGGTATACAAATGAATTAAGAAAAATGAGGAACTTTAAATCTAAATACTATAAAAAATATCAAAAAACACATAACATATGCGATTTTGGATGCTATACCTCGATTAAATACAGTTATCAACAGTTATGCAAACAAGCCTATAATACCTACTTAACAAAAGTAAAATTAAACATCAAATCTGATGCTAAATCCTTCTGGAACTTTGTTAACACAAAACGCAAGATTGATTCCTATTCTTCTTTTATGAAGTATAATTCGGTTGGGTCTGATAATGATAATAGTATTTGCAATCTTTTTGCAGACTTTTTTAAGACGACTTATTCATCATCGTCCTATGATTATTTAAGTTATCCTTTCAATATTCAATCTGGGGATATTTATTTCCCAATAATTGACACAAAAACAGTCTTATCATTTTTAAAAAATATTAAAACATCATATAAAAGTGGTCCTGATAACATACCTTCATGTATATTAAAATACTGCTGTGAAGAATAAGTAACTCCAATATCTTTACTATTTACTTCATCATTAAAATCCTGCTATTTTCCTGCAGCCTGGAAGCATTCATTTATTATTCCGCTGCATAAATCCGGAAATAGGTCTTTAATTGATAACTACCGTGGCATCGCAAAATTGAGCGCTTTGCCTAAACTTTTGGAGGCAATTGTTACATCACGACTATCGCATAGCGTTAAATCTTTAATGTCTCCTTTCCAACATGGATTCCTTTCTGGAAAATCCACTGTTACTAACCTTCTCGAATTTACATCAAAAACTATAGAAAACTTTGGAAAAGGCATGCAGACTGATGTTATTTACACGGATTTTAGCAAAGCTTTTGACGTTGTAAATCACAAACTATTGATCTTAAAATTACATCTTGTTGGATTTCCTATACCGTTGGTAAAGTGGATTGAATCTTACTTAAGCAATAGAACACAATCTGTTCTTTTTAAGCTCAAGAAATCACACGAGTTTCCTGTTACTTCAGGAGTACCTCAAGGAAGTCATCTTGGGCCTCTTCTGTTCCTACTTTTTATAAACGATTTGCCATCTGTCATAATGCATTCCAGCATCTTAATGTTTGCTGACGACGTCAAACTCTTCCTTTCTTTTAAAAATGATAATGACGCTGTATTTTTGCAAGCCGACATTGATCATCTTCATAACTGGTGCAAAACGAACCGTATGAACCTCAACATGAAGAAATGCAAGCATATGTCTTTCTCGCGCAAACCACCAATTAAATGTACCTTCAAAATTTATGGTTATCCATTGGAGTCCTTAGATAGTTTCAATGATCTTGGAGTTACAATGGATCCTAAACTACGCTTTAATATTCATGTAAATAAAATAATAAATAGAGCAAATAGTACTTTAGGATTTATTAAACGTTGGGCAAAAGAGTTTAATGATCCTTTCATAACGAAAACCTTATTCACTTCCCTAGTGCGGCCTATCTTAGAATACGCTTCAGTTGTTTGGTGCCCACGATACGGTTGTTACATAGACGACATTGAATCAGTGCAGAAACAATTTCTTTTATTTTGCTTAAGCTATCTTTATTGTAATACTGATTTTCACTTACCACCTTATGAATATCGGTTACAACTCTTAAATCTTCCTTCTTTAAAAAATCGGAGAATTATGATAAATGCTTGTTGGATTATAAAACTTTTACATGGCTATGTAAACAGTCCATATTTATTGAGTAAAATATATTTTAATATTCCTCTTCGTCCTAGAAGATCTTTTGAGTTACTCCACATGAACTTTTGTAGAACTAATTATTTGCAAAATGTTCCTCTTAGAAGCGCTTGCGGTGATTTTAATTTTGTATCTGATGTTATATCCTTAAGTGAATCCATGGACTCAATCAAACATAAAATTATAGATTACCTGCAGTACCGTCGTTGATTATGTAAAGTTCTTTCAAACATATATCTGATGCATCTGGTGATTTGTAAACACATTAATATAACAATCTAAATGGATAAATGGACCTAGGCGTAAAATGGAAAATTTTGGTGTATAATACATCTAAATAATCTGAATGGACCTAAACCTGGGATCTTCAATTGCCTCATATCTTCAAGATGGTTGTGACAACATTTGTCGACGGTACCGTGGTGTCTTGGTGTCTTTTTACCTCTTGAAACACTACGTTAGATCGATTTGTAATATATTAATATGAGTGGCCGATAAGACCTAGTTTGTCTTGGTGCCTGCGTTCGCAACTGGTTTTCTTTATTTTATGAAAATTGGTTTGGTGAAGTTGACCTAGTTTGTCGAGTAACCACCCTGTCAAGCCAGGATTTCACCGGCTTCAGGGAGACAGAACGATATATATTATATATATACCTATTGGAGTGGTGTTTTATTGGGTATGAGATCTTGTTTGTCACACGACTCCGCCGGATACAAAAATTGTTGCTAACTTGACCTTGTTTGTCTTGAAAACGCAACCCTGCTATGCTGTCTGATTTTATCGATTTTGACTTAACTTTTTTCTATTATTTTTTATACTTTAATAAAATTATATACTTTAAGCAATTTACTAAAACTTTTTAGTTTGTTAATAATACATTATTTCATTCAAAATCATACTTTATATTTTCAAATTGTATTAAATATCTTATTTTATAATTTTAAATTTGCTATAAAACCTGTTAAGGTTTAGCAATCAAGTAAATAAAAAAATAAAAAATAAAAATATCGCTGATAAGTCTTCAAAATTATTTTCCAAGAATCTTATAAGCATAGTAAGAAGATGGTTACTTTTTGCTCAGCATGAACCCTTTAATGGGACCCATGTTTTTATATATTACCATTTCGCATTCCTTGTATCGAATCGTAACTAACGCCATTTGTATTATTGACATTTAAATTGGGTTTTTTTAATTATTGTGTCAAAATAATTTATTGAGACATTCATAAATAAACATAAAAACTAAGGTGCATGTGCTAACATATTTACAGAAATCATTTTATATCTAACTACAAGGACTAAAAAATTAAGCACATATTTAACATTTAACAAATCAAATTAAACTATTTACACTTGAAATTTAACATTTTAACTACTGTTTTTTTGTGACTGTTTTGTAAAAGGTGGTCTTTGAAGTGAAATCTCAATATAAGAAAGATCTATGCTGTACTAACTTAAAAAATATAAAATATTACATTTCTTATTTTGAGTAACTGAAAATTTAAACATTAATTTGTACACTTTATAAGAAATTTTTTAAAATTTTGAGAGTATCACAATTGTTTTTTAATCATTTTTTATAATTATAGAGATATTATAATTTTTTGATAATTCTTATATCAGTCCATTAACATACATAAAGATTTTTTAAACCTGTATTTCTATAAACAATAAATTAATTTTTACACACTTATGTCTTGTATTTGTTCGAGTACGTTACAGTTTAAAATTGTTAACTTGTATTTTCTACTATCACTAGGTTTTAATTAAAAAAATAAATAATCGTCCAGTACTGCAAGAACCAGCTTATTTGCAGAGTATCTATTTTGTATTCTTTCTATCTGGGTTGAGTTCATCAGCATTCCTTACTTATTGCCACTCAACCAAGCTTGAATTTGTCCCGTTGACCTGCCTTTTGTCTCTAGCACCATTAAAGCCACATACAGCGTAGCCAGAAACATACACAAGGCAAAAAACCAAAATGTATAGTCGGAGCCCCAGGCCGTAATCATAGAACCGAAGCACTTGGTTACCATAAATACGGAGAACCAATTCGACATCACGGTCAACGCTACTGCAGTAGCTTTGACATCGGGCAAGAAAAGTTCTCCCATCATCAGCCAAGGTATGGGTCCATAGCCCACGGAGAAGGTTATCATGTACATGACTACGCATAGAAGCGGTAGCCAGCCTATAGCTGTCACATCCTTACCACTATCCTTCATATCGAAATAGGCGCCTAAAATGGCCAAACACACAGTCATGATTGTGCTGCTAAAGAGCAACAGCACCTTACGGCCAGCACGCTCGATAAGTAGCGATGAAGCCAAGGTCATTACCACTTGCACAAAGCCAACAATAATCGAGCAAATCGATGGATCCAAAGTGCTGCCGGCAGACTTGAAGATAGGCACAGTAAAAAAGATAACAGCATTTACGCCCGAAAACTGCTGAAAGAACATGAGCAGCATCGAAATAACGAGTCCATTGAATGCAGCGCGATTACGAAACAAATCCATAAAAGAAGCTGAGCTATCAGTCTGATCGAGATCACTTTGAATCATTTGTATGGCAGAGCGTGAGTCACAATAGCGTCCCCAAAGCCATTTCAGTGAGAGTGCAGCATCACCGCGACGACCCTAAAATAAGTTGAAGTTGCCATTATTTCCGCTTTTGTTCGCCAAATCTTGATCCTTACCTTCTTGAGCAAGAAAACTGGTGTTTCTGGCAGGAATATCATTCCAATGCCCAAAGCAATGGGCACCATTAAGCACAGCATGCTCAACGTGGTCCATGTGACCACTGCTCCTATAAGATATACTAAGAGTATGCCAATAGTCAGCATAAGCTGAAAGAGTGTACCGAGTGTGCCACGTATGCTGATCTCTGCTATTTCTGAGATATACATAGGCGCTACCACACAAAAACTACCAGTAGAGAGGCCTATAAAGATGCCGAACAAAATCCTGGTCATAGAAAACTTCGAATAAAACTTGTAACTTACCAATCATAAAACGTCCGAGATACAGCATACCCGCCGACTTTGCAAATATGATGACCAGCCAGGCCACAATGAAAGGCACGTCCATAATCAGCGCCGTATAACGACGTCCAATGGCATCGGCTATATAACCCGTAGGCAAGGCTCCCATAAAAGCGCCAATAGCCACCAAGGAACTAACCCAGGTTTCTAAAAAGTAATGTAAGAATAAAAAAATTCAACATTATTTTTGGTTTCAGAACAGAAGAATGTAAAATGAATTTGTGGTTTCTATTATTTTCAACACAAGTTTCTGAGTTTACGCTTATATGAAAGCATTTGATGGAGACATACACTACCTGTCAGCAGAAAAGGTTAACTTTTGTGTGCATGCTTCGGCTTGTATCTTTTAGGGCCAATTTTTCAGTGCTTAAACTATAGTGAAATTAAACTGAGGTTAACTCACCAAAATTGGATGTTTAAACTCGGTTTAGGCAAAAAAAGAAACACACTATATGATAATTTAAGTCAATTTAACTTCAAAGAATGCTAAAAAATCTAGTTAAACGGAGTTTAAACGTCTAATTTTGGTGAGTAAACCTCAGTTTAATTTGACTAGAGCTTAAGCTCGTACTGAAAAATTGGCCCTTAATATCATTTTATTTATTAGTTTGCTAAGCCTGATCAGTCTTCATAACAGTTCAATGCAATTTTAAAAGGCTTCTCACGTATCTGCGACGACGCTAAACTTAAAAAGTACTGAATCGATTTTAATAATTTTTTCACTAATATAAAGTGGCATATTTAACTAAAAACCATGCATCCTTTATTTTTTAAAACCTCTCTTAAAAATTAAAAAAGACCGTCTCCAACACGGGTTTAAAATTGGGGTTTAAATGAAATGCGCTTTGGTTTTTTTATTTACGATAAGTTGGAACCAAAATATCTAGAAGATGCATTTAAAAATAAACAAAACATTTATTTATATTATTTTTTATATTATATACACTGAGAATAAAAACCTACTTTAAAATTAATCAAAAAATTTTAAAATAGAAATTTAACGCTTTTGCGTTAAAATTTTGAACTATAAACTCATTTACTTTTTTATAAGTTTCTCTCATTACTTCTTAGCAATAACACAATATACATCGCTATCTGAGATTAAATAATAAAATTATGTGCAGTTGAATCTTTAACAATAATTGCTAGACAATTAAGACCAAGCTGAGAAAAACCCCGATTTTACATTTGATTGTGTAAAAATATTTTTTAAATTGGTTTGACAAATAATGAACATTAGATGATAAAAAAACTAATTTATTATTTAAATATTTAAAATATGGAGTTAAAATATGGTATTCAAGGGGTACCAGGTGTCGCTAATTTCGTATTTGAAGTCTAAAAATGAAACAATGGTTTTTAATTTAAGAACAATATATTAAAATTATGTTTTAAAATATTTGTTTTCAATACTAAAGTTTTTATTTAAAAGGTTTTTTAATTAAATATTTCTAAACTGTTAATATTTACTATAAAAGTATATTTAAAAACATTGCTTTGAAAAAAACATTTGTTTTAAATTAATCTGTACAAACATTTGAGTTTAACTTGAATGAAATTGTTTCAAGCTTTATTTCAAAAACAAATTCATTTAATACGAACATTGCCCTCAGTGTACTTAAAAAAATTTTAAGTCTATATTATAGTCTTTTCGCAATAAATGTTTTAAATTTAACTTTTTTATTTATTTTTTTTCAAATGTTCAATGTCATCTAAAGATCTTTGTCATGACCATAAACACGCAACGGCTACCCTGTTGTGATGAGTGTTTCTCTTAAAGCTAGTTAAAATTCGTTCATTTCGGGGGTAGCGGTTTAACCCCCCAAAACCTCCACATAACCCCCTGCGTACGCACCTGATATGCCAAAATATCAGTTAGAGTATGAATGAAACGAATATCTAACTTTGGGTTTTGTCACTTCCTTAATAAAGTCACAAAACAACAAAATCTAAGAAGAAGAAACTCATATATTCGTATGAGAAAAGTTACACACAAGCTGCTTCAGTAGCTGCTGATGCTGTTGTTATGGTTGTTGGCTTGGTTGTCGTTGTTATTGGTTTGGTTCGCAATCGTTTCGTTTGTTGTTGTGCTGCTTTTGTTATTGTTTTTGTTGTTATGAATATGTATGTAAAATTTACATATATATTGTATATAAGGCTGGGTCGATTTTTATGGAGGTAAAAAAATTGATGTAACCTGGGCGATTTTCAGATCCAGCATGAAAAGTTATTTAAAAAAAAGGGGCGATGAGGGTGAACTTTACCCTATCACATCTTCAATTTTGTGAATTTTTTCTTTTTTAAATTTATTAAAAACAAAATTTGTATACAAACGTGCACAGCTAGAGCAAAAATGATTGCAGAAATAAAATCCTCGTACCCGATTCAACTTAAAACCAATCTCACATTTTTAAGGTTTTTTTACAAAAATTTATCGTAAAAAATTCCTAAAGAAAATTTTCACAAAATTCAAGGAATCATCTTAACGTATGTATTTTTGACCATCACGGCTTTTTAATTTATGTTGTAAATCTGTAATGAAATGCAAAAAGAGTTCAATTAAATTCGGATTATCAATATCAAAAATATTAATGAATGACACGAGTTCTTAAAAATATTGTGTCTTGAATTTTGTGAATTTTTTTCTTTAGGAATTTTTTACGATCAATTTTTGTATAAAACGTATAAATGTGAGACCGGTTTTAGGTTGAATCGGGTATGAGGATTTTATTTCTGGCATCAGTTTTGCTCTTGCTATGCACTTTTATATACAAGAATTCAGAAAATTGAAGATGGAATAGGGTAAAGTGCACCCCTATCGTCCCCTTTTTTTAATAACTCTCCATGCCCGATCCGAAAATCGCCCAGGCAACATAGGTTTGCAAATCGACCCAGCTTTATTTATATGCTCTTTACTACAGGAAAAATAAATACACAATTCAAATTTTTCGGATATTTATTTCCATTTTTTAAACTTAACTTTGATTTACATTTAGCTTTTGCCAACATAAAAAATTAACAAGAACAGCAAACTCATAACTAAAAATATCAAACGAAAACTTTTTGTAAAACAAAACAAATTTTTACGTTTATATAATTGTGAGCTTTTTAGATCAAGTAAGTTTGAAGAAGGCAACAGCAGCAACAATTTTGTTTTTGAATAATTTGTATTTAGAAGATGAAATGCTTTAAAATTGTTTTGAAAAATATAAATGAAAAAACCAGACTTCTACTCTATTACTGTATAAAAAGGAATTTTACGTCTATATGCAAGAGATAAGAATTTAAAATAAGAGATAAAGAAATGCTCATATTGGAACTAGCTCAAATATAGTGAAAAATTAATGATTTGTGTACAATTGTCTTTTCCTTTGACATCAACACGCAAAAAACGGGACCAGTAATGGTCCTTTTTGGAGCTAGTTCAGATGTATTTAAAAGTTGGTCCAATTTTCTGCATAGAGTTAAGCATAGAACAGATAAATTAGAAAAAAAAAACCGACAAAAAGTCAGAAAACGGAGAGAGAATTTAAAAGAAAATCAATTGGTGTCATTCCTGTAACCACTCAAAAACACACAAGGCTGGGTAAGGTTGAGGCGGCTGCCGACGTACGTACTCAAACCAAAACGCACGTACCTCTGCACACTTAGCCTTCAGTCCGAGTGGAACCACATTGAGGTCTTGATAGGGCTTGTAAGATGTTTGACGCTTGTCCTTGACAGGTCGTCAAGCTCAGAAAAGAATAACGACCCCAGATATTTATCGTCGTTATTCTTTTCAGAACGTTATTCTTTCAAATTCAGACGATTCTGGGTCTTCTTCTAGCGAGCGCGGGACAGGAACATAGAAGGTGGGAGATGGTTTCTTTATACTCCTCATCCCTGCAACTTCTGCAGAAGTCATTTGTGATGACTCCCAGTCAGCAGGCATGTCTTCCTATTAGGCAGTGCCCTGTTGTAACGGCCACTAGCGTGGCTACCCTGGTCTTCGCAACGAGAGAAGGGCTCTCGTTCGCTTTGGGTCTAGAATCGGCCAGATAAGCCTTGTTTTTCTGCATGTTGAGGGTTCAGCCCATCTTGAGTTGGCTTTAGATGTGGTGTACTCGTTGAGCAGCATTTTGACAGTTGCCATCAGGATTCGCGGTGAGTTCCGAACCATTGAATTCACCAATGTATCTTTCCTAGCAAGCTCGTCTTATTTTTCATTTCAACGTATGCCCTTATGACTTGGTACCCATATTAAGCTAATGCCAAAAAAGTTTGACATTTCGCATAATACAGCACGGCATTTTTTGGCTTCTTTAGAGTTGATGGATACTTGCTCCATCGATTTGATCACTGCTTGGCTGTCCCAGAAAATATATATTTCTCGTTTAGAGATGACATTCTCTGAGAGCCCTGTTGCAACTTCCTTAATTGCTATCATTTCGGCTTGATAAGCACTACAGTTATCAGGCAGCCCACGGCAGCCTACCCCCCTAATTTTTTTGATTAGACCCAATACCCGACATTGTCATTTAATTTTCATGACATCATACTGTGTGACCTCAAGCAATTTTTACTTACTTTGGGGCCAAATAGTATTAAGAAACCATAGTTCTGTCTTCAAGCTTTATTTTTCCATTTTTTAATTAAAAGAGGGACACTTTGGCGGAATTGCTATATCGTTCTTTCAAATTCAGACGATTCTGGGTATATCTTAAGGTGATATTGCTCGTTGGAAAAACAAAATATAAACATCCAAATTAAAACATTTATCGTGAAAAGACTAAAATACATAAAGACTTTTTTTTACTTAAATCAAGTCAAGATATTTTGGTTCTTATATATCGGAAACAAAACAATCTAAGTGCAAATTAGCCGGCCATTGTAATCTAGTGGAGAGTGCGCTAGACTATCAACTCAAAGGTCCCTGGTTCGAATCCGGGTTCGGGCATGGTTCCTTTCACTTTCTTTGTTCTTTCCTATAATTAAGAATTATGGAAAACTAAAAATCCACAACTAAAATTGTGGAAAATGTGGAATTAAAGGACAGGAACAACTAAGGGCTGGAAATGCTTGCCGACGTTAAGGCATAACACTAGCCTCGGTTAAAAGCAATTCAAATTGTCTTTCACGGTTGTTTCGCCTAATCAATAATTCACGTATGGTTCCAATCAATTCTTCCGAATAAATCTATCCCTTTCCTTTCAGGTCAAAGACCAAACCTTGTTTGTATAAGGCGCATGCCTTGGTTCTTTGATCTTTAAAAAAAAAATATTAATAAGGATACTTGTCGCTGCAACCTATACTAAAATTATTATATTGATTTATATAAATAAAGTTATCACAAATTTGAGTTTTAAGGTGGAAAAAACAGATTTTGATACCAAGAAGATCATTCATTTCAGCCAACAAATTTTTCTGTATGTCTAATGTTGTTAGCTTTAAAGTCATTAAAAACGCACTTGAGCTTAAATAGAAGCACACAATTTAAGTGTTTGTTTTTTATATATGACATTCAGTATAGTTTCAATGAATAACTTTTTAAGTTCTTTCACCATACAATGATAAATAATACCTTGTTTACCCATCAAATCCGATATTATTTACACTTGAATAATATTAAAGCTTGCAGCAAACAATTAGTAAGTAAATAAATTGCGGGTAATATTGTCATAAGTTAGATACAGTGAAGGAGTTAAAAGAGGGTTGGAGGTGATTGTGTATTTTCTCGAGGGTTGACTAAGTCATAGGTGTGTGTTTGTGTGTGTATGTTATCATTCGTCTCATCACAACCCACTGAACCATAAGCGAATGTTTTGCGTAAAGTTAGATTTTTAAGTGCGTTTTCGGGTAGACATTTTTTTTTTTGTGAATTTTGTTTGTTTTTTCTGTATGATCAACGTTTTTGCTAGAGAAGATTAAATTCGTGAAAATTTTTTATATAAAAAAAATGTTAATTCTTCTGCAAAATTATAAACAAACTTTTTTTGAGGCGAAAAAGAAGCATTTTTTTATCATTTTAGTAGGAAACAGTTACTTATAATAAACCATTTTTGATTCATAAATGCATTCAGAAATGAATAATAAGTTTTACTCTTTCACATTCTTAAATCAGTTCAAGAAAGGATTATGAAATTTTCTCCTCCTTATTGAGCCACAAGCGTAACGAGAGAGTTTTGGGTACGTTATTGGGTAGAATTTTTTTGACGTAGAATTACGTCTTACAGCGCGGTTTTTATGGGGGTCATTTTCACGAACTTTTTCAAAGTGATATTTGACACTTTGGGGTATACCTACAGCCTTTAATATTCATCATACAAAGAAACAAAAAATGCCAAAATATCAGTTTCAGTGGGAATAAAACTAGATATTCGTTTTAAAATAATAAAATAGCAAAATCTAAGAAGATGAAAAATTTATATATTCGTAGGAGAAATGCTCAAGCTGCTTAGCTGCAGTAGCTGCTTATGCTGTTTTTAAGGTTGTTGTTGTTGCTGTTGTGTTTGCTTGTTTGGTTCGTAATCACATCGTTCGTTGTTGTGCTGCTTTTGTTGTTGTTGTTTTTATTAATATGTATGTAAAATATACATACATAAATACACATCAGTTTCTTTCATTTTTTTCGTTTCCCAGATAGCCAATCGGCCCGGTTGAAAACGGTGTGCACTTTTAAAAGCTTTAAAGCGGACCGTTTCGTTCTCAGCAAACTATGCATTGTGTGTTTCATATAAGCGTACCATTTATTAAGTTGTATATTAATATTGATTTTCTACGTTTTAAATACAAATTCTAGTTGTTTGATACTTTAAAATCGTTTATTGAGCTTTAGGTCAGGTTAGAACAATTAATTGCTCTAACGAATTTTTTCAAAGAAACAACAGCAACAACATTTTCAATATAAAAAGAAAAAAACATCACTAGCTGATTAAGTAGTAAGCTGATTGATTAACTAGTTAGAGCAATTAATTATTGTAACTTGACCTAAAACTCAATAAACGATTTTAAACTATCAAACAACTAGAATTTGTGTTTAAAATCAAGAATTATTTAAACTCTCAAATAATTAGAATTTGTATTTAAATCATAGAAAATCAACACAATAAATAACAAGGTCATATAGAAAACTTTAAGTTGTATATTAATTTTATTTGTTGTTAAACAATTGTAACCTTTTCTTGAAATGGTTTTTATTAGGTTGCAAAAATAAACTAAACAATAAACGGCAACTCAACTACACTACCTTGATTTCAATACAAGATTCAATGGATATTTCAGCGTTTTTTGGCGAACGGGCGAAAAAGAGAGGGAAGAAAGACAATTACAAACGGCACATCAAGCGAATCTGACATAAATTTCAATTCGATTCTTGATAAATATAGAAAAGGACTATACAATTATATAGAGATCGGTTTAAAGGTACAAAAACATGTCGTTTTCATACCAGCAAATCAGACGCTGTCTTTTTAAGTACCGTTTAGCTGGCACAGTAACATTCATGGCTTGTTGGGTTGTAATGCAATAGAGAATACAGATGGATGTAGCTAGAGAGCTAGTATGTGGCTACAAATAAATGTACTACTACTACCCAAGGTTGCCACTTAAAATTTAAAACAATTCCGACAAAAAGTTCCCTCTTTGACAGTAATATAAATTAAATACAACAAAAATTACCATTGTAAAGATAGAAAAAAAGTTTCTGCCGCAATAAAACAGTATCAAAAAAATCGCACGATCATTAAAAATTACCACAAAAATACCACGCGTTTTAAAAATACCACCACAAATTACATATGCATTTAAAATTGCCACAAAAATCTCATTGGCATTAAAAAATACCACAATAAGTCCCATATGCACAAACAATTTAAAAAACATTTAGAAAAATACCACAGAGAAATTTTGCTTACAAAAAAGAAAAAAAAATTTAAGAAGAATATTACCAAACTCCCATGGAAATTAAAAAAATACCCCACTGAACTCCCACGCCAATTAAAAAATACCACGCTGAATAAGAAAATTTAATAGGAATTCCCAAAAAAAAAAATTCCTAAGGGCAATTCAAAATTACCACGAATTGGATTTTTCCAACATAACTGGCAACGTTGCTACTAGCTGCTGATATTGTTGTTTTGGTTCTGCACGCGCTGCAAAGGGCTGTTTTTCACTCGGCAATTCTATGAACAATAATTGCTTTCGCCGCAAGCAGTTTGTTGACTTCTCGGGTTTAAAGGAGACTTTCGTAAACCCCCTCATGCGCGGCGAATAATTCACAAACTGCTTGCGGCAAAGGCAATTATTGCCAAGTAAAAAGCGGGAAAAAGAGATCTTGCTACCAGATCAAGAGAATTATTGCTCTCGGAGCAATAATCGGCCTTACCTTGGTTATGCTGCCATGAGTTGGAGTACGAATAAAACGAATGTTTATTTTCAGCATGTATGTATACTACTACACAAATTTGCGCATGCGTTACTAAACATGCGTTGTGCTTTAAAAACTACATTTATTTTTTAAATACCATAATAAATTCGAACTATTTTTATTATGCATTATATTCTTTCCATATTAAAAATTTATTTGTTAACTAAAATTTTAATTTTAAATAACTTTTAAAATATACATATATGTACATATATGATCTTGACTACAGGAAAAATAAATAATTAAAATTTACCCATATTTATTTCCAGTTATTAAACATAACTTTAAATTACATTAAGTTTTAACCAACAAAACAAATGAAAAAGAACAACAAATTCATCACCATAAATATCAAACGAAAACTTTTTATAAAACAACATATTTTTACATGAATTTAATTGTGTGCTTTTTAGATCAGGTAAATTTAAAGAAGGACAGCAACAACGAATTTGTTTTTGAATAATTTTTATTTAGAAGATGAAATACTTTAAAAAATTTTGAAGAATACACATGAAAAAACCGGAACTTTTCTCTAATCTATATTTTTATTTACATATATAAAGTGGAATGTGTGTTTGTTTATTTGTTTGTTTGTACCTTATAGGAGACCAAACCTCTGGACCGATCTTCCTGAAATTTTCACAGCATTTAACTGGGACTCTGGCATGATTAATAGGGTACTTTTTCGACCACGCCCACTTTTACTCCCACTTTTTAAAAATAATGTAATTGCTCTTATATAGTTTTTAACAGATTTACTTCAAATTGTGTACACATTATACTCCAGGCGAGGTAGAAATAAACATTTCTTACACCACGCCCCCTTTCACGCCCCTTTTCACGCCAAATTTAAGTTTTAAACTTTTTGTTCTCTGTACAAATTTGTTCCTTCCAACGGATTATTTTTTATTTGGTAGTATATTGCTATTAATACTGTTAACGTCGCCATATTACTATGAACCACGCCCACTTCACCGCCCCCTTTTTTTAATTCAGATACTTACTTATACCACTAACAATGTTTGCTATACAAAATATTTTTTTGTAATATGTATTTACCTAAAGTTTTATATACTTTTTATCTACAGGTAAGGTAGCCATAGATTTTTTTATTACCAAATCCCCCTTTTTCGCCCCATTTTACTTTAATTATAATTAATCTGCTTTCAATCTATATATATAAAAATGAATGTCTGTCGGTCTGTTTGTTTGTTTGTGCTTTATAGGAGGCCAAGCCCTTGGACCGATCTTCCTGAAACTTTCACAGCATATTACTATGACTCTGGAAAGAATAATAGGCTATATGAAGTTTTTATTGGACAAAGGGGCGTGGCACCGCCCATATAACCCACAAATTTAAATCGCCATATTTTGGGCATTTTTGACGTACGTCGATGATATTTGGTACATATGATATTGGCATAATTAGGAATACGTACCAGGAGAAAAGTGGGTGGGACCACGCCCCTTTTTAGGAAAATTAAAAATCTTAATATAGTCTTAACTACCGGACCGATCGTCATTAAATTTTCACAATAGGATATTCTTACGAAATAATAAATTCTTGACTATATAAAGTTGTGAGTGGACAAAGGGGCATGGCCTCGCCCATATAACCCAACATTTAAAATCCTCATATCTTGGGCATTTTTTGACCAACGGCGCCAGTATTTGCTATATATTGTATTGGCATGAATAGAAATACGTACCAAAAGAAAAGTGGACGGAGCACGCCCCTTTGTTTGCGATATATTGGAGCATGGACCTGTTAACCGATCTTAAATTTTCACAGCGTGCAGCTTTGACTCAGCAATACTTATTACATGATAATATTTTTCGACCATGCATTCTTGTGCACCTCCTTTTTTACTACGTTTATTAACGGCTTTACCTCAAATTTAAAATACATATTAATTAAAATAGTGGGGTAGCCCCATTCTCTTTCTCCCACAACTGTCTCCAAAACAACTGATTTTGTAATATGTGTTAGTTAAAATAGAGAGTGGGGCAACCCCATTCTCATTCTCCCACAACTGACTGCGAAACAGCTGATTGTGTAATTGCTGCTGTTTGATTTGTCTAAAAATAAAAAGGGGGAGCATGAAGCAAATTACATGCGGTTCAGTGCTGAATTCCAATTGGTTTACAACAAAAAAAGGGGAGAAGCATTGCAATAATTAAATTAAAATTAAATAAATAAATTTTTGTAAATATATAAATACTTTTAATTTTATTTTATAACGAGAGGGGTAGCGAAGCACACCGGTTTCATCTAGTACTGTATAAAAAGGAATTCTACGTCTATACTTACGATACTATCGAAACAGTGTCTTTTTTTTAATATAACGAATAAATAAATTAATTAGTAGATTTAAACTACATTCTTGATAGGAATTAATTTATGTGTCTAGATTTTATTTCAAATTTAAATTTTATAATCAATGAAGTTATTCTCCTGTGACCTCATTTTTTGCTATTATTATTTAATACATTTACTTTATATTACTGTTTATTCAGGGGCAGAACTACAATAAAAATTAAAATAAAAACGAAAACTTTAGGGTGTGGGGGGGGTGGGAATTGAAGTAATTTCTATTTATATTAGTTTCATGATCATTAATATCAAACTATTTGCATTATATTCATCGTAAATTCATAAAAAAATTTTGTTGGCGTTCGGAAAAGCCTTTTATCAATTATATATCTATTAAAAAAAAAATATTATTAGAAACAAATCTATTTTGAAAAAAGTAAGTTAAATGCCTCCATAAAGTTTACGTTTTAATGATAATTTTATTGTTTCCTAATTTCAAATAAATTTAGCGACCAATATTTCGATGGCGACGGCCCTAGATATATTTCTACTTTGTTCAAAAAGAATTAAAATAATTTGTCAACATTATCATTTATTTCTTAGCATATTATCGATATGCAATAATAAGACAATTTATGATTAAAAAATATCCATTTTAGAGTGTCGAAAAAGTGTTTTTCTATGGATCGTTTCTTGACTCGTTTTTAAACAAAAAAGTTACGTTTTTTAGAGTTAATGCAGTCTGGCGATTGAGTTCAAAATAATTCATTTCCTAGTACCGAAAAAGAACTTTTCAATAGTTATTTTTCCAACTCATTTCCGAACAAAAAAATGTATTATTTATGACTCTTTTTTAACTCATTTCTGAAAAAAAAGGTTCGCTTTTGATAGGCATTTTAGTCCGACGAATGAGTCCAAAATACACTTATGAGTGCCGAAAATGAACTTTTCTACCCGAAAAGGTTCATAAATGAATTAGAAAAAGATAGTTTTGGTTCACTGGGAACTTTTTAAAATTTCTTGTCAACTGAATTAGTGCACTGGCTTAGAACGCATTAGGTTCGTGTTGAACTAGACATTATTTTAATGCAGTTTAAATACAACATCTTTTAAATAATTCACTGTCAATTAAAAATTAGTATTTAAGTCTTGCTCTCAACAGTGTAACATTTTTTAAAACAAATATTTAATATCGCATATATTTTCAACTTACGCTGTTCCAATGTTAATTGTAGATCGGATGTTGTTGTTGAATTTATATTTGTTGCGTTCGCATTTGGATCGATGCTTATTTGTGGCAATACTGGCGATGTCCATGCTAGTGCTGTACCAGCAGCTACAGCGCCCAGACATACTACGAAAGCAAAAATAAATTAAAAAAAAGGCAAATGTAAACTAATAGTCACGTCAAATCATGGCAAGTAAAGTCCTTACCCACTGAAGCTGCAAGGTATTGCATCTTTTTTGAAGTCTTAACCACTCCATCTTGAAGCGGATCGTAGAGCATAGGATTGTATGCATTTGGATCATTGTCTTCCTGGCTGACGGTCTAAAGTACAAGAACTTATCATTAGTAAAAATATATTTAAATCGATTTTTATCGTAAACGATGCGGCAATTGGCAATGAATTTGGTACAAGTTCAATGATGTTGTCGTCTAAAAAAATCCAAGCAGGAAATTTGCTCGATTTAATTAAATTCTTAAGCATGAAAACTACTACAGATAATACTTTTAAATAAAGGAATTTAATTGTTTTTTTCCTGTTTATAAACGTGCATCAACATTCGCGTAAGAGTTTTGATGGGGCACGCCCATAATCATTTGCCAAATTCTTGCCTTTTGCAGATTATTGTAACGATTTGAAAAATAATTTTAAATATATTATCTACTTAAATAATCCATGACGCCAAGTTTTACAATTTGCACATAAAATAAATGTAGGTGTGTTGTCTTTATCTTCATAAAATTATGAGGAATATTTTTTAAGACTTTATTTTTAGTCAGTTTGTTATATTTTCAGTTAAAAAACTGTCTTAGCTCTAAAAAAATACAAGAAGGTCTTTATCAGAGTAGGTGCAAAAAGATGGACACCAAACGACAATGCAGCGCTTCCCGAAATGAGAACTCTAGACTTCTATCTATTTGCTCTAAAGTCAATTTAACCCTTCGTGGGACCCTAAGGTCCGTAGGGACTTTTTCGATTTTGAATCGAAAATTACTCCTATTTAGGCCACTACGACCCCCTCCCAAAGTTACCATGTATTCCTGGAACATTTATTTCTGCGTCTTTTACGGGTTCGATCATTAAAATCGGACCAGTGGTTACCGAGATCTAAGGATTTACTTTTACTGCCTACGAGAAAGGTCCCTAAAGTCTCCTGGGACATAGTATGAAAATTAAGCAAATTAACGGTATTACTTCGTGGAATTCATTGTTTTATGGCTCAAAATTGGAGTTGCGTTTAGTTTCAAGGTAAAATAAATATTTTTTGCTAATTGGGTTTTCCAAGAAATGAGCAGGGGGAGGTATAAGTTTGCTTATTTTATTGCTTTGTTCATCCCTGATGCATTTGTCTTATACCTGCGTGCCTACCTGAATGTTGGGAAAAAAAAGGTATATAAACCAGTTGCTCCAAGAATATTCAACAGTTGTGTACTAACTTTTGAATTGAATTGAGCTTAAGAAAAACGTGCGAAGCAAATATCAATATAAATGAAATACTAAATGAACAAAGTTGTGATTTCGATGATGAAATAAGTGATCCATCGTTCCAAATAAATGAAGAAGCCTCTGATTGCGAAAGTGGAGCCACTATTGAATACTGGGACGAAGATACAAGTGACGATGATGATGAAACGCCGCCAAATCAAGAAACAACTTCAGATGACTATTATGTTGGCAAAAATGGTATGAAATGGAAGAAAGCGCCGCCACCAACTTCACGTGTAAGATCGCACAATATCTTCACCAAGAGAAGTAGAGAAATAGGACCAATAATGACTTCGGATGATCCATTGAGCATATTCAAAACAATTTTTACCGAGGAAATGTCACACATAATCGTAAGAGAAACTAGCCGAAAAGCCAAACAAACTATTGAAGCGTGGAATGAAGCTAATCCAACACGACCCAAAGAATGGCAACCACTGACACCCAAGGAGTTTGATGCGTTCCTGGCAATGCTTATAGCTTCTGGCCTATATAAGTCAAACAATGAACCAGCTTACTGCCTGTTTGATACAAATCATCCACCAATCTTCAGAGCTGTAATGTCATTCAAAAGATTCAAACTGCTATTGAGGTACATACGATTTGACAACGTGAACACACGCATGGAAAGGTCACAGAGCAGCAAAACGGCAGCAATTGATGATATTTGGCTCATGCTGCAAGCTAATTTGGCAAATCGGTACGAACCACATGATGCTCTAACAGTAGATGAGCAACTGTTTCCATATAGAGGACGGACATCATTTACACAGTACATTCCATCAAAGCCTGCAAAATATGGAATAAAGGTGTGGTGATATCATATCAAAGATATCATATACTCTGAAAAAGCACCAGGACAGGAGCGTGAAACCCAGCTGGGCTACAAAGTTACAATGAAGCTCGCGCAGAAATACTTATTTACTGGCCGCATTGTGTATGCAGACAACTTCTTTTCGTCTCTTGAATTGGCTGAAAACTTGATTACTCAAAGAACAGCATATGTTGGTACCTTACGCACAAATAAAGCTTGTATTCCCAGTGAGTTTAGGAAGAATCGCAATCGTCCAATTGATAGTACATTGTTCGGCTACCATGACAACAACGTTGCGCTATGCTCATATGTGCCGAAGAAAAATAAAGCAGTGGTACTCATTTCAACAGCACATTATACAAACGCTGTCGAAGGAGCACATAAAAAACCAATGGCCATTGTGGATTACAACAAAAATAAAGCTGGAGTGGACACGATGGACCAAATGCTAGGTACATACACGTGTAAAAGAGGTACTAAACGCTGGCCACTGGCCATGTTTTATAATATTGTGGACGTTGCTGCATTGGCGTCATTTATCGCCTATAATGACCTCAATCCGAGCCAGAAAAGCGACAGGAGGCGGTCGTTCTTATACAAATTAGTTCAGCAGTTGGCTACTCCCGAAATCGAAGAAAGGGCGCTCAATAATCGTATAACCCGCTACCCCCATATCAAGAGAGCTATGATGGACTACAACGTCATTCCACTAGAAGAGAGCATTACAAGCGAAGCACCACCAATCCAACACAGGGATCAACGGAAAACTTGCTATTTATATCAACAACACAACAACAGGCAACGTAAAACAAGATTTGCATGCTGCGATTGCAGGAAGTTTGTTTGTATGGAGCATTCAGAGCAGATGCACCGTTGCATACCGTGCAAAACGTCCAGGATTCAGCGAGCAGAACAATAAAATAATTTTAGATTAAGACTATATCTCAATAAAAATAATTAATATTTAATTTAAGACCAAAATTTGCCCGTGTTCAATCATTTTTAGTGCATTTTATAGGCAATTTTCATATTATGTCCCAGCGGACCTTAGGGACCTTTGACGTATAATTTACTTACTGTCCCACGAAGGGTTAAAGAGTCTTCGCTTTACGAGAATTAAGTGAGACTAGTATTGTTTGCGGTCAAAATTCGACCCAGTGTCTGTAAAGCATTGAACGAAAATGAACACTAGCGTAGTGTATGTTAAAAAACTTAAGTGGAGATTTGAGCAAAAAGAACATTAACAATGTAAAGCGTACACTAAGGAAAAAAGTTATGTAGTCAGTACAGAGACATCTATGTATGTAAAATCTATTTACTGTATCTTATATGGGTACGCAACTAGAGCTATATATACTGGGTAAAGTGAGCGTGTACTGGTTACATATCAATTTATTCACTTAGTAAAATATATTTAATGCATCGAATCATGTGTTGAATACATTGCAGATTTTAATAAAGACAAGCAACGTGTACTCAATCAATATTTCTTGTAATGTTTTTCAAGCAATGTAGTCAATACATACAATATAGACTCACAAGGACAGGTCTCCACGTGTCACTCTCCGATTTTAATAAGCTTTGGATATGTGATAGAAGACAAAATTCTAAGGTTGGCTTTTTTTATATCTGTTCAAGTTCAAGGTTAAGGCTTTCAAAATGGCGTTCGAAAATTTTCAAAAATTACGTTTTTTTCGCAATAGCTTTAATTTCACATATTGAAACAAACACAAATTAGGCATCAAATGAAAGGTACTAAAATTTCACGTCGTTTGTTATATATTATGAAACATTCTTTGTTGTTGTTTTTTGTAGTTGTTGATTTTAATAAATTTTTACTCATAGTGTATTGATTATGGAACCGTTTCTTTACCATACTTGTGTATGTGAATCCTTATATAATTTAGTTAGTTACCTTTTTTTTGTAATTTAAAGTTTTTTATTTAAAAATTAAAAAAAATTGAAAAGTTGAAAAAATGCACAATTGTGTAAATATTGATTATTATTTTAAATAAAGTATACGTTATGGGTATCAAAAACTTTGTTTTGATATGCAGCCTAACCAAAAAACATTTTATTGTTGACTCTAAATTTAGAGTCCAAAAAAACATTTTAATGTCGACTCTAAATTTAGAGTTAGGCTGATAGGCTTTTTGTATTTAAATTTAACTGTAAATATTAATATTTTATGCGGCTGCCATATAAAAGTGGTTTTATATGTTCATTTTATACCCACAAAACACTTAAGCTTTTTTCAAAAACTATAAATTTAATTTTTTTTTTTTTTTGCATAAAATCTGAAAAATCACTTTAAAATCAAAATTATACGTTTGTAAGTGAATGGCTCTTTCAATATCAAATGAATTTGCTCCATTTGAATTTTAAATAATATTTTATTTAATTTTGATTGGGAGTATATCCTCTAATTTGTTTTTCACTAACTCTACGTATTTATATTTTTCGTTCTTAAAAAGCTTATAAATTATTAAATTTTCTCAAAAACCAGTGCTAAATCAAATTTTTTATAATTTTTTTTATACAAAACTTACGATTATAGCGTTCTTAAATGTGCCATAAGAAATTTTGTGCCAAAGTACATTAATTTTGCACAAGAAATCAAAAATACTACAATATTTATTTCAAATGTTGTATATAGGATTTTTCTTTAAAAAAAATAACATTTCAAGCTTATTTTAGACTTTTTTGTAGGCATGTAATGAAAAAAAATGTTTCTGTTTTTTTACATCAAAATTATGCACATGTCTTGAAAAGTATGGAAGTTCTTCATGCAACAAATGTTAAATACAAGATCGTTTCATATTTTGTGTAAATAATGAAAAAAAAAATCTGCTCTTTCCGTTGTTTTTGAATATATTTCATTGATTTCTTTTTTGCCTAAAAGCTTAATAAAATAAATAATCAAAAACTATTTCAAAAGTACTGTTAGCTTAGCATTTACATTTTTAATTTTTTTTCAAAAGAAGTCCTAAATATTCAGTTTTTACTAAAAAAATAGACAAAAAGTTGTTTTTGTTGTAAAAATAATATAAACTCAAAATAGCATTTTTGGCCGCATATCTTTTGTCACTTCCGTCATTAACAAAAATTTCCTCTTCTTTACATAGAAAATAATTATCTGTTTTTGTCATCAAACTACCAACCCCTTTGATTATTTCGGCAAAATTAAGTTTTTAAATTTATATTTCTTAGAATATAAGCATGCTTTCAAAATAATTTAAGAGAAAAAAGCATCCAAATATCTCTTACCAATCAAAAGTTATAATTGATATTACTTTGCTGCTGAAAGCAGTTGTTGAGGCACAGCCTAGCCTTTGCTAAATGTTGTGATTTCAACAATAATTTTTTTTCAAATTTGTATTTTTTTCAAATGTGAGTAGTTCTGTATTCAATATAAAATTTTTATTGAAAATTACACATTAACAGTAATAAAATTTTTAAAAATTAATGTGCATAAGAATTACAAAAATGAAAAGGGTTAACGAAATCATTTATGTAATAAGATTTAGCGCACCGTGAACATTTAAATAACAATTTTGTTTGTTAAGTTTGATACATTTAAAAAACCGTAATTTACTGAATTAAGCAAATAATCGGGTTTGTCCTGGATATATCCAGCTTTATACCAAGCATATTTAAATAAATTTAGATAACGAGGTGAAGAAAATTGATTATGTGTTAGTGACTGTATTTTTATAATTGTGTTGCGGTGAAGTAGTGTTATATTGGAATTATATAATTATATAATATAATATAAAATAATAATATAATAATAATATAATAATATAATTATTATATAATTATACAAAATTTCGATTTAGTCAATTCCATTATAGGAAATGTAACTGGAAGTTAAAATTTCAACTACTTTTTCTTTGACTCAAAAATACCTTATTATTTATTAGAAAACTTTATTCGACTCGCTCTGATAGTAGGTTAATGAAATATTTACAAGTAAATGTATTATCGAACAGACCAATTTTGTTTTTTAGTACTAGCCGATATTCCCGGTGCAACTCGAGAGTATTTTATATAAACATTTTAATATACACTTACACTTCTCGATTAAATGTATTTTTAAAGCTTGGAATTTTGAAAAACGTGTTGAATTTTAAGTTTGAGACCACTATAAATACATTAGTTAAACAATTTACCGTGTTTTTTTTTAACGAAGGAATAATTTTATCAGTTTTTTTCAAATGATCAAATCAAATGATACAAATATATTAATTGGAACAGCTTGTTTGAAAAATGTATGTAAGAGCATAACTTCTAAATTGGTTGACCGATTTTAAAATTGTTTTTGCTAAACTGTTCTACGCCTCTAATACTATTTTTAACGAAGCCAAAATTTCGAAATTTTATTTATTTTATAAGTTAGTTGAAAAAATATTTCCATATGTTTCGTTGTGGTTGTTGTTCGCTGAATTCACTTTGCTTCAGCTTACTGCTTCTTATTGCTTTTGTTGTGCAAACAAAACAAATTGATGTATCTGTCAAAAAACCGATCGACATGGAAGGACAAGTTCGCGTTTGTTTGTCGGTGTACGATTAGAAAGCATCAATAGTAGTGAAAAGTGCTAGTGTTTAATTGATGTGCACTGATTGATTATTAATTTGGCGTTTTTGTACCTTTTGTACTGTAAGTAATTTATATTAATCTGATGAAAATTTATCGAACCATTCAAATTTCTAAAAAAACAAAACAAAAATACATATGCAGGGTGTCCAGTGTAAGAGTACGAATTTTTACGGAGGTGAAAGAGCTGGTCGAGTGAAGCAAAAAATCGTATGGAAGGAGGAGGGGGGTCGATTTTCGCACCCTTAGGAGTTACGGAATTAACTGTTATTTTATGACTTTGATGCATACTATTGTTCAGGGATTAAATTGCTGCTGCCAAATTAGCAAAAGCATCAAAGTTTTAACTTTGGCTGCGCTTTCGCAATTTATTTTGCATTTTTCCATAAATAAATTTTGATTCGGCTGCAAACTACGAAAGAAACAAATAGTTTCAACGGCAGCGAGCGTTCGATTTTCCTGTCGTGCTGTAATTTTGGAACATTATCGAAGCCACAGCAACAGCAAGCTATCGCATTTTGAAATCGTCTTCTTGCTGTTGCTGTCGCTTTTTAACATTTTCACATGTCCAAGCAGGCTTTACAGCAGCAGCTATCAATTTTGGCATGCGGTGCTGCTGTGCTGTAAGGGCTGATTATAATAGACGGAACGGATCGTTTTAGAATGTTGAGAAATGTTACTTTAAAATCTATTGCATGAGTTTCTTATGAGTTCGATTATAATAAGACGAAACGGAGCGGCACGTGACGTTGAGATCTATAGATTTTTGATTTTTCCGCTGCGTTCCGTAACGTTTTGAGTAAAAACTTTATGCTGACAGATGCTACTATTAATTTTATTCTGCATTTGTTTTGTTTTCCGTATTTTTAATAAAATTTGATTGAATTCATGTTTTAAAATTATAAGAAAAGAAGAATTGATGGAATTTGTTTTGTAATAAAATAAATTTTAGAAAAAATTAACTCCTCTTTCGTTGCTATTATATTCGCCACTCCGTTTGAAACCGTTTCGTCCCGCCACAATGACACTTGACTCCGTTCCGTTCCGTCTATTATAATCAACGCTTTATGCAGAGTCGTGCTGTAGCTGTTTGCACTCGCTATACTGCTGCTATTGCTTGTAATATTTTTTAGCAGTTTCGACAGAGAATGATGAATGTTTTCATGTTAAAAGTAAATATTTATAATGTTTATTTTCTAATTGAATTTATGTTTAAAACAGGATTCCAGATAAAATTCTTCTACACTGAGCTAAAAAACAACGTAAAACCAAAGATAACCACTTCAATTCAAATATTTTTCGGAATGATTTGGCTTCAAACACGAAAATATTCAATTCAAAGTGGAAACACATACATTCAGTTTTATGTTGCTTCCACTTCAAACCAGAGTTGATAAATGACTTGATCATTTTGGTATACAAATTTAGAAAAAAATTGTACTAAATGAAAAAAAAGTATGGAATAAATTTGGTTTACTCCACGCATACTGCGTTAACTTTGTCACTCCGTTTGTAATGCTGATAAGGAGGCGTGGCAGGTCTAGAAAAGTATGTATATATTCTTGATCATTATCACCCCCTGAACCGATTTCTCTAGGTCAGTCTGTCGGCACGCTTACAGCCGCAATTTTAAAGCTATCGTATATAAATTTGGTATATGTGTTTATATTAAAAAAACAAAGATCAAGTTCGAGAACGAGCAAAATCGAATGAAAAGCACGCCTTTATAAACAATAAAATGTCTAAAAACGCCACAAAAAAGTTTGCAGTTACTTGGAATTGTGCACATAAGCTTTGAAGTAAAATATTCACCCTATATTTCAAATTTGTTAAAATTGGATAAAAACAACACCTATCTCCCATACAACTTTACTTTATTAAATCTTTAAAATATCTAAAAATGACACAAAAATTATTGTCATGATTAAAAATTTGCCCATAAACTTTGGCCGCAAAAATTCAAAATAAGATGGAAATCTTTAAAATCGAAAAAAACCACGCAAAAACCTCCCATACAAAGTGACTTCAACAAAATTATAAAATCTCTGAAAATTCCACAACAACTAATGTAATGACTTAAAATTTTGCACATAAGCTTTGGGCTCAAATATGCACATGTATTTTAAATTTGTCAAACTAGTATGAAAACCACGCCTACCTCCTAAGCAAAGTAAATATATTAAAACGGTTAAGTCTCTAAAATTTCCGCAAAAAATAATTTTAAATATTAAAATTTAAACATATGCTAAGAATATTAAAATTCGCTTTGAGTTTGAAATTTGGCAAAATTGATAAAAATTCAACCAATCACGCATACAAAGTGACGTCATCAAAGTAGCATAACTTTTATAAATTCCACCAAAATGTGTGTATTTACAGCATATCTAACACATAATCTTCCATACCTTAAATGTGTTCTACATTCGATTTTTCGCAAAATTGGATGAACACCACAACAGTAATCTATACGAAGTGACGTCATCAAACTTTAAAAACATGCATAACTTAGAATAAACTGTGGGGTATCTAAACTTCGACTCAGTTGAAGATAATATCTTGCTGAAGATATGTTTTAACAATGTTTTTAACAATGCAGTTCGTAAAACTTATAAAAGAAGTATAAAGGTTTTTATTTATTTTTAATTAATCCCAAAGTCTTTTATAATCACAAAAAGGAACGCAAGTGGTATTATAATATTCATAAAATTAGATCAATAAATCTATAACAAAAATCATATAAGCATAAAGTTAAGAGGTATTTTTATAATTAAAAAACAAATTTCTACAAACGTGCGAATTTTTTTCATTACCTTAATATAGAAAGGCCACTAACATTTTCTTAACACAGGTTCTTCGCAGATGCCTTTAGATCAATCACCCATCCACCCGAAATCTGACACAATCCAGCCGAAATTTTTTTTTTAAATGTTAGTCAGGGCCTTTCTATGTAACAAACAAACAAAGGTAACAAACGAAGTTAATGGGAAAATCTTTCAGTCAAGCAATTCTTTACTTTCATTCAAATTTTAAAAATTTTTTATTTGATATATGGGTATTTCCACAGGAAAGTCTACCGTGACCAAAAAATTAAAACTTATTAAAAACTTATTATTTTATGATATTATCTAAGAGAAACATTTTAATTTTATTAATTTAAGCAATTTGTACATAAAATTATTAACCATGATGATCACATCGTCTGCACTGTTTCACAAATGTAGTTTTTCTTTTTCGTAAGTGTTTAGTAAATGTTTCATAAACATTTTTGTTTTATTAAAAATGGAAGGCATTGGCTAAAGATAATGAAAAAATGGTTGATGCAATTAAAGGAAAATATATTGAATTTGTTTTTAATAACCTAATTACATAATTACTTAACTACCTAATTACTTAATTACCCAATTAAATTGCAATGGAAAAAACTGTCCCGTGCGATCTGTCCCGTGCGACCGAGCTTAATATTAAATTAAAAAATAAGTGTTAAATATTATTGGGTAAAATAAAAACAATTTAAAAGAAACACCAATGCACAATATCCATAAAATAAACTCTTTGAAATATTCCTTCAGACTTCGCTGAATTCGGCGCTTGAGTTGTTGTCCTCGAAAAAAACTTCCGTTTTTGTCCCGTGCGAACCCCGTTGTTTTTGGCAATTATTTTGAAAAGGAAAAATTACCGATAATCAACCTTAGCACCACTTATAGAGCTTACTATGAGTTATAAGTTAAGACCATTATCAAAATATAAATCCGTGTTATTACTACTTTTTTTTCAATTTAACTGCGTACGACTGTCCCGTGCGACACCATGGAAATGCCCATATTACTTCTGATATCAATATTGTGGCATTTAGTTCACTAGATTTCAAAAAATATTTTGCTTAAATTAAATTAAATAGATTTTTGCAATCTGCAGTCTGTTTCTGTAATTGATTTTTATTAAACTTTGAAAATAAAATATTCTTTTAACATTTGCTGTTGAATGAGAAATTGAAAGAATTTCTTAAGCAATTTTATATAAATTGGGAAAAAACGACTCTTTAAAATCATTTTTTATTTATTTACAGAGTACCAAAAACTCAGAACTGCATAGATAAATTTTTAAATTCTTTTAAATCGTTTGCTTACTTAGAGTTCTGAATTCCGTGTTTATTATAGAGTAAAATAAAATGTAACGAAAACGCTTTGGTAGTAGGAAAGTAGGAAAAATATAAAATTGTACCAAAATAGTACAATTGTACCGAAAATATCAACCCTGCTTCAAACTTAAGTGTTATACACCTTAAAATGATAAGTATTCGACTTTAACTTAACGTAGATTCAGATTTAATTCAAAGAGGAAGCATATTCAATTGGAATGCTAACGTATTTATTTTAAATGCGTTATAACTTTGAAGTAAGATATTTTCTACTTTGATTGCACGTCCTTGCATTAATGAATCAAAGTTATTTTCACTTTAAATGAAATACATAACATTTTTAATATTGAATGATTACAGGGTCCGTGAAACAAAATCAAATAAATAAAACAAACTTAGTTTTTATAGAAATTTTCTTTCATTAAAATATTAGAATAAATGTGGTAAATTATTTAAAAAAATTATTTGATAATTCAATATAAATATTACATTTATAAAAGAGAATTATGATTTTAAAAATGTAGTTATAAGAATTTATTTCTCACCTAAGTTTTATCATTATTCATTTGGTATAAATGCAAAGGAGTTATTGTGAAATAAGAAATATATGTAATTAACACACCTTCGTCTTTTAGACCTACTTCTTATGATTGAAAATGTTTACAAAATCTTTTGATGTTTATAGGGTTAAAAATAACATAAAGATTTTGATCTAAAATATAAAACAAACGAATCTTAATAAGATGAAATAATAATGGACTCCAAAATGCTAAATAATAATTACATTTATAAATAACTCCTTTATATTGGACCCACTATGAAACTCTTCGCCTTCTTCTTCTTCTCTCATTGTCTTCTTTTAAATTTGTAACTTCGTGTGGATACAATGTTGACAAGTGTTGTGTTCAAGTTAAGAAGTTGGCCAAATTCATTAATATATTGAATATTTTTCAATTTTTTTAATCTTGTTAATAAAAGAGTTATTAAAACGATTGCAACGAAATTATACTGAACACATACACGCAAAAATATGCATCCAAATTCAAATTGAAGTGTCTTAAACTTTAAAATATATATTTTCTACTTCGTTTTTACTACTGACAACTTCAATATAAACCATGTTATTTATCAACTTAATTTCGAAGTGGATGCACTTTAAAGAATATAATAACTATAGTAGATAACCATTATTTTGAAGTTTTTCCACTTCTTATTGGAGATCAAATGTTTTCATATTTGATTTAAAGGATTTCAATGTGAATTTAAAGATGATTTCTTAAAAATGGAGCGACGTAAGATTAACATGATATTATTTAATTTTACGTTGCGATTTTTTCCTGAGTGTATATCTCCTGATATTTTTTCAACCCGCGCTGCACAAAATTTATAAGAAACTGTGACAAAACTTTTAACATAAAAACATTCATCATTCTTTGTCGATGCTGCTAAGAAAGAGTACATAGTGCTGTTCTTCGGAGATTTCAATCAACTGCAGCCAGTTGGAGATATCCCACTTTAGGGGAATCCGAGGTAAGGTGATGTTACTGGTACTCAAGGTCAATTTGTTTCCGCCACTCAAGGTCAAGAGTTCGTATTGAACCAGATAATGAGATAAATTCGACCAAAACAACAAGTTTTCAGGGAATATTTACTAAGAGTATCATTACGAGAACTGACTCTACAAGACTACGACCTCTTATCGACCATGTTCAATCAGCGTTAATTTTTCCAAATTAAAATGTGTTAAGATTAATTTCGAAGAGCGCTGAAATTGAAGAATATAACATTGAGAAGCTCAGAAATGTTGGCAATGCTGTAACAATCCTCAATGCTTTACACAATGATCCACGAGTGTTGTTAGCCTCATCCGACGATGCAAGAGGCTTAAGCCCAAAGTTAGATCTATGTAAGGGTGCACAAGTTATTTTGAGGCAAAGTCTTTTTAACTTAGCTGGTCTGTGCAATGGCAGCATCGGTGAGGTTGTTGAAATTGTTTATAACCATTGCGAAAGGGCCGATTTATAGAAGAAATTCCTTTTGTGCATTTTGGTCAAGTTTCCCAATTATTCTGGACCAAAATACAACAACTCCAATACATTACCTATTCCTCCTGTTGTAGTACCACTAAAAAAAGGTTCAAACAATTTTACTCGCAAGAAAATTCCACTACAACTTGCTTATGCGATTAGTATTCATAGATCGCAACGATTAACACTCGATCAAGCCGTTGTCGATATTGGATAAAAAGAATTTGCATTAGGAATGGCATATGAAGCATTCTCAAGGGTTCGTAGTATAAGTGAACTTTTTATCGAACCAGCTATTTCTTATGATCGGCTTAAAAAAAATAAATGACAAGAAGGGGTTGTTTAAAAAACGCCAAGGATTAAATAAATTAATGAATATGCAATAAATTTAAATAAATTAAAATTTTTTGTATTAAAATGTTTATGAGATCGGGTAAGTTTATTTATTACGCAAATCTTCCTAACAATGACAAAACGAAATATGTACATTTTTTGAGACAGCACAACATTAAATCTTCCTTTTATTGCTTTGGGAATTAAATGCATCCTCCACGTACCAATTTATGTAGCCAGCTACGCTTTGGCTCCTAGTTTTTATTCATAACTGGTTCATTTTAAAAAATAATAACTAAAAATAGAGCAAAAAAATCACAACTACAGGGTCCGCCATCTAACTTTTTTTTTCAACTAGTGCTTATTTCGTGCTTATTTTTAGCACTTAGCTCATGTCTGATTTGACAGATAATTACTTTTATCCTTCCGCTGAACGAATATGGTTGTGTATACGCTTGAACAACGCTGGGAAATATTGCGACATTACTTTGAAAATCATGGTAATGTTGCAGAATGTGCGCGAAAATTGCGTACGGATTTTGGAAGAAGAGAAGCACCGTCAGCTCCTTATGTTCGTTATCTTGTGAAGAAAGTGAAAGAAACTGGCATCCTCATCGATAAACCAAAGCGTGAAAAGCCAAAAGCAGTGCGTACACCCGAGAATATTGCTGCTGTGGCAGAAAGTGTGCGTGAAGCGCCATCAACATCAATTCACCGTCGTTCTCAACAATTGAACATTTCGGAGACATCATTGAGACGAATTTTGCATAAAGACCTTGGTATGACGCCATACAAAGTCCAATTGGTTCAGGAGTTGAAGCCAACTGACCATCCAATGCGTTTTCGCTTCGCTAAGTGGGCCTGCGATCGACTTACAGAAGATGCCGATTTTGCCAAAAAAATCATCTTTTCAGATGAAGCTCATTTTGATCTTGGCGGGTATGTAAACAAGCAAAATTGTAGCATTTGGGGCACAGAAAACCCGCACGCATACATTGAAAAGCCGCTGCACCCAAAACGAGTCACTATTTGGTGCGGATTTTGGTCCAGAGACATAATTGGGCCATTTTTCTTCGAAAATGAGCAAGGAGTGGCCGTTACAGTCAATGGCGATCGTTATCGGGCCATGTTGAAAGAATTTTTGTTCACAAAAATTGAAGAGGAGGATATTGGCAACATTTGGTTTCAACAGGACGGCGCTACGTGCCACACAGCCGAAGCTACACTCGATGTTTTGCGCCCTGATTTTGAAGATCGCATTGTCAGCCGCAGAGCTGATGTCGTGTGGACACCTCGAAGCTGCGATTTGACACCGTTGTACTATTATTTGTGGGGTGCCCTCAAAGATATGTGCTACGCCAACGAGCCAGAGACAATTGACGCTTTAAAGGACAATATTCGTGAAGCTATTGGTGAAATACAGCTGCACACAATCGATAATGTGCTTAAAAATTGGACCGATCGTGTAGGCTACTGCATGGCCAGCCGAGGCAGCCATTTGAATGAAATTATTTTCCATTATTAACCAGAAGGATTGTACTTTCAAACAAAAAGAGAAATTTGAGAAAATATCCAGTAGTTTTTTTTATAGTATTTTCAAAAAAAAAAAAAAAGTTATTTGGCGGACCCTTTACATAGAAAAAAATTCATGTTATAAAATGTTTCATAAAACAAAATACAACCTATTTTAATTTTTAATGCGTTTCCTAAGCACCCTGTATGGGTTCTATGAACTTCTTTCATCCAAAAGTTCTTATAAATAAAGTTCTAGTTTATGTACTACTAATAGTTCAGATTATTTCACTCTATGACACAGTACAAATAAGGTTTTTACTGTAGCTATTTTTGTAGCTATACATTTTTAAAATTTACATTATTTTATAAAAATTAAAACGCATATTTGAGGTTTATCTTAACAGTTGACGATGTAAGTTTTGTGAATTATCTTATTTTCAAAATTACGCAAAATTGTGTCAAAACAAAATTATGCCAAATTGCGCGATCATAAAGCAAACAACAACTTACATACACATTTATCAAAAATGCATTTGAAAAAAAACTTAAATTAGACTTGGCAGCAGAATTAAGAAACTTAAGGCGAAAAAATATTGTTTTAAAAATGAACTTTTGGGTGTGTTTGGTATTGAACAAGCCGTCATTATCAACACTTAGTGCTTACAATATGTTAATGAGACATAAAAAATGGTGAGTTTTTGGTTTAAAATCAAAAAATTGTCATCGTAAATCGTTGTTATACCAAGAAGTGGATGATTTAAAATATCATTTACCTGCCACCAACGCGCCATGGCGCGCACTACTTTCTCCGAGTCCATACTGCTATTACGTATATCGTGCAACAATTGATTGCCTTCCAATTATGTAATATTGAATAATACTATTGAAATTGAACTTTTTTACACTTAATTATGTTAGTTATTTTTTTAAAGTTTTAATTTAAAACGTTTTAATTTTATTCAAGTGATCACATTGACACTTAAAACAAAGTAGACTTAAAATTATATATATTTATTTTAAATAAGATTTGATCAAATAAGTAATTTGTTTATTCCTTCAATATATACTTAGGTACCGACTGTTTAAGAGCTTGCAACCGTTTTCTATGAATTCTGCGCCAAGACTAAATCACAAAGAGTATTCATGTGTCGGTCGCATTATACAAAAAAAAAAATAAATCAAATCTTGAACCATTCTATTTTACCACCTCTGAGAATTTCTTCGTCGATTTTCATCTATGTTATTCAATAAATTTGCTGCTTGCTTTGAAATAGTTGTTGTAATTTGTTAAATTATTTCGCCGTTAATTAAATTTCGTTAAGTTTTTATTTCATTCAATCAATGCAACGAGCCGCCACAAACGAGCCCCTTTTTTAATTGAATCTTGGCCAATATTTTTTGCCATTCTTTTGCTATTCTCATAAGCTAACGAGAGATCTTCAATAATTTTCTTAACTTTAATTCGAATATATATTTATTTTGCTTGTTTTTTGGTTAGATATTTGGTTTTCAGTTGCCAATATTTGTCACGTGAAATTCTTTTTGTGTCGAAATTTATTGTTATTGTAATGAGTGCGCTTGCACTTTGATTTCTAATGTGTAATATGATGTGACATCACAATTTTTCGATAGAGTTCTATACCGGACAGCCTAAGCTCAAAGATACCTTGACGGGTTAAATAAATATACCTCACATGTGGATACTCTTTCTAGAAAAGTCATATTTTTTTATTACAGCGTAAAGTTTGAGTTCAATTTGCAAAATAAGTTTGAAAATCAAAATGGCTTTTAAGAGAACTTAACTTTAAAAATTTAATCTTAAAAATATACCAACATTGGAATGCAACTTATTCAAAACACTTTTAAAAGAATTAACTTATAATATAAAATAGCGGTAAATTTTGCAAATTTCGAGGTATTTTCAATTTTTATGGTGAAAATAAGGACAAGAAGTGAAAGATCAATTCACTTAAATGTATCTCAATATTTGCTGAGATGAACATACATAAAAAACAACAAAAATGCATTCTATACCGTGTATTAAATCGATTGAGCAATAAAAAACCATCATGTTGTGCGGAAAGGCAAAATACTTGGAAGAGAAACAAGTGCAACGCACGCTTTTGTAGAAAAACAACAACAACAACAACTATCAGGAGACACATGCGCCATAAAGTGCAGAAGATACGAAATTGCTAAAATAGAATCAAAACATTTGAGTTATTTTTAAAATATACACTATCTAGCAAAAAATATAGTCCTCAATATTTAGTAACACATGGGCATTTCCACGGTTGCGCACGTAACGTTCGTACGCATTTTGTGTTGCTAAAAAATAAAAAAAAACAGACTTATGCTTTTTCCCTGTTTTGTTTTTTGGAGAGCACTGTGTTAGTAGTGACTAAAGATATATGCAAACGAACAGTGTAGGCTAGGAGCTAGCCTGTTTTTAGAGCATTAGCCTGTAAATTTACAATTGAGCTTCATGGCTTTTTTAACCTTATTGACCTTTGAAAATAGCTTGTTTTTCTTTTTTGGCAAATTGTCAAAAACGTATCTTTACCCTGTAGTTTGATGGGCCCACTACTTGGTATGAGAATTCACATACCCGCAGTGGTATGCCATGCCCTTCGCCTCGTATTTTGTACGTCCTTTTAGCACATTGATGTCATTGACAGGGGCGAACGGATCCAACGTGCATTACCATGGGCTTTACAATTCTTCTGTCCCATTGGGCCAAACCAGTACATGGCAAGTCCAAAGGGATATGCTGCCATATCTACAGCCAAACTACAGGTACTTATAAAAATATTGTCACCGTTTTTTTTTTTTTTTTTTTAAAGAGCTCGTAAATGATTAACTTAACGCAGTTGGATTTAGTTTTTGGTTTTTTATTTATTTAGCAGCTTAATTTTACAACCTTACTTTTTCAGTTCTAAGAGAATAAGAAAGAGTTAAACGGATGTACGTAAGAACAAAAAGATAAAAATACACAAAGCAACAAGTAAAAATACAGAGAACCGCACAGGGTTGCACTTATAGTAGATTAGCTCTAACTTATATAAATTAAGGGTATTCACTGGTTATTGAAAGTTGATTACAACTACGCAATTTATTTCCGATTTTGAAAATAGTCTTAACAGCATCATAATAATGGACGAGTCTACTGACAATTCTGTAAAAAAACGATACTATAGTAAAAATCGACAGCATATATTAAATTTTTTGAAATTGGTTAAACTAGAAGATTCTACTGCGAGGGGGATTGTAAATATCATTATAAAAAAACACTTCATGAATTTTAATTAAGTCTAGCTAATTTAAATGGGCTCGGGACAGCAGCAAAAACTTTTTGAAATTTTTACATCAGATTCTAAATCAGCGACCAGTGCATCTACAAAGCGTATAAAGTGAAAAAACCAATTTTTAGGGTCCACCCTAGTGTAAAAAACTTTTTGAAATTTCAACATCAGGTCAACATCACCTAATACTGCCAGCTCATATACAAAGACTATTTAAACAAAAACACACATTTTTAGGGTGAACCCTAGTGAAAATTTTTTTTTTAATTCTAACATATAATTCAAAATCAGCAATCAGTGCATCTACAAAGAGTATAAAACAATAAAACACACACATAGGGTCCACCCCAGTGGAAAAACTTTTAGTAATTTTTACATCAGGTTCGAATCCAACGACCCCTTAATGCTGCCAGTACATACACAAAAAGTATAAAACAAAAAACCAATTTTCAAGGTCTAACCTAGTGTAAGAAACCTTTTTAAATTTCAACATCAGGTTCGAAATCAGCGAATCTTTACACTGCTAGCATATATACAAAGATTATAAAACAAAAAACACATTTTGAGGGTGTAAATTTTTTTTTAATTCTAATATAAAATTCGATATCAGCAATCAGTGCATCTACAAAGGGTATAATACCACGTTTATGCGGCACGTTAAAGCGCATTTAGCATTAAACAGCATTTTGACTCAGTTCAGTTGCATGTAGTGTGTTTATACCCAAGCACTGAATCAGCTTCAGTGAAAGCGATTGTAGAAGCTTTTCAAAAATTTGATAACTCAAATCAGCAACTCAAATAAAGTTTGACAATGAAAGCAAAAAAAATTATTTTTGGAAAAATTATTTTTATTTTTTTATTATATTTGGAAAATAAAAATTATTTTTTATTTTTAATAAATTCTTGTTAATGCGCACTTTCTAAGTGACTAGAAAATTTAAGAACCGATTTGAAATTTGATTTTATTAAATCGCTTTAAAATTTTCAAGATGGTTTGAGGTTCAATTTATGCAAAGGTTTGAACCAAATCGACTTGAAGCGTCGTATAAACGTGGTATAAGATAATAAAACACATATGTAGAGTCAACCCTAGTGGCAAAAAACTTTTTGAAATTCTAACATCAGATTCAAATCACCTCTTAATACTGCTAGCACACACAAACAACAAATACAATAAAAAAAATTAGAGTCCACCCTAGTGTCAAAAAAACTTTTTTAATTCTAACATCAGGTTACACTATTTTACACACATTTGCTGCTGTTTACATTTTTAAAAACTTAATTGCAATAATGATTCTCAGGTATGATCAGGGGCGTAACTAGCGGGGGATGAGGGGATAGACTTCCCTCCTTACTTTTTTAGAGTCGGCTTAATTGTTATTTTTTACTAAAATGTTTTAAAATATTGATTTTAATAAACAATAATTATGAACGCATCAAAGCCAGTCGTACCTTTTATTGCCAATTTCTAAACCAAAACCCAACTTTAGTCGGATACTTCATTTTATTTCATACCCAAAACTATCTTCAGTCGGCCAATTCACTTTAAGTCGTTCCTTAAACAAACTTCACTCGGCTAACTTATTTTCAGTCGTACCTTAAACTAACTTCCGCCGGCCAACTCATTTTCAGTCGTATCAGCGTTCAATTGTTGTAAACGAATCCAGTGTTCCTTTGTGACAAATTGCAGAAAAAGTTCAGAAAAGTAGTATAAATTTTGATAAATAAAAGTACGGAAATAGTAATACATAGTACTGTAAAAGAGAGCAAATGGAAAAAATGGACCATTCTTAGTCCAATTGACCAAAAATAAAAACCAAAAATGATGTTTTTGTTTGACCAAAAAAATAAAATGATTTATATTTAAGATTTAAAAGATAAAATCAAATTACTATTTTGTATCTGAGCAAAACTTGAAGATCATAAAATAATGATTAATGCTTATAAAAGTTTTTGGATATAGGTTAATGATAATGGCCCCTGATACAAATACCTTGTCAAATACCTGATACAAATCATACAAATCATACAAATACCTGATACAAATACCTTGTCAAAAAGTTAATAATAAGTGGAATAAAAGAATCCCAAATGAACAAAGGTTTACTCAGACGCCACACATATTCCCCTTTTTAAAACCTAATTAATACATTTTTGTAGAACTTTCTGAGATTGAAATTTTTATCCAGAAATATCCAACGTTTGTAATAAAAAATTTAATGATCGAAATCGGCCAACATATTTTAAGAAATTTTTTAGCTCAAAAACTGTGATGTAAAATCTTTAATTTAATAGACTGAACATTTTAATTTAAATACAAATATAATAAATAAATAAAAAATGAATTTAAAGGATTTAGGTAAACTATTGAAAAAAGGTCCGTTTTAACTTTTAAACTCGAGATGATGGTAAAAAGAACACCATTTTTAAATCTGCATTCAAAATTCATTTATTATAAAAGCATCGCTTTATGTCATTGTTGATTTTCTAAACGAAATTTCCCAAAGCTCTAAAAAAATTGACAAGTGGACTCGAAATGCTGCATATTCGCTGTCAAACAAACTCATTTCTGTGGACTTTATTATAAGTTTTGTTTTTATGAAAAATGTGCAAGTAAATATGAATCTCCTGACTGAATCTCTTGAAGCCGTTGAACTGAATATTTTAGATGCTATGAAATTTATTTCTTGTACCCTTAAATCATTAGAAAAAATTAATTCGGACTCTGAAGGTATGGATAACCTAATAAGCAGTGCTGTTGCATTGTTAAAATCTTTTAATGTAGATGCTGAAAAGGAATTTTCAATTCGCCATCGCCGTCGTCTTGCGCCGAAACGTTTGGATGATAACAATGCCAACGCGGCTTATTTTTCGATGAACTGTATTTATAAAAGAGAATGTCAACTTGTATTGGATAAGATAACCTCACTGATGCGAGTAGGGCTGCCAGGTCCCGATCTCCACGCGGGTTGTCCTGATTTTCAGCCTAAAAATGTGCGTCCCACAAAGACCTCTAAATGGACGCCAAATGTCCCGATTTCTTGAAAAACAATTTTATTTTGTAATATTTTCACTATTTTTTAAAAATACTTCCTACATTTTTTTCTCTCTTAATGACTAAATTTGTACAGATTTTTTGTCCACATCATTCTTTGTGGATATTGTTAATTTTGCTTTGCTCATTTTCACCCACGATTTTCGTTAAGTTCAACATATCGCATCCTTTTTTAGCAATCAAACATGGCATGAACGAAAGAAAACAAAACGAAAAAAACAATAAGTGCATTATGTAAAATACATTATATAATACAAATTTTGAATTTTCAGATATTAATATGGATTAGTAAAAATTTAAGTTTATTTTGTTTCTATATTCATTTATTTGAGTTCTCAGTCACTGACTTTTGTTTAAAATATAAAATTTCTTATTTTAAGTTACATACAACTCGAAAAAATCGATTTTTAGTAAACTTAGTTAAAGTTTTTTTTTTTTTGTTATTCTAAGCGTACTGGACGATTGAGTCTCTGTCTCGATTTTTTTGCTTATGTCCCGGTTTTTTTTTTTTTGTAAAATCCCGATTCTTTAAAAAAAAACCTGGCAGCCCTAGATGCGAGATAAATTAAGCAGTTGCTTAAAAACAATAAAGCCTCTGTATGAACTCTTTAATCCAATTCTATCTTCTACTAACTTGACCCAAAAGCGAATTCTAAAAACAATAAAATTGTTACCAAAAAATTGTTTGTTGGACTCACTTCTTGAAATTGAAAGCGGAATTTGAAGTATTCTGTGATCTATACGAAGGCGTAGAAACTCTATCGGGTACAGCTAATGTTTCAGAATGCAATATAAATTCTCTTACTGCAGTTAGTAAAATGTCGCGTTTGCTGTGCACAGTGCTTGTTATTGTTTAAGGAAATGAGAGAATGTTCAGCAAATTAAAATTAGTTAAATATTATCTAAGAACCACGCAAAGTGACTTATGTCTTAATGACTTATTAATACTTTCATCTGAAAAGGACATAGTTGATCTCATTAACTAATAAGATAATATTGCGCAGCAATGGGCTACCTTAAAAAAAAGAAGAATTAATATTTAACTGTTATACTTAAAAAATAAGTTTTTATTTTTTATTTAAAACACTATTTCATTTAAATTTATTTAAAAAAACAAAAGAAAAAATGTTAAAGAAATTGAAAGCCCTGTTTACTTTTTAACATATATAAACTATGAATTTTTAAAACAAAAAGGAAAATAAATTTTTAAATGCTGATTCGATAATGTTGAAATACTTTTCTTTTGTTTTCTTTGATAGAGGGAACGATATGAAAACTGCCTTTAAGGGATCTTCTTCACTTGAAAAAGATCGAAAGACTAAAAAGTGTTACTATATGTGGGTTAAAAATTTCAGGATTTCTCAAAAATGTACCAAAGATTAACGAAAAAATCCGTTTGAGCTGAAACTGTTTTGCATTATATTTATTAATGTAAAATCTCTAAGATTATTATCTAAAATCATCTAGTAAAACCTAAAACTTGAATTTTTAGAGCGATAGAAATGTAAAAAATAGGGTAATTTTTCAATTTTTGTTTTGAAAATGGCGCCAAAAACAGATATGAGGTTTAGTTGGCTGATTATACGTAATCTTATAGTTTCAAGTATTATCGTTTAGATGAACTAAAAAATTTCAGTTACCTGTTGTAAAAGCTGAGAAATTGTTGCCTTCTTTTTGGATTCGAAAATTATGTCCAAATTGCGAAAAGCTTAAGAGAGCAGATAAAATGCCAAACCAAAAAAAAAAATTCAAAACTTACTTAATTGTATGTATTTTGATGTACACAAGTTTTTTTTCATCATTAAAAAAGTTTTTAGTAAAAATAATTACAAAGTGTTTTTCTGAGCCGTTCAAATGAAAAATACCCCTTAAGATTTATTTATAAAGGGTGTCCCAACAAGAGCGCAATTTTTAAATTTTAAATAAAACACAGATATTTAAAAAAAAAATTGTGAAACTTTATTATATCGTATAGTAGACAGAATGAGGTTATGTATGGAACAATATATCGTGCAGATGACCGCCGCGGCTTTGCTGGCATACACGCGATCTTTTAATGAAATTTTCAATGACCGTTTTGCATAAATGCTGCGGTATTTCATTAATGCAGCGTCCAATTTCCTCTTTTAAGGCTTGAGTCGTCGTCGGCTTATTCGCGTAAACCATCGACTTCAAAAAACCCCAAAGAAAAAAATCTAATGGTGTTAAATCGCACGATCTAGGCGGCCAATTCTGATCTCCAAAACGCGAAATAACATGACCGGGAAATGACTGATGCAGCAATTGAATTGTTTCTCTGGCTGTATGACATGTGGCGCCGTCTTGTTGGAACCACATGCCCTCCATATTCATTCCTTCAATTCTAGGCAAGAAAAAACTGGTTATCATTTCACGATACCGAACACCATTGACTGTTTGCGCTTGACCTGCCTCATTTTCATAAAAAAAAGGTCCAGTGATTCCTCCAGCCCAAAAACCACACCACAAAGTGACACGTTGAGGATGCATTTGCTTCTCATGAATCACTCGAGGATTTTCCTCACCCCAAATGCGACAATTCTGCCTATTGACGAAGCCATCAAGATGGAAATGGGCCTCGTCACTGAAGATAATTTTAGCGGTAAAATCAGCATTTTCATGTTGTCTCTCCAAAAATTCGCTGCATAGTGGATTTGGATACACCAATTTGCTGAGCTCGGTGTCGAATTGAAGTGGATGGAGTTTGAGCGATATCATCACGTACAGCTGCGACATTTTCGGTCGATCGACCTGGTCGAAGGCGCGTTGTTGTCTTTACATCACTAACAGACACAGTTTCGGCAAATTTATCCATTAATCTCTTTACAGTTTACTCTTTTGGAGCATTATTGTGACCCCAAATTGATCGCAATTTGCGAACTGTAGCCGCAAAACTTTCACCATTTTTGTAAAACAATTTCACAATGAGAATGCGTTGTTCATTCGTGTAGCGCTCCATTTTTACTAACCTCGTACCTTCTACTAGCAAACAATAATAATTGTTCAAATGTCAAACAATGACACTTCGAATGGCGCCAATTTAGAAATTGCGTTCTTGTTGGGACACCCTTTATTATTATAATTCAACTATGCTGCATAAAAAAAAAGTCGGGACTTAATGGTATTCAGTCGGCCGAAATACATTGATACCTCCCAATCAAAATGGCCTCGGTACGCCCCTGGGTATGATTTCAAACAAACACACAACTAAAAAATAATAAATACGTTTTAACGTTCGCCACATGTCAGAAACAGAGACACATGGAGACACAGAGAAACAGAGAGAGAGAGAGAAGGAGAGATTTCCGAACTCGCCTACTTGTTTGTTTGTCTGCTCCAAGGCTCATTTATAAGGTTGTGGCACTTGAGAGCACTGATGTTACACGTACAGTAATTACTGTATTTTACAGTAATTTTGAGCCCCTTACAGGCAAACAGTAATTAGTGAGTAAAATACAGTAATTATGAATTTGTACCCTAAAATGAACGTTTTGTACAGTAACTTTATTAAAATACACAAAAATAATTTTTGCGAAAAAACATTTTTACCATCTACCTACCTTAACTTTTTATAGTAATATTCCTTTAAAACAGCAACATTGCGAAATTCCCTTTAAAAAGCAAGACTTCATCAAAATATCTTCGTTAATTTTGAATGTTTTTGTGCCAACTTATAAAAAATGTTATCAATCAACGCCAGAAAATGCAAATTATTTTAATACCAAAAAATCCTTAAATTCAATTTTTTATAAATCTAAAGAATATGTTCATAAATATACCATACAAAAACTGAAAAATGAAACTACATGTGATTGAAATAATAAAACTATGTTAAAGACATTAAGTCTTATGTATGTTGCAAGCCCATTGTGTAAAAAAACAAGGTGACAACGAATTTTAATTTTTGTTGTAAAAATCCAACACTTAAGTTGTCAAACCATACAAAATCAACTTTTCTGTCTCTTTCACTCATTCACAAGTTTGACAGCTTTAGCAAACGACGTCGACGTCACTTGCACATTGATTTCTTACACCATGTTACAAACCTAATATGTAACTTTTTAAATTATAATTTGTTTTAATACATTGATTAATTTTTTGTTAGTTTTTTTTTTACTTAACTTTTTAACTTCATTGAAATATTTTTGCTTTTGTAAGTATAAATAGAGCTTTTTTATGAATACTTGCGTTTTTGTTTTTTTCTTTAAAGTACAGTAATTTTACTATAAAAACAGTATTCAGACAAATTTGGTGTAACATCACTGCTTGAGAGCGAGTTCGGTCGAACTGGCAGAATGGATGAAAAGAAATCAAGAAAATGAATGCATATAACAAGGTTCATTTATAAGGTTGTGGCCTTTGAGAGAAATGCACTCTTTTTCCGCCTTTGCTCGAACTGTCACTGTGCTTTTCTTTGTTCTAATAGCCGATACATATTGACTGCAACAGACGTCCACCGACAAAACGAAAACTTGCCGTCAGAGAGAAATGTCGCAGTATTCTCGACGACTTGATTATAATGAACGCAACAGCGACAATCTGTATTTCATACAAAACATAAACAAACTCTGCTATGTTCGCTCTTGTCGTCTATAAAATTAGAAATAGATTGAAGTCTGCGGCAGCAACAATTGTGGTCGTGTTCTCTCTTTGTCGTGCCGTCTTCAAAAAATACATCTTCATAAGAAAACATGCGTTCTATTTTTAGACAATTGGCGTTCGTCGCTAGTCGCAGTCAATGTGTATCGGCTATAAGCATAAATTTTCTTCATTTCTTTTCATCCATTCTGACAGTTCGACCGAGTACGCTCTCAAGTGCCACAACTTTATAAACCCAATGGTAAAATGACCCATGACAAGATAGGTCCTCTCTCCCATACAATGTATGTCGGATACATCCTAATACTGTATCGGAATTCTATTTACATTTACAAAGGCTTGTCATAGCCACACAGATAGATCCTTAAGAGAAACATTGTAAGTGAGGGTCAGATCGGTCCTGTATTAAAACATTGTAAGTAGGAGTCAGATCAGTCCTATTTAAAAACATTGTAACTGAGAGTCAGATCCGTCCTGTGTAAAAACATTGTAAGGAAGAGTCAGATCAATCCTGTATAGGAACAGTGTAATCAGAGTCAGATTAGTCCTGTGTTAAAACATTGTAAGCGAAAGTCAGATAAATCCTGTATACGAACATTGTAAGTCAGAGCCAGATCAGTCGTGTGCTAAGACATTGTAAGCGAATTCAGATCAATCCTGTTTAGAAACATTGCAAGTGGGAATGAGATTAGTCCTATTATTGCCGAATTAATAAATAAACAAATAAGAAACACTCTCTTTTATTTAAAAATTTCATGTGTTGGTTTTAATCAACAAACAAATCAAAATTTAATTTTTGAAGATTATTTTAGTTTTTTTTTTTAATATCTTTAAATAATTTTAAACAGGTATTACTAAAAAATAATGGGTTCTTTAATATAAAACATAAGTAATACTTCAATTTTATTATGTTATTGGTTATTTTTAGAGACATTTTAAGATTTGAGAAAAATAATATATGACAATATAATAAAAAAAATGTATCTTCATATTACATATTTTATAAAACCTTGCGACGAAATAAAAAATTAGTGACTAAAAAACCAAAAATTAATAATTATACGTGTAAGTATATGCTATTTGTTTTAGCATAGGTATGTTTAACTCATTTTATTTCATTAATGAGCCTTGGCATAGAACAAAAAAAAAACACATTGACAATTCAAGCAAAGGCGTAAAAAGAGTGCATTTCTCTCAAGTGCCACAACATTATAAATGAGCCTTGGTCTGCTCCATGATTCAATTATTATAAGGTTATTCGTATTTTTGGACGTATGCTTATTTTTTATAAGCAAACACATTTTGACAATCTGCTAACAGTGTTCTGTGCTGTTGGAAAAAAAGGTATGTTTCAGTTTTTCATTATGTAGTTTTCTAATGTAGTAGTTTTTCAATGATTTCTTGCCAAGTTAGTAAAAGAAACTATGTTGGTGTTGCGTCGTAAGTGTATGCTATGTTTTAAGTATATTCTAGGAATTTAGAAAGCTCCTTTGCAAATTTAAAATAAAAAATTATTTTTGCCTTTGCTCAAAACCTAATTAGTGAATTTTATTAATTGAAAGTGAAAATTAAAACAAATTATAAAGAAATACTGGTGGTATTCAAAGAACGCCGTGTTGTCGATGAACACAGCGTATGTTCGGTAAGTTTACAGCAGCGTAATTCGCAACAACAACATTGTAAGGGATTAAACATACGCAGTAGTAGTAGTCCACCAGTTTGACGAACTCAAAAAATCAATTTTTTTTTAATTTTTCGCAATAGAATATCAAAATTAAATCCTAAAAATATACTCTAAAAGTCCTAGACCAAAATTGAAAATATTTTTAAAGCTACAGCCAAAAGAAGAGAAAGCGTCGTAACGTATTTAAAAGTGCTGTAAAAACTTTAAACACGTTTTTTTCGAAACTACGTTTTCGAAAATTCGGGGAAGCACTAACTTAAAATTATTCGACCGATTGGCTAAAAATTTCACCTGTTATTTAAGGCATATATAGCTAGTTCCGGAACTTTAAAACAATCAATTTTTCAATAAGTTAATTTTTTTTAAACAAATTAAAAAAAGTTAGATTTACAAATTTTTTTTTTCACAAGTTCGCCATTTTTTATTTGTTTTTTTAAATATACATATTATAGGGTAGTTCACTACAATAAAGCCTGCAGTATGATATTCTCTTTGATTTTTTTATTTCAGATGAACACATAAGGCTGAGTGCTTCCCCCAAAAAACACACCTTCTTTCGAGTACGCTTCTTTGATATAGATAACTTTATTTTCTTATATAAAAAATTTATGAAAAAAGTCAACATTTCGGTCATCACACTGGGCTACTACCTTAAAATAACTAAAGTTACTTGAATCGAGTACAGAAACAAACCTTAAATAATTTTTTGCAGTAGTTAGAGAGGTGTATTTTGAATAAATTTATGAAAAAAAATGTCAAAATGATGTCAAAAAGAATTACAACAAGTAAAAAGAAGTACTTTAAGCGTACTTCGATACAAGAAGTACAGCGAGAAAAAAGAAGTAAAACACTCCCAAAAAGAGTACGATTGGTCACATTATGTATACAGTACGTATAATGTGTATTATGCGACCGTGGTTTAATTTTTGTTTTGACGAATTTTTGTTTCTTTTTTCTTTCTTAGCAATTAAAAAAAAATGACAAATGCACTTACCATTAATGGATCTAATATTATATCTAATCTTATCTAATACGAACAGAATTATATTTATTTTTGTATTTATATTACTTATATGTTTATTAACAAATTTTCATTGAAGTTAGTAAATAAAAATAATTTAAAAAGTTATTTTTTATACCAATTTTCATACCAATTAGTATGATATTTGGGCAACCGTGTGCATTTTTAGCTCTAATGGCATTGCTCTCATGATTTTTTTCTGCTCTCATTTTCAAACAAGCATACCGATTTGAGAAAACGTCAAAAATACGAATTGTAATTGAATCAAGGTCTGCTCTAATCCATGGCAGAATTAGAGAAGGTGTATGCATTTTGGAGAGGGAGACTGCCGCAACTGTCAAAACGAAGTTGACAGCTCATACAAAATCTGAAAACGATGAGAATGCGATAAGAAAGCGAAAATAGGCAAGAATAGCAAAATGCTTGAGTTTGACAATTCTGGCTATGAGAAAGAGAGCGCAGTCTGAAATGCATATACCTTCTCTAATTCTGCCATGCTCTCATCTCAATACTCGCACGCGCACACACATCGCACTCGCCTGCTAGCATGGTATGATTATTTGACAAGGTAGCCGTGACAGTTTTTTGGCTATTGGTAGTTGTCAAAAACCGCTAAGAAAGTTGTAGTTTGCTGCTGTTGACTAGCTATGTGCTTATTTTTAACTTTTCTTTGATTCATTAAATTTATTCGCGAAGATTATTGAAATGTTTTTAGTATGCTGATATAAGCTAGCTATGTTTAAGTCGTAGCCTATTCTTTCACATTTCTTTGATTAATTGCATGAACAGCTAATTTTGACAACTACCCATCGCCGCTCGTGATAAAAAAGCCAGTCTACGCTACTACCTTGTCAGTAATTGTGCCATGGCCTGCGAGTTTGTAGTTTTTCGATTCTCACACGCATACACACACAGCAATCTCACTATTACCCCAGTGTGCCAAACGGATCCGTTACGAATCCGTAACGAACTCACTTCTTCGTACATTTTGTCCGAAACGGATTGCGTTTCGCATCCGGAACGGATCCTTTTTCGTATGAAATTCCTCTCTCCGTTACGGACTTCAGTTACGAATCCGTTTCGGACTTCAGATACGAATCCGTTTCGGACTTCAGATACGAATCCGTTTCGGACTTCAGATACGAATCCATTTCGGACTTCACATACGAATCCGTTTCAGACTCTTTTTTTTAAATAATGCGAACTCGCAACGGACTCGTTTTTTAAAAATAGTTCTTATTCAAAAAGGGACAATAATGTTTATGTATGTTCAACATTTTTTTTATTTTTTTGCTAATTCAGTTCTTACATTCTACATATTACATTTTAAAGAAGGAAATTACAAATTATATCAATGTATAATAAAAATAAAAATAACAACAAAAATAAGTACACAATTGTATTTCGTATCCCTAATCTACTGTAAATAAAATAAGAAATTGTAAAACAAATTTAAGACTGTCTTTTATGTTAACGTTGTGGAAATTTTTTTGAAGGATTCGTAACGGGTTCGTAACGGGTTCGTCGAAACATAAGACTCCTCTCAAAAATACGAATTGCTTTTTTCATTTTTTTGGATCCGCCTCGGACTCAGAACGGACTTCAGGAACGAATCCGTTTCGGACTTCATATACGAATGCGTTTCAGACTCTTTTGGCGGATTCGTAACGGGTTCGTAACGGGTCCGTCGAAACATAAGAAAGCGCAGTGCGTACTGACGGACTCGTAACGGGTTCGTAACGGATCAGCATCCGTTTTTGTGCACATTGGGACGTGACGGTTCCACCAATTCTCACCACTCGCAAGCAGCGTAAAGAAACTTCGTTCCAAAAATAGTGTTTAAACTTGATATTGTACACATTAAAATAATTGATAATTAAAACATATTCTCCGTTGCAAATGTGAAATATTTTAATAAAAACAACACCCTATAAGAGTGACGTCATCAAAATAATACAACATTCAAGACTTCGAATAAACTAAAATACGGCTATAGGAGTAATTTTACTTTGGTCTAGTCGAAGAGAATTCCTTACTTATTTTCATTAGTTTTTCTATTATGTATTTAAACGCTAATTGCAATTGTATAAAAAAAGGTCAATTTGGTCCGGCTTAGATGTTATAAGTGCTTTTATACTACATATTGAACTTAGGATTTCTTCAAAAGTTTTGTAAAATGCATGTCGATATTTAGTATCATATGAAATATAATTTTAATAAGAATATTTTATGTTATCTAAGTTTTGTACCAACACAATTCTCTCACCCTCAGTTCCACATGAATTGAAGTAAACCATATTTAAAATTTTTTTTATAAACGTGACGTGGATAAATGTATATAGAAATCTGTAATTTTGGAAACGTTGAAAATTGTTGTCAAGTGTTAGCTTTAGCTCTAAAGCGTATCCATTTGAATACAAATAATTTTAAATATGACGATGTAGCTGAAAAACACAACGAGTTGTTCAACCTTGTTTTGCGCACATGACTATTTATTTTTCGCGCTATTGACGATTGCATCGTAAATAACGAGCAAAGCAAAGAACAGTGCAACACACCCACTTTTAAAGCTGGCAAGGAGCAAACACAAACTACTTAATAGGCAAGTTTTCCTCGTTCATCCAGTCAATTGCATTATAGTTGGACGAAAGCAACTTTACTCTACAGAGGATTGGCTATTCTTTTGTGTGATTAGACTGTCAAACACTCCGCACCCTTTCCATCAATCAAAATCGTAAACAACAGTTAGAATTTACTGAAAATTCATAGTGAAATCGCGGTTAGGCAGTTGGATTGAATATTTTATTGAGTGCATTTTGCTTTAAATGCACTTAGAACTGAAAATAAATGTCTTTCAATTTTTATTTTACCTATTATTTTTCGACAGCTAATATTACTCAAAAAAGTAAAATTTAAGAATGAGGTGTAATAGCAGAAAAATGTGGTATTTTCTATATTGGTGTTAGTTCACACAAATACAGAAACAATCACACAGGGCCACATTCGGTTGCATCGTAAAAAAAGGCCCAAACTGTTAAAGTTTGTTCTTATGCATTACATTTTTAGGAACATTTCAAGAATAGCAACAACTCTTATTATTTAAAAAATTTCAGAATCATTTTTTAACTACACAGAATCATTATTTAACTACACAGTAAAAAATATGAGCATACATTTTATACTATTTGGTAAACATGTAAATTCAAACCAAAAATGTTTTAAAAGTTATACCATCAAATCTTATAAATTTTTCCAGACCATTTTTCTCGTCAGACCAATCGAAACCACTATATTTTTAAATTTCCCAATTTCGATGAATTTTTTACATTCGAGCCAGAATATATTTTTATTTACACATGATATTTCATATAAAATTTTTAAAATATATTTGTTTTATTATTTTTATAATATTGAGTGGCATAAAAATTTTTAATTATTTGGAATAAAAAAAGTTTATACCACACAAATGTTATAAAAAAGATAAAATATACCCTAAAATTTTTTACTATGTAGCTAGATTAAAACTACAACTATACAAATCAGAAAAAATATCAAAAGCAGACAAAATTAATTATATTTATTAGCAAAAATATTATGTATGAAACATCAGGAAGGACAAATTTTGAATAACTTAACTGACTAGTAGAAGAAAAAGATAAATAACCGCAAGAAGAGTTGAATATAGTGGAGGGAAAAGTTTGTAAGAGAAGTATAGAAAAAGAAAAGAAAACGATAGATAATATAGATTAAAATTATAGATTAAATTGTATAACAAAATGAGTATGTTTTGCACGTTTTGAGCTGGTTCTTAATACTATTTGTTTTAAATAATTTGGTAGTAAATTCCAATGTAAATAATGTTTAAAAAGTTTAACGAGGAACGATTAGATTTGGGGATCTAGAAGTTTGTAATAATTGTAGTTTCTCATATAAATATTCAGAGCTTCGACATTTAATAAGTTTATGTAGAAATATAATGTTTCGAACGTTTAAGTAATTCATTAAACCGCAACCTGAAATGCCTCCACTTCTGGCAGAAATATGATCACATCTGAGGTAAAGATAGATGAGGCATAACCACAAGTCTGCGACGTATTTCTAGAGGGTTAAAGCTAGAAGAAGTACGTAAATATCGTAATGTTCCGTATATTTTTCAACATGATCAGTGCATGTTAGTTTCGAATTCAGTATAAAGTCAAAATTTTTAACTTTGCTTACAAATTCCAACTGATCAATGAGCAATGACGGAACACTGCGAAAAAGTTTAATTACAAATTACATTAGATTAATTTTTTTTTTGTTTCTGCCTAGTTGTTGTGCAGAAATCAGAAAAATTTAACAAACAGGTACTAAATCTGATTCACTATGCTGAAAACAAGAGCGCCCCAAAAATATATTCAACTTTGAAAAATGACTGCGCCCCTGAAACAGTGTTAGTGTTTTGATCAAACTGGCGCAAAGTCAATGGGGTCTAATTTGCATTTTTGAACCATTTTCAATTTGAAATAAATACATTTCTAATACAAATAAGTTAAAATAATATCGTTCGAAACCAAATAAAGCACTTTTGTTAAAAGAATTCAAACCGTATGGACATATTTATCTGTGGAACGAAAGTGTATTGTTTTTAAGTTTTCGGGAACTTTTACAATTTTAACCGCAAATTGTATTTTTGAGGTTTTTTTCTTTGATTTTGTCGCTTTTAAAGCAAAGAAAAATGCTTAAAATTAAATTATTTTTAACTATTCTGCTGAGGAGTCTTCCAATCAGATGCCAGGGTTCTCAGAAATGTCAAAAACACTCTCAGTCTCGCTCGCACAATTTACGAATGGTGCGACAGTTCACGTACAGTGTATGTGTTAGCAACACCATTTCCTTATATTTTACATCTTTGATTTTACTACTCCATTATTTTTAGCCTTTTATGTTCCCTTTTATATCTATTTCTTCTTCTACTACTTCTATTTTGTTTTTTTGTTGTTTAATTATTTTATATGGGCAATTCCCAAAATCTTTTTAGTCTTTGATTATTAATTAAATAATCTAATAATTGATAGATTTTTCGGTCAAAGTCATGTGTAATTGAATATTTGGTTGTGAAAATAGCCACCTTTCAGTTAGAACACTAGCTTCTAGCGAAGCAAAAACTCGTTTCATTTCTATGGTGCATTTCGACAAACTATCGAACACCAATGAATATTGAAATAAATGAAGAAGCAACTAGAACAGATGGCAACCCTTGATAGAGTTGATGGCGGTGATCTATAAATAGCCTAGTGCTTTGAAATGTCATATGATTAGCAGCCATACAATTCAAAAGAATGAATTCCAAAATCTGCGCATTCATATGCTAGTTTAAACAGTGAGTTGGTCACAGCTTAATCACTCAAAGACTACTGAAGAGGAAAATGTAGCGATTTCCGAAACAGACTGTCTAGTCAGCTAAGTGATTGACTCTATACAGAGTTGTTGTTGTTGTTGTTGTTGCCTTCTTGAAAACTTACTTGATCTAAAGCTCACAATCTTAATTCATGTAATTATTCAATAGGATCATAAAAACTAATTAAGTTAGTAATATAAAATTTGAAGGAGTTGTCCAAGAACCATGAAACTTGGTAATGAGCAATAATGACAACAAGACCATGATACTAAAATCAAAATGGGCTAAATTGGTTTACTACTTCGTGTACCCCTCATATACCGTAAATGGTCAATAAGGCCTATTCACAGTTTGAATACGCTGGTCTGCTATTTGTACGATTTGTTATTTGTACGCCAATTTACGAAAGCGTATTTTGCTTTGTTGTTGTTTTTCATGCAAACGAAAATACGCAAACACGCGTAAATTAAAGCAGCTCTTGGACGTGTTTTTGTGCTTCGTAATTTTATGCTCTGTCTACGGCCGCCGTTTTACATACATCACAGGGTTGCATATTTTTGATTACGACAGTCACATGACGGAGTGCTCACAGTTTCAACAAGAACAAATGCTATAAATACGATTTGTTATTTGTACGCTTAAACTGTGAGTAGCCTTAATGTCGCCTTTTTAATGTTACAATGATAAAAATTGGCATTGTTCTTTATGTAATGTATGCCAACAATCCTGCCAAAAATAATTAATATTGGTTTGATTTTAAGCCTAATTTTGATACTTTTGAAAATGGTTACGCATTTTACTTACTTTTTGAATTTATTCTATGAAAATATATATATTATAATATATTACAATAAAACAGTGCATATTTTAAATAGTTGGTGTATACAATTTCTATGCAAATCCATTTATTTTTTCTAATTGAGTACGCAGATCATAACTGATATTCAGGGTTTCTATAAAAATTGTTAAAACTTTGACATAAATATGTACAAAATACTGACTTGGAAGGTTTTTGTAAGATTAACTAACGAAATTTCTGGCATTTCAGTGAAAAATTTGTCAAAATATAATAAAATTCTATTCCCTTGAACTCATACGAATCATTTGATACCCATTACATCAAAATCGTTGTACTAGTTCTCATGCTATAGGGTAAAAACTACAAAAAACCACTAAACCGCGCCCCTTTACCGCTCGCCTCGCTAAATTTTGTGTTCGCTTTCAGATTTATTACTTTGATGGGCTGTTTGTTGAGTATGCAAAAGCCCATTAATGTGCCAGCAAATTTTTTTTCTCTGCACCCAAATGTTAAAAGATTTTGGGAATTGCCCATATATCAAACACGGAAACCAACCCACCCAAAGGAGAGAGGGCGGTGTCGGATTTATCCTTTCTAAGTCAGCTTCAGCGACTCTTATAGAAAGAAAGCCAGTGAAGCTACGAACAAGAGCAAGAAAGATGACCATTAAGACGGATCGAAATTTAGATTTCGCCGGACACCAACTCAAAAGAGTCTTCATAAATTTTTTTTTGGATCGCAGAAATCCCCATAGAGCGATTTTGGTTCTCCTAAACCCATTTTTTGACCAAAAATAATTTCGTCTAAGAAACATTCGGATATGTTCTTTCTTTACAAACTCATATTTGAGACCCCAAAAAATTGATATTTCGTCATTTTCAGAAAGATGTTTTTCTAAACGTCTTTCTAAAGAAAGTTTATTTTTTTTACATGCAAAGCTAAAACAAAAATAATAATCCTATAACAAATAGGATTATTTTTGCTACCCATATAAAATTGTGGTATGGACTTTAAAAAATTTGAAACACAGGCGCCGCACCTGTATATTTTTATGAGCTGTCATTTAATTTTTTTTAATTAATTGCTTGCATGATACAACCTCTATTAAGCAGTCTTGACAGCAACCTATTTTCTCACGAGCTACGACCATCGAATTTTTAACAAAAGAAAACAAAATAAAAAGCGAGTGTCACACTCATTGTCCGCATTCAGCGGAGTCAACAATTGCACTTAAATTGTTTATATACATGCATACTAATAATAATTAAATTGAATAATTTACAACTTTTCTGTCGTTTAGAGTAAAACGAATTCAGAGAAAAACATCGTTCACTAAGGTATCGCTACCATAACAGTTCACAACAGTTGTGAACGACACACCTTCTCATGACTCCTAATAGTTATTGTATCATGATTGTTTGAATTGAATTTTGACTGCAAAGGTAGCGCCCTCTAAAAGTAATTTTTCTTGCCGTTCCTTTGAGAAAATTTGTAATCGCGATTATATTAAGGCGAAAGAAACGAAGCTAATAACTATTAGGTGTCATGAGAACTTGTGTCGTTCACAACTGTTGTGAACTATTATGGTAGCGATACCTTAGTGAAGATGTTTTTCTCTGAATTTGTTTTACTCTAAACGTCAGAAAAATTGTAAATTATTTAATTTAATAATGTTGATTTTATATGATTAAAATACAAATTATAAATGTTTGATAGTTTAAATCATACTTGATTTTAAATACAAATTCTAGTTGTTTGATAGTTTAAAATCGTTTATTGAGCCCTAAGGTCAAAGTTAGAACAATTAATTGTTCCAACGAATCTTTCCAAATAAACAACAACGTATTTTCAATATGAAAAGGAAAAAATCACTAGCTGATTTCATTGCAATTTCGGCCATGGTAAAGGCTTCATCAGAAATCTTTGTGATACCCGTGCAAGCGCGCACAGAGGCGCACAGAGGAAGATGGATACGGAAATCTTCCTATGAGTTTATTATGGCATGAAATGTATTAGCAATGTAAATATCGCAATGTATGAAATGTTTTATATATGTATAATATGTACATCATACGTCTACTATTTTTTCAATGTTGTAACCTTTGTTTACACTAGCGCAGAATGTGATAGGATTTATATTCTTACGTCTAAATTTTTTTTAAATTTACACTTATCTTAGACCAAAATTTACTTAACCAGTAACAGCTGCCAAAATAACCAAGCAATGTTTATTTCTACTAGTGTTTCTCAACGAATTTATTTTCCAAAAACACATTCCGAACAGTAAATACATTAATAGCAATCCAAAATAATAAAACTAATTTTCCGTTAGTTTGTTTATTTGATCGAAATACAAATCTAGACGGTTGAACGGATTTCACTTCAATTTAAAGCATATATTACTTGCTTGCTAAATTACGTTATTGCATACTTAGTTGTGTTTTTCTTTCACTTGTGTTTTTCTATCATGTCTCAGCATAACCTGATATTGCTATTGCTATTGATATTGCTAATTGAAAAATGTTGTTGTAAGAAAGAATATGGAAATAATACAACACCTTTCTTATTTTTTGCATAAAATCTTCGTTAAAGTGTCTCTTTTGAATACCGTGTATTATTTCAAGGTGGTTGTCACAATTCATCAATATACAAAATACAAGATAAATAGAAACCCACATTTTTAGTTAGAAAAGGAACTTCGGATATTATGGCATAAGAGGATAATGTGGTATAGGTTAATATATCCGGTTCTGCAAAACTTATTTTGGCGCAGTATTACTTAAATTCGTGCAAACTCATAAAAAAAGGAGTAGATTTAAGGAAAATCAACGAAACGAAATACATTTTCGAGCAGTTTTTTAGGGAAAACAATGAGTTATCTAACATATTATTTTAAACTTATTGCATTTAACATTTTTTTACATACAGTTAGAGTTATTTAAATACATAGATCAGAGATGCCCACGAAAATTATTTGAAGAGTGCAAAAACAACAACAACAACAGCAACAAAAAGCAACAACATCAACAAATGTTTAAATCCGAATGCATTGACGAATTACCTATAACACGAGTGCTGGCAGAGTCCGCGGCAGCGAACTTATGTATATGTACACTGTACAAATAATGAATAAAATAATTCCAAATGTATCAGTTTCTGGCAAGTCAGAATGCATTCTGATTTACCCAGCTTTAATCGCGTGGAGGTTTTCAGATATCCTTGTTTATTTTTTGTTTTATAGTTTTTAATTTTTTGTTCTTTATTTACTTACTTTCTTTTTATGTTTTTTGTGAATTTTTTTTACTTTGTAGGGAATACATTTTTTAAATCTTTCAGATAATTGTTATGTTTCCATACTCGATTGTAGTAACTTGCAAGCTGCTAGAACTGACTCATGTTGGAAAAAGAAATAAGTGGATTGGTGTCAATGCGGTGTGAGATACGGTGAAAAATATCTCCCTTTGCATTCGGAGAACATTTAAAGAATAGCGACAACTCAAATTTTTATTTTTTGAGGATGATATGGATTTTAACTTCCTAAATCCAAATATGAAAAATTTCAGTCCGCACGAAATTGATTTAGGAGTTAAAGGCTTCCAAAGTAAAAAAATGACCCAATAATGTTTTTTTTTTAGTTTTCCAACAAAAATAATGTTGCTTAGCATTAGGAAATTTTTGTATTCTGTTTTTAAAAGTTAAAAACTTGAGAGCTCAATAGTAATTAATGCGATTTCATTTAAGGACATAGGCTTCACATAATCTAATGTATTAAACTATTAAGAATATTTGTTTTAGCAAAAAATTACTAAAATGTACTCCATGAGAAAAAAATTAAATAAAATATTTAAATATTTCGGACACGATACGTAAAAGATTTTTACACTATCTTTAAAATATATTAGATTTTCTTATGTGTACAAGCGTGTGTCAACCGGAGTAGTGTGCGTATCACGTTTACAAAATTAGTACCAAAAATCGTAGTAAATAGCATTATATAGGTAAAATTTTGTTTATGTTCATTCTATATTCCATAATTCCTCCCCCTCTAGAGCAATTCCTGCGGACGCCCATGGCTACAGTGCTATATGTAATAGGAGCAATAAGCAAACGTTTGAACCGAATCGTCTAAGCCAATCGCGTCGGAAGCGAATTTCATCTGGGGGGGCAGTACAAATGGGGGGGCAGTACAAATGGTGGTGCAAAAAAAGTTCACCAAAATTTCTTCACATGAAACATGAAGAAGAGAGAAAGAAGAGGAAAATATATAATACAAAAATATTATCGTTGTAAAAAAACTGATATTTTGAATAACTTTTCCTTTTAAATTGTTAATCTAGCAAAAAAAGTGGGGGGGCAACTGCCCACCTTTACCCCCCGCTTCCGACGCCAATGGTCTAAGCTGAGTGTCAGCATTGCCAGGCTAACTTTTTACGGGTCCAAATTCCAAGTTAGTATCCAAATGTACTAGAATTTAGTGTAAATTGTATTGAAAACAAAAAGTAGTACAGAATTGTTCTCAAATTTAAACCAAAAAGCTAAAAAGAACGCTGTAACCAAAAAGCTAAAAGGGAAACTGTAATATTTCTTTGGTTTAAATTCTAGTACAGTAGAGTTTTAATTATGTGTTAGTATTTGTAATATTTTAGTGGGACTTAAATTTATTCCAAGATTTTTAACCGTGTGATAATGAGTTTTGAGCTAGTGCTGTATTAGTCTACGACGAATTGACAACTGGGTTGTCATTTTTAGTTAACACTTATAATATATACATTTATAAAATGCTAAATATATTGTTAATTCATATGTAAAATATTACTCCGACATATTCTTTTAAAAAGCCGCTGCATACTTTTTTTGTTATCGCTTCCACCGGAATTCGTAAATGAAAGTTTGTAATGTTTCATATGTGGTAATGTGTTGGAAAAACTTGTTTGAAAACTTTAAAGTATTCAATAATAAAATGTTAACTTTTACCGTCACACTAGAATATCATATCTAGTGACTCTTAGCGACCGGTACGAGCAAAGATATCGAGACTGTATCTCTGAAAATAAGTATTATTTTCGTTATTTGTTGAGGATATGAGTTTTCGAATGAATTTTCTTTTAACTCTGTGTCGATTAGCGATAACAGCTTAAGTCTGATTTCAAAGTTTCTTGCTTCAAAATTTTCAATCGTCATATAAGTTATATGAAAGCGTTTTTCGTTTTTCTGTCATAACTTTGGCCAGGGTCATGCTAGAATCTCCAGGTTTTGTGTATTCATAAAGCTATATGCGTGGCACACATCTACATCAATAACTCTGTTCTGTCTTAAGTCGACTTAGGCAACTCTTGCATGTAAACACAGAAATATGTAGTCAAATTTGAGAAATAAAATTATCAATTCAATATAAAAAATCAATTTTTCTTAGGCTGAATACATTACTCAATGCATTGCAAACAACCACTAAAGAGATTTTGGCTATTTCTTATTAATTTTCAAACCTATTTTTAAAAGTTTCCATGCTCAATTTCATTCATTCCTACAAAAAACATTTATTTAAAACTTTAGAGTCGATTATTTCAAAATATTCTTTATGTGGCTTATCATGTTCTTGCAATAAGCCCTTCAGTTTAAATTTAAATTTTCTTATGAGTCTTTTTAATTTAAAAACCATGTATTTTTATTTACGTATTTTAAAACATTGAATTTTTTTAAACAAAAATAAAAATTAGATCCCAAAATCAAAGGGGACACAAAACAAAAATCAAAAGTGAATTTCACAACTGCTTTCCCAGTTCATATTTTGTTTTTACGATTTTTTATTTCAGCTGATGAAACAGCTAAGGAACTGCGGTTCAAACCCCAGCTTAGACAGAATATTTTTTCAATTGAATTAATATTTCTATTCGGCTGCCACATCTCTCTATAGATAGAAATGGCAAACCTCAGGGAGTATCAATACACAATTGATCAATATAAGGGCTGAAATGGCCAATTTATTTTATTTTTGAAGAGAAGATTTTGAGTGAAATCTCAAGAACGAAACTTTTTTGGCACCGTTTTCCGTCATTTTACCGATGTTTTTATTTCGACAACCGTCTTAGAAGTGTTGTTTCGTTTGGCTGGCGTCTATTACAACAAGAAAAGATAATATCTAAAAAATTTCTTTGAAGCAGTGAGAATCGAACTCGTTCCCCTTCGATTGATAGTTCTACACACTACCCACTATTCGAGAACGCTTTGTCGCGTAGGTATCACAATCTTAATACATACCCAGCAAAAAAAGTGCTTCCAAAAGAAGGTAAAGTGGAAGGTAAAGTATTGAATTCCATCCCTTCCACTTTCATACCCAAAAGGCATTCTTTTAACATATGTATGTCATTGGGAGGAATGCTTTCCTTAGTCTTCTTTAGAAGTGCTTCCAGAATTTTTTCAATGGAAGATTTCTTTGAGCCCTTAAATGAAAGGATTCTAGTAGATGTTTTTGAGGAGAACTTTAAGAAGGCATGGGATGAAATGGTTTTTGTGGTTAGGGAGGCTTAACCCATTAACAGCCAAATGAAAAGTAAAAGTGAAAAGTCTAAAAAATGTTTATTTTACAATAGAAAACAAACTAAAATAGCAAAAAAAATGTTTTTTTTTTATTTTTTTAATTTTTTTTTTATTTTTTTTTTAAGAAAACATATTTTAAAAAAATGAGAAACAAATGGAATTGACCCACCTAACAATTGGCAATTAACAAATAAATTCACTAATGCTTAACAACAAAGAAAACTTTAAAAGTTAAAAATATTTTGCTGTACTCAAATGAGTACAGTGGCGCTTAATGGGTTAAAAAATCCCACGGAAAATATCCCGATTTTCTCGCGATTTTAGTGTTGGAAATGAGAAGTGTTTGGGTTTTGTTGGGGGTTTAAAAAAATCGACGTAAAATATCAATTTTCCCTATTTTCTGAAAAAATAATTGAAATTAAATGCTAATTGAATGTCTTTGAGAAGTGGTTTATGAGAATGCTTCTTGAAAGCACTTCTTCATAAGGCTTAGAAGAAGCACAATTGGATCTATAGAATGTCTCCTGGAAGCAGTGTCCCTAAGAATTCATGTCACATTTGTAACAAAAATTTTGCTGGGATAAGAGGCAAGCATGCTGCTCTGCACTAATATAGCTCAAACTGTAATTATTTTTTGCCATTTTACATGCTTTTACAATAAAGATGCCCAGTAGTGGCTGATATCCAGTGTGACCAGAGTGGAATATTATATTCCACTTTGGCATATTTTACCTTCGGGAAGCATATTTTTTTTATAAAAATATGCAGCATAAAAAGTGGAATATTTTGCGTATTCCTATATTTTTTAAAATTAACAAAAATTGCAATAAAAAATGTCTATTTGAATACTAAGTGGTTATTTTTGGCTATCGACATTTTATATTTTTTTATCTCTAAACACCTTGTGAAACGCAATATAAGGAACTCGTTTTGTGGTTAACTTCTTCGTTGTCAATTTTATTGCAATTCATTTAATAACTTGACGCAGCTTAAAAAGTGAAGTAAATTTGCTTATATGTTTGTTTGGTTGGATTTTTTATGAATTATATTACAGCAGTAAGTAATTTACTTAAGAAAACATTAGGGGTATTCACGATGTGTTGTATTTTCCCTTGTATTGTGTATTTTTAATAAATTTGATATTTGTAGTAAATTTTGTAATATAACAAAAACAAAGTGCACAGTTTTCAAAATACAACCCTGTGGAAAAAATGCAACGGTGGAACACTATTGTATTATGTGTAAATTTCGTTGTGTATTAGATCAGCTGATTGTAAAAGCATTTTTACTCAGCATAGAGCAAGCTACAGGCAACGCTGTGAGATTATTTAATAAAAATTAATATAATTTATTCCTTCATTTCAATTTTTGTATGATTTTCTTTAGTTAAATGATGATTTTAAATTAATATTTCCAAACAGAAGTTCATACCAAAATCAGCTGATTTTAAAAATACAATATATACTTAACTGAAGGTTCATTCACAAAGTTGTAAGTATTGTAAATTTTGCAAAAATTTATCACAAATGCACCACATCGTGAATATCCCTATTATTGCAAACAATATTTATTTCTTTTAACTATTTTTCAAAGTGTATTCAAAGCAACAAAGCAGAAAAAATTTATTGATCAAAATTGGGAATCTGAAGAAGATTTATCAAAATTTGTGCTTTCCTCGCATAGTTTACCATTTAGCAATGCTGAGGCTGAGAAAATTTTTAGTTATATGAATCTTATTAAAAACGAAAATTCAAAATGGAATGCAAGAAAAACTCTTAAATAATTTGTTGAATGTAAAAACATGGCTACATGTTTAAAAAAAGTGTTGTAATACCTATTTAATACCAGGTACCTTAATAAAAAATTTAGAAATGCGAACTTCTATGATAATAATACAAGCAACAATTTAAGTATTGATCTCGAAGCTATGCCTGAATTTTAATTTTGTATATTGTATATTGTTACTTAATATTCAAAAAACCATAACAACGTTCATAATTTTTTATAGGAGAAGCCAAAAACGTTTTAAAATAGCACATATAGTAGATTTTAAAGTAATAATTTCTTCATAATTCCGTTTATTAAGTAGTCATTTCAAGGCATTTGTCCAAAAAACGGCTTTTAAATCTAAAATATGTCCAATTTAAAAACGTTTTTGGCCTAAAAAATTAAGTTTTCTCTGTAAGAAAAGTATTTGACTATTCTTAAGAGAATATAATTCTTTAAAAAAGCTTTTGGTAAATACAAATCAACTGACATATGCTTTGTTTACGTTTTATTAATATAATTTATTTAATATTAACTTATGTTTTATAATTTTAAGTGCGATAGTTATCAAATAAAAAAATGCTTTTAAACTTGCTTCTGGGTTTTTTTTTTATATGTATATTTAGTCTTATTTAGATAAATATCTTTGAAATTGAAAGTGGAATATTTTTGTGGAATATAAAAATTGAAAGTGGAATATTTAGCATATTTTTTTTAACAAAAAGCATATTTTTTTATTATCTTCTGGTCACACTGCTGATATCAGCAAATTAAACTCACACGTATACTTACGCTCTTTTGTTTGATCGTCAATCAACCAATAGGAAATCAGCATGTTGAGTGGGAGAGGCAAACTGCACTTGCAGAACTTCTGTGTCTTATTTTACATTTTAATCGTCATCGAGACTGCTGTCAGTGAACACAAAAACTTAAATTATTGCGATATATTAATGATGTCAGCCGAAAAGTATTTTATGTTACAAAATGCTTTTGATGACATGCAATGTCTAATTTGTCATAAAACTTTAAAAAAACTAAGAAATATAATTTAAAAAAAACATTTTGAAGATGTTCACAAAGACATGAATTATTTGCAGGGGGAAGAAAAAGAAAAACAATTTAAAATTTATAAGAAAATTTTTATTGAAAAGTTGAAGGAATGGGTAAATCAATCTAAAAAAAATGATGAAGATATGGTGGAGGAGAATTTAAAAAAGGGTTTATCTAGCTCAATAAGTTTAGATAATGTAAAAAAGGGAAGGCCATTTTCAGATGGGCCATTTGTCAAAAATATATTGAGTAATGTTTTTGCAAAACTTCATTATAAAACTAATTTTATTGAAAAATTACCTTTGTCCCGCAATAGTATAACACGGCGTTCTCTTTATTTAAGTGCTATTGTGGAATCGGCATTAAGGGAAAAATTAAAAAATTGCGAATTTTTTTTATTCTGTATTGATGAGAGCACCGATATTAATGACCTTTGTCAACTTGACCTTTGTCAACTTGTAAACTGCATTCGATGCGTTGATTCAGATTACAATGTTTTCGAGTCAATATATTCTGTTGAAACATTTTATGGCAATGTAACCGGCAAATTATTGTTCGATGTCGTCAACGAAAAACTTCTTTCCGTTGTTGATTTTAACAAACTAGCCGGAGTTTGTACGGATAGTGCGAGCACTATGACAGGCAAACGTGATGGATTTGCAGGCCAGATGAAAAAAAATTACATTGAGGTTTATACCTTGCATTGTATAATACACCAGGCTGCTCTTGCTTCTAAATTTATATCCGAGCATCCGGTCATGAAGGCTACTGAGCGGATAATTAATAGGATAAGGGGCGACCATCACTCACTGACTCATAGAAAATTTGTGACATTTCTAAAAAATTGAAATGTTTCTCACCACGATCTATTAATGTTTTCTGAGGTACTTTGGTTAAGCCGAGGTAACAGTATTAACAGATTGTTTGAGCTTAGAAATGAAGTATTTGAATTTTTAGAAGCTGAAAATATCGAAATAACCGAAAAAGAATATTTAAAAGATTATCAATTTATTTTAGACATGACGTTTTTAACAGACATTTGTAACATTTTGAATGAGTTGAATTTGAAGCTGCAGGGAAAAGATAATAATATTTCTGATATGTTTAAAACTCTTTCAGATTTTAAAACTCAGCTATTTTTACTTGCAGCTCAAATTGATTCTGACGACTTTTCGGAATTTCCGAAAACTTCTGTTATTTACGACAAGGAGAAAATCTTGAAAAAGTTTGAATTTTTGGAAATATTAGAAACGCTTTTTAATAACTTTAATGACAGGTTTAAGGATTTTGAAAATATTCAGCATTTACTGGATATTTTTCAAAACCCTTTTAAATGCGATATATTAAAGTACGAATTTCCAATCCAAACAGAACTTATTATACTTCGAAGTGAATTAGATTTCCGGATAATTTTATCAATATAGAATTCTGGAAAAATCTGGATGGTACAATATATCCTGAAATAAAGAAGATTTTATTGAAGTGTTTATCTTTATTTCCCTCAACGTATCTTTGCGAACAAATATTTTCAGATTTGAATTATATTTGCTCAAAAAAACGCAATAAGGTGAATTCTTCTAGTTTGAGAAATATACTTTTATTGCGTAACTACAATAAGAGTATCAACATAGAAGATTCCATTACTTTTTAATTGCAAATTGAACAATGATTAATTGAGGGAAAATTTATAAACACTTCGAAGAATCTTTTTATTTCGAAATATATCAAACTATCCATACGTCCGCATATATAAATTATATATGTGTGTATTATAGATATATACATATGTATACATATCTATCAATACATTCATCAAGAGTATTACTAAAATATGTACATTCATTAATTTTACATTTCTCTTTTGTTAAACAAAGGTTAGGTTAAACCGGATGCCTTCGTGAAGGCTAACATAGACCAATTCAGGTCCTTAGTGGTACCGGTAGCGAACAAAAGGAACCTTTGTGTTTATTTTAAAAGTCTTGAAAGATTTGCGTTGAGTATGTATTTTAGTCTCGATCTAAGTAGGGCGGGGCATGTGCATAGTAGGTGCTTCAGGGTCTCCACTGTGCCCGGTTCTTTGCACTTCCTGCAGTTGTCATCCGTGGTGATGCCAAACTTCCTCGCGTGGGCTGCCATCATGCAATGACCAGTGAGCATGCCCACTAGTGTCCTGCAATCTTTGCGCGGGCGTGCCAAGATGAACAGAGTTCGTTTTTCGCATTGTGCATTGCACATGATTTTCGAGATTTTGCTCGATGTCGTATCTCTCCATCTACGATTCACTGCTAGTGTGGCTCTTTTTTCGAGGTTCCTGTACAACTCTTGTAGCGGAGTAAGTACATGTTCTGCGAGTTCTGATTCCAGCCCGGCGCCTTCCTTTGCTAAACCATCTGCCATCTCGTTTCCCTCAATGCCCTGGTGGCTAGGGACCCAGTAGATGCGCACTCTTTTCGAAGCGCATAGTGCATCTAGTGCATCTCTGCCAGCCAAGACAGTTTTGGACTTGATGCTAGCGGAGCGCATGGATTTGATCGCCGCTTGACTGTCAACGAAAATGTTGATGTTAGAGTGTTGTGTGTCCATGCTGAGGGCTATCTCAGCAGTCTTCCTTATGGCAAATATTTCCGCCTGGAAGTTACTGCAGTGGTTCGGCAGTTTATATGGCTGCCTTATATTAGGCTCTGCGCAATACACCGCCGCACCTACCCCCGTAGGCATTTTGGAGCTGTCGGTAAATATGTTGACCGCCTGCTGTGCTTTGTTAAACAAAGAAACAGAAAAAAAAATGACAACACCTGCCACATATGTGCTTTCGTCGCAATCTCGTTGACGAATAAATAAAATGAATAGCAAATTGTTTTCTTCCAGTGTTATTTCGTCACTCTCACCAATACTACTACCTTGGGCATCTATGTTTTACAACATATACTGTCCTCAAAAATGTTCGGCCTGAAAGTATGCACATACTTAGAGATCACTTTTATGCTATACACGAGCAGGTTCCACTGAACTGGGTGAAAATTATTACAAGATGCCAATTGTTTTTACTGTGAATTTTCATTGTGAATTAAGACATGACTGTTCACAGGCAATTACACAATACCTTTTTGATAAATATAATTTACGAATGATAAACGATAAAAATATTTGTACAACACGATTTAGGACAACTATTTATGCAGATTAATAAATTTCCATAATAATAAATTTCGTAATAAAAAACATTTACGAAAAAAAATTCAAAATAAATGTAACATGTAAAAAAAAATTAAATAATAATGAAATGTAATAAAATTTACTGGTGTCAATATAAACGTGTAATTTTTAAGTTAACTTGATGTTATTTAAAATTATTGAATTTAAAACTTATTTTATTACGAAAAATCATGAAATTAAAGCGGAAAAGCTTCACTTCTCTCGTGTGTCGAACGACGTATCTGTTTTTTAGATCGATTATTTAGCTCTCTGTCTGAAACAGGAGGTATTTAGCCACTAAAACGATTTCCCGAATTCAAACTGATTAAAAATTAACGTGAAAAAAATAATCGTTTTTAATTATTTAAAATTAACGCGAAATTAAATAATCGTTTTTAATTTAACCAAATTTTCTTCTTAGTACCAAACCATTGCAGAAGAAAACATTTTCCAAAAGCAGCAGACAGGATCTTCTCAAAACTTACCTTGATTTGACCATTATTGTGCATTTCTGGAATCATCGCAAATTGGTTCCGAATATACGGTATAAGATTTATTTTCAATATTTGTATATTTTGCGTACTTTGAGAGGAGTGTTTATTTATTTTTGGATTAATTGCAACAATTCAGTAAAATTTTAATAAATACTTTATAATATATTTAAGTTTTGTAAAGCAAAAACCACTTAGAAAATGTTTTTCTTGTCTTGAAAATATATAAAAATATTAAAATTAATTTTAATTATTTTTATTAAGAACGATAAATTGAACGAATGCAATTATCATTGCAATTTTCTGTTGTAGATGTTGTTGCTGTTGCTGATGAGTATATTGCGAAGACGATGAAAGGCAGAAAGCGACTGACTATCTTAAGTAAGCCACCAAGTAATGGAACTCATTAACGCAGTAAACACACGCAGATGCAGTAGCAGCAGCAACAGCAGCAGCAGCATCAATAACAAATACAACAATGGCTGCAGTTGAAACAATTACAATATATTTTCAAAAAGCTTTGCTGCTATAATTTTATATGCATGCTTGTTGATGTTGTTGCGTTCTTGTGCTTTGCATATCATATCATATCCAGCTGTTAAGCAAACTTGGGAGCAGATGAGGGCTTGGCTAATATAACTGGCAAAGCTTAACGTCTGAAATGCACAAAATACACTTAAGAATAACTCATAAGAAAACAAGCACCAGTTTAACTAAAAGAGTGTGCGTGTGAATGAATGAAAGCATTAAATTGAGAGCCAGATGTCAATACTCGGTGTCGTATGAGAGATTCTTAAAAGTTAATAAAAGTAACTCATACGCCATGCTGTTGACGTCAGATGTTGCTTGAACTTGATTAAGTGGAGTAAGCCCTTTAAACGCTCTAAAATTAGTAATGTTTGAACAGTGTTTTTAAAAAAGATAAAATAATTGGGTCATTTTGAAGTTTGAACATTATTTTATTTAAATTTTTAAAAAATATAATAACTTTTTCTTTTTTTGAAAAAATGGCGGCTCTGTGAACTTTTTCATCGGGCGTATCTGGCGCTAGCTCCAAAAGTGCTGCAGATGTCACATTATTTCTATTGAATAGAAAAAACAACAAAAAATTGTTTTCTTTTTCTAATAAATGCTCGGGTAGGATAAATCTACAAAACGATAAAAAAGTATAAAATTATTTCATATTTTATACTATTTTTCGACATTTTTTATAAGCAAAAAGTATTTTATTTATACAAAATCCTTAAAACTTTAGGTTAATCCTATCAACTGTGATATTCTGAAAAGCCACATAAATTTTCAGCCAAATCGATTCATAAGTTTTTATGTTACTGCACGAGCAGTTTTTGAAAATACAGTTTCGATATAATCGCATTTAAAGTTTTAGAGTACGACAAAACGATTAGTTTTAGAGACTTATGGCGTTTTCTTTTCTAGAAAAAATGCTGCATTTTTCTGTCCTCTTTCTGCGCTTTTTGAGAATTATGCGCTTTTTTAGTCTTGAGTTCAACATTTTCGAGAAAAGAACACGATTCAATTTTAGTGGTTGCGATATTTTTCTTCAAGAGAGCAGATTTTTCAAAAAGGGCAGAAAAAATGCAGCACTTTTCCGAGAAAAGAAAACGTCATTACTTATGTGCGATAACTCAATTAATCTATATTTATGGGGGCGTCCATTAATTAAGTGAGGTGTTTAGGGGGCGGTGGGATTAAGCCGATCTACTCACTCACTCACGTGAGAGAGGGGTTCTCGCAAAGATGTCGTAATTTTTTATCTGCAATAAACAGTGTAGAGTTATGAGTTAAATGGTTAAATTGAGTAAAACGTGTTTTTCTCTGAAAATACGACTAAATTTTACACAATAATATTTATGTTTATATATAATATTTATATTAATAAATTCAATACAATGAAGCATAGGTTAACATATTTACACTGAAAACACACCTTTTGAACAATTTCAAGTGTGATTAGAGGGGGAAGTAGATCGAGCCAAATCTCACGATATCTCACTAGGGGGAAAAGGGGTTAAAAAAATAGTAAAAACCACCTTACGTAATTAATGGACACCCCTATACTAATATATAAAAGGAGACTCACGTATGTTTGACAGCTCAAAGCTGGATAACGGCAGGCGCTATTTAAATAATTATTTTTCTACTGGGTAGCTGTAGTACCCATTTGAAAATTAAGCTATATAAATGTACTAATCATTATTGAAATAATTAATTAAAATCATAAGAGCATAGCAAAACAATTTCTTTGTTCTTATTCTCAGCGAGAAAAAAATGCTTTCTCTTTTTAAGTTATATTTGACCAACATACAAAGCAAAGCTAATGAGATAGAAAAATTTGTGTTCCAAAATGTATTATTTCTTTTGCGTTGCGAGACAAAAGTTCTCTTTTCAAGCTCTTTTTAACACAGGCTTACAAATAAGTGTCAACTTTTGGACAAAAGTTTTGGAGATACAGGCAAAAATTTGAAAAACGGTTCTTTACTGTTAGTCGAACTATCAGATAGGTTCCAGAAAACGAGTGAAATAAAGTCGGAAACAAGACAAGTGAATTTGAAGTCAGTGTTCCACAAAACGAGCGATTTTACGTTTTCGAAATCATTTTATTTTCACTTCCGAAACAGCTGATAGCTGTCAGTTCTGGCTTTAGGTTATTGTATTTATTTTGAACACATTGAACATTTTACAATTTTTTGCAGCTTTAACATAATAAAAGCATAAAAATAAACAAAATTTGCAGTTTTAATATTAATTATTGTTAATATGAGTGCTGTGCTTGTTGCTGCTGTGCTGCAAAGTGATGAGCAGAAGTATGCGGAGGAAAAACTAAAAAGACGAATTTGAAGAGACACATCTTAAAAATTTTAAATACTTGATGCTGCTCAAGTACAAGGGACGAAAATTGAATTTAAGGGGGGTGTTAGGCAAAAACGGTTAAAATTAAGGCATATTTTAGAATATGTTTTCTTAAAAAAGTTTATTATATATAAAAAAAAATTTAATGTCCATGTTAATTTTACATCATAATTTTAAGTAAAATAAATGCTATTTTCTTTACACATGCTTTTAACCAGAAGGCCAATGTTTTGTTTTAGAGCGACGCACAGTGAATCGTGCAGAACGTGTTAGCTGGACAAAATTATTTTCTTGAATTTTTTCATTGCTACATGCATAACGATTGTTTTCATGTTTAAATAATTTAGTTTGAGGCACATCCTAAACTTAGATACCTCCCACACTTAAAGTCACTTTGTATGACATCTGTGCCTACCGTGTCCCTGTTTGATATGGTTATTTTTATATGTAAAACTTTTGGTTATCAAAGCGTGATTGTTAAGGGGGGCTTAATGCAAATACAGTTTAAATTAAGGCATATTTGAGAAGACGTTTTCTAAAAAAGTTTATTATTTATACTAAATAATTTTTTGCATGATAATTTTTCATCATCACTGTAAGTAAAACAAATTTTTTTCTTATTTTTTTAACACATATTTTTTATATATAAAAATGGCGCTGAAGTTGATGTGCTTGAAAAAACGTTAAAATCGTCCACATCATAGCTCGACCACAGATCGTCAGAGCAAAGAAAAGACAAATGCATTCGAAAATGGCCTCTTCAATGCACATTTTTTACCAAAATTAAAGGAATATATGGAAAATTGTGAAGCGTTGAAAAAACTTCGAAAAATGTACGTTATTTTAGACCATATTGTTGCATGTAAAAACTGGAAAAATTTTACAAAGACGCTCATTTTGGTAAAAGATCTGAAGAATTACATTATAAACATATTAAGACGAAGTAAATTAAGAAATTGGTCGATTAGTTTGTTTGCAGTAGTGTGGCCTGTTTTGAAAAAGTATGTTCCGAGAAAAACGCGTTTAAGGATACTCTGGTTAGTTAAAGGTACTCTGGCGCACCGGGTTTTAAGCTCCGAACCAAAGAATCTGTATTATAAGCAGGGATTGATTTGATATTTTTTTTTACATATTCTTGAATAGTTGTACAACAATAATCAATTAAAAAAAATTTACTATCAAAAAATTGTAGGTCTGAAATCCTCTAACATATTTTGCCCATTTACAATTTAAAATATTGTTACACGAAGAGTTAAAAAAAAAAGTATAGCAGTGAGGGGACTGCCGACTGAAGCGAAAACATATATGTAAAATATTAGTATTCCCTGGAAGGCTTTGTCCTGCCACGGACTGCTTTATTGGTGATGTGTGAGTTTATAAAAAGTAAATAAGAACGACGAGAAAATATTTTAGGTGTGGTATATTCGAAGATTTCTAGTAAACTGGTTTTACAAAAATATATTCTCTTGGTAAGTGCGTGACAATGTCAAGTTATAGGCAAATGAGTGAAAAATATGAGGGTTATTCTCTTACTGTTATACAATTCAAAACTAGTGTTGTGTTCTTATTTGAGATTATTCGTTACTTATAAAATTAATATGATAATGAAGACGATCTGATCCGACATGCTGCCCCCGTTGAAAGGCCTATCTTTCAAGCGTCTTCGTTGTGAGGTAAAGGAGCAACTTTGTGTATTGGCCGACGATATTCTCCCTTTGACGTCTGCAGATCAACAACACGAACCTTACCATCTGTTCCAGTAATTGCTCGAGTGACACGAGCTAGTGGCCATTGTTGAGGCGGAGTGTTGTCATCATGAATAATGACCATCTGTCCAACTTCGATATTCGGTGAAGGTTTAAACCATTTGGAGCGTTGTTGTAGCGACAATATATAGTCGCGCTTCCATAACTTCCAAAACTGTTGCTTTAAGAAAGTAACACGCTGCCAACGATTAAGGAGTGGAGTCTTGCTGCAGTCGAAGCTTTCAGTAGGTATGGCCAGAAGTGATGATCCGATAAGAAAATGAGCCGGCGTAAGGGCTTCTCCATCATTTGGATCGTCGGTCATTGGAGCGATGGGTCTGGAATTTAAAATCGCCTCTACTTCAATCAGGACGGTTTGGAGCTCTTCGAACGTTAAGTTGGCTTGGGCGACGTTCTTAATAAGCAGTGTTTTTGCAGATTTAACTGCCGCCTCCCACAAGCCGCCGAAATGTGGAGCCCGCGGCGGAATGAAAATGAACTCGAACCCAACCTTGTTACTGTAACTAATGACGTCATCAAATTTATCTTCTCGAAAAAGTCGTTGTTGCACTTCTCGCATTAGTGTATGGGCACCAGAAAAATTGGTTGCATTATCACAGTAAAGTCGCTGTGGTATGCCTCGTCTTCCTATAAACCTTTTTAGACATAAAAGAAATGTATTAGAAGATAGATCAGATACAGGTTCGAGGTGTGCAGCTTTTGAAGCAAAGCACACAAAGACCGCAATGTATGTTTTGTATGGTGGTTTGCCCCGAATGCGATACGTTGTGTAGAAGGGTCCACAAAAGTCTACGCCACTAATCAGGAATGGGCGCTGAGCTCGTAAGCGATCGGCTGGGAGATTACCCATGATTTGGCCCATAAGTTTGGGTTTATAATGGAAACAGTGCACACAATTGCGAACCACCTTCCGAATTAAATCTTTAGCATTAATTACCCACAATTTTTGTCGAAGTAAAGCAAGAAGGACCTTTGGGCCAGCGTGAAGGTGATTTCGATGAAGATATTCTATGTATAGTTGAGTGAACTGATGATCTTTTGGCATGACTGCAGGAAATTTTGCATCGTAGGGTATAGGAGCATTAGACAACCGACCGCCGCTTCTCATGATACAAATTACTTTGCTATCAATTTTCATTTCATGAAGAAATGGTGCAATCCTTTGAAGATTGTTCGACTTGACCATTTTGTTGTCTGCTAAGCACTTAATTTCGTCACTATACTCAAATCGCTGAATTTCTGCGACAACTCGCCAGAACGTGTTCTCTAGTTCCTTATGAGACAAATGAATAATGTCAGCTGCTTTCAATGAAATGTCACAGGGTTCTTTATTCAATACTCGAAAAATATAAGATAGCGTTCGAAGAATAGACAAATAGGACGATTTTCGAGAGATTATTTCATTTATTATTGATTCAGCGTTGCGATTGTTGCATACTTTTAACGTTACCATTTTTCTGCACTCCAAGCCGTTGAGTTCCATATTATTGTCATTTATCAATAATGGCCATTCAGTGAACTCCTTGAGAAGAAAGTCAGGGCCTGAAAACCAAATTGTATTCACAAGCTCCAACGCGCTACAACCACGAGAAACGATGTCAGCCGGGTTGCTCTTTGAAGGGACATGTCTCCATGACACGCCTTGTGTACTCTCCTGCAGCTCTGAAATTCGATTAGCGACAAAGCAGTTAAGTGACGACGAATGCATTTTAAGCCATTGGAGGACAATTTTTGAATCAGTCCAAAAGAACGTATTTGAAATGTATGTAGCAATTTTCGGTTTAATTTTTTGCCATGTTTTACTTAACAACACAGCGGCACAAAGTTCAAGCCTTGGCAACGACTGGGCTTTGATAGGCGCAACCTTCGACTTAGCGATAACTAAAGTAACTTTAACAGCATCATTAACCATGGTTCGCAGGTAAATGCAGCAACCATACGCGCGCTGAGACGCGTCTGCAAAGCCATGAAGCTCACTTATATGGTTGCATGATGTAAGAACGTAGCGCGGTACCTCGATTCGATTGATATTAATTAAGTCTTCCTTAATTTGAACCCATAGTTTAATTAATTCATCTGACAGTGAATCGTCCCAGCCAATGTTCAGAATCCACATTTTTTGCAATAGGATTTTGCAGCGAATGACAATCGGACTTAGAAGTCCAAGCAGATCGAAAACTTGTGCCACAATCGATAAAATAGAGCGTTTGGTGGGATTCTGTAAGTCTGGGAAATCGAAACGGAAACAAAAGGTATCTTGGCGAGGCTTCCAGGACATACCAAGTGCTTTAGTAATTTCTTGATCGCTAGTTTTTATTTTAATTTCATCGTCAGAGCTGTAAAAAAGTTCTGGATGGTTAGTATTCCATTTTGCCAACTGTAGACCTCATGTTGCCAAGATTGCAGTTATCTGATCTCGTTTTTGTTTCAGTTCATTGAGATCTTCTGCTCCTGTGAGTAAGTCATCCACATACAAATCCTCCCTCAACATCTGAGCGCCAATTGGAAATGTAGCACTGTTTATCTCGGCAATATGATATATGCTACGTATAGCTAGAAATGGCGCAGCAGATAGACCATATGTGACAGTGTTTAGTTGGAAAGCTTTTAGCTCTGCGTCAATCTTATTTCTCCAAAGAATAAGTTGAAATTTACGATCTCTCTCGTCAACGAGAAATTGGCGATACATTTTTGAGATATCTGCCGTAAGAGCATATCGGTGTAATCTAAACGAAAAAAGTGTTGTTATTAAATCCTGTTGAATGGTTGGACCCACCATGAGGATTTCGTTTAATGAACGGTTTGATGATGTGCGTGCCGAGGCATCAAACACGACCCGCAGCTTTGTTGTTTCGCTCTGTGGTCTGAGTACGCAATGATGCGGGATAAAGTAGTGTGGTTCGTTGAAATTAATGTCAACTGGTGACATATGACCAAGTGTTATATATTCATTCATGAAATCGACATACATTTGTTTTGTTATTGGGTCGCCTTGTAGACGGCGCTCGAGAGAAATAAATCTTCTGCGTGCTGGTTCAAATGATTCACCGAGAGTTTCAGGTGATTCCTTGAATGGCAGCCGTACTTGTATACGACCATTTTCACGAATGGAAACATTTTTAATAAAATGTTCCTCACATTTAGTTTCTTCTTCAGAAAACGACTTAGCTAAAGTAGAATATTCTTCAACTGCCCAAAAACGTTCTAAATCAAAATCGACATTTGATGAATCAATAGCAACATTGCAAGTAAGCGGCCGAGAATTTATTTGAGAATCGAACCTGCCGCCAACTATCCAGCCGAAAACGCTATTGACGAGACAAGGCATTCCTTCACCAAGGGAAATTTTACCATCCGTTAACAAGTTAAAAAATATTTCAGTGCTAATAAGTAAATCGATTTGTTGTGGGCGATAAAATAATGGATCTGCAAGCTCTATTCCTTCTGGAATATTCCAAGCGTTGGTGTTAACGTATTCACCTGGCTGCTTTGATGAAATGGTCTTTGTCACAGCGAAAATTGATGACCATTCAAAAGCGCAAATGCGAGACTTTACAGTCACATTAACAGAAAATTTTATTTTTGTGCGAACATCGGCGATTCCTGAAACTTCGTGATTATTGTGTTGGAAATTAAGTTGAAGTCGCTTGGCAGTTTCTTCCGTAATAAAATTAAGCTCAGAGCAAGAATCGAGCAGTGCACGTACGGGCTGAAAGATACCAAATTTATCCTTCACAAAAACTAACGCAGTGGGAATGAGTGCTTTCCTGCTGCTACGCGTAATAAACGATACGGCAGCGTTTTCCGTACGCTGCTGTTGAGCTGGTACATTTTTGGATGAATCAGGCAAATTTTGTGGTTGGTCTGGCGGAGCGAACACATGTAGAAGAGTGTGATGCGAAAAGTGGCATACGCGGCACCGAGATGGTGACCGGCATTTGGACACGGAGTGGCCTTTTCGCAAACAGTTTATACAAAATGCCGAACGCTTAACAAAGTCAAAACGTTGGGACACAGAAAGAGATGTAAAGGATGAACAGCTAGCTAACGCATGCTCAGGATGATTACAGTAAGCACAATTTGGCTTTGAGTTCACAAAGGTATACGATGGCTTCCTATAATGTGCTTTTGAGTTAATCTCTCGTGCCTTTTTTAAAGGTTCCACCTTTTTTCCTTGGCTTTCTAAGAATTGACAACGACGATTTAATAACTTGTAGCAGTCATCCCACGACGGAAGTGTGGAAAAATCCTGCTTTTCATCATACGAAGTTTTTGATTCTGAATCTACTTTTGACAAAACAATGTGAATTATAATTGAATTCATAATATCGAGCTCAGACCCTAGCGACAACAAAGATCCGCGAAGCGCTGAAACTGTATCTAGGATATGGCGCAGTGAATTTGAGCTTGACTTTTCCATATTAGGAAGATTAAAAAGTGAAGTAATATTATCCAGAAAAATAAGAACGTCGTTATCATAACGGTCTTTCAATCGTTCTAGCGCCTTAGGATAATTTTCCTCTGAAACTGGAAATGCTTCAACTACGGCCAATGCGGGTCCAGATAAGCAATTAAGTAGATAGTTGAACTTATCTACGGACGTAATTGTTGAGTTGCTATGGACCATATTTGAAAAGGCGTCGAAAAATCTCTTGAATTCGGCGTATTTGCCATCAAAGCAAGGCAGTTTAAGCGATGGGAGTCTATTGTAGTGAGACGATCCAGCAAAGGTAGCATTGAAAGTCGACTCAATCGTGCTAACGCGGCGATGCGTGTTTAATAAAAATCTTATTTTGGCTTTGGCCGCTATAAAAAGTTCCTCTAAATCACTTCTAGAAGTGTCCTTTGGATTAAGTCTTTCTATTTGGCTCTGTATATGGCTTAAATGTTTAAAATATGATTCAATAATTTCAAGTCGACACTCAAGAACAGTCGAGTCTACCGTCTCTCCATCTTTTTCAACTTTCAGCTTCATATTTGTTATGTTCCTTTTAATATTAGAGCGTTGTTGTTTAAGAGATGATAGATTGGATTCTTCCGAAAGGGCAGCTGGATTAGCTGCAGCAGCAGAGTCTCCGTCTTGACTCATTTTCAAATACTCTCTCAAAGTACCATACACGAAAACAAAAAGTAGCTACAATCGATCGAAAAATTGTGAGCGGCAAACAAAACTTGATTAACTGCACAGTTATGCAATGTGATGTGGCTATCTAGTATGGGCGACGAAGAGATTAATTTACGTATGGTATCCAAAGAGAGCGACCAAGAGACGATGAAGACGTTTTGGCGAAAAGTTGGAGATCGTCGATTGAGTTAAGCTTAGATGTGATGCTTAACCACGATCGTGCAAGCAAAAAAGCAAAAAAAATTATACGAGTGAAAAAAGAGTCAGCGTTAAATTTAACTGAAGTAGCTGGTTTTATATGTATGTACCAGTGATTTAAATATAACCTGTTACTCTCGAAAACGAAGAAAAACTATGACGTAGTTAGATTATATACCATTGAGATTGCGGAGATTTACAACGGTTCTCATACGTTGCAATTCCAAATAGCACTAAAACATGTATCCAATTTACAGTTTTATTATGTAGAAGGTTTATAGCTTACGGACAGTGGTTCAATTATGTGTTCCAAATAGCGAGCGGTCGGGGATGTGCAACGATGACGTCACCATAGCGGCGCAGATTCCGATGCAATAAAGCAATCGTATGTTGCAAACTTTGTGGCTATTCCAAAGTTTAGCAAAGAAGATGTTGGCCGAACAGGGCTACGCTAAGTGTAGCGACGAAAAAACCTCACGAAAGTTTCCAAATCTGTTTTCTGCTAGAGCAATCGCAGCCGATGCAGTCTGCCGAAGATGACTGCAACAATAGATCAGCCCAGCTACACGATAATGCTCTGGATTTTATAGATTATAATATAAATCATTTATTATAATATTAAATAATAATTTTTAACGAAATGAAAATTTCGGTTCTCCTGGTTTATCAGATATTTAAGACTTCTGAAACGTGATATTACAACTACGTCCTGTCACGGTCGCCAAAATGATGTGTGAGTTTATAAAAAGTAAATAAGAACGACGAGAAAATATTTTAGGTGTGGTATATTCGAAGATTTCTAGTAAACTGGTTTTACAAAAATATATTCTCTTGGTAAGTGCGTGACAATGTCAAGTTATAGGCAAATGAGTGAAAAATATGAGGGTTATTCTCTTACTGTTATACAATTCAAAACTAGTGTTGTGTTCTTATTTGAGATTATTCGTTACTTATAAAATTAATATGATAATGAAGACGATCTGATCCGACAATTGGTATATAATAATTTTCATGCTAATCGGAAAAAATATTTCAAAATATTTTTTATTCAGATATCATTTTTATTTTATAAATACACCAAACTATATTATTACATTTAAATTGAATATTGTTGATATAAAAATAAAATACAGGGATCACTATTGATTGAAAATAATCCTCAAAAATGATATTTAATTTTTTCTTTCAATGTATATGTAGAGCTGTAGCTAAAATAAAAGAAATTTACTTGTTTTTATATATGATATTTTGTTTGATGGGTCTTGAAGTCTCTTTTAATGCCTGCATTTGAGATCTTGCTACAAGGAAAACAGAAAACATAGCTAGCAAAGTGCAGTTTATTTTCTGCCCCCGATTCGGTTCTTCCGTACATCCATCATCATTAATGCACATTATTTTCATCTGTTATCATTTCATTATATTTTAAATTATGGGTTTTAATATAAAAAACAAAGTAAAACATAAACAAAAATATAAATTAAACTTATGGAAATAATTAATATACACTTAAAATACGCATACATACATAAAATTTGTATTTACATAAATTTCATTGAATTTCATTTACATTATTTTTACTGTTTGCGTCATTAATCATTGCATTATATTTTTAAAAAAGATACTATAGGCTTATGGTAGCTCAAATAAGAAACAAAAATTTTGGACGATGCAGTCCCACTCATGATAAAATTATTATTAGGTAACCTTGACAACTACTTATTTTCTCAACAAGCTGCGACCATCGAATTTCAAACAAAAGAAAACAATATAAAGTGCGTTTGTCACACACATTGGCAGCTTTCAGCGGAGTTAATAGTTGGCAACTGGTTTTTTTTTAAATTTGAGTGAGAAACCTTTGCAATTAAATGATCCATTCACAGCAGGTGACTCCTCTGAATGCGGCCAATGTGTGTGACACACGTTCTCTATTTTGTTTTCTTTTGCTTGACAATCGATAGTTGAAACACGAAATGTCACTCCTACCTATTACTTATTATACCATGGTCCCAGTCAGAGAATATGCTGGCGACATTTATAAAACTACAAATGTTTTTATGTTGGACATGAAACTCAAATACATGCTCTTGGATATTGGCTACCAGGCGCTCCGCAAATGCAGCAAGCATTGCAAAATTAGACAAAGTAGTCTAATTAGGGCGGAGAGCCGGTGACCGAAACTGTCAAAACGAAGTTGACATTTTATACAAAATCTGCAAGCAATGAGAATGCAATATGAAAGCAAGAATTGGAAAATATATCAAAATGGATGAATTTGCCAATTATGGTCACTTAGAAAGAGAAAACATTCAGCAGTATCACATCGGTTGCGCAACGTTAGAGGGGATGAACATAATTGGCGGCGGAAAATAAACAGCACTTTGCTTGCTATGTTTTTGTCTGCCTGGTAGAAAGATCTCACAGTCAAACCTAAATCAGCGCGTTGAGCGGAGCGTTGATAGCCGCTTTACGTTAACGCGTAAGTACCATACCTAAATAAAAGCGGTAGGCGGCAAGCAAATGTCAATCTTTAGATAAAAGAAATATTTTGCAATTAGAAATTTTATAGTATATTAAGCGAATTGTTATGCTACCCGGCAGATTTAATTCTTTGCCAATTTCTTCCCAAATTTTTTCTTTAAATTTAACATCTTTGTATTAAGGTTCCTTCTTAATATAAAGACATGGGTTTCTTTGCACTAATTCTATTAGGTGCTATAATTTTCACAAGCATTAAAACTATACTCAAACTATAATTATCAACAAAATTCTTACCTCCATATTGCAAATTCAATAAACGTTCGAAAAAGAGTAAAAAATAAACAATTGTTGTCACTTTAAAATTACTTTGCTTTCACTTTTGCTTTTGATGTGTGCAACTTCACTTCTTAACGCTCTGTCAAAATTGGATTTTCCAACCGCTCAGCGTTGCCGCCGCGTTATTATGGTTTGCTACATATAAATCGTATGGGCATGAGAAATTTTTGACAGATAAAAAACGCTAACGCGCTGATTTAGGTTTGACTGTCAAGTGGAGGCATTAAAAAGAGACTTCACGGCCAGTCAAACAAAAACAAAAAGCAAATATCAAAAATTTTAAATTTATTTTATTTTAGCCTACAGCTCTACATATACATTGAAAAAAACAGTAACATTCAATAGCTGCATTCCCGTGGTCATTGATCTAGAGCGCGACTCTATTTTATTCACAAAACAAAAACAAAAATTAAAACCAGCTCGATTTTAAGCTCTATTTCTGATCTCTATTTCTGATGTTGCCAAATTTCAACATTTTTTATAAAAACGAACATAATTGGCAACTCTAAGTAATTATTCATTTCCTATTTTGACATTTCACCGCTCAATGGGCGTTTTGGTATTGTTGTTTTCTTTTATTGTTCTTAAAACACCTGTTTCAAGACTGTGATGACAAATTGATGTAAAGTTGAAATATTGTTGTTTTACTGAGATTTGATCTGATCTAATGCCACGGCAATGCAGCTAGTGTTTCGCAGTGGAGCAAATGGATGGGAAAGAACGATGCGTCAGCAGAGGAACTTATTGATTGTTGCTTGCTTATGTTTTCTAAGTTTCCTATCTTGTTATCTTTGCTGTCTGTATTGATGACGAGAGTTACTCGAAAAAAGACAATGACGCAAACCAAAGATTTACCCTCTACCAAAATCGTTCAACGCGTTCAAAGAAGTTTTCACTTCAAAAAAGACTAATTCAATAAAAATTAATTTTGTTTTTCTATAATACTTTACAAAATTTAAATTATGCTCATAAAATAAAAACAAAAACTATATCAAACAATGCCTCCTACTTTTTCCTTCAAAAGTTCCGAAAATTTTCAAACGTTAATTCCTGTTCCCACAAGCACGCCACTTTATTAGTATTTTCCTAGAAAAACTTGTGAGTTTATTTTTAATGAATCTGAAAGACTCCTTCAACGAACTTAAATAGATTTTCTTTTCTTTTGTTCTTCCAAAATTTGCACCACTTTTCATACACTTCCCATTTTATGATGAAGAATGTTTACTCTAAAATAAAAAGGGAAATTAAATAGGGAACTTTGGAGCGAGTGCGAAACCCCAAATCAGTTTTAAAATAATGAATAGACACATATTCAACATATACTAAAAAATCAGCCCGATGTCAAGCGGTGTCAAATAAGTCCCACCTTCTGAAAGTTTAAAAATAAAAATAAATAGTTTAGAAATAGCTGTTTTGAAAATTTCCAGAATTTGTATTTCAATCATATAAAATCAATATAATTTCCAAAATATGTATCCATTTTTACACTTGTTTTTAATAAGACAAGTGGAATTTTCAATTGAAATTCCAATGCAAACTTTAAAAAAAAAATATTGTAGAAAAATTCGCTTTCGTCTTAAAAACTGCACAAATTTCAACTGACAGTCGAAATAAAATTATTAAAACTAAATACCTGTTTTATTGTACACTGCTTATTGCTCAATACATATCTTCCAGTGACAAAAGAAAATCTTAATACCATCTCTTCTAGAATCTAGATCATATTCATCAACTTGTTCAGTTATTTTCTCAAAGTGAGAAAATCAATTTTGTCCAGCTAGCACAAGGTTCATTTATAAGGTTGTGGCACTTGAGAGAAATGCGCTCTTTTTCCGACTTTGCTTCAACTGTCACTGTGCTTTTCTTTGTTCTATGCATTCATTTTCTTGATTTCTCTACATCCATTCTGATAGTTCAACCGAGCTCGCTCTCAAGTGGCACAATCTTAACCTTTGGACGACCACTTTGCCGAAAAGAGTTTTGATTTGGCGAGATGACGAAAAAGTGGCGGTTTATACATTTTTTGGCGATATTTTGGCGGACTCCCCTAAAAAGAGACTCAATCCCTTTTTTTCGTTACACAACACTTTTTACAAAGCCAACATTTTCCCTGTCTCTGAATCTTAACTCGCCGAACAACGATGCCACCATAACATAAAACATTTTAACAACTGATATCGCTTGAATTTGTTCAGTTAAAATTTAATCGACGTAAAATATTAAAATTGAGTTTTATTCCTTTATTTTAAAATATTGTCGGCAAAAATAAAAAAAAAAACTAAACCTGTAGAGTACGAACCTACTACGCTTTGGTTATAAGTTTATGGCTTTACTAACTGCTCTTTGAAGCCACATGTATAGAGAAATGATAAACATGCATAAGAACCAAACAAAGCCGAACGCTGCTTTCTTAGAGTATTCCAACATGTTATAGATATTATTTTTTTAATTTATTAAAAAAATTTCTAATAATTTGAACCTTTTAAATTCTAATATATCAAATAATAAGAAATGCATAATTCCAAAGATTGGATTAAAAATTAGTCCAAAATTTTTTTAATACTTTAATTAAATATACTTATACAAATCAAAAATACCCCTTAATAAGTCTGTAGCACAAATATGACATTTTAAAATTTTTTCCAATATAAATCGGTTCAGTACTTTTGGAGTAAAGTAGTAACTTTAAATTTACACTTCAGTTTTACATAATAGTATAGAAGTATAGATATATAAAGATGGCGCTAAAGTTGTTGTGCTTAAAAAAATGTGAACATCAGGCCACAACATAGCTCGGTTCCAAATCGTCGGAAAATATAAACAAAAATTTATTCGAAAATATGCAAAATTAAGAAAAATAAGAAGAGTAGAAAAAAAAATCCGACAAGTTAACGTTATTTTTGGCCATATTGTTGCGTATAAAAACTAGACCAATTTTCCAAAGACACTTATTTTGGTAAAAGATGAGTAGAATTACTATGCAAACAGATTAAAAAAGTTTTAATCGGTCGATTAGTTTGTTTGCAATAGTGTGGCCCGTTAAAACATAATATATATTGGGGGTTGAAATTAATTTTAAAGGTTTTTTTCGGTTTTTGAGCATTTATTTAGAAACAACGGTACAATGTATATTATTCAAAGTATTGTCCATCGTTAGCTACAACATTTTCCCATCTTTCTGGCAGCATATGGATTCCGCGCCGGAAGAACGATTCGTCTTTTGAGGCAATCCACGAATCGACCCATTTTTTGGTATCCTCGTAAGAAGTGAAGCGCTGCTCAGCCAAGCCATGCGTCATCGATCTGAATAGGTGGTAGTCGGAAGGGGCTATGTCTGGGCTATAAGGCGGGTGGGGTAGCACATCCCAATTCAGCGCCTCCAACGTTTCCTTGACGGTTCTTGCAACATGTGGCCGTGCGTTGTCATGTTGAAAAACCACTTTGTCGTGTCTTTTGGCATATCCCGGCCGTTTAACCTTTAATGCTCGGCTCAATTGCATCAATTGTTGTTGGTAGCGTTCCCCAGTGATGGTTTCGTTAGGTTTTAGCAGCTCATAGTACACGACACCCTTCTGATCCCACCAAATACACAGCATAAGCTTGGCGCCATGAATATTCGGCTTGGCCCTCGATGTTGATGCATGGCCGGGTGGTCCCCACGATTTTTTTCGCTTAGGATTATCGTAATGGATCCACTTTTCATCGCCAGTGACAATACGATGCAAAAACTCTTCCTTTTATGCCGTTGAAGCAGTTATTCGCACATGCAAAATCGCCGTTCAACGTCTCTCGGCTTCAACTGGTACGGCACCCAATTTCCTTGCTTTTGAATCATTCCCATGGCCTTCAAGCGTTTGCCGACCGTTGATAAGTCGACTCCCAATGATTCTGACAATTCTTGAAGGGTTTGACACGGGTCTTCATCGAGCAAAGCCTCCAATTCCTCATTTTCAAACTTTTTTGGCTGGCCCGGACGCTCTTTGTCTTCCGTATCAAAATCACCACTTTTAAACCGACGGAACCAGTACTCACAAGTAGAAATCGATGGAGCATAGTCCCCGTAAGCCTCAGTAAGCGTGCGTTGTGCTTCAACCGCTTTTTTCTTCAAATGGAAGCACAAAAGTAAACCTTCCCGCAAATTGCGTTTTGTTGGAACGAAAGTCGACATGTTCACAGAGAAAAAAATATATGTTGTTTACACTTCAGTGGAATGACACATACTGAAAAATGAAGCTTAGACAATGTGCTTTGAAATGAATATAGTCACAGGTGTGCCCGATGCGATCTATTGATAGTTACGCCATCTCTTAGAAAACCTTTAAAACTAATTCCAACCCCCAATATATTAGTTTAGAATTATTGGTTTTATAATATAAATTAAATACTGACACACAACTTATTTAAAGTTTTTGTTTCTGGTTCGTTAAAGTTACTTTGGCGCGATGGGTCTTAAGCGCTGCAGATTCTATATCAGAGGTGGGCACGAATGCGGCCATTACGACCCGCATTTAGGTTTTCATAAATGCTATTCATAGCTTTTTTTATAAAAACTTTTTCGAAAAAATACTTTTATTGCCAAAAGCATATTTTGAAAATTGAAAAGTAAAAATAAAGTTACTCTGGCTTTTTTGAAGAAAATTTTAGTAATTTGCTGGCCTTTATAGTGGAGGGCTTTCTTTCTGGTAGTTTTTCTGCCTGGTAGATTTAGGTGTGGAGATCGGAAAAAGAAAGCCGGAAAGAAAAAATTTGTTGGGCATTTTTAGGCGCTCTCAATATCATTTCATTTATCAAGTTTTTCTCGGAATACACCACAGTTAGATTTGATCAATTAACCTTTTTGTTTTCGTTAAAATACCTCTCTTGATTTGCAATTCAAAGCTGGACATAGGCAATAGTTAATTTGTAGAATGACGGACTTTTTCTGGGAGCACAATATTACATCAACCACGTTGTTGACGCTACCGCTGACTTCGTTCGACTGTCACTCGCTTCACAGATGCGCAATCAAAGTAATTTTTTTTTTGCATCGTGATGCAGATATGAACATGTTAAAACGTGCAAAAAACATTTTGCAGGGAATGCAATAAATGTGCTTATTAGAAATCGGGCCTTATTAAGGCTTGGGCCTTATTTGGCGAAGGGACCTTATAAAGTGTTATTCAGGATCGTAACAATCGGAAACTGCAAAAAATAGATTTTTGGGTATTTTTGCGAATTCTTTTAATTTTGAAATTCTGACAACGGATTTTATTTCGATTATAATGTCACAGTTCTTAAATTTAAGATGGAGGTTAGGGCTACCACATAAATTTTTACCACAGTATTGCCGCCTAATAATATGTATTTTTAAGAATTTTAAACATTATTAAACAGTGTTTAGGAGTCACTGATTTCGAATCTTAAGTCAGAATTTTAAAATTCAAGATGGTAGATAGGGTTGCCACCTTAATTTTTTGTATTTTTATGAATTTGGGGGCTGGCAAAAAAAAATTATACACCAAAAATGGGTCGGCGAATCCGAATCCGTGGACAGAATTTCAAAATTCTAAAATTTTGAAATAATAGGGCTGCCACCTAATAATATGTATTTTTAAGAATTTTAAACATCATTTTACAGTGTTAAGTAGTCACTAATTTCAAATCTGAAGTTAAATGATGTTTAAAATTCTTAACAATACATATTATTAGGTGGCAGCCCTATTATTTCAAAATTTTATAATTTTAAAATTCTGACCACGGATTCGGATTCAGCGACTTTTTTTTTATGTTCGATTTTTTTTTGCCAGCCCCGAATTCATAAAAATACAAAAAATTGAGGTGGCAACCCTATCCACCATATTGAATTTTAAAATTCTGACTTCAGATTCGAAATTAGTGAATTCCTATCACTGTTAAATTATGTTTAAAATTCTTAAAAATACATATTATTAGATGGCAACCCTATTACTCAAAATTTTATAATTTTGAAATTCTGACAACGGATTCGGATTCAGCGACCCATTTTTACCCTTTAGTTCGCGCCAGACCAGAATTCATAAAAATAAAAGAAATTAAGGTGGCAACCCTAACCTCCATCTTAAATTTTAAAACTGTGGCATTATTGATATCAAATCCGAATATCAAAATTACAAGCATTCGCAAAAATAAAAAATATATAAGTGGCAACTCTGTCCGCCATCTTAAATTTTTACATCAGATCCGAAAGCCTCTACCCCTAAAACATCCAACCGAGGAGTCCACAGGACCTTTAAAAGTCCAATTACGCTTAAGCTCTCTTTTCACAAGCTCATTGAATTTTTTGGATACTTGCTTTAATTCAATTAATTGGATACTTGCGAGCTTACAAGCTTGTGCCGATCGTTTTAAGCTTTTCAACTTTCTGCCCGACAAAGTAAGTCTAAACAAGCCAAGCCAACGAGCAAGCATGAATTTGACTTGTATCTGTTTGGTATTTTTGCAAGCTGGCTAAAGCTTGCTTTTTCAAGTTTGGATACATACTTGAATTCAAGTACTTGAAAAGGCTTGAACTTCAAGTAGGCTTGTGCAGTTCTCTGGCTTAGACCGCCTGAACGAACGAAAGAAACCTCGTTCGTTCGCTCGGTTTAAACACTTTGCCCGAACGAAAAGTGTTCGCTATAAATTTATAGCGAACGATGTTTGCCTGGTGTAAACAGTAAATCGAACAACTTTCGATCTTTTTGGGCGAATCCGGTGTTGCGCTGTGTCTAAAAACAGAAAAGTAGCAAAGAGGAGTAGCTTAAGAGAATATATTATGAAAAGTACCAAAATATGTAGTAATTTATATTTTTTAAAGTGTTCTGTAATTTTCGCTGCAATATAATTGTCTTTTGTAAAGGTCCAATTAAAGTTTTTTTAAGCGAAAAAAACCCTATATTTAAAGTTTCATTTTAAAACAGTCGCTTGTTTATTTGAGGTACAAAAAAAATATTTCAGGTTCTTTAGGCACTTAGGACTATAATTTTTAGTGCTAATAAAAAATAAGGAGTTATCAATCCTGCTTAATGTTCGGTCAAATGCACAAATTGCTATTTGGCCAAATGCACAAATTGCCGCCTGAACACACAAGATGGCTGCCAATGTTTGTTCGCGATTGATGTTTGTGCGGTCTTAACAGTACTCCAAATGAAGAATTTATTGCAATAAATTGTTCGCGATAAATTTTTCGTTCGGTCTGGCGATCTAAGCCCACAGTTATTAGGACGCCGCACAGCGTGGGTGCGGAGAAAAGTAAAAAATATTGGATGCAAATTTAAAAAACTAAGTGCACAGAATCATAGCTAAGAATGCAATTATTTCGCATTTTTAAGAACTTAGCAATATCTTATTATTTGTGGATAGCAACACCTTCGAAATTTTGCTTGGAAAATTATTGAATTTCAATTTTCCAAGTTTAGTATCCTACATATTAAAACAGGACATAAATTTTAGTATTATGAATACGCAAAAAAATTTTAACACATATTTTACATAGTACTGCACAACTTTTCTATTAAAATCGTTAAGTAGAAAGAAAATCTGCTATATCAAAAAATGCCCTATACTAAAGAAATACATATTTAAGATTCGTAAAAAAAGCTAAAACAAATTTTTTTTCATTTACTTAATTCATTGATATCTTAAAACAATGCTTTCTTAACATATTTCAAACATTTGGTTTACAACAATTCTCTAATGCCTCATTTACACGGGTGACATATTTGTCATTTTTTACATCATTAAGTGTCATTATCGTGTAAATGATGTTATTTTGTTTCATTATTTTAGTCATAAAATAATGATCAAAATCAGATGTCATTAGTTTTGTCACTTAAATGACATCGTGTAAACGCCGTGTAAGCCCGTCTACTCTCATAGTGACCAGCTTAAAGAAAAAAATGAAAAAGGTCCATTCTTTAAGGCCCAGTTATAATAGACGTAACGTAATGTAGTGAAATGCCACTGCAGCAGTGTGTTCTGTCACTTACTGTTTCAATCAATACTTTTCTTATACAAGTGATTATAATAGAGGTAACGTAATGTAACGGGACGTAAAAATCCGTTGGATTTCGATTTCTACGTTACTTTACATTACGTCTGTTCAAAGAACAACTAAACATTGAGGTTAGATTCGATTATTGCGCTATTTTATATTGTTGAACTACGCTTTTTGTTAAGTTTTCGTTATTAATGTGATAGTTTTATGTATCCACAGCTATGGATGACGAAGATTTAATTGTATTTGTACAGGAACGTGCAATTATTTACGACAAACAACTGCCTGGCTACTGCCTATTATAATTGCTGCAACGTTTTCTTACATTACGTCCCGTCACGATGACAGTTGACAACATTACGTTACTTTACATTACGTCTATTATAACTGGGCCTTTACTGACGGAGTGCGTTTTACTGTTTCTAGAAATTTAACTGTTTGCTTAAAAATGGACTGATCAGTATAAATTTAAAGAGTTTAAGGAATATAATAATCATAATCAATATTTAATCTCATTTCTTTTTTTAAGTGAACCCAGCCAGTATTTTTCAGAAGATGGAACGTTCTTCAACAGCGTTCTTCTTCCTCCTCGTCCTCTTCAATTAATAAATACGCTAAATATGCAACAGCTTTTATTTTGTTGTCTTCCATTTGTAAAATAATTTTTACCTTCTTTGCTTTGTCAGTATTTGAGAATTATAAATTTTGTCATTCATGTAAACGCCTACTTTGCTGGTCAAATAATTATGAATTTGAAAGTTGCCAAAATATAATGAAACGTAGTGACAAAGCTCTGGGCAAGTCACTTTTTTGTGCCGTCTAAATAGCAGCGTCATTATGATATGTCATCAAGTCATTATTAAAGTCAGTAAATGTCACTCGTGTAAATGAGGCATAAGTTGTTTTTGACAACTACGAATCGCCAAAAAAATGTCAATGCTACCTTGTCAAATAATATTCCATGGTATCATGGTGTAAGAAAACCAGGTGTTAGTGAGTTTTTGACAACACCATGAATTTCTTTGCTTCTGTCAAAAAATTGTGAGCGAAAAAGCGAAACTGTTGATAGTTGTGTTATTGATTTGAGTTGCTAGATGATATGCTATAATTTTTATAGTTTATTGTACGAATGAAGTATAAATAAATATATAATGCAATTAATTGTGCCGTGTTGTGTTGATAAAAAGTTATTGCAGTTGTCTTAGCTGATTTGCCAAGTTCGTCGTTATATGTTTTGGCCATTTTATAAGAAACGTGCGCTGGAAGGTGCCGCTGACATCAAACTTTTGCCAGCATGCAAAATGTCTTGCATTCACATCGTCTGCTTCAAGAACATATCGAAAAACATATTCTTAGTTTAATCTCACTAAAAATCATATAAACTTGCAGACACGTATTTAATAAAATTTGTTTTCATTGCGATTCACCATCAGCTGTATTTGAAAATTTTATCATTTTGAGAGAGATGTGTCAAATTCACTTACACCTCTATTTCTTACACCATGCATCGTGTCAGTCAAAATTTTCAGTGAGCCTACTGTTTCTAGAAATTTAACTGTTTGCTTAAAAATGGACTGATCAGTATAAATTTAAAGAGTTTAAGGAATATAATAACCATAATCAATATTTAATCTCATTTCTTTTTTTAAGTGAACCCAGCCAGTATTTTTCAGAAGATGGAACGTTCTTCTCCAGCGTTCTTCTTCCTCCTCGTCCTCTTCAATTAATAAATGCGCTAAATATGCAACAGCTTTTATTTTGTTGTCTTCCATTTGTAAAATAATTTTTAACTTCTTTGCTTTGTCAGTATTTGAGAATTATAAATTTTGTCATTCATGTAAACGCCTACATTGCTGGTCAAATAATTATGAATTTGAAAGTTGCCAAATTATAATGAAACGTAGTGATAAAGCTCTGGGCAAGTCACTTTTTTGTGCCGTCTAAATAGCAGCGTCATTATGATATGTCATAAAGTCATTATTAAAGTCAGTAAATGCCACTCGTGTAAATGAGGCATAAGTATAGACAATTTTGTAGTGCATGTTTTTGCACACATATTAAAATTTGTATGGGTAATTGCAAGAAGTTTTTGCAAAAGCTTAAAACGCACAAATAAAAAAGTTATTTTTATATTTTTTTCATCTTTTAGTATGAATCATACTGAAAATAAGTGATTTCTTCAAAACCTGTCAAACTAATGTTCAAGTATTTCTCTTGGCGTATGAAATATTATTGAAAATTTGTTTTAATGTTTTTTAATTATGATTGGAGTATGATTTTATTGTTATTAAAATGTTATTCTAATGTCATTGGATGTATTGAATATTATTTGATTGTTATTGGTATGTTAAAAGAATTTTTTGGAATGTTATTGAAATGTTGTTGAAGTGTAATTGGAGTATTTTTGCAACGTTATTTCAATGTTATTAGATGTTTTTGATAAAACTTCGGAATACGATCTTAATGAACACGTGCAATGTACTGGTAACATTTAATGGTCTTTGAACGAGGGTCGTACATGGTATCATATGCAACTCTTGACATATTGTTAATTATGCCTTAATTAAGAGGATTGATGTGTTAGGAATTAAGTAAATAAAAAAATTTGTTTTAGTTTTCTTACGAATCTTAAATTTGTATTTTTTTAGTTTATATGGCATTTTTTGATATAGCAGATTTTGTTTCTACTTAACGATTTTGATAAAAAAGTTGAGCAGTACTATGTAAAATATGTGTTAAAATTTTTTTGCATATTCATAATACTAAAATGTATGTCCTGTTTTAATATGTAGGATACTAAACTTGGAAAATTAAATTTCAAAAATTTTCCAAGCAAAATTTCGAAGGGGTTGCTTTCCACAAATAATAAAATATTGCTAAGATCTTTAAAATTCGAAATAATTGCATTCTTAGCTATGATTCTGTACACTTAGTTTTCTAAATTTGCATCCAATATTTTTTACTTTTCTCCGCACCCGCGACACTGTGCGGCGTCTTAAGAAAGAAAGGAAAAAATTGTATCATGCATCAACAAATGTTATTGCTGCTGTTCTGCAGAATTTTAATTTTGAAGTCGTAGGCCTTTTCCACATGGAGAAATTGAAAACTAATGCAACTGCAACAAAAGTTGCTAACCAATGTATTTATACCGAAACCTTCACATGAAACAACTTGTACTCAACAAGTTTTTAACGCATTCGCAACCAGTTTCATGCAACACGGCGTGCTGCAATTTGAATCGGCGATTTGTTACGTTTCCGATTTGTGTTGTGTGCTATGAAAATAATTAATCAGTTAATAAATATGAAATAAGTGCAGGAAGTGAAGAAATATCCTTTTTTTATCCTCAATTAATTTTTTATATCTATTTAACAAAGCTTCCATTAAATAAGTGTTTGTTTTGTTGTGAATATTTCAATGTTGCGTTGCGACGTGACTTGCTCATCTGAAAGCGTAGGTTGCAGTTCAGTTTAAAATTGAAGTGTTTTGAAACTTTTTAAGCTGTTGCGTTGCAGTTGCATTTGTTTTCAATTTCTCCATGTGGAAAAGGCCGTAGAAGCAACAATAGGGGCCCTCAAACGATACTACATGTCCATCCGACCTGTCAAGTCATCACACATGTAGTATCGTTCGTGTGCAAGAAATCAAGGCGGATGGACATGTCCGATGGAAGTCGAAAAATTTTGACTTTTTGCTAAGTACGTCCGTTTACGGGCCCTCAAACAATACTACATGTCCATCCGACCTGTCAAGTCATCACACATGTAGTATCGTTCGTGTGCAAGAAATCAAGGCGGATGGACATGTCCGATGGAAGTTGAAAAATTTTGACTTTTTGCTAAGTACGTCCGACATGTAGTTCCGTTTGCGTGCGCAGCCATCCAACTTAGTACATTTTGCCATTTGTTGAAAATTTTCAGAGAGAGCACATCTCGCGGCAAAACTGCCGAACGTAAGAAATATTATATTTTGACGCGAATTTTTTTATCTTTACCTAAAATTGTGATGGTTTAGAGTATTTAAAGCAAAAAAAACATAAAAATAAATGTTCAAAACAATTAATATTAATATTTTTAATTGATGTTAACTCTTCGGCAGCTAAAAAATAATGAAGTCTATCCAAAGTCTATCCGTCATGTGCGATGTGTGTGAGGGCAACGAAAAAAGTCCCGTTACTTTATCGAACTACATGTATGTCCGTCATGTAGTATCGTTTGATGGCCTCTAATGACAATCGGTGAAGCGGGGTTTAAGGCTTGATTACCCAAGCGTAACGTGAGGTGGCGCAGCGGGATGTAGCGTAGTGCGACGTTGCCTCGAGGATAAGCGATTACTGAAATCGTAATCCAACGTAGTACAGGCGCCGTAGTGCAGGGCACTCATTTTATTATAGTTGGCTTATTTACTTCTCCTCGTCAACAAAAGATTGCATCCTTTCTTATATAGTATTAAAATTTACAAAAATGTAAAGTTAAACATATTTTTTCACTTGTCGAACTGTCAAAAATCGTAACGTTGCGTAGAAATCTATTTTCTACAGACTTCTACGCTGCGTCACGCCACGTTACGATTTCGGTAACGACTTGTACACATTTATCATTAAGCAGATTTTAGCTTGACAATTGGCAACGTCGCGCTACGTTACCTTACGCTTGGGTAATCCAGCCTTTATTTGTTACTGTTTCGGTTTTTGTTTACGATGCGAGGAGAAATTCGGACAAAGCAAATAATTTATAAACTCTTTTAACAATAACGCTACCATAATGTTTCGGTCTCTCTCATCGGCCTGCTAGGGGTTTTGCTTATGTTAATGTTTAAAAGCTATATGCAAATAAAGCAAAATAAAGATTGCGTAGTTTTTGCTTATGTAGCGCTACGTATAAGGAACGGTTTTTTCCATTCCCTGGTTTAAACTAAAAAAATCAATAAGGGTATTCACAGTTTCCTTTTAAAGTTAATATGTGGTAACTTTAGAAAGATAACTCATTAAAAGTGTGAGCACCCCCTTTACATATTAATTCTTAAATTCACATTTTGCAAATGCTTCTGCTTCACCTGAGAAGAAAAGTTCAACATTAATTTATTCAAATTTATTTCACTTTCCATTTCTTCTGCTTCCATTTTCTGAACAATAAAATAAATCAACTGTCAGCATTGCCACATTACCACATAAGACAAACACGCTTCAAAGCATGGCAATTGTAATATTTTGTGTTATCTTTATTTTGTATGCAAAACAAAAACAAAAATAGTTACTAGATGGCAAAATATTTTAATGTTAACAGTCGGCAAAGATACCACACCAGATAAAACGAAACTGTGAGCACCCTAAATATAATTTTTACTTGTTTTGATGAAATATTAGGATAATTTATTGGAGCGAGTGAGCGAAGCTCCCATGGAACAGCTTATTTGAAAAATGTTTGTCAGAGCATAACTTCTAAATGGATTGACCTTTTCTACACCTCTAATATTATTTCCTAACGAAGCCTAAATTTCGAAATTCTATTTAGTTTATAAGTTATTTGAAAAAATATTTCCATATGTTTCGTTGTTGTTGTTCGTTGAATTCACTTTGCTTCAGCTTACTGCTTCTTATTGCTTTGTTGTACAAACAAAACAAATTTATGTATCTGTCAATAAACCGATCGACATGGAAGGACAAGTTCGCGTTTGTTTGTCAATGTACGATTAGAAAGCATCAATAGTAGCATGGTAGAACTAGTGAAGGTATATGCATTTCAGACTGCTCTCTTTTTCTCATAGCCAGAATTGTCAAACTCAAGCATTTTGCTATTCTTGCCTATTTTTGCTTTCTTATCGCATTCTCATCGTTTTCAGATTTTGTATGGGCTGTCAACTTCGTTTTGACAGTTCCGGCAGTCTGTCTCTCCGAAATGCATCTACCTTCTCTAATTCTACTATGAATAGTAGTGAAAAGTGCTAGTGTTTAGAATATTTCGCATAAATTTTTATTAATTGATTATTAATTTGGCGTTTTTGTACCTTTTGTATTGTAAGTAATTTATATTAATCTGATGAAAATTTATCGAGCCATTCAAATTTCTAAACAAACAAAACAAAAGTACATATACAGGGTGTCCAGTGTAAGAGTACGAATTTTTACGGAGGCGAAAGAGCTGTCACTTACTCAACGCGTTGAGTAAATTTTCTGTCTTTTGAACGCAGCCATTGCTTATAATATTTTTTAGCAGTTTCGGCAGAGAATGATGAATGTTTTCATGTTAAAGGTAAATATTTACAATGTTTATTTTCTAATTGAATTTATGTTTAACAGGATTCAAGATAAAATTCTTCTATATCTCCTGAAATTTTTTCAACCCGCACTGCACAAAATTTATAAGAAACTGTGACAAAACTTTTAACATAAAAAAACATTCATCATTCTTTGCCGATGCTGCTAAAAAAGGGTACATAGTGCTGTTCTTCTGAGATTTCAATCAACTGCAGCCAGTTGGAAATATCCCACTTTACGGTAATCGGAGGTCAGGTGATGATACTGCCAGTCAAGGTCAATTAGTCTATCGTCAAATAAGCAAAGTGTTCGTATTGAACCAGATAATGAAATAAATTCGACCAGAACAACAAGTTTTCAGGAAATATTTACCAGTGATGTTCCTCGACGCGTCGTCTTTAATTGTCGACATTTTGGTGTCGACAATGCAGAATGTGTCGACAATGTAGACAATGTCGAGAATTGTGTAAACAATGTCAACAAAATGCAACACTGCGAAAATGCAAGTTCCATTAAGATTATGCTGATTCTTAAAACCTTTTGAAAAGTCGTTTAATTAACAAATTTTACAATTAAACAAACAAAAGCCATGACCAGAAGGCGTAAAAATAAGGAATACTTCGAACTTGGACTCAATTTAATTAAATATTACAATAAACATGCAGCCTTTTACATTAATTATCTACACGTCGTTAAAAGCAATTGTCTACACGACATTCTCGACACCGTCGACAATAGTATTGTCGACATCATGTTCTCTACGCCGCACATCACTGATATTTACTAAGAGTATCATTACGAGAGCTGACTCTACAAGACTACGACCACTTATCGACTATGTTCAATCAGCGTTAATTTTTCTTCGAATTAAAATGTGTTAAGATTAATCTCGAAGAACGCTGAAATTGAAGAATATAACATTAAGAAGCTCAGAAATGTTGGCAATGCTGTAACAATCCTCAATGCTTGTTACCCACGAGCGTTGTTAGCCTCATCCGACGATGGAAGAGGCTTAAGCCCAAAGATATATCTATGTAAGGGTGCACAAGTTATTTTGAGGCAAAATCCTTTTACTTTAGCTGGTCTGTGAAAAGGCAGCATCGGTGAGATTGTTGAAATTGTTTACAACCATTGCGAAAGTGCCGATTTGTAGAAGAATTTCCTTTGTGCATTTTGGTCAAGTTTACTCTAATGTATTACCTATTCCTCCTGTTGTAGTACCATTTAAAAAAGGATCAAACAATTTTACTCGCAAGCAAATTCCACTACAACTTGCTAATGCGATTAGTATTTATAGATCGCAACGATTAACACTCGATCAAGCCGTTGTCGATATTGGATAAAAAGAATTTGCATTAGGAATGGCATATGAAGCATTCTCAAGGGTTCGTAGTATAAGTGGACTTTTTATCGAACCAGCTATTTCTTATGATCGGCTTAAAAAAAATAAATGACAAGAAGGGGTTGGTTGAGAAACGCCAAGAATTAAATAAATTAATGAGTATGCAATAATTTCAAAAAATGAAAATTTTTTGTATTAAAATGTGTATGAGATCGGGTAAGTTTACTCATTACGCAAATCTCCCTAACAATGACAAAATTAAATATGTCCATTTTTTGAGACAACACAACATTATATCTTTACTTGTATTGCTTTGGGAAAAATTTATTTTAGCGAGCGACCCAACTTAAATGCATCTTCAACGTATTAATTTATGTAGCCAGCTTACTCGTTTGCTAAGCAACTGCTACTCCTAGTTTGCTTTTGACCAAGATCCTTAAAATTATATGGAAACTACAGAAGAATCAATCCCTTTAATAGACCAAAGTAGCAATCACAGGTATTTTTCACTGTGATTCTAAAATAGCAATCACAGTGAGTAGCAGTGACTGCAAAGTAGCAGTTTTGCCCATGACTATATGGGATACATTGCGAGTTGAGTTACCTTTCGTGTGGGATACTGCAAAAATAATTTTGTCTATAGTTGCAACACCCGTACGTTGCGAATGCTTGTTCAATATGTTAATCTTTCTGTGTTCAGTTTGACAAAAATAATGTCGTAACATAATTTAAATTATTAAATAATCTTAATAAAAGTGAAATCAATTCCAATTCACTTTTATTTTTTTTACAGAAGTGTTCCTTGAAATCAAGTCAAAATTACTTCACTTAATTTGTTTTTATCTTTTTTTAATAAATGAAATTTAATAAAACAAGGATTGCAATATATACTAAAAAAGTTTTATTAAAAATATTATGTTTATTTTCAAATATGCATTGAATTTTAAACTCTTTTATTCTCAGTGTATAAAAATTATGTAAGAGATAATGGAAAAAGCAGTGATGTTCCTCGACGCGTCGTCTTTAATTGTCGACATTTTGGTGTCGATAATGTAGAAAGTGTCGACAATGTAGACAATGTCGAGAATTGTGTAAACAATTTCAACAAAATGCAACACTGCGAAAATGCAAGTTCTATTTAGATTGTGCTGATTCCTAAATTCTTTTGAAAATTCGTTTAATTAACACAAACTAACAAATTTTACAATTAAACAAACAAAAACCATGCCCAGAAGGCGTAAAAATAAGGAATACTCCATACTTGGACTCAATTTAATTAAATATCACAATAAACATGCAGCCTCTTACATTAGTTATCTACACGTCGCTAAAAGCAATTGTCTACGCGACATTGTCGACACCGTCGACAATAGTATTGTCAACATCATGTTCTCTACGCCGCACATCGCTGGGAAAAAGTCGAAAAACCGATTTTAATCGACTATCTAGGCAAAAAATCTACTTCGAAAAAATCGTTCATTGAAAAAGTGTAAAAAATTTCATATTGAAAAAACTTTGTTGTTGTTGTTGTTGTTGTTGTTGTTGTTGTTGTTGTTGTTGTTGTTGTTGTTGTTTCTTTGGAAAGATTCGTTAGAACAATTAATTGTTCTAACTTTGACCTTAAGCTCAATAAACAATTTTAAACTATCAAACAACTAGAATTTGTATATAAAATCAAGTATGATTTAAACTATCAAACATTTAAAATTTGTATTTAAATCATATAAAGTCAACATAATAAAATAGAAATTTTTTACTATTTTCTCTAATGTCTTGCCAACAGTTTTACCAACTGCAGACGACTTTTATTCACAGACCTTGAACACATTGACTAAGACATCAACAGTGCGTCAAATGTCAAATTATTTTTACATGCTTTTCTTATGGAGGTGAATGTGGTGAAAATGTTGCAACGACAATGAGTGATTGCAATAAAGTCGCTGTCGTCGGTTTAGAATTTTTTCCTAATTTGACATGCGACAACAGAGCAATATAAGTGTTTGTGTATACGTGAATGAAACAATCTAATGATACTTCCAGATTGTTGTTTCTTTCTCCATGTTGTTTCGCACTGTTGCAGTCGTCGTCAATGTGTTCAGTACATGTATCGAGCGTTCGAGTGGTTAAATACGAACTTTGTCCTCCAAGACACGACAACTTGTAGGCTCATGTGATCCTGTCTAATGCAAAATGTTATGTGATGGCCTTGAACATCACACCAGGCGTGGCAACATGTAGAATCATGTGAACCTTGATAATGGGGGCTGAAGACACATCAATTGTGAATACGTCGGTAACTTTTCTGAGCCACTGTGCCGCGTGGGAAATTTATTTACAAAAATAAAGTGAATTCCTTGCAACCCTGTTTTTGCTACTTCTTGCGTTTTGCTGAACTTGCATTTGACAGCGAAAATTTAGAAAAAAGATTAATAACAAACGAGAAAAGCTTGAAAAGTGTACAAAAAAGCAACAAGCGCAGCGGCACGTGTCTGTCCGAGTTTTTGCAAATAAGTTCAACATTTTTGTTTAGCCTCTTCAACAATATTTAATTGTTTAAATAATAAAAAATTTGCTGCGAACGCATTTTTCGCTAGACGAACATGTTCTACTTAATTGGCCTAGGCCTGGGAGATCCCAAGGACATTACAGTAAAAGGCCTTGAAATTGTAAAACGATGCAGTCGTGTGTACCTGGAAATGTACACATCCATTTTGGGTTGCCCCAAAGAGGAGTTGGTAATAATTTTTTGTTAAAAAAATGTAACACAATTTGTGGTTTTCTAGAGATTAATGTTTGGTTAACGTTTAGGAAGTATTCTATGGCCGTCCATTACTGCTGGCAGACCGCGACCTTGTCGAACAAGGAGCTGATGAGATACTGGCAGGTTCAGCCCAAGAGGATGTTGCTTTATTGGTAGTTGGTGACCCGTTTGGTGCCACAACTCATACGGATTTTGTGCTGCGCGCTCAAGAGAAAAAAATTCCCTATAAAATTGTTCACAATGCTTCCATTATGAATGCTATTGGTTGCTGTGGTCTGCAGCTCTACAAATTTGGTGAAACAGTTTCTATACCATACTGGGATGAGACATGGAAGCCAGATAGTTTCTATGACAAAATCAAATTGAATCGCTTAAACAACATGCACACGTTGTGTCTGCTCGACATCAAGGTTAAAGAACCCACACTCGAGTCACTGATGCGCAAGAAGAAGGAATACATGCCACCACGTTTTATGAGTGTTCAGGAGGCAGGTCAACAGCTGCTCGCTATTGTAGAGAAAAAGGATGCGCTGGAGAAAAACACGGTGTTGAATGAGAACTCTGTGTGCGTTGGACTGGCACGTGTCGGTCATGATAACCAAAAAATTGTGGTAAGCAATTTACGTGATCTAAGTCGCATTGATTTGGGTGATCCACTGCACTCATTAGTTATACCAGCCAAGGAGATGCATCCACTAGAAGTAGAATTTTTACAGCAATATTCGACAGTGAAATTAAATGACTACAATCATTAAACAAGACGAAAATAACAAAGCATTTTTAATATCTAAAATCTTAATGTTTTACTAAGAAAAAAAAAGAAAAAAAAAACAAAAACCATGCGAGTAACAATAGAATATTGTTTAAATATTAAGCTATATAGAAAATTTTAACTTTAATTGTTTAAATGTAAAATTGATTATGCAGTAGTATTTTTGCAATAAAGGTATCAATAATGCTAATGCTTTTGCCCATTGTAATGAATGTAAACGAAATTGTATTCAAACACCGTTAATCATCCACAAAGATCTCTTGTTTAAAACGCCACCTTGATTGTAAATTAAAGTCAAACTTCTCACCGAACACCACAATTCTTTTTATTTGCATTTTGAATAACTTTATTTTGTGTTTATAAAAAAAGTACTTGAAAGGGAAAATTATACTTCTACATTTTTACAACCAACCATTCCGCAACTAATTGGATGGAATAAGCTTGCCTGCAAAAAAAAAAATCATTTTTTTAAGCTTGCTTTGAAAAAACAAGCTTTTTCCAACCTTTATGTTACTATTTCAGGCTTGCTATTATAGTATTCTAACCAATTTGGCTAATTGGTAAAGCTTTGACGATTAAGTATATCTCAATTGTATTTCGAAAAAAGTGCATAAAATCAGTTTTTATTTATTAACATTTTCATTTCACAAAATCAACTGCTACATGGTTAATCCATAAATTAAATGATCAATTTCAATAATACAATCCACGCATTCGTCTGCCTGAACCTTGGCGATCGTAGAGCACATTGAATTTATTAACAAAATGATTCATATCGTTGCAACCCTTTGTCAGCGCACCCAAATATGTTATTAATCCGACATCGTTACACTGTGTGTATAGCTCCTCTTGGAATTTAGCACCCTGCATCACGGGCAGACGATGACTCAATGCATAAACCTCGCGTAAAATTTCCTGGTTGGCTGGCAAATTGCCTGCCTCAACATCTTTGATGTATTTAAGCACGATTTTTATGCGCGTATTAAGCATTTTGATAGCGCTGTCCTGCGCAACCAAATGTTCAGCTACAACTGACTTTTCACCAGTTTCATTAGTTGACATACGTGCCACATGATCTACGCCAATACGTTCTGCCTCTTCCGTGGCCAAGGTGTACACTAATGGTATGAGCAACATAGTTGCCTCGCCGCCAACAATATCAATTACCGATTCGAACAACTTCAATGGCAATTGATCGACGCTACGTGAAAGAGGATTCAGTTGCAACATAATTGGACACTCATTAATGTCGGCAATTTGTTTTTGAATTTTAATCTCACGCTCTGTTGGTGCTTCGCCTGTTGTGTACCACCCAATGAAATCTAATTCGCTAAAGACCTAAAATGCATTATATGAAATTGATACATCAACTCTTTTCTTATTCAAATGCTAGCCTGCTTGTATTGATGTTCCTTGGTGTTGTAATAGTCCAAGTTAATTACCACATCCTCGCCCACCATGTCTGTCTTGAGCTCGAAGGAATTCATTACCTCGATATTGCGCGCCTTCTGTTTGCCAATTAGTGCCCCATACACCTGGCAAGCCTCTCCAGCCTGCGCTCGTATACGCGTCCAGTGTTCAGAGATATTCATTATGACCAGCGGGTGCAGTGAAATAGTTACGGAAGGTACCGTTCCTACGCCAGCCATAATATTAGAGGCGTTTGTGGGTTTGCTACCGGCAGCGAGTACGTTACTGCCACTTGCCACATCATCCAACGAGGGTTCCGTTTTTACTGTCACATCCACATCTATATCCATATGCTCCATTTTTTCAATAGTTTGGGACAAGTTTTGCGTCTATTTATTGTAATTAGGAATTAAAGAGTTGCTGTCGAGAAATCCTTTGTTAATTTCTTTTGAAAGTTCACAATATGAGTCGTGCTGCCAGAGTTAAGTTTTTTGTTGTAAGCTATTTAGAGCTATGTGCTAATTTACACTTCGCTGATTCCGGCGATTTTTCAAATGATCCATATGCACATTCATGCAGAGCCATATTCGGTTGTATTATTAAAGAAGGCCACTCTCATTAGCATTTGAGAGTTGCTGAATATCTATTAAACAAAACTTTTATGAAAAATAAATGTAAACCACGTATTAGAGGGTAGAAAACATTTACAAAAATTACTTTTTTGAACATGATGATGACTTTATTATGACTTCAACATTCTTTTTATTGATTTATGTAGAGAAAGCCCAAGAATTTTTAGGAGAAGACTTTGCGATGAAAAAAACTCATTCACTAGAATTGCGGAGGAGCACTTCGACTTTCGCTTTCGATATCGCTTTCCCAAAGCCATAAACTTGATTGAGACTTAAAAACTATATATTAAAAATAGACAATAAAAAAGAAAAATATAATGAATTTTGCATAAATAAATAAAGCCAGGATAAGTTTTTCGGTAGCATAAAATAGACGAAACTAATATAGCAAGTCGATAACGCGAGTTTGCAACCGGCATTAACTTTGTTTTCTTTTCAGCAAAAAAATAAACAGCTGTTTCCCTTTTAACACACAACGGGAATCGTGTTTTTCGTGTAATGCTGAAAATACTTTTCATATGACGATAACGCAGAACGGGAATTGATATCCTGCACTGGCAAGTGCACATAATCGTGAATACCCCTATTATGTTATAGATATGAATTAGTGATAAACAACTTTAATAATAGCTGCGTTCCTTTCGCCTTAATATAATCGCGATAGCAAATTTTCTCAAAGGAACGGCTAGACAAACGACTCGTAGAGGGCATTACCGTTGCAGTCAAAATTAAATTCAAACAAGCAATCATGATACAATAACTATTAGGTGTCATGAGAACGTGTGTCGTTCAAAGCTGTTGTGAACTGTTATGGTAGCGATACCTTAGTGAACGATGTTTTCCTCTGAATGTGTTTTACTCTAAACGTCAAAAAAATTGTAAATTATTTAATTTAATTGTTAATATTATGCAATTATATAAATAATTTAAGTGCAATTGTTGGCTCCGCTGAATGCGTCCAATGTGTGTGACACACGCGGTTTGTTTTTTTCTTTTGTTTAACACTCGATGGTCGCATCTCGTGAGAAAATAGGTAGCTGTCATGGCTATCCAATAGTCATTGTATCAAACAAACAAATTATTCAAAAAATTAAAAGACAGCTCATAAAAATATACAGGTGCGACACCTGTGTTTAAAATTTGTTAAAGACTATATAACAATTTTATATGGATAGCAAAAATAATCCTATTTGTAATAGGATTAACTTTTTTTGTTTTTGCTTTGCATGTAAAAAAAAAATAAAATGGATTATTTTGAAGCAAATGGAACGCAGCTAATAATAAAAAGCTTTCTATTTTATTAGTAATCATTTATATAAAAAAACACATGTATTAAATTTGATAATTTAAGGCGAATTTGCACGATACACTTTCATTGTTCACTTTGGATGGATCATCTGATTTAAAAAATATAAATTGAGTTTCATCTTCAAAATGAAAATGATTGTCATCCACCTTTAACAGTGAAAGAAGCAGAAGGTCTTCCTAGTTTTAATGAACGTGAAAGCGAATCGAAATGATGTGTCATTCGTACTGAAACTCAATTAAAAGGTGTTAACATAACTGTAATCAGAAAGTTTATATAATTTATTAAATTACTGAACATCAATCATACTGCTCCATATTTTCCAAATTTTGATTGCTGGATTTGTTTGTGACGGTTTTTATTTATTTCATTTTTTTAAACGTCAATAAAATAAAGCCGCGTTTCCATGTAGTTTATAGCAAGTTTGACATGATTTGACATTCTTCCTATTATTTGTGTTATAAAAAAGCACCGGTCGTGTTCTTTGTTGCCGATTCCAAGACTGAACATTTAAACATTAGTTTCAATATTGTTCCTGATAATATTTAATTAACTACAATAAAAGACATATAAGCGCCAATCCTGCTGCCCAAAAAAGTGTGGGCACTGGTGATGAAATCCATGAGAAATTTGTACATGCCAATACAAAAAAATAAGGTGCCTATATCTATAAGACTCCTCAACCGGCTATAAAATATTCTATTGTTTTCAGCTCAAGGCGATATACGGAATGCCTATTTAAATCTGCATTTGCCATCACTTGAAGGTGACCAAATACCTACACTACACTACACTACATTGTAGTAAAATTTTCTATATTTTATCTCGGTATTTCGGTATTTTCAGCATAAAATTGATGCTGAAAGAAGCACCAAAAGGCCGTGGCAAGAACTAGTATTCACTCAAATCGATCAGATGTGATGAATCACTGACAATAATTTATGCACTTGAACATATTTTTAATCCAAATACTAAATAAATAAATTGTAATTAAAAGCAGTGTAAAGCATTTTATAAAAACAATTTCTATTTAGATTACAGTGAGCGACAATTAACTCACAGTCCCACAGCCTGGGTTGAGCTGCTCATTATGGAAACAAAGAATATAATATTATATAATATAGTATAGAATTTTTTTTATGACCAGAGTTTGTAGCCCTTTTAACAGTCAATAATTTATTTATTGATTGCTTAAGCGTATCTCTAATTTTGAACTCACTTTTCAGTGTTTTTATTCTCTATTCTTAAAAAAAAATTAATCCAGTAGTTTTCGCGAGATGCGCGTCCCGACAGACAGAAAATATTTTTAAAAATTACAAATTTATTTCAAAAAATATTCTTTAAAATGTTCAGCTCAAAAAAAAATTTGCAAAATATATTCAATGTACAGATTTTTCTTACTGTTTTATTATATGTATAGATTGATTTTATGTACACTTACAAACTATTAAATGCGTAACATAAATCTTATAACTTTAATTCAATTAAACAGTAGAGAAATATTAATTACATAAGCGTACACGAGTTACTTAATAACCATGTTGATTGCATAAAAAAAAATAATCCTTAAATGCGAGTTTTGCTTTGTTGTGTCAAATATTTATATCGCAAAAACAGACATTTCCCAGTTGGTTTCTTTTCAATACACGTTTTGGTGTGGAGCACGATCATAATAAAATTGTTAAAAATGGTTAAACTTAAATAGGCGGGCAAACTACTCATTGATGCTAACTTATCAAACAATAGTATATTTTTTTTTAAAAATTGATCACCAACAATCTCGACCACAAGATTTTACACAATCTACTTATTATCACTTGAAATCGAGCTCTTCGATTCTCTTATAGATGCTGAACGGCGTCTCTTGGCATCTTCTCGCTTGGCTTTAGATTTCTTCGTGCCAAGAGCTTAGCAAAGCCAATAGCTGCATCCTTGGATGCTACTTGAAATTTTATCTTGAGTGCCAAACTTCTGCGTTTCCTTTTCAAGACGACAGCCAAAGGACTGTACATTTTATGTTTGGATTTTGATATTCATATACCATATGCGGTATCTGTGTTTAAAATTTTTCAAAGGCCATTGTTAGGCTATTTGTAATAGGATTTTTTTTTTTTACTTTCAAGTAAAAAAAATAATCTGGATTATTTTGAAGCGAACGGAACGCAGGTATTGAAAGAAATTATATTTTTCACTATTTTTATAAGCTTATGAAAGTGAAAAGATATTTCACTATCACTAGAGACATTAGTGATAGTGTTATTTTGTTGTACTATAACAAAATTTAGTGGTTGTGGCTTAATTTGACCTACACGCAAACTTAATTCAAAATATGAGCAGTAAATGCATGAAATTTGCAATTAAAAATTTTTCCATTCAAGTTTTAAATATAACTAGTTTTAAAATTATTTTATCCAGACTCCAATAAAATTAATCTATAATAATAAAATATTTTCTTATTTGGCTAACAATTTTGAAATTTTAAACTTATATTAGTTCAATTATTCAAACTTTTATATGTTCATATAAAAGTGGTGCTATTTAGAATATATGAAAGTTTCAATACAATAATTACACTGAAATTCCTTTCAAACATATGTATATTCAAAGAAAACTATTGGAAAACCTTTGAATACAAATTTTATGTGCTCCTTGTATATTTTTAATAAATAATAACAAATCTGTAGAAATTTTTGTCCACTATTTTTATATTAATTTTAGTGAACAATTTTTCACTATCACTAATGTGTAGTGAGCCTTATAGTTTGCAGTTCACCCAATAGAAAACCAGCAGAAATAGTAATTAATCAGTACATATTAGCTGAACTTAAAATTTAGTGCTCTACCCCCATCTCTGTTGTGCGGTTAGGTTTTCGTGAAGCTATAATTTTTTCAAAGCTGTATAAATGTTCAATATGCACATCTGCTTAAGTTGTCAAGTTTGGGGCTTCAGTAGAAAAGTACTTGTGCAAATTTTTTACTTACGTGTATTTTGTTGTTGTTAAGTTTACAAGTCCTCAATTGCACTGGCAAGTTCACTGAATTGTGAATACCCCTATGAAAACGGAAATATTTATTAACAATTATACGAGGAAACAAAAATAAGGTGTGGCAAAATATATCTCACAAAAATAAAAAATCCCTCATTGCATTACAAAATCCCATGAGGAGTTGTCATTTCCCACAGCAATTAAAATTTCTTACATATCGGAAATTTCCTACAAAATTAGCAACTATGCATGGCAATCATTTTACAACTGATTACATTTTGACCTTATAAATATTTGAGATTCGACTCGCGTCGTTTCAACAGCGAGGTCGTTAAGTGCGGCCAGTCAGTAACAACTAAAATCGTCCATCTTAATTGATGTGACTTTTACAGTTAATTATTAACAACAAAAATAACATAACCTCAAAAATTAATGCACAAAAATGTGTATTAATTAATATAATCATAAAATTGTGAAAAAAAGCTACAATAAGAACTTCGTGTTTGCGAAAAAGACTAGATACAAAACAAAATTAAGATAACCTATAAATATATGTCAAAAACTACAATAAGAACCTTGTGTTCGTGGTAGTTTTTTCGTACGCTGTCAATGCTATACATTGTGTGTTTAGCATTTTTAAGAAGAAGAAGAAGAATAAATATTTGACAGATTTTTTGTTTTTTTTACTCTACTAAATTTACTAAAGAATGAAGATCAGCGAGCATAATAAAAAGAAACTGGAGAAATATATCCTTTTTCCGGATATATCAATTCATGATCCTGTCTTCGATATTATACCAAGAAAATACGATGAGATGCAGCTATTAAACTTGCCCAAAGGTCCAGCCAGCACTAAACTAGTGCCACGGCGCGATTTTATTACCGGCAAGATTATAGATTTTGATGAAGTCTCAATCGAAGATGTGGGAGCAAACGCCAATAACTCGACCTCGATGCGACGAGAGCCTGGACTACTTGAGGAAGTAACTCGAGGCTCTGCAATGAATTTTCCTTTCTGGCCAGGAGGTCTGGATGAGCAGCCCAAAGAACTAAAAGCAATACATATAAACAATTTCGATGACAGTGAAGATTTACTTACAATTCCACCAGGCTTTCAACGAGGTTTTGACTTTAGTCAAACATCAGCAAAAAATCTGAAAAAAGCCGCAACAAACTTTAGAACAGCAACTGATGACAACGTCAATCTGCTTAAAAACTTGGAGGAAGACTTAGATGTGCAGGAATGGTTGAAAATATCACAAACTGATGTTGACAAGCAGTCTGCTAACGATGCAAATTTCCCAGCTGGATTCAAAGATGTTGATGATCACATCATGCAATATGATTTGAAGCCAGTGTTAGATATTTCGAATGTCAGCACATCCAGATTCAGTAGCGAATGGGCGGAAATGGTGGATATAACGCAGCCTTTAGAAGACTTTAATGAGAAGATTCCTTGTCCCGCTATGACATATCCCTTCGAGTTAGATGTATTCCAAAAGCAGGCTATACTCAAGCTCGAGGAGCGGCAATATGTGTTTGTAGCGGCACATACATCGGCGGGTATTTTTTGTAGGTTACTTTCAATTAATTAAAACTGAATTGGAAACATTTTAGGTAAAACCGTTGTAGCCGAATACGCCATCGCTCTCTCACAACGTGACCTCACACGCACCATCTACACCTCACCCATAAAAGCGCTCTCAAATCAAAAGTACCGTGACTTCAAAAAGACTTTCAAGGATGTGGGCCTTATAACGGGCGATCTACAGATCGATCCAACAGCCACCTGCCTAATAATGACGACTGAAATTCTACGCTCTATGCTTTATTGTGGCAGTGACATTACGCGTGACTTGGAATATGTCATTTTCGATGAAGTGCACTACATAAATAATCCTGAGCGAGGTCACGTTTGGGAAGAGGTAATCATATTACTGCCCGATCATGTTAACATCATTATGTTAAGTGCAACCGTGCCAAATACTATGGAACTAGCTGATTGGGTGGGCAGCACAAAAAGACGCAAGGTCTATGTGATCAGCACACTTAAGCGTCCAGTTCCACTACTGCACTATCTTTATACGGGTTCTGGCGGTAAAAGCCGGGATGACATATTCCTGCTGATCGACTCTAACGGAAAGTTTTTGCAACAAAATTACGAAAAAGCTGTTGAACGTAAAACGGAAATGCTGAATAAATCCAAGAGCTTTCAAGGTGGTGGCCCGAAGAATTATGTGACTGCCAAACAGGAGCAGCAAATGTGGATTGGCCTAATTGACTTTCTTAAGCGTAACAACAAAATGCCGGTGGTTGCCTTTACTTTGTCCCGCAAACGCTGTGATTTCAATGCACAGGTAAACATAGTTTTTTTCAATGAATAACAAAAAGCTACATTTTTGAAGTCTTCTAAATCCAGGCTTTGCTGTCAACAGATTTAAATGCGGCACGCGAAAAAGGTTCAGTACAAAAATTCTTTCAGCAGTGCTTGTCGAAGCTGAAGCCACCAGATCGTCAACTGCCTCAAGTGTTGACTATGAAAGACTCGCTTGAACGTGGCATTGGTGTTCATCACAGTGGTATACTGCCCATTTTAAAGGAAATTGTGGAAATGCTTTTTCAAACAGGTTTGGTGAAGTTGCTCTTTGCCACAGAGACCTTTGCCATGGGTGTAAATATGCCCGCTCGCACAGTTATCTTCGATTCGCATCGCAAGTTTGACGGTGCCGAAGTGCGCAATTTAAAACCTGGCGAATACATACAAATGGCTGGACGCGCAGGTCGACGTGGTCACGATGAGAACGGCACTGTTATCTTGTTGTGTAAAGCTAATGTACCAGCGGCTATAGAATTGCGTCCCATGATATTGGGTCAGCCAGAAAAACTGCAATCCCAGTTTATATTGCGTTATGCCGTTATTCTAACATGCTTGCGCATTGAGAGCATTAAGGTCGAGGATATCATGCAATTTAGTTTCAAAGAATTTAACCAGAAGTTGCAGATACCAGGTCAACAAAAGCAGCTTAAAGTAGCTCAGGATAAATTCATACAAATGCCTGAACTGGGGCAACAAATGCAGCCACTGTGTCGCTTCTACGATCTGGCCAATGAATATCTGAGTGAAAAACAATGCTTAATGGTGTGAAATGAGTTTTTAGTGCTTACAATACCTCTTACTAATGCTTATATTGCAGAAATACATTATTGCCCAGCCCAAGATTGTTAAGGAGCTTAAAATTGGACGATTGGTTGTTGTTACGCAGGGTCGACACTATAATAAGTTAGGTATAATATTGGCGACAAAAAGTGTTGTTGGCAAGGATACCCTGTATAAGGTTCTGGTGCTAGATAATCAATTCAAAAGTCAAGATGGAAAGGTATGTTTTTTAAAAACTGAAAGCAATTGAAATTTATTGTGACCTATGATGATTTTACATAATTTTAATTTAGAACTTTAGGTAAAGTAAGTTATGAAAGAAGGCAACAACAACTCCATATATATATAAATAAAAGTGGGGGATTGTAAAAGGAGAGAAAAGCAACTTAAACCCATACACAAACCCTAGTAAAGTTTAGATCTGATAAAAACTGCTACTTTAACGATACTTGCAAAATTAAATTCGTGAGTTCCCAAGAAAGGTACTTCTTCGAACAATTGTCAGATCAAGTAAAACAGTGAGTTGTTCACATCTGAATCACTCAAAGCTACAGATGAAGGGGTAGCGGCTTTCGCAACTGTCTAATCCGCTGTGTGATTGACTTGATATCGTCATATGAAATAAAAAAAGCTGTTACATTTAAAAAATGTTGCAGAAGCAAAAAACTTTCTAAATTTCTCAAGCACTTGCACTGAGGGTTTTTAGAATTTTGTTAATAAAAACGTCGTTTTTAATTGTATGAGGGTAAAATTTTGCAAGAACATGTATTTTTAGAAGGTGCATCATAATCAATCAAAAAGTCGATATATCGCACGATATATAGAGTTGTTATTGTTGATGCCTTCTTTCATAACTTACTTGACCTCGAGCTCTAAATGAAAACCATGTGATAGCAATTGAGTTTATGAAAAAGAAAGAGTTGTTTCAATCATTTCATGGATTCAATTAAATAAGTTTTTCTTCTCAATTAACCTTTCTACTCTAGTTTAATTTTCTATATGTAATTCGAAATTTCTGAATATTTCTAGGATAACTTCAATCGTGGCGAAATGTACTACAAAATAATTTCCCTGGCGCCGCAAAATAAATATTTTCATCCCGAAGGTATTGGTGGCCACACCATACTAGATATTAAAGCTGCTGATATACTTGAAATATCCAAGACAACACTCAAAATCGATGCTGATGTCATTATACGCAACTGGGAACAAAGACAAATAGAACGTTTCAAAGATTCACCGCCCGGAGCAACAGTAATCAAGGCTGTCTCTGAACTGCAAGTGTTGAATGAGAAATTTATAGCACAACCGGAGAGCATAAAATTCATTAACATGTCGAAAGAAATAAATCTAAGCGCTGATAATGAAATAGCACAAATCGCACACATTGAACACTTGAGTAGACAATTGAACGAAGTACTACCATACACCAATATTGCTGGATTTGAAGAAGAGTTTGCTACAGTTTTCGATCGCCGAGTCCTGCAGAATAGAATAGAAGAACTAAAGTTTAAAAATTCAACGAAAAATCTTTCGCTCTACCCAGATTATTGCAATAAATTGGAAGTTCTACGATCACTTAAATACATCGATGAACTGGATGAAGGTAAGGTGAAACCATGAGCCTGGTTGGATTTAGCTTTTTTAATAAATGCTTTTAATTAAGTAACGTTGAAGGGCAAAGTTGCCTGTGAAATGGGTCAAAATGAACTGCTCATCACGGAGCTTATACTCTGTAATATGTTCAATGATTTAGAGCCTGCGGAAATTGCAGCACTATTGTCTGGCCTAGTCTTTCAGGCAAAGATTCGGGCTGAAACAGTTATACCAGAGAAATTAAAAAAGGTATGAATAACGATAATTTGATTACGGTCTAACTTAACTATTGTGAATTTTGGATTTTTTTGTTTACTAACAGTGTGTCAAGGAATTTGAGGAAATCAGCAATACTATCTTGGCCGAAGAATTGCGTAATCATGCTGTCATTGAGATGGACAATAAGCTTAATTTTGGTTTACTCGAAGTTGTCTATGAATGGGCGCGCAATAAGGTAAAACATCTACTTTTTTAACTGTTATTTTTGCGCTACATATTGTCGATTATATTTTTTTCAGCCTTTTGCAGAAATTATGAAGCTTACGGAGGTGCAGGAGGGCATCATAGTGCGGTGTATACAACAATTGGACGAAACCTTACGCGATGTCAAGACTGCAGCAATTCGTATAGGGAACCCAGCTTTACAACTTAAAATGGAAGAGGCATCAAATGCAATCAAACGTGATATTGTGTTCACTGCTAGTTTATACACTGATCTCTAATTTTATAGTTGTTGTTTTTTTTAAACTCAAATAAAATTTTCTTATTGAATACATTTACACACAAAAAGTTAGGAGAATTTAATTTATACTCTTGATTTTTTTACGTGTCGTTATCTTAGTTTTCTAGTCAATAAGGATCTTTAGCCCAAAAGACTAAACTAAAATACAAGCAATTCCTTCAGATAATTTTCTTTAACATTTAATTGACTGTAGATAAATTGCAAATAAAAACATATTATTGGTCCTTAATCTTTAATATGTAGGAATTTTGATGGAATTTCTGCATTATCTTTAAAATTAAACATTGCGATTTTATTTTTGTTTATGTTTTCATAGAAATAATATGCTTTATGTATATGTATTTATATATGTACTCGTTTGAATACAAACTGCTTGACGTTCCTTAACTGCTTCCAAAAAAATCGAACGTTTTGCGAAAATATTTAAATTTGTTCAAAAAGAAAACTTAGTTTACTTAGTTACAAAACATAATTGATAAAATTAACGAACCCTTCCTTCACTGTTCGTATGTCATAAACTTGATGTTATCATGTAGCTTTGAAATTTTGCAATTCATCGAGTTTCTGGCTTAAATTTGGGTGGCAATAACATACCATGCATTTTCTTTTGCTTTTTGCTCTTTTTTGATTTACTTGCGCCGGTTTGAAAATCATGCCAACTATTAACACGGTTTTGACGAGACTCTTCGAAATTTTGCTGCCACTCCTTGTCAGCTTTACGCTTTTCTTCCTCGTCGATTTCTGCCTCTCGTTTACGTTTGCGTTCTTCCTGATCACGCTGATCCAGCTGTTGTCGTCTTCGCTCCATATCCGCAAATAGTTTCATCACCATTACGTAGATAGCGTGTTTGTACTTTTCGGGATCATCTTCTGGTATGCCCTCAAAACCTTTGTATTCCTTTTTCAACTTTCTTTTCTTCTCCGCAATCTGTTTGGATGTTTTAAAATTTGATATTTATCATAAGAAAGTACAACTTTACCATATGATCTGTTCGCTCCTTGGCTTCCTCATAGACACCCAGACATCTTTTGCGAGTCACTTCGTTCTCCAGTACCTTCCAAGCCCTATTGATTATGTCGAATGCCATTTGTGCTCGTTCTTTGTTGTCTTGATTCTTGTCCGGATGCACCAATATCGATAGTGTGCGGTAGCGCTTCTTTATAACCTCGACACTTGATTCTGGTTCGATTTGCAGCACCTCGAATGGATTCAGATTGAAGTATGTGGAACCTGGACGAAGTAAACGATCAATTTGTTGAGAAGAAGTTAAAACAGAATCGCGTTTTTCAATTTGTTTAACCTGCGAAAATGTTCGGGAAATTAATGAAATTTTTTTTTTATATGAAAACCAAAAATAATAGTATACGAATGTTTTAATATATGATATTTTTAATGTATGTACAACTGTAATTGGTTGTGTGGGTACGAGCGTTCCAACCCGTAGCAGCAGCATCAAACTTACTTCGGTGTAGAAATCGTCGAAGGATTCTTTTGATGTACCCGGTTGGTCAGATTTTGAGGACATCATTTTCGGTATACTTTGCAGTCTTCCGTCTGAAAAACCAAGAGTTTGTATTGATAAAAAATCCAAATAATAGAATGTTGTAAACAAGCTGGAAAATATTACTTTTTCACTGATTTAATAAAATAATGTCAAAATGGTTGTGCTGCCACCTTGTTTTTTTATAGCATTGCCAATAAATTTAACATGCATGCAAGCAGTGCACGCACTTTAAAAAAATTTTAGTGGTAGCTTGGACTCAAAAAGTGTCAGAAATTGAAGTAAAATGTGGCAGATTTGATATTTCATAGACCCCTTTTACACTCGGAAAAACTTGGCGTCAATTCTTGGTCATTCCTTTTTGAACTTCCTCCTCTCTAACGTGATGTCCGCGTCTTTCATCAACAAAGGTAAGAAATATGTTTACTTGCGAATTGTTCAACATTTGCTTACATTGTAACCATTATTGGATACAGTTTCAAACATTATACATGCGTCCGATTTATGCTTTACCAATTCTCGAGGGGATATTTCGTAAGCAAAACTGCTGCTGCATTCCATTGGCTCATTGCTAGCACTAGTTGGACTGAGATTGCGATCATCTGACAAGTGTTGGCCACTGATAAGTGTTGGCCGTGGACATTTTAGCTTGAACATCTGTAACTTTCGCTTCAGTATTTTGGTTTTTTTTTTTAGTTTTATGTACAAGCCGTGATTTTTGATTTGCTTGGGTGACATCTCAATAACGACACTTTTTTAGAACGAAGATAATATAAAATTAAAAATATTTCTATGACAGCAGCGAGAATCGAGCCCGCATCTTTCGATTGTTAGTCCAGCACGATACCATCTAATCCAAACACCATCTTTAGGATAATTGGTTCATTCAATATTAAGTATTAACTGAAGTTATGTTGCAGTATATGACAAGAATATATTAAAAGGATTGTGCATTAGCTATCCTAGATATTATACTGTGAATTCGTGATGCTATGATGCAGCAGATCACAATAATCGATCAAAAGCATTGGGTCTGTTCGGAAATGCATCACGATTGCACAACTGCCATTTTTTAAGCGTCCAAATTGCAGCGTGAATTTTTTTGATGCAAATGATGAGTGACGCTTGATAAAAAATTACATTTGGGCCTTTTTCGAACATTTTGTTTATGCTAAAAAGCAGTTTGGGCATCATGATGCATTTCCTAACAGATGCCATTGTGCATTAGCTACCCAAACAACAAAAGTAGCAAGGTTCATTGAACGGGTTGAAAAGTATCACAAGATGCCAATTGTTTGAGGTGTAGATTTTCAGACATGAATGTTCACAGGCAATTAAGGCATTGACCGCCGGACGGTCTAGCGCTTGAAAATTTAAGGTATTTTTAGGGCTTTTTTAAAATGTTAAAATATTGAAAAACGATATTTAAACTTTTAAGGTATATTGTAAAACTCATTCAGTATAAAAAAAAAATATTTTTTCTTTTAAAAATTGTTGATCATGTAGAAAATAGCGCTCAATGAGACGCTCTCAAAGAAAAGGGACATGGGCGGTGTAGTATATTTTGACTTTTCTTTTTATTTGAAAAATAAAAACCCATAAAATATTATTGATCACTATTACTGCAGCTCAAAAAATATTGAAAATTGACAGAATGACGCGCTTTTGAAATGTAAGTTCTTTAAATAACTTGTTTTCTACCGTTTATTAAGTGTAAAATATACGATATTTTTGAAATAAAACTTTCATTCTAGTTCCAGCGATAGCCACTGATGTTGTGAATAGCAAATTTAAATTTAAGATGATTCGGCTGAATAGGTTTTGTTTTTCTACAACACCATGCCGAAAAAAGTAGTTTCGAGATATATGAGTATAAAGAGAACGATTGTAGATGAAACACTGTAGCTCGATATCTACATAAACGGCTGTAGAAGTGAAAATAACGTCAGAAAGACTATACTTTTTAAATATAAAAAAGCAATTTCATAAAAATTCAAGGCCTTAAACATTGCCGTTTTGATAAATATAATTTAAGAATGCTAAGAATCAAAATATTTGTACAACTCGAATAGGGACAACTATTGATGTAATATTTGCTATAAATGTCGATGACATTACTCTTAATGACATTAATATATGTTTGCTTTTTAATATATTAAAAACCAATAGTTTCATTAATAAATTTCCATAAAAATAATTGAAAACATTTACAAAAATAATTAAAAATTCATGTGAAATAATAATGTAAGGTAATAAAATTTACTGGAGGGAATGTTATGTTTTTTAGTTAACTTTGTAGTATATAAAATTTTTTAAATAAATTATTATAATAATTTGGTCATATAGAAAATTTTAATCAAATAGTAGAGCACGACCAAAAACAAAAACAACCTGAAAATATGTCAGCAAAATTTAAATACAACTTCAGTAACCATGCTTTACAAAACCATGCTTACAAAACTCAATAGGTGCGCCCAGACGAATGAGCTCACACTTATGTGGGTGAGAGGACACTCTGGCATAGAACAGAATGAAGAAGCTGATTCTTTAGCAAGAGCAGGATCAGCAGAAGAATTCTGTGGACCAGAACCACGTATCGCCATAGGCGACAATATGGTGGCAGGCCTTATTAAACAATGGACGGACTCGGAACACAGTACAAGGTAGGAAGAAGCTGTTAATTGCAGGCATTCAAAGGCGGCCGTGAAGTTATCCGATACAATCGAAGGACTTTAAGCTGGCTTACTGCACTGATCACAGGACACGGTCCCTTCATGTACCATCTCGGGAAGATGACTCTGACCGAGGACGATGCGTGTAAGTTATGCCTAGAGGAGCCGGAAACAGCAGCACACATTCTGTGCCAGTGTCCGGCGCTGGCAAGCATAAGATTGACCACTCTGGGACGCCCATTTATTGGCGAAGCCGAGATTGGTCAACTAACCTATAAGGATATGCTTGAGGTGACAAAGGATGCTTACACAAGGAGCATGCTCACGTACGAGTACTCCGAGCAGTAGTACCCTTTGTCCAATGGGGGACGAAAAGGGACCCACTGTGGTCTGCTTCGGCAAATCCCCAACTTATTATATATATATAACCATGCTTTGTTAGTGGAGAATTCTAACAGACTCCATAATAATAACATAAGCATTAAAACTAATGGGTTTCCAATGAGCATGGAATTTGATGGTCTTAAATCCAATAATTCTTTAGAATCTACATATCTTTTTAAAAAAATTTTTCAGATTGTTTACGAAAAATATGCACCGTCTGTTAATGACAATTATTTAAATTTTGAAGTACCAAATGTTCAGTCCTTGGAGTTAATGATAGTTTCTGAAGAAAAAGTGTCCTTGGCGATTTCACAGCTTGAATATAGCTTTAAATTTGGTCGAGGGGACTTTCCACCAATGTTTTTCAAGCTTTGCGCCGTCAAAATCTCTTCACAAATTGCTTTTCTTTTTAATTTATGCATTAAAAAGGGAATCTTCCTAGAATGTTGAAAAGTCTGCCTAGAGGTCCCAATTTATAAATCCGGTAATCGATGTGATGTTAATGTGATAATAATAATAATAATATCAACATGGGTTTTTACCGGGAAGATCAACGTGTTCAAATTTATTACTGATTTCAAATAGTATTATTAATGCAATGGAAAATGGTAGTCAGTTAGATGCTATATATACTAATTTTTCCAAAGCATTTGATAAGGTCAATCATTCAATACTCCTTTGAACATTAAAAAAGTATGGGCTGTCTGCTGCCTTAATAACATTTTTCAAAAGTTTTTTAAATGCCAGGAAGCTTTTTGTAATGATTGGTTCGATTATTTCTGATGTAGCTATTCAGGCTTCATCTGGTATTCCACAAGGTTCCCATTGTGGATCTCTCGCATTTTTGGTCTTTATAAACGATTTGCGTCGTCACTTCAAATTCTCCAGCTGGTTTAATGTGTGCTGACAATATCAAACTATACTATAGAATTTCGAACATTTCTGACTGCATTAATCTTCAGAGTGATTTGACCGTTTTTCATGATTGACGTCTTTCAAATAATTTACTTTTGAATATAAATAAATGTTGCATTGTTTCGTATACTAAATGCTCAACTACTATTTTATTTGATTATTCTTTAAATAATTGTCATTTAATACGTAAATTTGATATTAAAGATTTGGGTGTATTTTTCGATTATCAATTAAACTTTAAATGCCATTAGGATTTTATTGTTTCTAAATCATATTCCATGCTTGGGTTTATAAAAACAAATGCACAACATTTTAAAGATCCTGTAATAATAAAATCTTTATGTGTCTTTAATTCGTAGCAAAATTATTACTGTTCTATTGAATGGAACCCATTTTATATTGATAACTCAAACCGAATTGAGAGAGTTAAAAAAATTATGAGCAAATATGCGCTCAAAAAGCTTAATTGGCCTGATGGTCTTATAACATATGATGCTCGTTAAAGTCCTTAAAAGATAGAAGAACGCTTAGTTCTATTCTATTCGTTTTTAATGTATTATCCGAAAAAATTAATTGCTTACTACTTTCAAATTTGTTCCAACTTTATGTGGCACCAAGGAATTTGAGGAGCAATTGGATGTTGGTGGAAAGCTTTCATAGGACCAATTATGCAAATAATGAGCCTATAGCAAGATGCATACACTTATGCAACAGTTTCTCACATATTCTTAACTGTAATGTTTCAGAAAATCAGTTTAGTTTAAATTTATTTATTCTCTTTAACTAGTTTGTAAGATAGGGAAATATAGTCTGTAAGATTGTAAATCGGTAAACGAAATAAATAAATAAATAAATAAATAAATAAAAAAAACTAAAGTAAAGCAAAAATACAACAACAACAGGAAAATATGAAAGGAGAAAACCTGAGAAATTTACACTTAAATCTAATCACCTCTGTGGTGTAGAGCTCTATGCGCTTGCACGGCGTTTCACAAATATTTCTGATGAAGCCAGGTCCAAAGATGCAATAAAATCAGCTAGTGATGTTTTCCTTTTCATATTGAAAAAGGTGTTGTTGTTTATTTGGAAAAATTCGTTAGAGCAATTATTTGTATTAACCTGACCTAAAGCTCAATAAACGATTTTAAACTATCAAACAACAAGAATTTGTATTTAAAATTAAGTATGATTTAAACTATCAAACATTTAGAATTTGTATTTAAATCATAGAAAATCAACTTAATTAAAAAATTTTTTATTAAGTAACCATCAAATTATCAAACTTATAAAACTGCGAAAAAGCTTAGCTTCTCTCGTGCGTCCAGCGACGCATCTGTTTTTTTTTTGTATATTTGGGACTTTTTTTCTAAAAATACCCAAACTTGATATATTCGAAAAATTTCACTTTTTGCTAAAAATTGCATAGCGGCTAGAATCTTAAACGATATCGCTCAATATTTTTGTGCGGTATAGGGAAGTGGTCAAAGTTTTTCTAGGCCATCTTTTACTGGAAGGAAATTTACTGCCAAAATTTCAGCTGAATCGGCCTAGTAGTTTAAGTGATATAGCATTCTTATTGATGTGTGGGCGGTATTAGGGGGCTTAGCATATTTCATTGCCACTGGACATACATATGGATGCTAAATTTCAAATCGGATACCAACAGGTTGTCGAAAAATGGTTTGCAAATTTTGATGGACATAAATACGAACGAAGCAAGCTTATAAAAAATATAAAAACGCAAGTGTGAGTGTCATTCTTGCCGTCTCTCTTAATTTGTTTGGTTTTTGCTCGAAGTCTGTATTGCGTGGATTTTGCTGTGAGTTTATTTATGCACATTGTTTATTCGCAAAGAAAAAATTTGTTGCTCTTTTCCTGTAAGCCGGTATAACAGCCGATACACATTGACTGCAACAGGAGTCTACCGATAAAACGAAAACTTGCCGTCGCAGTATTCTCGACGACTTGATTATTATGAACGGAACAGCGACAATCTGTATTTCATACAATATATAAACAAACTCTACTATGTTTGCTTTTGTCGTCTGTCAAATTAGAAATATATTGAAGTATATGAAAGCAGCAACAATTGTCGTCGTGTTCTCTCTTTGTCGTGTTGTCTTGTCGCTACACAATTGTCGATACACGTTGTTCGTCGCTTGTCGCAGTCAATGTGTATCGGCTTGAGGTCTTGGTTTTACTATAGGCGTGTCAAATATAGGCGTGTCTGACGAAACGAACTGATTGGACCTTATCAGTGTGGCTTCAGACCTGGAAAGTCCACCATCGACCAGATTTTCACGATACGACAAATCTTGGAGAAGACTCAAGAAAAACAAGGCGACATCCACCATCTTTTTGTCGACTACAAAGCCGCCTTCGACAGCCTAATAAGGAAGCGCTTGTACTCCCCCATGTCTGAGTTTGGTATTCCTGCAAAACTAATACGACTTTGCAGGATGACACTGAGCAACACCAGCAGCGCAGTTGAAATCGGGAAAGACCTTTCCCCATCATTTGTTATCAAACGAGGTTTCAGACAAGGTGATTCCTTATCGTTCGACTTTTTCAACCGAATGATGGTGAAGATCATCTGAGCTGCTGATCTGAGACGTAGTGGCACAATATTTTGCGTATGCGTATGCTGTTTGCGTATGCTGATGACATCGAAATCATTGGCCATAATTCGCGTGAAGTCAGTGCAGCATTCTCCAGATAAGAAAGAGCGTCAAGTCGAATGGGTCTGCCAGTGAATGCAGATAAGACGAAATACTTGGTGTCAACAAACAAACAATCCCAGTGTCTTGGAACCCACGTTACAGTTGAAAGTACCTCCTTGGAGGTTGTGAAAGACTTCGTCTATCTGGAATCCAGCATAAACTCAACAAACGACATCACCATTGAGATCAAACGAAGAATAACTCTTGCCAACAGGTGTTACTTTGGGTTCTGTAGGCAATTGAGAAGCAGAGCCCTCTCTCGGCGAACGAAAATCACGCTCTATAAATCTCTTATCATGTTCGTCCTACTTTATGCATTACAAACCTGGACGCTGAGCAGTTCAGATGAAAAGACTTTAGGAGCATTCGAGAGACAGATTTTTCGTAAGATCTACGGACCAATCTGCGTCAATGGCGAGTACCGAATACGGTGGAATGATGAACTATACGAGCTGTACGCTGGCTTTGACATAGACAAGCGCATTAAAATCGAGCGGCTTCGCTGGCTAGGTTATGTTCAGCGCATGAAAGACGATGCTCCAGTGAAGAAAACATTCGTTTCAGTACCCAGCGGCGGTCAACGCAGAAGAGGACGACCGCATCTTCGTTGGAAAGACCAAGTAGCACAACCTGACGAAACTTGGAATTTCAAACTGGCGCCAGCAAGCGAGAGACAGAAATGGCTTGCGAAAATTCTTAGATGAAGCCAAGAGCGATATACGGTTGTAGCGCCAACTAAGTAAATGTCAAATATATTATATACAAGCGTATTTCATAAAAATAAAGTGAGCTAATTTAAGACTAAAACCACATAAATTTTAAATTCTGAGATCTCCCTTTTTAGGGCAATGAACGCGCCAGGTAGGCGTTGGTAGTGGGTGTGGTAAATTATATATTGCTTTCTTTAGTCTCATAGAATTAAAAATTCGTTGAATTTTACTTAACTTAAATCCACCCAAGAGTTCTTGGGTTATTGCAGAGCACATAAGAAAAAGTATACGGATTTTCAATACAATGACTTATTGCACTCAGTGTTATTGCAGTTTTTTCATTGCTTTGACTGTGAATTGCTATTAGTGTGCCTCTCGCAACAATGATTTAAAGCAACAATGTCTTTGTACTCTTTTGATTTGCACCCATTCCTTTTGTTCGGTTTCGCTGCAGTCTCTCATTTGATTTGCTTGCGGAGAGCAAGAGATTGTAAGGATGTGTGAAAAGAGTAAATGTCTTGAAACTGGTTTTAAATGCACCCATGCAACCCTTTATTAGGAACTCTTCACACAAAATGTATGCGCATGAACCACTTCAAGGCCCATTTCCAATAACGCGTGAGATGCGTTTCGTAAATTGACGCAAATATTCAAAACATGAAGACATACCTAACTGGTTCCAACGAACAGCATGCGTGTGCACGCAGCGTAAAATATTCGAAAAATTGAATATTTCATGCGCGTGAAGCTTTGACAGCGAAACAGCTGTTCAGTTTTACAAAGGAAAAATTAAAAAAGGTTAGTAGAATTTGAGAGAAACTTAAAAAATTTATTACAGGCATTTAAGACGTGCTCCACACTCACGACACATCTGCAGCGGCATGCCGGAGTGCCTGACTATATGGGCGAGGAGTCCAAAAATGCATTTAAGAACAGTCGGTGGTGCAAATGGTCACTGGCATATAAGACGTGCTTCCCACTCACAACATATCTGCAGCGGTATGCCGGAGTATATATGGACTATATGGGCGAGTCCAAAAATGCATATAAGAAAAGGCGGTGGTGCAAATGGTCACAGGCATTTAAGACGCGCTCCACACTCATGATATATCTGCAGCGGAATGCCGGAGTGCCTAACTATATGGGTGAGTTCCAAAATGCATTTTTACAAAGAATCAGTGTGTTTTATTTTGAATTAGTTCGAAGATTATAAGCCAAAACTGCGCAATTATACTATTTTTAAAAATATCAACAGAGCTGCGCAGTTTTTGTATTTTAACTTAGCACCAATTCAAAATAAAACACACTGATGCTTTGTAAAAATGCATTTCTGAACTCGACCTATCTGTCCATACTGCATCAAAACCTTTTACGGGACCAATAGTATGCAGGAAGACACAACACAAAGCATCAGTGTATATTATTTTGAATAAACTTTTAAAACTTTTACACATTAAAATTATGCTTCGCTAAGCAGAAGACCGGCAACCATATGTTCACACACATGCTCCATTGGAAATTGCTTTTTTTCCGCAGCTTCCGCAGCGTAAAACGCAACGCATCTCACGCGTTATTGGAAATGGGCCTTCAGACAGTTAAATCACGAAAGCGCACCAATTAAGGGTTCACAGCTGAAATATACTTTTAATTCACAATAGGGCAGTTCACAATCTTATTTGCACCAGATTGCAAAATTATGCAATTGCAAAGATATGCAATCAATTGTGAACAGCTCTTTTTGGATTACTCTGCAACACTTCTTGCAAAATTAATACACAGCTGATTTAAAAAGAAAATAAAAATAAAATTACTTTGTGAAGTAATAATTTCTTAAATTTTGTTTAAATCTGCAATATTATGCCGAGAAAAAGTGAAAAAGAGGCAATAATAGACTCTTTTGGTTTCTCACACAAAATTAATTTGTCTACACTTTCCGGCCATTAGCTGATTGTTCGCTTGAGCTTGCAATCCAGTGTTGCACTTGCGTAGCATTTGTAAGCTACAGGTTTTTAGTGTTGCATTGCTGCAAGAATGTAGCAGGTGCAAATCTGTGTATTTTGTTAGTGTAGTGCAAATATATGCAATAATATTTTGCAAATGCACACATGCAAGACCATTTGCACTAGATCGTGAATTCCACTAATGATTTTTGTAATGAAGATATGTGGTGCAAAATTAAATTTTACAACCAACCGATTAGAGCCGAACGTTCATGCTGTACACAATACCTTAAAGCCCTTATCCAAATGTGCGCTTATACGTATGACAAAAACAAAATTTTCTGGGAAGTTAAAAAATAAAATTTTGGAATACGTTTCAATTGAAATGATGTGTTAAGTCTTATTCAAAAAGTTTTTAAGATGTATGCTTTTGTTTAAATGTGAAATAATTTAGAACCTATGTAAGTTCTTTCAAAAAATAGTTTCAATGAAATTTTTTAAGTAGTTCAATATCATAGACAGATTTAAAATACAAAATTTCTATTGCTTTTATTTCATAATTCAGGAATATGGCATAAGAAATAAAAAGAGTCTTATATAATAACGATATAATTTGTTAACTTTTAAACACTTTTTTATTCACATGAATTTGTCTCTATTTAAGAAATGATTAACTGGCAAGGCTTTCATTTCTTTTTCAGCCTCTTCTTTTATACATTCAACGATTGGACGTCCAGTTTCCACAGCATTAGTTAGACCATTTTTAACAGCGATCGAAGTTATGGTTTGAAGATCGGTGGCCATATCCAAAGCCGCAAATACACGTATAAAAGCACTGATAAGATCTTGCGCTACAACAGAAAAAAAAGTATTTTTTGATGTTTCTTTCTTATTTAAAGTTAGTAAGATAATAGCTTAAAAAAAAATAGCTACCATAGTCACCGAATTCTCCACTCTGATAGTCTTTGGGTAATAAATAATGATATTGTGGCCAATAACTTTTGGTTATAAAGAAAACCATATTCGAATCGGATGGTTTGAAATTTTTGTCCAAGCCCCAAATGAAATGAGATGAGTTGATGAGCCAGCATACATTTAGTACAACAAAATAACGCAGTGAAAATGTAACAAAAATGGCAGCTGCAATAGTATCACCCCAATATTCAAGCGGAGCATTAATTGGCAGTAAGACATGAAGCACAAAGAATAGAATCCAATAATATCTGAAAAATTGTTTTTTTGAAACAGATGAAACTAGCGTTTGGACAGAGCTAGTTAGCTTTGCTTACTTCTTTTGGAACATTACAATTTTGTCTTCCTCCAGATCGCTCATATCTATCTGTTTCAGCAAATCTTCCTGCTCGGTTGAGTAGCAGGTAACTTGAGCACGCACTTGCGCTGAAAAGAAGTCCCGTCCGCTATAAATTGGATCTTCTTCTTTGCGGAAGTAGTCATGATGGAGTCGATGCACTTGCACCCAATTGTATATGGAACCCTAAGGGTTAAAAGCAATCATGAAAGAAATACAATAAAATTGGAATGATTTAGAAATATAAAATGGGTTTTTTTATCACACAAGTTACTATTTATAAAATAGCTACATTAAGAGCATAATAATAAAACTGTAATCGTAACGCTGTGGCATATATTTAATTATCAAAAATTATAAATACCAGATTACGCCATCAGAGGCAGAAAAAGTGACATTGTTGTGCTCGAAATCTGCGATATCTATCGTGACGTAGATAGGAAAAGACAGTTTCCCTTACTGATTTTTTGTTTATGCAAGAAGGCTATGAAATACAGTTCTGTGCGAGTTGGAAATTGATTGAGTACAATTTAATGGTAAATTTAATTCTTTTTAAGGTTTTTAACTCTTATTTATATAATTTTCCCGTTTTATCCCATTTCACTTTTGCAATTAACGTTTGCTTTTAAATCAGTCTGGTCTTCTGGTAAAAGTGTTCAAATCGAACAGAACATAAGACAAACATAAACGAACAGACCTGTGATAAAAGCTGATGATTGCCTGAGTAAAATAAGGTCGTATCTTACATTTCACAGGTTTTATGAAATTGCTTTCAAAGTTTAGAATTGAATTATTCAATAATTTGAAGGGAAATTTTATTCTAACTTGGAAATATTGTAAAAATTACAAAACACTACTAGTTTACAAATTTTTTACTTTACATTTTTTATTATAAAATAAAATACAGAGGGTTTCTTTTAATAAAATTTTCACGTATGTGAAACCTAATAGGGCAGTTCACGATCTTGTTGCAAATACAAAATAAACAGCTTTTACAAAAATAAAAAGCATATGTTGCAAAAGCTTTTCAATGCTTTTTGTTTTTGTAAAAGCTATTTATTTTGCATTTGCAACGATGCAACAAGATCGTGAACTGCCCTAATATTTTATATGACTCAAAAAATGTGCAAAAAATTTTAATTTTTAAAATGGTGAAATTTTTTACATGTAGTAAATTTTAAGAAAATCCCCTTATTATGACATCACAATTGTCGCAATATCTCGAAAACTATAAATTTTCTCAGTACAACGTATTTTTGTATGAAAAGTTATTGATTAGTAAAAATTACGGTAAGCGAAAGCTTTTTCGAAAATATTTGGTACAAAGAGTGGAAGTACAAAAATTTTTCGTGAAAACTATAAATTATTCCTGTTGTAAAAGACTCATATGAAACCAATTATATGCTAGAAGTGGGTTTGTATATTTGCTCATTGTTGGCATTATTTTTTCTGTAAAGGGCGCATATTAAAAAATGACTTGCAAAGGGGCAATCAAGGGGCAATTAGTGTTTTTTAGGAGAAAATTATTCGCTTTTGTTGGAAATGTTTCTAATAAAAAAACTGCTCTTATACTAATGATGAAATCTCTAAATCAGATATCCAACCCACCCGATATTCGGGGGGACATCACTAGTAAATTTTTGTTAGTACACGAAACTTGAGGTCAAGTAAAGATAGACTACGTATTCATTTTTTATTTACAACGTCAGGATTTTGTGAAGGACTTTAAATATAATTTATCAGCTCAATTATTGGTTGAAAATAGCCTTTTAAACTTTAATCCTTACATAGTCATTAAGATTCCTAGCGAACTTCTGTGAAAAATACTTTCTGAGGGCTGAAGTGTGACTATAAGTTGAATCACAGAAAGCATTTAAGTTTTTCGCAAATTTTTAACTCATTTTTTTAATATGCCCATTTTTTCTACAAACAATTCTAAAAAAAGTTTCAATTTAAAAGTAATTTGATTAAATAAATAATAAAATAAATTTTATTTGAATTCAGTTCAGTAAAACAAAAAATGAATAAGGAACAATTGAGATCATACAATGGGTATTATTAAAAGATACAATTTTTTTAATTCATTGATAAATATTTTTAAAAATGAATTGAAGGTATACTTTAAAATTTGTTAAATCTCTATAAAAATAATCCATAAGATAAGGCTTCAGATTCATAGATTTTATAATTTTTATGTGAAATGATATAAAAATAAAAACATGTAGTTTTTTTGTAATATCAGAGGTTTTCGTGAAACCTTCACCATTTCAAAGCTGTCAACATTTTTGGTGACCACCATCACCATTTCAAAGCTGTCAACATTTTTCAATGCACACAAGTGCACAACTGCTCAAGTCCTCAAGTCCTCAAGTTGAAGGTAATAGTAGCACTTGTGCAGATTTTTGACGTACGTACAATTTGTTTTTGTAAAGTGCACAAGTCCTCAACTGCACAGGCAAGTGCACTGAATCGTGAACACCCCTATTATTTCAGGCCAACTTTACCTGTTTGACTGGTTGTTGCATTGACTATATTAGAAGTTTTCGTATTTCAGGTTCTTGCATTGACTAATTAGGAACATTCTTTATTTCAGAGATGCATAAAGGTCGAAAATCGTTGTTCGGAACAGCGCTGCCAGATTAACGTTAAAGACATTATTTTGACGTATTTTAAGCTAACATGGAAATATTTATGTCGGGGATAAAAAAATTTTGTTAGCAAGTGAATGTTTAAAGTTGAAATAAATCGTGACTATTTTATTTATTAACTAGTAGTCCCGAGCAGACGTTGTCCTAAGAATATTCATACCAATCGGAAAATACAGTTTTATATACCTGAACTGGCCTAATTGTAGTGTGACCACGCCCATTTTTAGTTCAATTTCCGAAAACAGCCATATAAACTACATTACAAATTTTAGTGTAATACGAGCAAAACCGTCTGAAATATAGCATTTTTATTGGTTTTAGGGCGTTAAAAAGGGGTGTGACAAACATTTTTCCCTAAACCATCTCGTACTCGAAATAAAGCGACTGCCAAAATTGCAGCTCAAATTTTTTTCGAGCTTTTACCTGGCGCACGCTGTTTTACTGCACGCTTATCCTTTGAAAATGGGGCTTAAACATAGTTCGACCACGCCCATTTTTAATAAAGTTGCCGCCAGTAGCCATACGAACTAAATTACCAAATTTTTGTGTAATACGACTCAAACCGTCTGAAATATATCACTTTTATTGATTTGTGGGTGGAAAAATAGGGTAAGCAACTTTTGTGTTTTTTTTTATTTGAGATATTAACCTTGATAACATATGTTGTGAATTTAGAGGCCTTAGGTGTTACCGTTATTGAGATCTTAAGAGACACCGATTTTTGTATGGGCGGTAAATGAAGGCGTGGCAATATTTTTGTATATAATGACCACTATATACACACCAAGTTTCATTATAAAAACATGCACAACTTAGGAATTGTAATGCTTTCTGTAAAGTGAGTTTAGTAATGGTTCGAAATATTGCATTTTTATTGATTTGTGGGCGGTAATAGGGGGTGTGGAAATGTCTTTTTTATTATTCGAGATATTAGTCTTGACAACAAATGTTATAAGTTTGATGCCCTTAGGTGTTACCGTTCCTGAGATCTTAACGCATACCAACCCTCACGAACGATTTTATATGTATAGATAGATAGATTTTGGAACTATGCATATATATATTATTAAAAAAAAAATGTTAGCTTACCTGACCAGCTAGTGTTTGGCAAAGCATTAAGAAGAGCCGCAATGGAGCATTCGCTGTATACGTTTTATGTGCCCAAAGTCTGTGGGCACCAGCTGTAGCACCCAAAATACCCAAAAACGTCAAAGTAAAAGCTATATTCGGAAAATAAATGTAAATATAACAAGAAATTTCTATATGTTCAACACATATAAAACTTACTAAATAGTACAGTTAAAAATGAACAACTTGTGAACATTACAAATATTCCATAAAGCCCCAAGATGTTCAAATGTATATAGAACAATACCGAGGGCCAGCTGACTTCCCTTTTAATGCGCTTCACATCTTCAGTTTTAGTCTCTGTCTCTTGCGTTGTTCCGCTGCTTTGTTTTTCTGCCTCCATGTTGGTTACTGAAGGTGCTGGCTGTAATTGAAAATACTTATAATGAATTATGGTAATTACTTTTTTTTTTGCTTAGACTGAACCAACGCTCAGGGGATGCCCCCTTTAAATGTGTAAGCATTGTGTTGATTCGGAAGATGGATGATTGTTAGTTGGAGATTAGACAGATGGAGAAGTGTCGGTGAAGATTTGTTTTAAATTTGCACAACTTAAAACTGATGGGAAACACGCTCGCAGGGAGACTTTTCCATAACTTTGATGTGTGACTAAAAAACAAATTACATTACGAAAGAGGTAATAGTAAAGGGGTGGGCTTGGACAGCTGACCGAGTGGTTCCGGTGAAATACAATAGCTGCTGGCGTCAGGCCATGCATCTCCCGTGAATACTTCCCATGGTAGCACCTATACAGAAGGCTGAGGCAACCAACATTACGTCGATGAAATATTTTCATCCCCAATCAAATATATCGCACGACATTGAATTCGACCCAGAAGCTCCAAATAACATCTTGAAGCCCCTGCCCAAATGTGCGAATTGTACTCCTTTTTCAAGTTCAATTAAAAACAAAAGTTTTTTGCAAAACAATGTTTTAAAATATACTTTCACAGTAAACATTTACAGTTTAAAAACATTTGCTTAAAAAAAATTTAAAACAAAAACTTTAGAATTGAAAACAAATATTTTAAAACATAATTGATCTAAACCGCCATTTTTTCAATTCCATTTTTTTAATTTTTTCGAGTTTTCAACGTCATATTCGTAGTTATTGACCCCCGGAACCCCCTCGAATACCATATTTTAACTTCATTCGATGAAGTTTGGGCTTATTGCAGCTTAAAATATTTAAATATTTTAAACATTAAAGTAATAAATTAGTTTTTATTTCATCTAATGTTAATTATTTGTAAAACCAATTTAAAAAATATTTTCACACAATCAAATGTAAAATCGGGGTTTTTCTCAGCTTGGACTCAATTATCTGGCAATTATTGTCAAAGACTCTACTGAACATAATTTTTCAATGCAAACTTAGATAGTATTTTTTGTTATTGTAAAGAAATAATAAGAGAAAATTATAAAAAAATAAATGAGTTTTTAGTTGAAAAATTAATACGCTTATTTTAAATTGTTTGTTTAATAACAATTATATTTAATAAGTTTAATAATTAATAATATTGTTTTGTAAAAACGCAAAAGCGTTAAATTTCTATTTGAAATTTTTTGTTTAATTTTAAAGTATGTCTTTATTCTTTATGTTATTTTTTTCAAATAACTTTAAAAAAATATTATTATAAAATAAAATATATAATAATATATATAATATAAAAAATATATAAAATAATTGCATCTTCTTCTCGATAGGTGGCATAAAAAATCACCGATTTATCGAAATAAATTGAAGTATATGTAATAAGGATACTTGTAGCTACAACCTTTACTAGAGTTATTAAGTTTGGCCCAATAGGGAAAATTTAGCACGACTTTTTAAAAATGCTGTAATTTTCAACGCTTTTGACCCCTGTAGCGGGGGAAAATTGTAACCAAACCTTAGAATACTAGATAAGGTTGTCGTTATATTATTAACTAGCTGATATACCCGGTGTTACTCGAGAGTCACTTATATAAACATTTTAACATACACTTCTCGATTAAATGTTTTTTAAAATCGGGAATTTTGAGAAACATGTTGAATTTTATTTGAATTTTATTTTATTTAATTTTATTTATCTACCGTTAGAAAGGTAATTGAACGAACATTAATCCAAAAAAGTTTAGGAAAATTTTTGTTGTTGGTGGTTCCATCTCTTGCGGTGAGCTAATTAAATTCAAAGGGGTACGAAAAACACATTTTAAAAATTAAAAAGAATTTTTATATTTACTTAGTCTTAAAGCAAGCACAATAACCTTTTCAACAAAATAAAAATTATGGTGGGACTCAATGCGTCCTTGAGATATGGACATTTTAACGTCTAAACAAAGTTTAATATTAAAAAACATATTGAACTTTTTAACAAAAAAAATTTTAATGAAATATATTAAAAACAGCGGAGTTATTGGCATTAAAAGTAAAAACTTTGATTTTCATATAATTTTTTTCTCATTATTAGCTATCAATGTTTTATGAAAATTCGTTGTGCTAAAAATGATTGTATCTACTAAAATTTCTATTAGCTGAGTTTTTTCATTGGAGATCAGGATTATATAATCGCATTTGCAAGCAAATCAAAAACAACAAAAAGTCCAGCAAGTGAGCTAGACATTTAAATTAATACAATTCTATGTTTTTATGTGTTAATGACGCTAGATGCCGCTGCGACTGAAAAAACTGGCAGTACTGCATTATTTTACTTTTTAAAAGTTTGGTAGGGCGGGGGGTGGGGAGGCAAAAAATAAGTAGATCCACTATAAAGAAGATTTTATATAACCCAAAATAATCGTAATTACTTCAGACACACAACTGCATTCTTAGAGATAAATGGGGACGTTCAAACTGTATAGCGAATTCTGACACAAAACTAAGTTTTATTAATAGTCTGGTATGAAAAAATAGATTTTTAGCCATAACTTTTGATTGGAAAGAGATATTGGGGTAATTTTTTCACATAAATTATTTTTGAGACTTGACTTTTTTGTAAAAAATATAAAAACAACATTTTGGAATAAATAAATTTCGCGAAAAAAATCAAAACCCTTGTTGTTTTGATGACAAAAACAGTAAAATAATTTTTGCGCTTAGCTGGAAGAATTTTTGCAAATAAATGCTATGTCATATGAAAGGTAGTCCGATTTGCTGTTTTTAATTGATTTCATTTTTACAACAACAACAATTTTTGAGTCATTTTTTGAGTAAAAAGTCAATATTTTGGACCTTTTTTGGCATACTCATAAAACATATATACACTGACTTAACGGTAGAGTTCAACCTATTTTTGTGAAGTGATTTTATTGAACTTTCGAACAAAAAAAATTTGAATGAAATATATTAATAGACAGCGGAGATATTTGCATTGAAAAACCAAACTTTGATTTTCATGTCGTTTTTTTTCTCATTCTTAGGTAACGATGTTTTATGAAAAAGTCGTTGTACTGAAAATTTCTCCAATTTTGAAGATATGTGAGTGTTTTTGATGTCAAAATAACAAAACATTTTTAAAATTATATATACAAAAATCTCCGATACTAAAAAGTTTTATAATAACAAAATTACCGTTAGTTGAAAAATTTCAGAGGGGGCGTGGCAAAAACTAAGTATGTAACATTTTAAGTTGGGATAAGCTTAATATGTGTACCTAGTTTGAGCAAAATCCGTTGAGCCGTTTAGATTTGTATAAAGGCCAAACAAACAAACAAACAAACAGAAAATGAGTTTTATTACTATAGATATGCACTTTGATTTTTTTTACGATTATATCTTGATCCGGATATCCGGACCAAAATATCTTGACACCAGCTGAAAAGGAATACTTGTACTGTGAAAAAAGAACTTTGAAAACAAAAATTTTATTTTACTTACGTAAAAAATTTGTTAAGTTTCTTTGTTCTGCAGCCTTTTTACAATATATATCAACACTAGTTGAATTCATTGAAAACGATTTTACACCATAACTTCTGAACCCTTCAAGAACACACTTTTATTTCAAATCTTTGTAAAGTTAATGAACGTAAAAAAATGAAAATAATGAAAATAAAAAAAAAAATTATAGCGCCTGTTGCTGGCATGGTATTAAACTTTGAAGTTAATAATGGATCGTGTACTGCAATTTTGTAAAAAGTTTAATATTTTTCCCTCAAAATAAAATTTCCAATGTTATTACGCAAACGCAAATTTTGTCCAGCGTAAGGCTTTTTAAGTACAAGTCCAATCTTAATAAATTTAGTACGGTTTGGTAAGTTAGACCTGCAGATGTGCAAACTGGACTTTTTATTTCTTAAAAATTTATATTTTTTAAGTTATAGCGAGTTAAAGTTTGCATATAACTGTTGTTATGTTGTTTTTTCTCTTCTTCAGCATGTGTCTAAAAATATGTGAGGTATTTAGCGCCACAAATGGCACAATATTCTACAAGAGTGTTATGCTGCTGTCTTGCTGATGACATCGATATCATTGGCCATAATACGTTTCAGATAGTGCTCCAGATAGTTCACAACGTTGAAGTTTATTACGCTCTCCATAACTTTGGAAAGCGTAGAGCATATCGCAATGGGTCGGTAGTTTGCAGGATTCGTGGCATCACTCTGTTTTGGTACCGGCTGGACATTTGCCACCCTCCAACAAGATAGAAATACTCCTGTCCTGTAGGAGTCGTTTAAAAGGTTACGCAAAGGCCAAGCCAGTTAAGTTTTTTTGTTAGAACGCCAATTCTGAAAGGCTTTCTCTTTGGTGACTGCAATCCTGCAAGTCTCATTAAACCATGATTGATATTTTGGTTTAATGCTTCTTATCCTATTGGGCCTTATTAGACCCTTATAGCAATAAAATAATTTCTTGTACCATGACCGTCACGGCATTCAGATATTTATCAGTGAAACATAATTTTCTATTGAAATTGCGATAAAATTGTTTAACGCAGTCCAATTCGCCTTTCCATAAAACCATGCAGTCCTCTTCTGGGCCTTAGGAGTAGAGGTGCAGGGATTAGAATATGGAAAAACAGCGGAGATGGTACAATGGTTCGAGTTACCAAGAAGTGCGTTGACACTCACATCATATTTTTCATAATGCGAAGTCAGAAAAAGGTCAAGGATATTATGGTTATGTCAAACGTGTCAAATGTAAGCGTCAAACGTCTAACAAGCTTTATTAAGAGCTCAATGTGGTTCCACTCGGACTGAAGGCCAAGTGTGCAGCGGTATCACAACGGACCTCACTGGTCTAAGTGAGCTGTGGTACGTGCGTTTTGGTTTTAAGCACGTACAGCGGCTGCCGCCTCAACCTAACCTAACCTAACCTATGGTTATGTAAGGGAAAAAGTGGGTTCCTTCACTAGTTGAATCAATTGGTTCGATTCAGCAAAAAACTCAACATATTGCCCAACAGGTGCCAATGGGCCCGAAGTTTGTTAGTTAGTTTAAACTCTGCCCTTTTTATTTTTTCCTTAGGAATACTTCATTCTTGAATATTTATGAACGACAAGCAACGGAGAACGGAAATCAATGAAAGTGATAACTTGATCACCGATCTTTTGGTACGAGCTAAAGAATAATTTTACTTTGAACTTTTGTGAAAATAACGAAACACGTTCTGATCGATAACCTATAAGCAGCGCTTTGTTTCAGATTTTTGTCATAAGAAAGTTATTTTCAAGCATATCCACGCCTGTTAAGCTAAAGGCTTTCTAACACATGGGCTGAAAAGTCTTTGGCCTAACACAGAGATCAGAGATTAGGCATCGTAAATTAAAATCCGTATGCTATTCATATCGTCGCTGCGCCAACAAAAACAGCTATGTGTTTTTCAGTAACTTTTCAGGAGGTGAAAAAAACTGTTTCCTTGTGTCCAAGGACATTATTTTTCAAATTTCTTTTTTGGATACTATTATATTAAAAATATGTTATTGATTTGTTGCAAAAAAAAGAATTTTTTTTGCACATTACGACGTGGTAAACATTTACGCTGTTTTAAAGCACATAGCTGTTTTTATACATGATTTCAATTCTCTTTTGGTGGTATGGAAACGATTGCAATTTGTACAGAATACTGCCGTTTGGCCTAGATGAAATGTGGAGAAGTTGAGGACTCGATTAGTTAACTGGTCGTTGCTCCTGTTACACCCCGTGCCAAAAAACCCCGCTCCTAGAAATATTTTTAGAAGTGCTTAAATTCTACTTAAATTGGGTTTTATATAAAAAAATTTTATAATGATGTGTTACTGAGCATCTTGTCTCCAATCTTGCTAAAAAAAGTGAAAATCTGTGGCAAATGGTAATAAATAGGTTGCTTTCTTTAAAAAATAATATTTTAAACAAAGGTTTTGATCAATAAATGTCTAAAGAACTGTTCATGTATAACATTTTGCAATTTTTTTTTTAATGCAGATATGTTTTTGAACTCACAAGCATTACCGAAGGATACTTTTTAATTCAAAATGGTGGTCCATTATTGTTACCAATGAAAAATTGTTCGAAACACATTTCTTGGGTTTTTAAACAAAAGAATAATGCGTTGGCACACATTGCCAGAGTTGTGAACTATTTTATTGGTCAGCATAAAACCTGAATCAAGTGAGTTTTATCCAAATTTCCAGATCCATTGAGATCCATATATCCCAGATCCATATATTTGCAAACATAGGTACATATTTTTATAAATTAAACAAAATTGTATAACACAGTAATTTGCATAAAATTGTGAAAAGAAGTATTAAATGTATATTAAGGCCGTGTGCGAATTGATCTTAATGCGACCTAAACTAAATTGGGTCGATAAGGCAGTGCTTCCTAAATAATTTAGGAAATTCTCGAGCTACCTAAATGATTCCTAAATTAGGAAGCACTGCCTTATCGACACTGTTTAGTTTAGGTCGCATTTAGATCAATTCGCACCCAGCCTAAATATTTAATTTAATATCCAAACATTATATTTTTACGCAATTTTTTTTTTTTTTTTTTTTTTTTTTAAAAGATCAAAGAACCAAGGCATGCGCCTTATACAAACAAGGTTTGGTCTTTGACCTGAAAGGAAAGGGATAGATTATTTAGAGAAATTAATTTTAACTATACGTGAATTATTGATAAGGCGAAACAACCGCGAAAGACAATTTGAATTGCTTTTTAACCAACCGAAGCTAGTGTTATGCCTTAACCTCGGCAAGCATTTCAAGCCCTTAGTTGTTCCATTCCTTCACATTTTCCACAATTTAGTTGTGGATTTTTAGTTTTCCATAATTCTTAAATGTAGGACAAAGAAAGAACAAAGAAAGTGAAAAGAACCATGCCCGAGCCCGGATTTGAACCAGGGACCTTTGGGTTGAGAGTCTAGCGCACTCTCCACTAGACTACAAAGGCCGACAATAGTCTTAATTTACGATTTTTGAAAATATTTTCCCTCTGTGATATTTTACCACCTGCAGTCGGGTTTTTTTCAATTTCCAGTTTTTTTATAGAGAGTAGCATTGCATTCTTCCATATTTAGTGCCGTTTTCTCAATGTCCGGTTAGCAAAGCTCTTAACCGGGAGTTAGCTAACCGTACGATAACTAAAAAAACAATTTCGTTTTCACCAAGTGTCGGTTAAGTAACTGTCGGTTAAGTCATTAATTGTGAATTTTTTGATTTGAAAGTTGTAAATATCTAACAAGGATTAATTAATAAATAATTTAAAAACGCAACAGAGTGCTGAAGTGCATTACTCTTCCACGTAATCACGCCTATGCGCATATGTCCCTTTTATATTTTGGATCGAATTCAAGTAAGAAAAAAACGAAATCCTCGAAATTCTATCCATTTTTAATTATAAAGTATATAATTCTTTTTTACGCTACACAGCTGTTCTTCCGATTAGCAACTAACCGGAACCTCAACTTGCCGTTAACTTAACCGGCACTTAAGACCTAACCGAACATTGAGAAAATGCTTTTTTGCTAACCGCCAGTTAAAGTTCTGATTAGTGCTTAACCAGACATTGAGAAAACGGCCCTTAGACTATAAAACAGATATCTTTTGAGATAGTGACTATTTTAAACTGAACATTTTTTACCTTTGTTAATGGTCAAATTTTACATGCGAACACACGTCTTTTTTTCGCCTGCGATCAAAAACAGTTATAAGCAAGTAAGCGTATACCCGTTTTTTTCAGAGTATTTCTAGTACTGCGAGCACATAGCTGTTTTTGATCACTTCTAAACCAAAAGAGATACAAAAAAACGGTGAATGCAGAAATGTGGGCAATAGATAGTGTCAATAAAATATGCAATAAAAAAAATTCGATAAAAAACACATAGCCGTTTTTGTTGGCGCAGCGACGATATAGTTATTATAAACCTTAACTAGATTAGTGTACAAATTTCCTAACTTCTTAACAACGCGTTCTCAAGTTATTGCCCCCAAAGTGACGCTACCGCCGTGTTTATTGCTTACTATAATAAGTGAATATCGTGTTTTGATATACCATTATTAAATTTGATGTGACGTCACATAGCCTATAACCAGCAGACGACCAAGACGACAAAAACTTAACTTGAAAATGAAATGAAATAAAAACTTTTAATTAAGCACCGATTACATATACACTGGCGAGCAGAACTGAGTGCATGTTGAGCTTATTTTTACATAAAGTGTCATAAAATGGTAAATAATAAAGCAAATTTTATTAAACTTCCAGCAAATATTTTTTATTCTATTAGCAAAAAAATGTGATATAAAATATTACAATAACACAACAAAAACAAAAAAATTTAAAACAAAAACTTATGGCAACACTATTCACTCAGTTTTGCACGTTTTGAATAAGTGAAAACAAATTAGGCTGCACTCTTCTGAGGAATTCCAAATTTACCGTTATATGTGGCTTGCAGCTAGTCATCTTATTTCAGTTTTTAGTCTTGTTTGTTTGTTATCATATATAGTTACATCTATTGCTTTTTTGTCAGTAATTGCACTTTTTCATCATAATATAAACAAAAAAATGAGGAAAATCAACATAGACACCGAAAATAATATAATTACTTTAACAAAAAGTGGACACTCATCCAGAGTAATTGCTGCGAAATTAAAAGTGAGTCAACGCACCGTGATTGCTGTTCAGAAACGACGGAATGTAGCTTCTATGCCGAATACTGGAGGTCGTCCCAGATTATTAAACGATTCAGACGCGCGATTAATGGTAAGAGAAATGAAAAAAAATGCTTTGAAAACACCCAAGTAAGCCGCTGGTGATATAAGCAAGCACGTAAGTGAATGGACTGCTCGTAGAGCGCTTCACAGAATCGGTTTGGTGGCAGCAGTCAAAAAGAAAAAACCAGCTCTATCTGACAAAAATATAAAAGCGCGTCTGAAATTTTGCAAAGAGCATGAGCATTGGACGATAGAGGATTGGAAACGAGTAATTTGGTCCGATGAGACAAAAATTAACCGGTTCCAATCTGATGGAAAGGAATATTTCTGGAGCAGACCTCATGAAGCTATTCAGAAGCATCATGTGAAACAAACTGTCAAACATGGCGGAGGTAGCTTGATGGTTTGGGGTTGTTTCACTTGGTGGCATTTGGGACCGCTTGTAAGAATAAATGGAATAATGAAGAAAGAGGACTACCTCCAAATTCTTCAAACCCATTTACCCGATTTTGTGGACCACAGCGCGTATCCCGAGGAAGAAGTCACTTTCCAACAGGACGGAGATCCCAAACACACGGCGAAGATTGTCCAAAATTGGTTGTCTGTGCAAAAATTTCAAACGATGAAATGGCATTCGCAAAGTCCAGACCTCAACCCAATAGAAAATTTGTGGTCTATATTGAAGAGGCGGTTGGGACAACACAATAGAGCGCCTACCAACATAGAGGAGCTTTGGAACCGTGTCAAGATGGAATGGAAAAATATTCCAAGTGAATTTAAAGAAAACTTGGTGGAGAGTATGCCGAGACGTATGGCAAGTGTTATAAAAAACAAGGGATTGTGGATACCGTACTAAAAGTAATAATTTATTGTTGGACCAGAGAAACGTGCAAAACTGAGTTTATTGAATTATCTTATGTTTTTGTATTTAATTTTTTTATTTTTGTTCTGTTATCATTATATGAATTTAGCATTTTTTCTCCTTACAGAATAAAGAATATTTGCTAAAAGTTTTATAATATTTGCTTTATTATTTATCAACTTATGCCACTGTAAGTAGAAATTTGCTGAACATGCACTCACTTTTGCTCGCCAGGTATAGCGTTAATATCAACAAAAAATGTGAGATCTAAAACATAATTTTGAATAAAATTTAAAGTTAAAATTGCATATGGGAAAAAGTTAAAACATTAACAATTTTGTAAAATTGAATCAAAAGTAATAACTGTGATTTATTACAAATATAAATAATAAGACAAACAAAAAACCAAAATACGGGGAAAATTAAAAGAATAAGATTATAAGGAGATTAAAGGAGAGAAAAAAAGAAAACGAAAAAGAATAGCTTAAGTTAAAGTAAAGACAAATAATCTGATAGCTTAGATTTAACCCTGGATAACCAATCATATTTCTTATACGTTATAACCAATGTTAGTCGATTCGACCAACACGCTCCAAAACTCCTTTTAGAGGAGCTGTTAGTACATAAAATACATTAAAAGCTGTTGAAAATTTAAAAACTATGTATATTTTACTCGAAATCAAGAAACATTAATATTGGACTTTTTTTGTTTTTTTTGTTTTTTACATATTTTCATAAGCTACTTATTTTATCAGTTCGAGATGTACCACATAAGATTACTGAAAAAAAAAGTAGTAAATAAACATAAAAAACTTAAAAGGCTCTTCTATCATTATACGAAGAAAGCATTATTTATTATTATTAAAATAAAAAAGTTAAAAGCAATTGTTTAGCACAGAGACACAATTCGCTGCACCACTATAAAAAACTTATAACCAAATCACTATATTCCTTCAACAAAGGAATTAACTTCGACTGAACCGAATTTAAAATACCCCCACATCCGTATTTTGGTATATGCGAAGTTGTCAATGTTGTATAATGTTTTTGCCTCTTTTAGGGGGCGTGGTTTTTATCCAAATATTCAAAATTTTAAACTCAGAGTTCATCCTAATTATCAAAGCTATACATAAGATTAAATATCAAGCTTAAACCATAATTTATTTTTAATTTATTAAGGTTTTGTATTATAATGACGCCACTTTGTGTGTGAGGTCATTGGGCGTGCTTTTCATACAATTTTGACAAATTCCAAATATGTGGCAAAAATTTCACTCCAAAGCTAATGTGCAAAATTCTAAGTTCATATATTTATTTTTGTGGCATTTTTAGAGATACCGTTTTAATAAAGTCACTTCTTATGGGAGGTAGGCGTGGTGTTCATCCGATTTTCTCATTCCCGAATTTTATCTTCGTTTTTTTAATATAAGCAGATATCTTTTATTTCACATATCAAAACTGTGGCTGTAATCGTGTCGACAGACAGACAGATGGATAGACGGAAAGACGGACATGGCTTTATCGACTCAGGAGGTGATGCTTATAAAAAAAATATCTCCTTATAAGCGTTACGAACGGAGTAAAAAAGTTAATATACCCTTTACGCAATACGCGTGGGGTATAAAAAGTTACGTTAAAGCCAATGTTAGTCGCTTCGACTAACACTACATTTATAAAAAGATTCACCCCATCCAATTAAAAAGGCAAATACATCCGCACACTACGAGAGCAGCTTAACAACTAATGTGGTTACTACGATATGGATAGAGAACACGATCGGATGAGAGAAAAAAAAGGCTGTAAGCAAAAAATTGAGCAGTGTTAGTTGAAACGACTAACATTGGTTGGTTATCCAGGGTTAAACAAGGTTGCATTGCAAATACGCTGTAATGAGAATGGAAGCGAGTTCCAAAGACGTATTGAATTAACAAGGTACTGCCGTTCTGATACCAAGCAGTCGTGTCTCGGTTGAACTAAGTTGTTACCGCGCTGAGATCTTAAAAATTTTCGTTTTTCATATAAATAAAGAGGTTGCTTAGTAAAAATGATTTTTTGCAAGAAGACTAACGCTTTCATGTTCAGGACATGGTCAAAAGTCAAACCGAATATTGGTTTTGCATACTGTGATATGTGGTCAGTTCGTTTAAGTCCGAAGACATAACGAGCGATGTTGTTATTAGCAATGTTCAGCTTGAGCTTACTTGGAGAGTCACAGTATGCGAAAATTTCAGATCCATACAGTACGGTGGGAACGAGATACGTTTTTGCCAGTAGCATTCAAATGTAAAAGGGGGTGAAATATTTTGTAGCCTACAGGCTGCGATACCGATTCTTCCTACTGCGATATTGACATGATTTGTCCAATCCAAGGTACTGTTGAAAGTAATGCCCAGATTTTTTTGCCGATTTCACGACCTCAATACATGATTGAAGTGAAATTTTGTTTCCTGGCTATAACTAAACATTTTGGCTTGTTTGGATTGAGGCAGTAGCCCAATAATGAATTTTACTCAAATTTTCATTCAAACTTGCGACACACGAGCGAACATAAGACTCGCGACAGCTGGTATACAATTTCACATCATCAGCGTACATTTGTATGCCACAACGGTGCAGAACAGAGGGTAAGTCATTTATATAAACTGACAATAAAAGCGGACCCATTATAGAACCCTAAGGTACTCCACGGTTCACACTTAAAAAACTTGAGGTCGCGCAGCCGATATTCTCTGCTTGTATTCTATTAGCAAGGTATGAACTCATTAGTCGAGTGGCAGTTGCGGAAAAATTAAACATGTAGGATCGACCGATGTAGGTGATCGACCGAAAGCTTTCGAGTCATCTAGGAGAATCAAAAAAGTAACTTCATTTCACGTCTAGTAGAGCAGTTACGCAACTGTGTTTTGGTCGGAAACCTGATTGTCTATCAGTTAAAAGTTTGTTACACAATAAATATTTGTTTGTCTGTTTGTACATAAGCGATTCAAAAACTTTCGATAAATATGGCAAAATTGCTATAGGGCTGTAATCGTTTCCAGTTTTAGGAATGGGAATTATTTTGGCTTTTTTTCCAATAGCGGGGAATTCTGATTTAGGCCCTTATTATGAGCTGCGTTCGATCTTAGACTGTAGTCGAAACGCCTGATCGACCGAATTTGCATTTGGTATTATAACGTGCTTTCGACAAAGAGTAGCGCTATTGTGAATTTCGTTCATATTGTTTGTTTGCGGTAGTATATTTCTATCAGGTCATGGTTGTGTTATTTCAACTAAATACGATTGGTTTGAAAGTTGATTGCAAAAAATAAGAAAAAAAAAGTTATGACTATGACGAAAATAATTTCCATACGATTCGACGCTTCGTCAGGAGAGGATGAAAGCTTGACGGAACTGGCTAGAAGTAGAAAACTGTTGAGCAATGCTTTTTTTAGCTAATCTTAAGCCACTTTGCTGTTGTTCTAACTGGTGGCCCTAAGCAATTTAATTCTGGCATGAGTTCTTCCCATTTCTTTTTCGCCTGAACTTTGGAACAAATATCCTTTGCAGTCAAAGTTTGCCTCCATTAATGAGACCAGTTTTTCTAACTGCGATTTGTTGCTTAGATCTGCATAAAATTTACAAAAATAGTTCAATATTAGTTTTTAGTCTTTAAAAAGGAAAATACAATCACAAAATACTTAAATTTCTAACAATTTTTGCTCAGCATGCATCGCATCGAAAGCAAAATTCTATTCGACTGAAATTTCGATGAGCAACGAACATTTCGATAGGGTTGCACTGCTCATAATAAGAATTAAACGTTCGATACTCGTTGTTCGATAACCAGCGAAGATCGAACGTCGAAAGCAACTCATAATAAGGGCCTTAGTTATTATTGTGTTAAAAATGTGTTAAATAAATGGTAGCAGTACGGGAAGAAGTTCTTTGAAAAACTTTGGATGAATTCTATCGAAACCAACGGCATTAGATTTGATTTCTAAGCAACTTCGCACTATCTCGGCATCTTCAACGCGTTGGAAGCTAAAAGAGGAGTTTCAGCTATTTGTTCTTTGAAGGTAACGGTTGAAGTTACCATTTGGCATCGGCATGGGATTATTAATAAATTTATTATTTAGATCCTCAACATTTACGATGGTATCAATTGGCGGAGAAGTTAAACCAACTCCGATTTGCCGAATTATGCTTCAGTTCTTTTTGCAGTTTATAGCCGAACTTAATTTAGTTTCATAGTATGCAAACTTGGCAACCTTCACCGCCCTGACTACATCTTTTCTATATGTTCGGAAAATAGTATATCGTTCTGGTGTTTTAAGACGTTTCCATTTGCTGTATGCTACATCACGTTTCTTGATTAGACTTTTAATCGAACTTGAAAACCAGGGCCATTGGCGTAGCAAGCGGGGGAAAGAGGGCATTTTCCCCCCGCTTATTTAGCTAGATAAACAATTTAAAAAGAAAACTTCAAAAATTATTAAAAAAATCCGTTTTTTTACAACGATAATATTTCATTATTGTATATTTTGCTCTTCTTTCTCTCTTCATCGCATGCTTTCGGATAACCATTTTCTTTCTCTGTGTTTTCAAAAAGATAGAACAAAATGTAGAGTTTCTACTGCAATTTCAATTTTAAAAAAATACGGATACACTGAAAAAACAATTAAATTAAGTTGAAAAATTTGTTGCTTTGGTTTTGACTATGCCTGCATCAGCAGCTTCATCTGAGCGTTCTTTTAGTGCACTAAGACGACTTAAAACGTATGACACTATAACAATGACACAGAAAAGACTCACTCATGCGGCACTTATACACATTCACAAAGATAAAACCGAAGAATCGAATTCGATGGAGGTGAAAGAGTTTCCCAACGGGAAAAAACACTTCGAAAGGCCTTTTTGAGTGCTTGGAAGTCAGCTGAAAGCGCTGACTCCATGTATGTCAAACCATTGTATTTTTAACATTGCATGTCATTGGAAAAAATCACTTTAATTTAGCTTATTTTAAATTGCTTCAAAATACCTTTCATGGGATTTGGGTCAGCAGTTCGTTGCATTATTTCTTGTTTTGCCTTCCAAAGAGAGAGGGATAGAGAGAGAGAGAGAGAGCGAGATTTTTGAATTCGCCCAAAATAAGGGTTAGAAGACAAACATCGATACTGCTTCAAAAGACCTCGCTTGGAAAGCTTTGGGTCAGCAGTTCGCTTTTTATAATTGATAAATAAGCAAAAAATCTACGTTTTTCTTCAAACAATAAATACAGCAATGTTATTAATTTTGAAGGAATTCATATTTCAATATTTCAAGTTCCTAATAAAAAAAACTTTCACGTCAACTTTTTATTTTTTTTAAAAGATCAAAGAACCAAGGCATGCATGACCTTATACAAGGTGGCGCAAAAGTAACCTTGCGATGTTTTTTGGCTGTAATTTAAAAAAAATGAAAAACTTTGATTCTTCTTGTGGATTATTTTTATTTGGTCTTTTAATTTTTTTTACATCAAGTCGAGAATATGATGTCATGTAAATGGCCGCCGCCACAGTTGATTGTTATTTGAGCCCTTTTTATGGCATTTTTCATCACTTCGGCCAAAGCTTCCGGCGATAGGTCCTCACATTCTTGACGGATATTGTCTTTAAGAGCTGCAAGAGTCTGAGGCTTGTTGACATAAACCCGCGACTTCAAAAAGCCTCACAAAAAGAAGTTTGGAGTGGTCAAATCAGGCGATCTTGCTGGCCAGTGCAAATCGCCAAAACAGGAGATTAGTCGCCCGGGAAATGCATCCTTCAGCATATCGGTGGTGGCACGTGCAGTGTGTGCTGTTGCATCGTCCTGTTGGAACCACATGTTTCCCAATCCCAATTCATCAGGTTGCGGCAAAAAGAACTCGTTGATCATTGCTCTGTAGCGCTCACCATTCACAGTAACCGTTTGGCCCGCGACGTCTTCGAAGAAAAAAGGTCCGATGACTCCTCCAGCGAAAACAGCACACCATACAGTGACTTTGAGCGGGTGTAATGGCTCTTCGTGGGTTACACGCGGATTTTCAGTGCCCCAGAAGCGTAAATTTTGCTTATTTACGTACCCGCTAAGATGGAAATGGGCCTCATCACTCATGATTATTTTTGATGAAAAATCATCTTCCTCTTGGTGGTGATTAAGGATGGCTTGAGCGTATGTTAGACGCGATTGGCGGTCAGCAGCTAACAGCTGATGCACCGTCTGGACTTTGTACGGAAACATGTTCAAATCATGTACCAAAATTCGCTGTAAAGACCGTCGACCGATACCCATTTGCGTGGCACGTCGTCTGGTCGCTGTCGACGGCGCTTCCATGACATCCTTGATATTCTAGATCAATAATACTAAACACGTGCCAAAAAGTGAAACACCCTGTATCTTGAAAATTTTACAATATAGGAGGAAACTGAGTACGGAGTTGGAACGAGTGTTAAAAGAACATATAGAAATGAAAATGGACTTACCGGATCTGAAATTTGTAGACTAGTATTATTTATCCAAACATGTCTGAATATAAGGGTACTGCTATTATTTTGACCGCAACTGTAATAGTTATCCATAATAACAAGAATAATTACAACAAGTATTTTATATACAACTGTACATTGTATAATTGTATTGTAGTTAGATTTTATATACAACTGTATTTTATGTATAACAAAAATTGTATTTAACAATGTAAGTTTCACTATAATTAATTTTAATTTAATTATAAATAATTATTTGAATAAATTAAATGATAATTATCAATTTTGGTAACATTATAAGTTTGGTTAAGCGCCTGATTAAAATTATTACTAGAAATTCAAGATTGGCCCTGATAAACAGTACTTTTACTTTATAGAATAAAGTCTAAAAAGGGGCAATATACCAAATAGGCCTTTTTAAATTACAGAATCTGTGTACCTGTGTTCAGCCAAAAGGGCCAATATGCATTCTTATATTTTCTCAATAAGAATTATAAATACTTCGTACAGATTTATTTAAATTAGTTAGTTTAAACCTTAGTATTTATTTAGGTTGTCCTTTCATATATTGGAACTTCAATTTTTTGTAAAATTTCAACATGAATGAACCATCTAAATCTTAACTTTATGATTTGAATATGATTTTGTTAATATAACAAAAATGCATCATTAAGGTTACAAAACTTTTGTGTTAAAATAACAGAACTCTTTCGTTACTTTAACAAAATTATCATTTACCTAGTATATTTTTTTTTGTTAAAAATATTTAGTTTACACTGTTAAATTTAAAGAAAATTGATTAATAAATTTTGATTCCATCAAAAATGTACGATGTTACCTTATTTCGACAAATATTCCAAGTTTTCCGTTTGCATAGTATAATTAATTTTTTTTAAAATTCCAGACAGAACAGGTATAAAAAGTATATCCGCAAAACATGTGTAACCAACACAAAATCCGAAATTCACTTTTCAATAGCAAACGATAGTACTATAAAAAACTCATCTACTCCCAAAATTTCAGATCTCTAAGTAAAACTGTTCTTAAGTTATAAACATCACAAAAATCGAGTTTACATGAACTGCTTATGCAGGCAAAACTAGAAAATAGCTTCTCCTCTAAAATTTTGTTTTTGTCGGTTACACTATTTCTGCGGTTATGGCTCGATTAGGTTAGGTGTAAAGTATAAAAATTGCAAATCCTCAGTTTTCGATAAAACAAAACTTAATGCATCGATTTTGAAAAGGTCTTAACTACATCTAGACATATTTTAACAACGAAATCTCTTTAACAACGAAAAATTTTAAAAACTAAATTTGAATTGTTATACGATATCTGATAACCAAATCAGACGGTGCGTTCTCGAATTATGACAAAAAATATACGAGCATCTTTTCAAAAAACAACTTTGTAAAAAATTTTTTTGGAACTAAGTTTCTTTACGCGGTTTACGGGTGGTATGATTTGGCAATCATTACGTAACAGTCAGATTGCTGTGTGTGAGTGCGTGCGAGTATCGAGCAGACCATAAATGAAGGAGTCTCTAGATTCGTAATTCCGCATGTTTTACCGCTAGATGACGTAATTGGAGCCAACTGTTCCTATTGGCTAAAAAGAGAAAACATAGAGATGGCAACATTCAATTGGCTCCAGTGACGTCGATGTCATAATCTATGCTGTATCATTCTTGGAGCAGACTACAAACTAGCAGGCGAGTGCGCTTTATGTGTGAGATTCGAGCAGATTAACAAACGAGTAGGCGACAGGGATTATAAATTCAGTACTTTTCGCTTTTCAAAAGTACCGCAGTAATACCGAGATGATTTCAGTACTTTTTACAAAAATTTTTAAAAACAGTACTATTAAAATTAATTAAAGCATTTCAAGTAGGCTGCAATTAAAAATGGAAACTATTAACTTATGCAAGATAACATATATAAAATTATCAAATGATAACTTTACATACCTTATTCGTCGGCTAACGTTCATATCAAAATTTAATCATAATAAAATGTCGAAATAGGCTTCAAGTAAGCACCTTTTCAAGATTAATACAAACAAAATACCTTTTAAAATAAAATGGAGCGTAAAAAAAATCAAAAACATTGATATTGAAGAATTATTGGATAAAAAAATGCATGCTATAAACATAAATTTTTTTAGCAACTTATTATCAACTATTCATTACAAATTCAAAGTTCCTTGCATTAATTATAATATATCAATAATAAAAAAATGAATTATGTTTCTTATATATATTTCGTAATTTGTTAATTTTTAATCAGAAACATAAAAGTTTAAAGTTTGTTTTATTTTTTTTATGTTGAAGTAATAAAAATATATAAAACTTCAAAATGTTATTGCTTATTTTAGTACTTTAAGTACTTTTTAAAATTCGCTAAGTACCAAAACGAAATTTGGATTTATCTTTACTGGTAGGCAAGCACGCAACTCTCTGAGTGTCTCTGTTTCTGACACGAAGAAATTTCGTTACAACGAATTTGCCATTTTAATTTGTGTGTTTCATACATGAGAATCTTTATTGCATTAAAGATTTAAGATTATTAAAGCAGATGTGTGTAATACAGTGTAATCTGATGTTAGAATTTCAAAAATTGTTTTTGACACTAGGGTGGACCCTGAAAATGTGTTTTTTGTTTATACTCTTTGTATATGAGCTGGCAGTAACAAGGGGCAGCTGATTTCGAATCTGATGTTAGAATTTCAAAATGTTTTTTGACACTAGGGTGGACCATAAAAATGTGTCTTTTTGCTTTATACTCTTTATGCATGTGCTGACAGTATTAATGGGAGCGCTGTAGTGGTATTCTCAAAAATTTAAGGATAATAATTGTTATCGTTATCGGTCATTGTGCGTGCCACGTTCATAGAAAATGACAGTTTTCGCTAACTAACGATCTTATGTTGGAACTATAAAAAAAACACTAGGTTGGACCCTTAAAATGTGTTTTTGTTTAATATTCTTTGCAGATGCTCTGGTTGCTGATTTCGAATATGATGTAAGAACAGTAAAAAGTTTTTTGACACTAGGGTGGACCATACAAATGTGTTTTTTTTTTCTTTATACTCTTTGTGTATGTGCTGGCAGTATTAAGGGGAAGCTGAATTCGAATCTGATGTTAGATTTTTAAAATGTTTTTTTACACTAGGGTGGACCATTAAAATGTGTTTTTTGCTGTATACTATTTGTGTATGTGCTGGCAATATTAAGGCAGTATTTCGAATCTTATGTCATGCCCGTATGACACTACGTTTTTTTTCTGTTTTTTTAATTGTATTTTATGATGTTTTTCGAGCGAAAGAGCAGGTCACATAAGGAATCCGAAGTGGTGTAAACGACAAAGCTATCTGCTGAAAAATGAAATAAAAACAAACGAAAAACAATCTAGCCTATTAAAAACATAGTAGCCAACTCGTATTTCGTTAGGTTTTTTCAAAGTTGTCTGTATTTCGTTAATTTTTCTTTTTTTGACCGAATGTGTTATTTTATAAATACAAATTAAAAATAAAACGTAATCACCTGCCCACTTAAGTTCCATATTTTAAATTTTTGAAAATTACTCTTTTTAACTGAACGCGATTTTAACAGATTTTTTTCAGCCAGAAACAAAACGTTAAAAATCAGTTTTTTAGGCAAACTATTTGTTTCCCTCTAACATATTGCCGATTTGTTTTTGTAATTTACTGCATTATTCTCTATCACGAAGAAGCACACCAACTATGAGAAAGACACGAGAAGCATTACTTTCATTCATACAAAATTTTATTGCTTCTCGTGTCTTTCTCATCGTTAATGTGCATCTTCGTGATTTGGAATAATGCAGTTAGTTTTCGTCGGTTTTTCGTTAGTATTTAAAATGAAAAATACAATAAAAAAACAGAACAAAAACGTAGTGTCATACGGGCATTAGAATTAAAAAAATTTTTTTCACACTACGTTGGACCCTAAAAGTGTGCTTTTGTTTTATACTCTTTGTAGATGCGCTGGTTGCTGATTTCGAATCTGATGTAAGAATTTCAAAAAGTTTTTTGGAACTAGGATGGACTCTAAAAATATGTTTTATTGTTTTATACTCTTTGTATATGTGCTAGCAGTATAAAGGATCGCTGATTTCGAATCTGATGTTAGAATTTCAAAAAGTTTTTTGACATTAGGGTGGATCATTAAAATATATGTGCTGGCAGTATTAGAGAGTAGCCAGATTCGAATGTAAGATTTTCAAAAAGGTTTTTCACATTAGGGTTGACCATTAAAATGTGTTTTTTTTTTGCTTTATACTCTTTGATGTTAAAATTTCCAAAAGTTTTTTGGAACTAGGGTAAACACACCCTAAAAATGTGTTTTTTTTTTATACTCTAGTATGTAAGTTCAGTTTTCAATTCAACTTTTGAATCAAGTCAAGCTTCATACGAGGAACATGATGAATGTTTAATGCTCAACGTCTTGTTGCGCCATGAAACAAACATCGCTGGCAATTGTAACCGCCTATTCTCATCTCTCATAAGAATTTTACATCTAAATTTTTAATAAATAAATTTTCTTTTTCCTAAAATATTAAATCAAACTTTTTGATTTGATTCTTCATTAAAAGTATTTGCCTTGAAAAATTATATAAAATAAAAAATTCTAAAAAATAAAAATATGCAGATTTTACTTCAAATTAGCTTCGGAGTTGAAGAAAAAGCGTAAGAAACTACGTTCCTAACTTCGGTCCCCCGAAATCACTACTTTCTTTTTATAAAAACTTATTCATAGTGTTGAAATATTTTTATCTTAGTCAACAATTTATAACAACTATAACACATCAGAAAATTACGATGACTACAGGAACGCAGACACTTTTTTTAAAATTTTCGTATAGTGTGTTTACCTATACAAAAAAATTTAATGACTTCAGTGAGATTAAAGTCCAAAGTGTGATTGATACGATGGTTATTGATTCATCATTCTTTATCAAACAGGTGCTGAGAAATTAAAGTAACTGTAAATGCTAACACACGCATAAATCGGCAAAGGTAGCAAGGCAAAACTGACCGCCATTTTGAATGTAGAAATTTTTTTTAAAGCAGTTTTTTCCAACACATTAAACTAATTTTGGTAAAAATATCAACTTATTTATAAATGATCGAGCAATCAACTTTCTTTTTTTTTTGAAAACTCGTTAAAACAGACTTTTTGAAGCACTCATCCACTAGTTGCTTTTAGTAAGAGCAATATTGTTTTTTCTCAAAAACGTTGTTCTTACCTGCTCCTATCTACTTTGTATGTGAATGAAGGAACGGTGTTTCTTAGAAAGCCCTCAGCGAGATCCTTACAGTTTAGAGATACTAATACTTTCTTCGCCTTTATTCAGCTCTAGTCCGAGTGTTACCCTGCCTGCACAACGTTTACAATTGAACTGCATTTGAGGTAGCTCAAGTTTCAATCAATTCAAGAATTTTATTTAAAAATTTGAATAAAATAATAGAATCGTTGCTTAAAATTAAGTAGCATTAGGTGAATATACGTAAAGGTCACACCTTGCATACATTGACTGTGTTTTTGGTTTTGTGTTATTTTTTAATATATTCTTAGTCACTCTTTTTATGTTAAAAGCAAAACGAATATTTATCTAACCATAAGTTTCACTTTAAATTGGATTAAGTGATTGGTAAACGTGCATTATGTAATGATTAGACTGCGTATTTTTATGCAGATAATGTTTTTTCTCAAAATAGGTGTTTTAACGGTTCTTACCTGTTCATTCCTATGTGGTAAAGAGTTTAATGGAGTGTTTTTTTAATATGCTAATTATATGCAAGTTATATGCACTTTATATGCAAGAAATATAAGCAAACAATATGCAAAACATATGCAAAAAACTTTCAACTTGAAAAAGTCAAAAACTTCAGTTTTCATTCTAATCAAGATAATTTTAAGGCATTTTTTGAAAATCTATCAGCAGTTGCATTATTTTTTCCTTTATACGTGTGTTTTTAAAGAGACACACTTATAACAAATGAGAGCAAAAACAATAACAAATATCATTTAAATAAGTGCCTTTGTTAAATTGTGATATAAATCAGTGGCGAATCTTTTGTTGACAAAATTAAAAAGTTATGTATTACTAGTCTAATAATTGTTGAATTTTTTTAAATTAGTTCCATTTTTTGAACTCTCATTGTGAAGAAATAATTTTGCAAAATAGAATAATCAAATACAAGGGTGAAGTGGGGTTATGTGCAACGGCTTAGATAAGGGTGTTCAGGGGTTCAAACCCCCTCTTTAGCGATCCAGAAAATTTTTATATATTAAATAAAATATTCCAAATAAATAAATAAAATATTAACACAAATCTTCCAAATTATTTAACTTTGCCATAACATGAAGATAAATTAAAAATTGTATATGCTTAGTTTGGTTAGCAAATATTTAGTTAAGGGCAGGTTGTAATCTAAAGGTTCAAAAACACGCTGATGTTCTTAATTTTTTTTCATAGAAGGAAGTAAATGAACACCTTGAGTTTTTTCCAGTTATTTATTGATTATATTAATTAATATGATTATATAAATGTGAAGTGTCAAAACACCATCAAACGGCACCAAACGGCACCAAACGGCCTCCATCGTACAGCAGTATGTTCATGTCATCAAGTATAAAAAATTGTATAATTGTATTATATTTATATATGTATTATATTTATAGGAGCTTGCACCTAATATGTCAATAAATAGCAGAAAACTTCAAACATCGAACCATTTTTTCACATTTTTCGTTCTTTAAAGTGCTCTATTATCTGTATTTAGATTTAGGATCCAATAATTTGTATCTAAGGTATGTAAACGAAAAAAAGGAGTCGACAACAAATAGGTATTAAAACTGTATTTTTTTAATAAAAACAAAAATTAATACATTTATTTAAAGCTTATAACCATACCTTAAAGAAAATCAATATTTCAGTATATTTGGTTGACGTGTATGCGAATGATCTTATCTTTGAATTAATACCTGCCATGAGACGCTGCACATCACTTTGGGTAACCTGAGATAATACCTTGGTCCATTTTTGTTTTAGCTATTTTTCATTTTTAACAACTTGCTTTGTTTGTAGCAATTTCCTTTTAATTATTGTCCAGTATTTTTCAATTGGTAGAAATCTTAGGGCAATTTGGAGGGTTTGCAATTTTTGGTACTACTTGGGCCCTATTCTCTTTGTACCAGTTCATGGCCAACCTGCCATAGTGACAGGCCAAAACTAGGTCTGGCCAAAACAAAACAGGATATTTGTTTACATAAATTTGTTGGCTGACTGAATCAGTAGTGACAAAAACTGTGCTTTTTAGACCACACTTACAAATTGCTTGCCAAACTAAATATTTCTTCGCGAACTTGTCCACTTTTCTTTTCTTTAAAATTATGCCCAACCTCGTCTTTCTTCTTTGCAGTATAAAAGAGTTGACCAGGAAGTTGATTGAAGTCCGCTTTAACGTACGTTTCATCGTCAAGTATTATGCAGCCAAAATTGTTCACAAAGTTGTAGAGCTTTCGCGCACGAGTTTTACTTGTCATTTCTGTTCGGGGCCAGTGGAACTTTGTAGGAATAAGGACTAGGCATCCAATCCCGACTTTTTTTAGTCGCGACAGTCCCGGGACTGCAAGGCCTAAAATCCCGGGATTTTAGGGATCGTGGAATTGCCATCACTGCAAAAAATTTCACCAAAAAGTTCAATGATACTACCTAAGAAAAGACTAAGAAAGAATGTGATATACAAATTTTTTATATACAAAACTTTCTCAAAAAATATCTGTACAAAATAACACAATGTGAGAACACATGACCTTAGAAATACTGAAATGTAATTTTAATAATACAAAAATAAAAATATTTTGTAACTATCTGTACAACATATGACGTGAAAAATAGAAACCTTTCTAGAGGGTGTTTTTTATAGAGTGATACAACTTTGAGTTGGCATCACTGCTTTATTTGACCACCCATTTAATAGCTGATTGCTTTTTATTTAGTTTGCTTTGACATTTTATTATGGATCGATTTACACCAGAGAAACCCGTGCAAATTGTGGAAATTTTTAATCAAAATGATGGTTCTGTTCGTCAAACTTATCGTGCACTTCGTCCATTTTATGGCGTACATAATCGTCCTTCAGAGCTGCTAATTCGAAGAACAATATATCGTTTTCGGACCACATTTACTGTTACTGATAATGTGCATCCCGTGAGACGCCGAACAGTGCGCACTGAAGAATCTGTAGCCGCTGTACAGGAAAGCATTGAAGATGATCCTAATCAACCAATTCGTCGTCGTTCTCAGCAACTGGGGTTGTGTCCTTCCACTTTATGGAAGATTATACGAAAAGATCTTGGCTTAAAACCTTTCAAGCTTCAACTTGTGCAGGAATTAAAGCAAAACGACCATCGTATGTGCCGCCAATTTGGCGAATGGGCTGAAGCACCAATTGATATTGATTTTGAATTTCCATGGAAAATTTTATTTTCCGATGAATTGTCATATTTGGAGTGAGGAGAATCCACAAGCTTTTGTCAAAACACCATTAGATCCACAGAAAATTACTGTTTGGTGCGCTTTATGGGCTGGCGGAGTCATTGGCCCATATGTCTTTAAAAACGATGATGGTCAGAATGTTACTGTCAATGGTGAACGGTATAGGAACATGATTCGAAGTTTTTCGTACCTCAATTAGCTGGCATTAATCTTCCTGATTAAGAAAATATTTTCTTAATTTAAGCAAACGACTCTGCGCCTTTAAAATTCAGCGAATAACAACAATCATGAAAATCTTGAAGTTGTTGTAAAAGATCCGCTAGACAACAAAATCTATGTTCAAGATCACTGCCAACAATGTGTGCCAACAAAGCATGCGAAAGTGTTGTTTCTTTGTGCAAATCGAGCAAATTATTCTAGTTTTCAGTAAATTGTTTAATTGAATCAAGCAAAATGTTATTCTAGTTATTCTAATTATTCTAGTTTTCAGCCAATTGTTTACTTGAATCAAGCAAATTTTTCTTTGCGTGTACAAAAACTTACAAAATACTAATTTAAAAAAACTTAAATGTGACTTTAAAAAATGAAAAAAAATTTCCGTAAACATGTACAGCTTGTTTATTACAAAATTTATCACAATTATCACAAAATTCGTACTTAGAATTACTAAATTGATTACACTTTTTTATTGTTCTTAAAATAATTTTTTGAGCCTTCCGAATGAACTCATTTAATTAATTTTTTGTTTAAGAATTCATCTGTGTTTTTCTAAAATAAACAATAAATACTATACAAACAATTAATCGAAACTGTGTTTTTTGGTTTTTTGAAATCGCCTGCATTGTTTTGTGTTGTAAAATAAGGCATAACTACTTTGGAACTTCTTATTACGTCTTCCACAAAATTGATTTTTAAGATTTGTCAATCCAGGGTCTAGTCCCAGGATCATGGGATTCTGTTTTTCCTATCCCGAAATACCGGGATTGTCGAAACGTCCCGAAATTGGATGCACTAATAAAGACCCTTTTCTCTGCGAACTTTCTGTAGATAACCAGGTGATATATGTACTTTTTTGGCCACATCTCTTATAAAAAGTCCCGTATTTTTTTGGTATAAATCTTCCACAGTTTTAGTTTTTTTTTCTGAGGTAAATCCCTTTTTTCGCCCACTTCCAATTTTTCTAAGTGTAGTCAAGCGTTCATTGAAGTTCTTGAGCACAAGTGTTACTTTCGATTTTGCAACTTTTAATTTTCTTGCAATGGCTTTGTGAGACAAATGTGGAAAATCTTCTTTTTTGCGCACAATTAATTTGCGTACACTTTCTTTGATATTGCACAAATTTCTGAAAAAATATTGATGCAGTATGGTCAAACAAAAAATTCTTTTTCGAATATTGACGTTACATTCTAAGCTACTATAATATTTGATGCGACAATGCGTGCTTGTTGCCAACTAATTTTATTTGTATACAGGCCCATGATTCAATTACTATAGGTTGTCCATTCATTTGACGTTTACTCACAAGAATGAAGATATACACCCGTAAAATTGAAGAGGAGAGCAAAAGAGTAATTTTTTAATGCCATCAAAATAATCAGTTGCAGGAATGTCATACTTTTTCGCAGTACTAAATACCTAAGGATACATTTCACTGCTGCTTTTTCTACTACGTCCTGCACTGCTTGTTTGTTTTGATAGAAAATTTAAGTGAGTTTTTAAAAAACTAATTTCAATATTTTGTTGTGCAAATCTATTCACACCGCTGACGGCTTATTGGATCCACTGGCACGGCTTACTGGATCCTTATGTTTTCGAATTTTATCGCCAAAATACACTTTTGCAATTACCGCGCGTTATTTTAACAATTACAACTTAATAGTAGCGCTTTATATTTCAACTGAAAAAAAACGACTCGCAACAAAATTTAAAAACAAGTTTCAATAATAATTATCAGAGCAATAATTATTATAAACGCAACGCACATTATTTTTTTCCTGGTAACAGCAAAATATAGAATAACTACTTTTAAAAAAAAAAATACACAACAAAACACTGAAACATAACTCTTTTCTGGTGTGGTCTTCTATGACCACAAAACCCTGGTTGTCATTTATATTTGAGAGAGAATATATTTTTTTTTACAAATTTACGGGTGTTGTCAAACGAATGGGCAACCTATAATAATTGAATCATGTACAGGCCTTACTTTAAAAATAAAAAAAAAATCAAAATCAATTCCTTAAGTAGTTCTTTATATATCGTTGAAACAGTTTGCAAAATATGAACTTTCAGAAAACGCGTTTTAAGATTTGGTTAACGACTTTTTCGAGTTCCTTTATGAAAATATGGGCTCCTTTCGTATGCGATAACTTTTTATGCAATCGTTATCGGCCAAACCGCTTTGGGAACATATTCTACACATCATAAGCTATCGAAAAAAAAAAATTAATTGCGTTTTTTGCTCGAGTTTCATGAGAACCTTTTATTATGGACTGAGTATGGACTGATTTATGGACTGAGCCAATTTGACTCATTTTAAATTTTAATGCAATATATACATACATAAAACTGAAATATTATTTTTAAAATACATATGCTGGTTTTTAGTTACGTAATGAAATATAGGTAAATATAGGATACTCCCCTCCGGCGACCCCCTCATTTCGCATATTCGAATGTGGTATACCTATTTTTACGTCTATGAACCAAGTTGACTCATAAAATTATTTAACATTTCATTGCTTTAAGAACATGAAAATTATGGCTTACATTAAGAAAGTTCTTCTCATAATTCTAAAGAAAGCTGATGCTTTAACATTTATGATCAATCTTGTCAAGAACACTTTCGTATCCATGTCGAAAATTCATGCTGTTGACGTACGCAAGAATTGTCAAGTTCAAGCATTAGGCAAGAGAAATAGATGTGAAAGCTTTTGTGCTAAATGCAATAAAAAATTTTGCGGAAAATGTATTTAAAAAACAGAGTTTAAATGAAGGGCTTATATTAGAAACATGATAGGCCACAAAATATCAAAACTGGTTTTTTGTGTTATTTCTAGTACATTGTAACACAGTAACACCTGCTGAAAAGATTAGGGCTTATTTTCAATAAATTGCGAACTTTTATGTATAAGCATCTTTTTGCAATTAAATATTTTGTTAAATTTTCTACTCAAAAACTCGATAAGCCACATACAAAAACTATCCTTCAAATATAAACTGTGAATTTAGCAATTTTTTTTAATAAAAAAAAAAAAATGGCCATTTCAGCCCTTGGAAGGACTTTGACCTAGCTTCTATTGATCATGTGGTATATCATGTTTTCGATATAGGAAAATAGTTTGGAAGCTTGTAACCATAACTAACCTATAAATACTGATGAAATGCTTTGAGAAACCAGCGAGGCATATTTCCTTTTTTATTTCTTTTTATAATCACGTTGTTACTAAGAAAACGTGTTCTAAAATTTGTATGGCTTAACATGTTTTTACAGAAATAATTATTACTTTGAAATTTGTAGTACCTTATCATGTCTTTGTAGTTCAGAAGTTTGCTGTGTGGCATTTAAAATAAAAAAATAAAAAAAAAATTAAACTGGCCATTTCAGCCCTTCGAAGGACTTTGACCTAGCTTCTATTGATCAATTGTGTTGTGCGCGTTATTAAATGTTTGATCACAAATTGCCGGGAACTAGACCAACGTGTTTTATGCCGACTCCAAACGGCTTATGTTCTCAAGAAGCTTTACATGGCAATTTTTACGCTCTGAGGATTGCCATTGCCTGCAGAGAGGTTGCGACCTAACGGAAAAATTAAATCAATTTAAAAAACTGTCTGTCTGAGCTGGAATTGAACCCGGGCTACCGTGGCTCTTTAGCTTAGGGGCCACGCACTTTACCCACTAGGCTACGGTCGCCACTTAAAATCAAAACCTTTGCGAATTATCTCCTAAATCAGAAAATTATTTCGATGTTTTAATTTTGTTGCATCAAAATATGCAAGAAAAATCGACAGTTGTGTCCTATCTAAAAAAAAAAAACAAAAACAGAAGACCGCGTGAATGCGTGAAAATGGAAGTGAAAAAAATTCAAAATGTCTAATCTTTATTACCCTGTATTCCACCAATACACCATTCCTCTTATAAAACATTAAAATCAACAAACATAGAAAACGAAGAGGGAATTTCAGAAATTGTTAAAGGATAATAAGTAATTAGTATATTGTTTCGTTTTTGTTATAAATTTTCTTTTTTTTATGTTTGAAAATAAATTTTATGCAAAAACATGATAAGACAAATTTAATTTTAAATGTTTGATTTACATTATCCTTTCTTCGTTAATTTTTGTACATGTTTTAGAAGGCTTCCTTAACGAATAATTAAAAGTACGATTACATGGAACGTCTATTTTACACATTTTTTTGAAGATTCAAATGCGATTATTTCAAAAATTTTATTTTGTGGCTTATCATGTTTCTGCAATAAGCTCTTAATATGTAAAAAATGTTTTCAATGAAGTTTTAAATAAAAAATCTTTTATTTCAATTTAGTTGGAACTGTTTTTTTTTTGGCAAAAAGCTTAAAGCTTTTTGTAAGAGTCATTGGCTCACTACAGTAAAAATAGATCTATAATTAACACCCGTAAATCTAGTGTAAAATATAATACAATATAAATATTTAACTTTATTTGTTGGTTATGTATTGTAAAAAATACATAGCAAACGTACTAACATTTGCAGAAATTATTCTGAACCACGGCTGTGAATTCAAATGATAATGAGCGTTGCTTCCTTATTCGTTAATTTATTAATTCAATAATGGCGGTAAATTATTCTGTCGTAAAAATAAAGTAAAGTTAATTTATGTTTCAATCAAGTTTTTAATCGATATTTTAAACGTTAGACATACTATTTAAGAAACCAATAGTCTTGCCCGAAGAAGCAACTAAGACACATACATCTGAGGGCGGGGACAAATTTTTTTTGAGGAAAAATTAAAATTAATTATGATGCATTTTAATTTATTTTCATGACTAAGAGCTTAGGGGTCGTCCATAAACTACGTTAGCAATTTAGGGGGGTGGGGAGGGGGTTTGAAATGCACTACGATAAGTAACGGTAGGGGGGAAGGTGTTTAGATATTGTAACGTTACCAAAAATTAAAAAAATCGACGAAAAACCTCTAATTAATAACACAATCATTTCAAAAATTTTTAACATTACATGTTTATGTTTGATTGTCTAAATTGATGGTTAACTTTTGTTTCAACGATTTCTTCCACCACCTTTTCCCTCGACACAGGAACCTTTTGGTATTCCTTCACCATCTCAGCACACGTCTGAAAAATTTGGGTCTTTGCTTTTGCGACAGGCTTTGACGTTAAGGCCTGAATGTTCTTGATCTAAGGAGATACCGTATGACATGTGCTGTCCTTCTTAGAAAGAAGAAATCGGTTCAAGGTCGTGTCCTACCTGCGGCTTGTATTTCGTTTTTATAACTTCTATGAATTGCCATAAATTTGTATTATATCGTTTACAATAAATCGGAATAAAAAATACTATTTAAATAGAACTTGGTGCAGCTCAGGTGCAGCCTTTAAGGGTACTCTGTCAAAGACCAGGTGAATTTCTTTGCGTTAGAAATGAGGATTCACCTGAATGGGTCGACATAGTATCCGATGAAAAATTCTATTTTGAAGAATCCTCAATGAAGCTACCAGCTTCTTCTATCCCAGTAATTGAGAGCATCGAATCTTGGATCGCAGATGGAATAGCTTTTACAGATGATATTAATTATTGATTTTTTTCCAATTGTTCCTTTAATGTATCTAGTCATACTAGTCACTAATACTAGTGAAAATTGTCAGAGCTAGTCAAAATATATAATCATTCGAATGAATTAATTTCATATGTCACGTTACTTTATGGGGTGGGAGAGGTTTTGAGTAGCACTACGAAAAGTAATGCAGGAGGAGGGGGGGGGGGTAAAAAAACCGGAAAATCAGTAACGTAGTTTATGGACGACCCCTTAATGACAGAAAAATTCGTAAAGCATATTATCGTTAAAATTGTTTGCATTGTCTTAAAATGAAAATAACTTGAATTTCAACATATGGGCATTTTTACTGAAAAGTCTACCGTGACCAAAAAATTAAAACTTATTAAATACTTATTATTTGATGATGTTATATAAGCAAAGCATTTTAATTTTATTAATTTAAGCAATTTGTACATATATTCATTTACCTTGAAGATCAAATTGTCTGCACTGTTTCACAAATACAGTTTTCATTTTTCGTAAATGTTTAGTAAGTGTTTCGTAAACGTTTTGTGTTAGTAGAAATGGAAGGCATCGGCTAAAGATAATAAGCCCTATCATGAATAATTTTTCACGTGGAATCTGAAAAGGGAGTACTACGCAAATATAAAAAGCCTTTGTAAAAATTAGATATTTTCTAAATTTTTTTTTTAAAACTTCTTCGTACAAATTGTCCGCAACGCCAGTTTGGATGGCTATTTTCATCATTCAATTAATCGATGATGATAACTTAACAATAATTAAACAAAAGCCCATTTTTATCTTCTTTGTAATCTTTTGTAATAAAAAAATCTTTTGTAAGATCTGGAGGCCATTATTGTTGCATGCCCCTGTGTATCGTACCAGATGTGTCAGAGGGGGGGAGGGGGGTAATAAATTAGACTCAGCCACATTTGGTCCAGGAAGCACAATAACCAAAAACTTCAAAACAAAATTTAATACACAAAAGACGACTGAATAGACGGATGTTGTGTCTTCTAGCGCACCCACCCAACCGTGAGAGCGACCACCATTTCAGGCCTTCCGAACGAAATTTAAAAATGGCTTCGTTCTCGACATTCTTCAAGCACTAACCTTTTATTTGAGTTCAAAAACACACTAACTAGTAATTTTTCAAATATTTAGTTTTCCAATATTAGCTGTGTTTTTTAACAAGCGAGCTGTAAAAAAACGCCGCCTTATCATATGAATACTTGCTAAAATAACACAGAAAACTGTTAGTGGCTTAAAAGTTTAGCGAGCAAACGAAAAAATGTGCTTCCAAGTCATGTTTCAATTTTTATGTACTTTTTCTATGAAGGTGGCAACCGTGACGAATTGACAGTTAATAGTGATACATGAAGTCGAAACTTTTTTGTACCCAATACTTAGAACGAAATTTTCAAAATGTCTTTTTCACCAACACTTCTATAAAGGACACTATTTAGTAAATAGGATAAACAAGCTTTATCAAATAAACTCATGGTTGAAAAAAATGATTGGTTTTTTCAAGCTTTAAGTTTCGAAAACTTTTTCGGTATCGGGTATTTTTGAGAACCGAGCTGTAAATATTTGAGTGATGAAAAATTATACACCAATAGCTATCAATGCAATTGAAAGCCTTTAAATATCGGTGACTTAAATCAGAAAATCTGCAAATTGTCGTCGCCATACGCATCGATAATTTGCAGGAAATCTTTGCATTTCGTATGTACTTCTGGCTCCACACCAGATCCATCCGAGTCCGATCTTGAGTCTGAACAATTTGCAAATGTTTATTAGATCTTGCAGCTCTTTTTGTTGACGCCAACCAATGTCGCTGTCCATTAAACAATATGCAACCTAAAGGACACATAAATGTGTATTTTTCTTCTATACATATTTTCATATATTTACCATTGCAATTTCTGCGTTTTCCACTGCGAAGACTACAAAATTTAACTTCAAACTTCTGATTTGATTATATTTTTTATATACATTTTTTGACACATCAGACAATGCTTCCAAGTATTAAAAGATATTCCTAAGTGCCTTAGCAGTCGTTTTTTGACTACTCGTTTGGTAAAAAACACAGCTATTGTTCATTGACGAACAAATGAATTAATTTTTATAATGATAAAGCGTATGTTCTTCAAACTTAAAAGTTAAAATATTGGTTAAATCTTTTCAATTATGTATTATATTTCTTTATAATAAATACTAATATGTTAACTGTTTGCTACTATAGGTAATGTTAGCGCTAGACTCAAATAAATAAAAATAAAAAATAAGATCTAGTAGGAAAAGGTCGTATGAAAGTCAGCCCTGAACCAGTCTTCTTTCATAATTACATTATCGCTTATATCAAAAGGTATAATTCTAATCTCATTGATTTTTTCGGTTTAACATTAAAGACTTTTTAACGGCTGATTTTCAAATTGTACAAAAATCATCATTTGGAGGCTTGGCTGACCTTGCAACATCATCATCCTAATTTTATTAAGCTCGAAGAAATGACGTTGTCAATTTCTAAGCAAAATCAGTGTGGCATACACGGCGGGTCAGAGACCGGATTTAGTTTTAGGTCAAAGTCAATAAAATATTTTCTGGGGGTCAACACGAGTTATTTTAGCTAAAAATTAAAATCCATGAACGGGCGCTTTTTAAAAAATGCACGTTTAGGTGATTTTTGTATTTAACTTGGCAATAAAATACAAATCGTGCATATAACATCCCTTCTACATATAAACATAAGCATCGTGCAAATATGTACACACACAGACACACAAACACACATATAGACACACACAGACAGAACCCTTGAATCACCAGGCGGACTATCTTCCAAGCAATTTGGTTTTCGACGAGGAAAATCGACCATCGATGCTATCCAGGCAGTTATGACAAAATCTTGCGACGCTACATGTGGCATTAGGTGTCAGTGGGGTGATAAGCAGTACTGCGCAGTGGTAACACTCGACATTAAAAATGCTTTTAGTTCGAATAGCTGGCCACGAATATTGCAAGCGCTAGTTATTCGGTATTCCGGAATATCTTCAGCGATCGGCGAGATATCTTGGTTATCGCCGATTGTCTCAGCAACAGAATCCTGCTTCATAACACTGACGTTGGCGTCAAGCGTTACAAAGTCTCCCGGGGTGTTCCACAAGGCTCAGTGTTGGGACCAACCTTGTGGAACGTCATGTATGATGATGTTTTTCGGATTGGTCTTCCTGAGAATGCTTTATTGGTTGGTTACGCGGGTGACATCACCCTGGTTGTGGTAGCAAAGCCCCTTTACACGTTAGAAGCATCATGCAGTGAAGCGATTTCAAGAATTACGACGTGGCTGTGAAGTATTGATCTTAAGCTTGCAGCGCAAAACCGGAGGCGGTTCTTCTGAGCTCACGTAAAGTGAGGGAGTGTTTCACCTTCAGAGCAGGAGAGCATATTATAACCTCACAACCAAACTTGCGTTACCTTGGTGTTCTAATTGACACGTGCATGTCTTTTAAAGGCCACCTAATGTCCGTTAGCGAAAAGGCATCGAATGTCAATGGTGCACTCTCGCGCATCATGGCGAATATCGGTGGACCTAGATCCAGCAGAAGAAAACTCTTAGCAAATGTCACGAGCTCCATCATGTTTTATGCAGCAACAGTATGGACGGATGCTACGCAAAGGTCGTTCTACATATCTGGCATTCAAGCGACTTATCGTCTCAGCGCATCATGGAGAAGTGGACTTCTATGTGACACAACTTCTTAGCGGTCATGTATGTTTCAAACAGTACCTCCACCGATTTAAGCATGAAGAAGACCCATTTTGCACAAACTGTCCGGGTGAAATTGAAGATGCTCGGCATATCCTTTTCAACTGCCCACGATTTAACGCAGAGCGAGCTGAGCTGACAGAAGCTTTTGGTATGACCCACACTTAAAGGAATATATCTCACCACGTGTGCGATACACCTTAAAAATGGAAGGCGTTTCAAGCAGCAGCTGCAAAAATTATGATCAAACTTCGCCGCATCGAACGGGTAAGATATAATGAGCGTACAAAACTACGCAACGCAGGCGAAAGCAGCCGTAATCCCTCTGTACCAACGAGGTCTGTCCGTCTGTCTGTCTGTGATCACGATAACAGCCTTAATTGTATAGCTATCGTAACGAAATTCAATAAATAAGCCCTTTATTCAGAAATGGAGGTCAAGTTTGAAAATGATACAAATCGGATGAAAACCACGCCTACCACCCCATGCAAAGTTACTTAACCAAAACGGTAAAATCTCTTTAAATTCCACAAAAATGAGTCTAATGACTACAAATTTGGCACATAAGCTTTAACTTTTAATATGCACTTTGAGTATGAAATTTATAAATGTCACGTCTACCTCCCATACAAAGTGAGCATACCAAAAATGTAAAATCTCTTTCAATTCCCCAAACATTAGCCTGGTGACTCAAAATTTTGCACATAAGCTTTAACAATTAATATGCACTGTAAGTATGAAATTTGGAAAAATCAAATGAATACCATGGCTACCTCCCATACAAAGTGAGGTGACCAAAACTGTAAAATTTCTTTAAATCTCACAAAAATTAGTCTAGTGACCTTAAATTTTGCACGTATGAAATTTGTAAAAGTCGAATGAAAATCTCGTCTACCTCCCATACAAAGTGACTTTATGAAATCAGTAAAATCCCCTTCGATTAGACAAAAATTACTACAATAGCTTAAAATTTGACAAATTAGTTTAAATCTTAACTACCCACTCTATGTTTGAAATTTTAAAACAACAACTGAAAATTGTTCCACTTTCCATACAAAATGACGTAATAATAATAATATAATCTTTATAAATTTCAAAACAATTAATGTTTGAGCTTGATGTTATACACAAAAGCTTTAATAAATGAAAAGGACTGTGAGTTTCAATTGTGAAATATTTGGATAAAAACCACGACCAATAAAAGTGACGTCATCAAAATAATACGACATTCAAGACAATAGCTGCGTTCCTTTCGCCTAAATATAATCACGATAACAAATTTTCTCAAAGGAACGGCAAGAAAAACGATTAGCGTTGCAGTCAAAATTAAATTCAAACAAGCAATTGTGATACAATAACTATTAGGTGTCATGAGAACGTGTGTCGTTCAAAACTGTTGTGAACTATTATGGTAGCGATACCTTAGTGATCGATGTATTCCTCTGAATGTGTTTTACTCTAAGCGTCAGAAAAATTGTAAATTATTTAATTTAATAATTAATATTGTGCGATTATATAAATAATTTTGCGCCCAATGTGTGTGACACACGCGGTTTGTTTTTTTTCTTTTGTTTAACATTCGATGGTCGCATCTCGTGAGAAAATAGGTAGTTGTCATGGCTATCCAATAGTCATTGTATCAAACAAACAAATACTTCAAAAAATGAAATGACTGCTCATAAAAATATACAGCTGCGACGTTTCAAATTTTTTAAAGGCTATATCACAATTTTATATGGATAGCAAAAATAATCCTATTTTTTATAGGATTATTATTTTTGTTTTTGCTTTTCATGTAAAAAAAATAATCTGGATTATTTTGAAGCGAATGAAACGCAGCTAATAATAGGGCAGTGGGTGTATTTTAACTTTGGTCCAGTCGAAGATAATTCCTCACAAGTTATCTAACCAAATGTGTATATTGAAAATTTTTCAGTTTAAAAATACAGTGGGACATGCTTTTCAAATCCCCGCATACAGGCTCATCGACCACAAATTCAATACCTTTCATACAAAACGGTCAGAGCCTGGGGTGGTATCAGCAAAAGTGATAGTTGATGATCAATATAATCAACTTGTCGCTATCAATTTCAAGCAACAGCTATTTAGGTGTCGTTTTCATATATTTCTGACAGTTAATTTCAAACTCGTTCAAATTAATAGTAGGGGCATTCACGATTCAGTGCACTTGCCAGTGCAGTTGTGAAGTTAGGTTTTCGTGAACACACTACCATCACTATTTCAAAGCTGTCAAAATTTTCCAATGCACACAAGTGTAAGCTCAAGTTCTCAAGTTAAAGGCAATAGTAGAAAAGCACTTGTGCAGATTTTTGACGTACGTTTTTTTGTTTTTGTAAAGTGCACAAGTCCTCAACTGCACAGGCAAGTGCACTGAATCGTGAATACCCCTATTTTAAAGTGTGTTTAATAACTATAACATATGGATAAAATAAAAATTATAAGAAAATTCGTCCAACTTCTTAGAACAAATTTAAGAAATAAGTCCAATTAAATTGTTAATTAAAGGCCTGTTTCCAGCTCTCAAGTAAAGCTTATTTTCATACATAAATCTGAAAAGTAATCGAAAAGTAATTTTTCCTTGTCAAAATTACTTGAAAGAGAATCCAGCTCGTAAGAAAAATTTTCTGTTCTTACTACTTTTTTTTTCATTGAAAAGTGACAACGGTAACACTGTGAATGTCAAGAAATATATGCAAGTTATATTATTACTTCAAGTAAAATTTTGGCAACCAACATTCAAAGGTAAATAATTTTATTGATATCATTGATTAATTGATTTAAAATTAATAAAAGAATATTTTAGACATGCACATGAACATTTCTACGGAGGGAGAAGAAGAGGCAGTCAATTTTGAGGGGCAGATGTCTTCCGAGAAGCGGTCGAAAGCTGTCCGGAAGAAGCGGTCTGCCAACATGTAAACAAAATGTAATAAAATGTAAACAAACGCTTTTCTCTATTACTTACCTTTGCAATTCAGCCATTACTCATTTAATGAATTATTTCAATATTTATTGCAACAAATTTATTTCAATGTTTGATGAAAACAAATCAGCCTAAATTTTCAATACAAAGTGATACAATGCTGGAACTGTCAAAACTCTCGCCGTCAAAATTACTTGTCTACTACTTTTTTACACTCAAGAAACTTAAGTAACTTTTTTCTTGAGTAATTACTTGAGAGCTGGATAGAGACCTTAAATTGGTAATTTGTGTTGAGTTTTTTTAAAAATGTTCGCTAAAGGAAAACAATAACAATTAACAGCTGCCCGAAATGACATTTAGTTTTTGAGAGAATGTTAAGTATGATCGCTTTACAGAGAGCAACGAAAAGTTGATAATCAAAAACGACAGTCAAAAACGACTGTCAAAAAGTGACAATCAACTATCACTTTAGCCGATTCCACCCCTGGTTTATACAGGCATCTTTAGGACCATCATATAGATTAGAAAAAAAAAATGTTAAAAAGATTACGCACCTTGGAACTCCCAGGGCTTAAAGTAGATATACAGCGTGGGCCCTAATAACTGTCGCACCTTTTTCAAGCGCCCCTGTGCCAAACAAAGTATACATAGACTTTTTACCGTTAGTAATTTAATTTTATACATTAATTGTGAATTCAAATGATCTGTTTGTCTGTTGAAATAGTTCTTATTAAAAGTTTGTGAGCGATGGAAGCAAAAAGAGAGCTTGTTCAGAAATTGCATATGCAAGGCAAGAAAATTTGTGAAATTGTTAACATCCTACGTTATTTAGGAGTTAACCGCAGATTCGTTCAACGCACTATTGCTAGATATAAGGCAACTGGGAGCGTCGAAATTTCTAAAAAACCTGGTCGGAAGTGCACCGTTAGAACTTCAGGACTGGTGAAGGTTGTACGAGAGCGAATTAGAAGAAATTGCGCAGTTTCAGGGAGACAATTGGCCAAGGACCTAAATGTGAGCCGCAAAACCATCAGGAATGTCATAAAAAAAAATTTAAAGATGAAAAAGTAGAAGCTATTAAATAAAAAAAGTTTTGCAAATTTTCCAAAATATTTTACCAAATATAACATTTTAAAAGATATGTCATAGAATTTATTTTATTTCCAAAAAGCATATCTTGGTCATGACGTGTACCGGTTTTTAACTTTTTTGGATATTGGAAAATATTTCGAAATTATGATTAAGTACATTAAAATTCATGAACAAAAATGCAAAAAATATCATTGTAGGGCCAACTTTCAAGGATTTTTTGTAGAAAGCGGAGGTAAATAAAAAATTATTCCTGAAATCATTCTATATTCCCTAAGAATTCTGCATGCTCAGAATTAAAGAATTCGATTTCAAATTAATTCTGTCTAGCATGCTCTTTCACATGCAACGCAAGTGATTCGGAAAATGACTAAAATGATTTTCAAAAAGTGAATGAATTTGTCCAATTTTTCATAATTTTTTTTTATATTATAACCTGAACGAATTTTAAAGCACCAAATGTTAAGTTTTTAAATCCCAAGTAAAACAACTACTCTCAAAATAATGAAATGGTAAAATTTCAATTATTTCATTTTGGTAGCTGACAATATCAACCCATTTATCTCTCATCGTTTATTTTCGCTTTTGTTCGCAAATGCATACTCCTAAATGCGTATGCCAAAGCATCATTACGATCAAACCAACTACATAGATACATGCTAAACATGACCTCCCCGCAACCCCTTTCTTTATAGCACATACTTGTCTTATGTTCGCTTGCAATCCTTTGACTCATGTTTGATGTACTACACAGCATGGTATGAATCGTTTTTGCTTTCGCAAATTTTATACTGTATTCTTGCTTTATCTCTCTTTCTTTTTTCAATAATAAAAAATATTATTTTTTCTTTATTTGAATTTGCATATAAATTTCAATCAATCAATTAAATGCTTAAGAAAAATGTTTTTATAGCGAAGAATTCTTCGCAGAGCTATAATAAATCACACACCCTCTTCAAGAGAGACACAACTTAAAATTTCAAAAAGTTTTACTTTATCGTGTAAAAGTATTCGTAGTAATCATCTACATCAACTTTTTTACTTTTGTACACATATTCTTTGCATTTAATTAAAAAAAAAATAGTTTTGTCTTTTTGTTCTGTATGGAGTCCCTTAAAGAAAAAAAATTGTGTTTTGCTCCTCCTGAGAATGTAAAGATTTCGAGTAGTGACTCTTTTAAAAAGAGTGTGCGCACTATTCATTAACGACAATAAAGCCTACAAAAAATGCGTTTTTCGAATAGTTTTGAAATTTTGCTTAGATATAAATAAAGTTAAACATAAACATGAGGTCGTCTCTGAGGCAATTGTAAACTATAGGAATTCATTATGTAGTTAAAAAAAATTTCCTTAATCCTTCATCTTAGCCAGTTCGATGACGTCTTCTTTGGGTAAATCCCGATCACCAAAGCCCCATACTTGGTCCTTGTGCGCAAAATCGTCGCTGAGAAAACGTGATCCATCGCCACATTTGGCAGCACGACGCTTAATCATGTCAGGTGAAACGGATTTTCCTAAAAACCACAGGCAAAAGGAGGCGATTAAAAAAGAATACTTGAAATACATTTATTCAAAACTCACTGGCTGTTGCTAGACCAAATTTGGCACAAATGTCAATGAATGCCGTGGTTACATTCAGCTTGTAGTTGCCAAATTCTCCTGTCTTGTAGTCCCAGGGAAAGACATGATGATAGTTGTGCCAACCTTCGCCCAAAGCCAAAAAAGATACAATAGGGCTCTCAACGGGACTTATATCTCTGTGGATTTGTAAAAGAATATTAATAAAGAAATTATAGCTTAATGGCTTCTATACTATTTCCAATTGCAATTACGAATAGATCAATAGATATTCAGAAATTTAATTTGGATTTCAGAAAAGATCAATTGAAATTCAGAGTTACATTTGAAATTAACATTTTGAATAGATAAATTGAAATTCCAAATTTTGAAATTGAATTTAAAATTCCAAAAAGGTCAATTAAATCTAGAAAAGATCAATTGAAATTCAGAAAATATCAATAGAAATTCAGAATTACCTTTGAAATTTAGAATAAAACATTCAGGATAATATTCAGAAGTTTTTTAAAATGAAAAAACCATCAATTGAAATTCAGAAATACTATTTGCTACTCACAATAGACCAATTAAAATTTTGAAATTTCATTTTAAAGTCAAAAAAGATCAATTGAAATTCCGAAAAAATCAATTAAAATTCAGAAAATAAATTTGTAATTTTGAAAAAGATCAATTGAAATTTAGAAAATATCGATTGAAAATCAGAAAAGATCAATTGAGATTCAGAAAAGATCAATTGAAATTTAGAAAAAAATCATTTTTTTATTCAGAAAAAATAATTGAAATTTCGAAAAAATCAATTAAAATTCAGAAAATAAATTTATAATTCCGAAAAAGATCAATTGAAATTCTGAAAACATCGATTGAAGTTCAGAAAAGATCAATTGAAATTTAGAATTTTCAATTGAAATTTAAAAATATCAATAAAAATTCAGAAAAGATCAATTGAAATTCAGAAAAGATCAATTGAAATTCTAAATAGATCAACAGAAATTCCGAAAAATTTTATTGATTTGCAGAAAGCCCATTTTAAATTCAGATAAGATCAATTCAAATTCAGAAAATATCTAGCGAAATTAAAAGAAAAATCTATTAGTTGTGCTCGTTGGGTGTCTCGAGTAAAATTAATATTTATTTGAATATAAATTTAAAATTACAATACAAAGACAACTTGATTTCCAAGGGTTCTTTGGAAGATGGATCGCTGTTCGATCGCAAAAGCAATGAATGCGCGATTAAAGAAAAATCTTCAAAATCTGCCTTCGCTCATTTCGGCGATCGTTGGAAGATGGATCACTTTTCGATATCTCAAGCAATGACTGCACGATTCAAGAAAAATCTTCAAAATCTTCCTTCACTCATGCCGGCGATCGTTGGAAAATGGCTTTTCTAAAAATTATAAAAATCGTTCGTTGGAATATGAACCACTCAATACATTTCTCCTCTAAAAATAATCATAGAAAAATTTTAAAAAAATTATTTTTTATATAGAATTGCCGTATGGAAACTGAAAATATTCATAACAGCACGATTTTTTTGTTGACCGATTTGACAAAAAATGTTCCCTATAAAAGAGCTTGTAACGTTCAACAAAAATTATTCGCAACAAATCGCTGAGGAACCCTAAAAGCGATTCGTTTGCCACTCTTATCGCGAATCGCTTAATTCGTGTTCAAATTTTCCCGCGAATCGCTAAGGACTTCTCTTGGCGATTCCTTTGAGACTCTACCCAGCGAGTCGCTTACGAATGCTTTAGGCGATTCGTTCACGAATCTTCCCGGCGAATCACTTTTATGGCCTCAGCTGGCTGCAGTCGGCGATACCCGAATGACTCCCAAATAAGCTCACCGGCGATTGTCTCATCTTTCAAGCGATTCGCAGGCGGCTCTGAGGCGACTGAAAATGTTTGCAGTGATTTAGAATAATAAGAATACAAATTACATCGCTAAATGGGGAGTATCAGAAAGAGGAAACCGTCTCGGTGCTTTTAATGAAGCAAGTTACAAATGTGGCCTTCCTCTTCGTAAAATCGGATAAATTGGCTTGGTTGGTTGGTTTGGATGGTGATGCTACAACTAGTAGGATCCAAGTAGCTCTAGTGAGCCGTTTTGATACCATAACCTCGTGTCCCTCTATGTAAAGTGAGTATCGCACTGTTAGTTTATACACACCCTAAAAAAAGCTTCGTACTATGTACAACACAATTATTATATTCTACAAAGCTGTTTGTTCTTTTCAGCCTACGAACGACTTTGTGAATAATACAAATGACCGTTTGTCCATTGTACAAAGAAATATTTGAATATTTTACAAACGCATTCGTTTCATCTACAAAGATACGAACAAATATACGAACGCTGCTGCCACCGCTTTGTATATTATCAAACAATGTTCGTTCAGTTCACAAATTTATACATTATAGATTTTTACAAACTAGCGTTTGTAGAATGTACAAAGTTACGAATCCAAAAATTTTTTTCATGCGGCCAACACTACAAACGTTTGTACTATGCACAAAGCATTTGTATATTCTACGAATAGCCTCTGTTTGTATTTCTACAAAGATTGTATTCGTAATTTTATCCTAAATATTTTTTGGGTGCACGGTTAGAAATCTTCTACTAAAATTCAAACTTTTCTGTACTACATATAAGTCTACACCAGCTTTGGTTTCAAATCTAATATTTACAGAATACTAAAAAATGGTTTTAATACAGCTTCGGTTTCAAATTTAGTACAAGCTTGGATTGAAATATTTTTAAAAAAAAAAATAACAAACAACGCGAGATTCGATCACACGACATTGAGTTTGTAAACTCACTACTCTAAGCACAGAGCTATTATACATAAAAAGCGCGATAAACAAACATATGAACCGAGTCGCCTAATATTGAGTCGCAGCATTGCCAGGCCAACTTTTTACGGGTCTTAATCCAAATTTAGTATCCACATGTACTAGAATTTAGTATTATTTGTATTAAAAACAAAAAGTAATACAGAGTTGTACTTAAATTGAAACCAAAAAGACTAAAATTGAAACCAAAAAGCTAAAATTTAAACCAAAAAGCTAAAATTGATGCTGTAATATTTATTTTAGTGCATTACTCAAAATGTGGGTTGTTACACACAAACTGGATCATCAATTTTAAATTCTCTAGCAAAACGTCGATTGTTGTTTGCGTGATAATTGTTTCTTTCATTTTCACGAACTTTTTGCTTTTCCTAATCTTTAAGTACTTCAGAAAATATTTTTTATTGGGGTGTAAGTTCTTCAACAAAAAATTCATTATAAACAATATGTGACAAATCGTGGGATATTTCAACTGGAGTTATCTGCCAAAATTGAGAAAGGCTGCCAGTGTTTCGGCATACCACCGTGTTCATAGCAAAACGAATCGCTGGCAAGAACTTGCTTTAAGTATTTTTGTCAGGGACCGCCAATAACGATTATCGCTATCAATCAACCATTTCATAACAGTTATTTCTTGGTCATTATTTTTTCCGATCAGCAATAAAAGTTATTTCTTGGTCAATATATTTTTAAATCAGAAATAAAAATTACTTCGTGGTCGTTATTTTTTTCCAATCAGAAATAAAAGCTATTTGTTATTTTGTGGTCGTTATTTTTTCAATCAGAAATAAAAGTTATTTCGTGGTCGTTACATTTTTCAATCAGAAATAAAAGTTATTTCTTGGTCATTATTTTTTCGATCAGAAATAACAGTTATTTTGTGGTCGATATTTTTTCAATGAGGAATAAAAGTTATTTCGTGGTCGTTATTTTTTCGATCAGAAAAAACGACCAAGAAATAACTTTTTTCTGATTGAAAAAAATTACGATCACAAAATAACTTTTTTTCAGTCCTTAACCTCAAAGGGACGTTCGCCGACGCAATATTCCGGTTCCACGCTATGAAGTAGCGTAGAAGCCTAAATGGCAGATGTCTACGTTAAACACTTTTTCTTTACCTACCCAGAAATATAAGTAGGGAAAAACTGTAGTGGTAGTGGACCGATCATGAAATACCCTGAACAACTTAATAGAAACACTTAAAAAGTGGGCGGACCACACCCGTTTTTGTTCACCACTTATATCAATCCCATGTTCTCCCACACGGACATACAACTGGACAGACGGACATGGCTAAATCAACTCAGCAGGTGACGCTGATCAAGTATATGTATACAAATATATTTTTCTATGAGTGGCACGCGTCTTTTCGGGCTTTACGAACGTTTGCACAAAGTTAATATACCCAGACCAGTTCGGGGTAGGATATAACAAGAACACAACAGAACAACAACACCGCACAGAATGTCAAGACTGTTTTTCACTTCACCGCATTTTAGGTACGGCCACTCACAGTTTGTGGAAGTTTACACGAAGCTCTGCAAGGCTCTGCAGCGAATACTTCATGCAAATACTTTATAATCTTAAAACGTGAACTAACATTAGGAAATAAAAATCAATGAGTGGGATCGGGGGAATATCAACTTAAAGTTTAAGAGAAATTCTAGAACACAGACGAAAAATATAAAATATAGTAGGTGGGAAAAACATTGATATTTAATAAATTAAATGCTTACAATGAAGGTTAATACCTTTTATATCAACATTAATTGTATTAATTTCAATTTAAAGACTTTGCTTTAATATTTTTTTAACACTCGAAATAAAACTTTAGTCTCAAGCTTCTCACAGTGCTCTTATCAATTGAACGCGTGTTTTCACTTCTGATGCTGTTTTTAGAAAGTACCGCTAAATTCAAACAAAAACAAATTTACCGTTGAGAAGCTAGATCATATAAGAGACTGTGAGTAACATTTAATTTTGTAAATGCTAACTTTAAAGTTTTATTTTTGGCCTATGGCAGCAACCACTGTGCATTGGAGAGATAGTTTAGTAGTAGTCACCTCAGTCACTTTGCTTTCTTGAATAAACGCAAAACTTGCAGTGATTCTTCAGCTCATCTTTTTTAACATCCTTATTGAATTGTCGTTTGATGGAGGATTAAAACTCGATTCATATTGTGCTTCGTATATGAGTGCGCAAGTCGAGAGGTCTGCAAACGAAACGATATCTTTGCGTTTTATTGGTTTTTGGACATCACTCCGAAGGAGTCCGTAAATAAAACTACCTCTACCGCGGCAGAGGTAGTTCTGCAAACAGGGCTCTATTTTTGCTAACAAACATATTCGCTGATTCATCATACTTTTGTTTTTCTTAAAAGATCGTGGTGTAAATTGCGTAGGCTTGTCTCTTAGGGGCGAAATGATCCTGGAGCCTTTCGTTAGCGGAAATCCAGTTGTAGAGCTCAAACCAGACTCCAGATAACCACAAAGCCGCATATCCTCGCCATAGCAGAGGCAATTCCCTTAAAGTCACGTCGTCTGGGATCATTTTCACTTCGGCGATCGGTTTTGCCGTTAAATCGCTCATAAAATGCGCTGAGGGTTTCCTTTGGAGCTGCCCTTTTGCCTTATGAGTAGTTCGAGTTGTATCATCACCAAAGGGACCGGCGCAGGCTGTACCCTGGATGGAGATCCAGGTCGGCAAGGTTTAGGTTTTAAGTCGTTTTTTCTAAATTTAATCAACGGGTCGATTTTTCTTTTTATATATTAGGTTTTCAGATTTTACAGTTCTAGGTTTCAATACTATGGCTTGTGTTGTGCGCTATTGTGTCGTGTTATTGAGTTAACATTGTATAGCATGGTCACATTTAAGTAGGTATTTTATATTATGGTTTGTGTTGTGCGATGTTGTGTGTTTTTGAATTAGCATTGTATAGCTAGATCATATTTAAGTAGGTTTTCTTATATTATGGTTTGTGTTGGATGGTACTATGTCCAGTTATTGACTTGAAACAGTACAGCATAGTCATATTTAAATACTTTCAGAGAAAAAACAGAGGGATTAACAGTGAAAACTGTTAAATCCCATCCAACAGATTAGTTTTTTCATTAAACAGTCTGGACTGTCAATAAAATAACTATTTCACTCAATTCCTAACTGAATTTTCTTTTTTTATGTGAATATGTATTAATATCAGCCGTCCTAGTGCAGGACAATTGAAAATTCAAATGAGAATTGAGTAAAACAGTTATTTTATCAACAGTCCAGTCTATTAATTTCAAAAACTCATCTGTTGGATGGGATTTAACAGTTTCACTGTTGGTTTTTTTTCTGAGTGTAGATTTGTTAGGAAAAATGTCTTTTTATTTTATCAATTTATTTACTAGAGGACAGTTTTTTCCTAAAACACATTCGAACCCGAAAAAATACAAGCTGTGAGTTTTCCATTCTCAAACCTTGCAGTGGTTGGCTACTTGGACGTGATCCCGGAAAACTTTCTGAGCGCGAAGCTGATGTTGCGCGCTGTAGTCTTGACGTTGAAATAGATCTCCTGACTCTCGGCATATTTTAATATTTAATTTTTCTGCAAACGATAGCTTGAGCGTTCCCGAAGGTTACACCAGAACAGGATAGCTTTTTCTTGATTTTTGGCGGGTTGGGCGAAGATATTATTTTTCGGAAAAAATTTATTTAGAAGCTTTTGAAAAATGGACAATTTTTTAACTTTGATCTTTTCTTAATTTTTATTTAACTTTTTTGAATTACAAGTACTTTTTCCGAATTTCAATTGATCTTTCCTGAATCCAAAATGGAATTTCATTATTTCAATTTATCGTTGCTAAATAACAATCGGATATGTGGTATACTAACTTGTCATATGGCTTGCGGCCCCACATGTGCGCCACACTATTTACAAAAAAGGCCACATTCAATGTGGCACAGAAACGCATATTGAAATTTATCCAGAACGACATCCAGAGATCTTCATTCCAATAGTACCACGGCACCAGTACCGGCAGCCCAATAGAGCAGATGGCAAAGAGTGGAATGTACCATTTGCGCTGAAACATAACAACTTTATCATTTTCAAGATCGCTCATATCGATCACTTTGCGCTTTTCCACGACCTTTGGATGTGGTGTTAGGAAGAGCCAACCAACATGTGCAAAGAAGAATCCACGCTTGGCATTGTGCGGATCTGCTTCGGTCTCGGAGAATTTGTGATGTATTCTATGATCCAATGCCCAGGTATAAGCATCACGCTATTCATTCGAAATAATAATAATAATAGACAGTGTTAAGCTTCAAATTATAGCACCTTTGCGGTGGTAACCTTAAATAAGCCTTAGCTAGTACACGCACCTGACCAGTTATGGTGAATAGAAAAACTAGCAGCACGCGAAGCGTTAACGATGCGGTATACGACTTGTGCGACCAGAGGCGATGCACGCCCGCCGTGATGCCAATGCCAGAGGCCCAAATTGTGACAACCACTATAAATAAAGAAAGAGATAAAAGTTAAATTAATAATTAATTGTGATCTATTCTTCAATTTGTACATTATTTTAACTGTGAGCTATTTAGATAAAGTTTGAGAAAAAAGTTAGTTTAGCATTTTATGCATGTTTAAAACGACACAACAACAAAACAGTAATTTATTAAACAGTACAGTATTTTATAAATAAACAAATTTGTTCCGAGTTAGTTTGAAGAAGCGTTAAATTGATTTTGTCTCTTCAGTTAATTGTTGTGATCAAAGTTCAGCTCTTAATTAATATCATTGAACAATACACTTTTAGTTTAAATTCTCTTTTAGTTTATTTCTTAAATGTAGTGTATTAATTGGCAGTTCATATAAGTTTGTTGATATGCAAATAAAATCATTTACCATACTGTTAATACCCTACATCGGGTTGTTGAAGAGTTCGATTCTGAAGCATTTCAATGCCTTATCACAAATTTGGCCTTTGTGACTCAGTTGGCATAATTATTAAAATTAAATAAAACTCACATTTTGCCTGCGCCAAATTTACGACGAAATGCCCTTGCGAAAATCAACAACAAAAAACAACAACATACGCATCGAAACTGACAAGCTGTTCCAGTAGTTCGCGCATCATTGACGAATTGATGATTTTCGTCATGATTTCTTAAAGGAAGTTTCCGCATGAGCTGCTGGACTTAAAAAAATTCATACAAAATGTTATGACAAATAGCGGTTGTCAGCGCCTAACTTTTTCCACTCTATTACGACAACTTCAAGATATTCATGATTGTTGTAATTCGCCGAATCGTTGAGAGGCTAAACTGTAGAGTTCGCAAACTATAGATGACACTATCGATAATTTCACACTATTGCGACTATCAAAAGTTTTGGACTGACTCGATGATTTTTGATAGTATTTAAATATTCATTGACACCACTGTTTAGGTGTCATTGCCATTGCTGTCGAATTCGTTTGATTTTGACAATTTGGTATAATTTTTTTCTGTTTTGTAGAGTGAAAGCGCAGGTGATGTTTCTTATAAATGTATCAGCATTGTGTTGATTTGGAAGATGGGTTATAGTTAGTTAAAGGTTGAAAAGATGGAGTAGTTTCGTCGAAGATTTGTTTTAAATTTGCACATCTCAAAACTGACGGGAAACACGCTCGCAAGGAGGCTATTCCACAATTTTACCGTACGACTAAAGAAGGAATTATCACTACAACGTGAGGTTCTGTGTGGCATCAAGGCAATGGTAAAGGCTTGGACAGCTGCCCGAGTGGACCGAGTGGCGTCAGGCTATTACGAAACCGACATTACGTCGATTTCCAATAGAGTTGAGAGAGGATGAAATATTTTTATCCCCTATCAAATATATCGCACGACGTTGAATTCGGTCCAGAAGCACGTTTCGATTTTAATTCCTTGACGAATTTTCTTTATAACTTTGTCTACTTTTCGTTAACGAAACTTCCTCAATATTTCGATATTGGGTTCGTGCATGATAAATTCCGACGTTTCTGCATTGCGTCTTAAGACGAATTTGGATCATTTATATGAAATTTTCGTCAATGAAATGTATGGCCAAATTAGCATGTTTCGTCAAGGATCAAGAAAAATCGTACATGATTCATTTGAGATTTCTTCAAGACTGGTACTACTGGGGTGCGACGCGACCACCAAATATACAGCATTGTTGTTGTGTGTATGTGTTTTGTTAGTGGAATAGAAATTCAGACGATCTCGTTATACTACACTGAAAATCTCTGGGACAGTATATCAAGTGCAAGATAATTAGCGGTGAATCTTTAGTTCTCGGGTACAGATTACCAGCATTTTACAGAATCATCGCGTCATGATATAATAAAGAACTTAAAAATAAAATTTGAAGCGGAAGAAAAAACGGCTTTCAGTTCTATTTCGAACAATAATCTAATTCGAGCATCATATATTGCCAGCTTTAATATTGCTAAAGCCAGGAAGCCGTTTACTGGTGGGATTTTTATTAAAAATGGAAATGTGTAAATGTTTCGGCGTTGAGAGCCAACAAATGGCCGCACATTTCGAAGCTATACCTCTTAGTAAAAGTACAGTATTGAGAAAAAATCCTGACATCAGTAGTCATATAAAGGCTGCAATCATTAAAAAAATTAAAAATGCGTATGTTATTTTCTAACATTAGATAAAACTACCGATAAAACTGACGTCGCACAACTGCTTGTATTTATAAGGTAAGTTCCAATTAATTTCGAATCGTGCTTGTGTACATTTATTAAAGAAGTTTAAGTAGTTATATATATCTTATTTTAATTAATTATTATTTTTTTTTGACAATTCGTCACTAAGTTTCGTTAATCAAGATTTTAGTGTCGATAAAGGAATGCTAAATCTCGTACCATTGCACAATAAAACAAAAGGAGTTGACATTTTTCGTGCCGTTGATATATCTGTATATCGTTGAAATATCTGAAATATCTGTATTTTAAAAAGCTTTGTTCCATTTGTACCGACGGAGCTCCAAATATGACGAGAAATTATTTGGGCTTACGTGGACAATTAAGACTACATGGGATTTATATACCATTCTACCATTGCATTATCCATCAAGAGGCGTTTAGTGCAAAAACTGTAGGATTAAGTGCCACAATGTCTTGCGTTATAAGAACAGTTCATATAACATGAGGAGGCCAAAAGTTATTAACGCATTGAAAGTTTCGATTACTTTTAACCAAACGCGTCGGAAGCTAATTTCATCTGGGGGGGCATTACAAATGGGGGGGGCAGTACAAATGGTGGTGCAAAAAAAGTTCACCAAAATTTCTTCAAAGAAACATGAATGTGAAAAAACCAATTTTTTATTTTAGTTTAAAATAAAAAAATATAAAAATATATAAAAAATATTAAAATTTCATTATTTTTAAAAGTTCCTTCAATTTTAATATTAGAGATCATTCTTTAAAGGATCTTTCATGTGGTAATATGAAAATATAAGATATAATGGTTGCTTTTATTAAGCAAGACTAGGTATATCTTTACATGGTTTAAATGCAATAAGGTACAAAAAGTTATATCAATTTAAATTATTCCAAAATGTTTCTTTCTGTCCTTGCAAGAAACAAACTCTTGCACCACCTCCATCGAATTCAATTCTTCGGTTTTATCTTTGTGAATGTGTATAAGTGCCGCATGAGTGAGTCGTTTCTGTGTCATAGTTGCTCGAAGATACCTTTTAAGTCGTCTTAGTGCACTAAAAGAACGCTCAGATGAATCTGCTGATGCAGGCACAGTCAAAAGCAAAGCAATAAGTTTTTCAACTTCATTTAATAGTGTTTTTACAGTATCCGAATTTTTCGCAAATTGGGATGCAATGCCACTACAATTTCAAGGTGTTTGGCAAGGCAATTGCTTCAGCAATTTCATCTGCAAAAAAGTCATCTGCATAAAGATCTAGTTTTGTTTTTAGATTTTGTTCAGAAGGCACTTTTCCGTTGAAGGCTTCGATTACAATATTTTCCAACGATTCCAGAGTGTCAAGATCTGTTTAAATGTACAATAAGATTTACAAAGTGCCAGTTTACACTAGCTTCACTCAACCGACTCACCGAATGTTAAATCAAAGTGAGTCGGTTGAGTGAAGCTGGTGTAAACTTGCAAAAATAAAAAAAAAGTAAAATATCAACCTGTTTGATCGAATCTGGTGTAAACTTGCAAAAATAAAAAAAAAGTAAAATATCAACCTGTTTGATCGAATCTAGCCGTTATCTCATTTGAGGGAAGATCTAAAATTTCGAAATAATCTTTTCGTAGCCGATCATATAATGGCAACTGTACTGAAGGGAAGGTTCTCCTGGATTTTTTTGAAAAAATCCATTTTTTTTTTACATAAAATGAAAGTTACATATATGTAGAATGTTTGTGCCAAGGGATATTTCAATACGACGCGTATTTCTCGAGCTAGAGCGTGTTAAACGTACCCATGTCACGCGCGCGTGCCAACTTTCTAAAAACTTTAAACGCGTTTTTCTCGGAACCATGTTTTCTAATCTAACGGACAGCACAGGGCTTGTTCTATTTTATTTTATTTATTTATTTACTTGATTGCTAAACCTTAACAGGTTTTATAGCAAATTTAAAATTGTAAAATAAGATATTTAATACAATTCAAAAATATAAAGTATGATTTTGAATGAAATAATGTATTATTAACAAACTAAAAAGTTTTAGTAAATTGCTTAAAGTATATAATTTTATTAAAGTATAAAAAATAATAGAAAAAAAGTTAAGTCAAAATCGATAAAATCAGACAGCATAGCAGGGTTACGTTTTCAAGACAAACAAGGTCAAGTTAGCAACAATTTTTGTATACGGCGGAGTCGTGTGACAAACAAGGTCTCATACCCAATAAAACACCACTCCAATAGGTATATATATAATATATATCGTTCTGTCTCCCTGAAGCCGGTGAAATCCTGGCTTGACAGGGTGGTTACTCGACAAACTAGGTCAACTTCACCAAACCAATTTTCATAAAATAAAAAAAACCAGTTGCGAACGCAGGCACCAAGACAAACTAGGTCTTATCGGCCACTCATATTAATATATTACAAATCGATCTAACGTAGTGTTTCAAGAGGTAAAAAGACACCAAGACACCACGGTACCGTCAACAAATGTTGTCACAACCATCTTGAAGATATGAGGCATTTGAAGATCCCAGGCTTAGGTCCATTCAGATTATTTAGATATATTATACACCAAAATTTTCCATTTTACGCTTAGGTCCATTTAGATTGTTATATTTATGTGTTTACAAATCACCAGATGCATCAGATATATGTTTGAAAGAACTTTACATAATCAACGACGGTACTGCAGGTAATCTATAATTTTATGTTTGATTGAGTCCATGGATTCACTTAAGGATATAACATCAGATACAAAATTAAAATCACCGCAAGCGCTTCTAAGAGGTTCATTTTGCAAATAATTAGTTCTACAAAAGTTCATGTGGAGTAACTCAAAAGATCTTCTAGGACGAAGAGGAATATTAAAATATATTTTACTCAATAAATATGGACTGTTTACATAGCCATGTAAAAGTTTTATAATCCAACAAGCATTTATCATAATTCTCCGATTTTTTAAAGAAGGAAGATTTAAGAGTTGTAACCGATATTCATAAGGTGGTAAGTGAAAATCAGTATTACAATAAAGATAGCTTAAGCAAAACAAAAGAAATTGTTTCTGCACTGATTCAATGTCGTCTATGTAACAACCGTATCTTGGGCACCAAACAACTGAAGCGTATTCTAAGATAGGCCGCACTAGGGAAGTGAATAAGGTTTTCGTTATGAAAGGATCATTAAACTCTTTTGCCCAACGTTTAATAAATCCTAAAGTACTATTTGCTCTATTTATTATTTTATTTACATGAATATTAAAGCGTAGTTTAGGATCCATTGTAACTCCAAGATCATTGAAGCTATCTAAGGACTCCAATGGATAACCACAAATTTTGAAGGTACATTTAATTGGTGGTTTGCGCGAGAAAGACATATGCTTGCATTTCTTCATGTTGAGGTTCATACGGTTCGTTTTGCACCAGTTATGAAGATGATCTATGTCGGCTTGCAAAAATACAGCGTCATTATCATTTTTAAAAGAAAGGAAGAGTTTGACGTCGTCAGCAAATATTAAGATGCTGGAATGCATTATGACAGATGGCAAATCGTTTATAAAAAGTAGAAACAGAAGAGGCCCAAGATGACTTCCTTGAGGTACTCCTGAAGTAACAGGAAACTCGTGTGATTTCTTGAGCTTAAAAAGAACAGATTGTGTTCTATTGCTTAAGTAAGATTCAATCCACTTTACCAACGGTATAGGAAATCCAACAAGATGTAATTTTAAGATCAATAGTTTGTGATTTACAACGTCAAAAGCTTTGCTAAAATCCGTGTAAATAACATCAGTCTGCATGCCTTTTCCAAAGTTTTCTATAGTTTTTGATGTAAATTCGAGAAGGTTAGTAACAGTGGATTTTCCAGAAAGGAATCCATGTTGGAAAGGAGACATTAAAGATTTAATGCTATGCGATAGTCGTGATGTAACAATTGCCTCTAAAAGTTTAGGCAAAGCGCTCAATTTTGCGATGCCACGGTAGTTATCAATTAAAGACCTATTTCCGGATTTATGCAGCGGAATGATAAATGAATGCTTCCAGGCTGCAGGAAAATAGCAGGATTTTAATGATGAAGTAAATAGTAAAGAGATTGGAGTTACTAATTCTTCACAGCAGTATTTTAATATACACGAAGGTATGTTATCAGGACCACTTTTATATGATGTTTTAATATTTTTTAAAAATGATAAGACTGTGTTTGTGTCAATTATTGGGAAATATATATCCCCAGATTGAATATTGAAAGGATAACTTAAATAATCATAGGACGATGATGAATAAGTCGACTTGAAAAAGTCAGCAAAAAGATTGCAAATACTATTATCATTATCAGACTCAACCGAATTATACTTCATAAAAGAAGGATAGGAATCAATCTTGCGTTTTGTGTTAACAAAGTTCCAGAAGGATTTAGCATCAGATTTGATGTTTAATTTTACTTTTGTTAAGTAGGTATTATAGGATTGTTTGCATAACTGTTGATAACTGTATTTAATCGAGGTATAGCATCCAAAATCACATATGTTATGTGTTTTTTGATATTTTTTATAGTATTTAGATTTCAAATTCCTCATTTTTCTTAATTCATTTGTATACCATACCGGACCCGATGTCAAGGAAGCTTTCCTTTGCGGAACAGCTTTAAGAAAACAATCATTGAGCGTTCTATTAAACGCATATACCGCATCATCAAGACTCTGAGAAGATAAACTATTTGTATTAATATTTAGAATAGAATTCCAGTTTATATTAGACAAGTTATTCTTCAAAATCACGTAGTTTGTTTTTTTAAAGTTAAACTCAATAGGTGGTTGAGAATCAGAATACTGCGCAGATGGTTTTGGAAAATTTAAAATAATTTCTAATGTTGGATGATGAGAATCTTCGGGTGTAACCAGAGGATCTGATTTAGACACAGAAGCGATATTACTGTCATCAAAAAACACCAGATCAAGCAAACGATTATTTTTGTTAAAAATGCAGTTAAGTTGGAATAGCCCTTGGATTGAGAGCTCGTTTAAAAAGTAATTATCGGATGAACTTTCAGACGAAGGTAAAAATATTTCAGGAATTTCAGAACAGTAGTTCCAAGAAACGTTTGGCAGGTTAAAATCTCCAGTTATTAAAATATGATCATTTGATTGCAGTTTTGAGCAAACTTTACTAATAGAAGCCAAATGTTTGCTATAAACTTCTAAGGTAGAAAGGGGAGGAATATATGAGCATGTAATAAAAAGGCTCAAGAAACCAAACTTAACATGAACACAACAGAATTCAATGTCCAAGGATTCTGGAATTAATAACTCTTCAGAGAAATGTGTCGCTTTGACTGCAATCAACACACCCCCACCTTTAGAGCAAATACCAGGAATGGAGTTTCTATCTTTGCGGTATATGTTAAATTTGTTGCACAGAATTTCAGTATTTAGAGTGTTAGGTTTCAGCCAAGTCTCACTAAAAGCTATTATATTAAAGTGAAGGTTGTGACTCAAAATTAATAAATTATTTAGTTTTGTGTTAATGCCACGAACGTTTTGGTAAAGGATAAGGAACTGAAAGCAACAATCTAGTTTTTTTGATTCTTGTTAAAAACCGAAAAAGTAGCCAAGGAAGTTGTAGGCCGAGGTCTAGAAATAAATTCATGCACCATCGTATTGTCAGGCCAAAACTTTTGATCCAATACCTTGTGAAAAAGATCACCAGGCAAAGATATTTTAAAAGAGGACGTAATTCGCTCGTATGAAAAATTGAATTTGTAAACAGAGATATTTTTATTTACAACATTCAGCTTAGAGTTTATATAGAATAACACGTCTTCACCGGATGTATCAGCTGCAAAACGAGAAACAAATATAGATTTTGCAGGCTCAATAATCACAAGTTCTTTATGAACAGGGGCTTTGATACTGCTGTTCGATACTTGTTTCGGTATCGCTCCTGTAGAAAACGGAGTAATCTGAGAAGGTGCAGGGACCACATTTGAGGAAATACAAGTTTCAGCGTAAGTTTTTTTTGTGGCAGAAACGCGAGGAGAATCAGCATTTTCCTCTATGATTGGTATTGCTTCAACAGAAAGAGAAATCTGATCAGCTGACGCAGCGACCTTAGTTGGTGCGATATTATCAGCCATTTGATCAGTATTGACAGCACCAATTGATTGATCTTCAATCTGTATGTTCACATTAGGGAAAACAGTTAAAGTAGAAGGTAGAACAGTATTATTATTGGGTGACGGCATGGCTATGTCAGTAGTTTTAGCTGAACTACGAAGATTTTTGTTTGAACGTTTACGTTTTGGAGAATTGTAAGCTTCCTCCATAATTTTAAACTTTTTAAACAAATCTTCGTATTCACTCAGTCTATCTTGTGCTACCTTTAGATCCTTAGCCACCTCCAAAAAACCTTTCCGAGATTGTCTAATAAGTTTAAAAATCTCAACGTTTGTAAACCTGCAATCTTCACATGACCAACGAAGTCCCTTACTTTCGTTGAGTGCATCGAAGATCCTCGCAGTCAACGCTACACACTTGATGTGAAAAAATGAATCACACAACCAGCAAGTAACCAGCCGGTCTGATTCACCCTTTACAGCGCAGTTTCGGAAATTGCAGATCATTTTCAGTTTAATAGTAAGTTTTGCAATATAGATGAAAGTAAAAGGAGAAAAATGAACTTAAATGCTTTTAGTGAAAAACAGTTTATTTTGTTTAAAGACACTGTACTGTAGAAACTTTGCAGCCCTGATTTTATAGAACCAACGAATTGAAAAGTTTTATAAGCACTAGAGTTTTTGCAGTAGCGTGAAAACAGCTGTAAAAGTAAATACAATAATTTGCTCTATAGAAACCTGTTTGCGCTAAAAACAAAACAGGAAGAAGGAAAGAAGCAAATTATAAACAAATATACATATATATATATATTTATTTATATTGAAAATTAAATTAAATATCAAGTATTTTAAAAGGATGTAATCCACGTTATCACGCTTCCAGATGATGAGCACGCCGATCAAAGCTGTTAATTTCTATTTATTTATATTAATTTTGAACTTTTGGTTAAATATATCTTTAAAAGTAAGAGCTCGCAAAAACACGTCTAAACGGTAAGATGATAACGAAAAGGAAATTGATCTCGTTTGATCCGATTTCCTTCATTCAAAGAATGTTTGAAAGTATATACTTTTTTGTACGCCTGGAACCTAACATTGGCATAAAAAATTGTTTATTTATAATTTTTAAACGAGATCTAAGTAAAAAAAAAGCAAAAAATTTCAATTTTTTTTTTAAAAGTCCATAAAATTGGTTTTTTTTACCAAACTTAATTGAAGTTAGGTTCCAGGCATATGAAATGTTATCAATTTTAATAAATTTTATACATTTCTCATTTCAGTTCACTACCTGAGGCCCCACACTGTCCGCGGGAGGTCGATGTTTTGCGCGCAGAGGTCGACGAGATCCGCCATTTTCAAGCCGCCATTTTGAATTTTTCAAATATCTTTTTTTTTTTTACTCGTCAATAAACCACGAATCAAAGTTCAAAAGCATAAGTTCGTATGTCTTTTCATTTTCCCACAAACCATTCTCAAATTTTGCTTGTTTTTCGGCCAAATCCAAAAAAATCCAGGAGAACCCTCCCTTAAGGAACCGGATTTGATGTTTCTTCAAAGCGTCGAGGTGAATTTTCATCAGCTAATTCACAGTAGGGGCTTTCGCATGGTTCAGAACATTGGACCAACATGGCAGATTGTACAACATGTAGTACCATGCGTATCTAAAACGCTAGTCGAAATTTTTGGTTTTTATCTGCTGATTGTACAATATTGTACAATTATGTAAAATTACTGCTCAATTGTTAGGGCATCTAAAAGTTGCTTAGCTATTAGCCGGATGTGTTCTGCTTGAGAGCTTGCAATTAATGATGTTGCTTTACAAGTTGGATCGTTCGAACGCTCAATCAAATAGTCCCATTAGTTTTCCATCTAACTTATCGTACAACATGTCGTCCAATATGGAAAGCCCCTAAGAACATGTCAAATTTTTTCTTACCAGAGTTGCAAAATTAACAAGCATTAACCCTGCAGACACACGTGATAGTAATGGTATGACAGTTGAAAATATGTATTAACTTCGAAATGTTTCGAAAATATTTCGAAACAAGCTACAAATTACGCTGCGGCCATACGTGATAGTAAAAGTTTATTTTCAAAATGTCGTCAAAGGCAACAGTTCTAGCAAAAATAAAAGTTCTGTATGAACTTAAAAAATTACTAAATGAACTCATTTTTCATAAAAGCTCACGTTTAATATTTGCGCTATATTTAGTTTCACCTCCATTTTATTTTTTACCGAAAGCAAGTTACCAGTGTTGCATATCAGTCATTCCATGTCAAATCGGACGCTTTTCAAAACTCACATTTCTGTAAAAATTTGGTACTTTGCACGAGGTTAGTACTTTAAAAGAGAAAAATATTTGCATATTTTTTTTTATAATTTTCAATTTTTTTGCAGTTATACACAGTGAAAAATTATAAAGATAAACAAAAACTGTCATTTGGACATGTACTCAAACAACTATATCTTCCAAACCGTAAGTCCTACAAGAAAAAAAATTTAAAACATATTTTAAAGATCCTGAATTGCTCTTTATTGTGGTGTCCTTGTTTACAAACACTTTCGAGAAAAATTCTAAATTTTTTGACCACTAAAAATTTCATTCCCATTTTTCAAGGTCAGCACCACTATTTTTTGCCACTTTGAAAATGTTATCGTATTGAGGCATTCATTCTTACTGCATTCTCTTTTTTGTAAATTTTTTTAATAGCATATTTTGTTTACACCATCTTTTACCCACATTTCTGCATTTGCAGTTTTTTATACCTCTTATGATTTAGAAGTGATGCTCTAAAAAAATTTGTTTTTTGCTCTCCTGAAAAGTTACTGAAAAACATAAAGCTGTTTTTGTTGGCGCAGCGACGATATGTACTCAGTTTAGTAAAAAAATACTAAAAATTCTATTTTTAATTAAAAATTAAAGTATTTTGTACTTAAAAATTGTATAGTCAGTTTTTGAAAATTTCATTAAAAATAGTAAACATTGATTCTCCAACATCAAATTTTGAGAATGCATTAAGAATGAATGCCTCAATACGATAACATTTTCAAAGTGCCAAAAAAATCAAAAATGGGAATGAAATTTTTAGTGGTCATCAAATTTAGAATTTTTCTCGAAAGTGTTGGTAAAAAAGGACACCACAATAAAGAGCAATTCAGGATCTTTAAAATATGTCTTAAATTTTTTTCTTGTAGGACTTACGGTTTGGAAGATATGGTTGTTTGAGTACATGTCCAAATGACAATTTTTGTTTATCTTTATAATTTTTCAATGTGTATAACTGCAAAAAAACAATAAAGAAGTATGCAAATATTTTTTGTTTTTATAGTTCTATCGACGTGCAAAATTTTAAAAAACTCGGAATCGTCAAAATTAGTTTTTGAACAAAAGCGTCCGATTTTACATGGAATGACCGATATTGTTAAAATAGCAGATATCCTGAAAAATCAAAAAAAATTTCCCCAAAAATACAATAAAATCAACACTTTAATCTGTCTTTACAACACTTTTACTGTCCGCAAGTGCAAAATTCCACTGTCTATTAATTTTCGTTGACATTAGCTCAGACAGTAGGCAGACAGTGAATCAAATGTGAGTGTGTTAGTGAAAATGTTCAAATGTATTGAGTTTTTCGAACTTGCACTGTCACGTGTGGCTGCAGGGTAAGCTACATACTTATGGGTGCTTTTAAACTGAAGTGGTGGGTTTGCAGTAGAAACTCTACATTTTGTTCTATCTTTTTGCAAACACAGAGAAAGAAAATGGTTATCCGCAAGCATGCTTATGAAGAAGAGAGAAAGAAGAGGAAAATATATAATACAAAAATATTATCGTTGTAAAAAAATTGATATTTTGAATAACTTTTGAAGTTTTCCTTTTAAATTGTTTATCTAGCTAAAAAAGTGGGGGTAAACTGTCCCCCTTTCCCCCCGCTTCCGACGCCAATGCTTTTAACCGAGCTAGATGCTTCGTACGGCGGTTTAAAAATGTACACGGTGGTTCGGTGGTTAAGCAAAGGCACTTGCAGCGATTTTTCGATATACGAAAGGAATTACTCAATTTCCTTGAACAGAATGTAAATTACAGCGACCAAATGCAATCAATTTTAAAAAAAATTGCTTTTTAGCTGAACTTGCGTCTTTGGCCGATATAACTGCAAATCTTAACCACCTAAATTTGGGCTTACAAAAACAAGAACAAACAATTATTGACAGCCTTTTTTTAGTGGATGGTTTTCAGAAAAAACAGCGTATTAGGAACTGACACATGCAACGATAACTTTTACAGTTTTCCGTCCTGTGCTATAATCAAATCTGAGCATCCTCAAGCAAATTTTAAAATTTTCGACAGCAATTAACATAGCTTGCAAAATGAGTTCCATCGGCGATTTGAAGATTTTGATCATATCTTCTGACCTTTATCTTATGGCAATTTCAGAAACAGGATTTGCATTTTGAAAAAAAGATTCACCTGAAAAGTATCCCATGTTAAGGCGTGATATGGCCAATATATTATCCATGTTTGGTAGTAGTTATTTGTGTGAATGTGGATTTTTCGCAACTGAAAATGGTTAAGAATGATTCGCAAACGAGCCTTCGGATACTAATTTGGGACATTTACTTCGCATTGCACTTACTAAAGAAGAATTTATTTGTGATACAGACTGCATACAGATATTTTGTTCTTTGATACTTCTTAAAATTATTAATTTATTTCTTACAAAATATATATTTGTAACGCTTCTGAATTCTACTGAAAAAAATGTTACGAATATATTTCCTTTAAAAAAATATCTCATCTTTAATTGTTTGCAATACAAAAGTGCAAAATTTTTATAGTGTATTGTTCTGCGATGTTTGTGTAATGTTAGGAAAGAAGTTCAACCGACTCGTGTTCTGCTACGCATGCTTGTTGCGTATGTATTTTATTTTTGGGTATTTTTTATGAACACATTATTTGCACTTGCAAAAAGCAACAAAGTAAGTTGCCTTCGATGGTAGTGACGCTAACATGTTAGCTTTTGTTTTTGGTAATGTATTTTGTTGATTATTCCAATCAGGCGAATATCTTTCTTAATTAGGCTTTGGCCGTTTTATTAAATTGGCTGATTATAAAAAAAAAATAAAGTGGCCATTTCAGCCCTTGGAAGGACTTTGACCTAGCTTCTATTGATCAATTGTGTTGTGCGTGTTAAATGACCAAGAAATGGACCTACGTGTTTAATGCCGACTCCGAACGGCTTATGTTCTCAAGAAGCTTTACATGGCAATTTTTACTCTCTGAGGTTTGCCATTGTCTGCAGAGAGGTGACGACCGAAGAGAAAAATTAATTCAATTGAAAAAACTTTAGCTACCGCGGTTCTTTAGCTTAGGGGCCACGCTTTCTATCTACTAGGCTACGGTCGCCACTCGCTGATTAGGCCTGCGTAAAAGCCTTAAAAAAATTCCTATTCTAAGACTTAGCGGTGGAAAATTATATTTAGTACTACAGTCAGTGGATTGCAACTATTACGACTAACGATGTTGAAAAATAAATTTGAATCGTCGCTGTTTGAATCGTCGATAGTTAGAATATGAAAAAGATTTAATAATTGAATTTTAAAAAATTGTGATTTGAAAAAATATAAGCATATAAAAGTTTTTGTTCAAGCTGTTTACGGGCGATTTAGTGAAAAGTTCAACGAATAAAATTCGAAAATTTTATGAAATTGTATTTTAATAAACTTTTAGAATTTTTAAGAAAGCTTAACAAAGAGTTAACTTTAATAAGAGGATATTAAACAACATTTTTTTATTTTACACAAGTAAAATTTTTAAGTTAATATGTCATTCAAGATACGTCCAAATCGTCTGCAAATTTTTACACTCAGGTTCAGCGGCAAATACTTTATAGCTATCCATCTATAGTCATTAGAGTTGTCCTTATTTTTAAAGTTCTTTTGATTTTTCTTCCCCGGGCATAAAAAGTTTCCTTTTCATAACGAACCATATTATGGTCATACCACCAGAAATACAAATTTCAAGTTGCTTTAATTTTTTTGTAATATAACTACTATGCTTTTCTCGTTACACATAATTAAAAATGTGGGTAATAGCCCAGCAAAAAAAGTGCTTCCAAAAGAAGCTAAAGTGGAAGGGAAAGTCTTGAATTTCATCCCTTCCACTTTCACACTCAGAAGGCATTCTTTTAACATATGCATGTCATTGGGAGGAATGCTTTTCTTAATATTTTCTAAAAGTGCTTCCAGAACTTTTTCAATGGAAGATTTCTTTGAGCCCTTCAATGAAAGGATTCTAGTAGGTGTTTTCCAGAAGAACTTTAAGAAGGCATTCCATGGAATGGAATGATTTTTGTGGTTTGGGAGTTAAAAAAATCCTGGGAAAATATCCCTTCACCCGAAATTATCGCGATTTTGGTGGTGGAAATGAGAAGTGTTTGAGTTTTAATAGGGGTTTCAAAAATTCCACATAAAATATCCTTTTTCCCGATTTTCAAAGGTTTAAAAAGTCTCACGGAAAATAGCTAAAATGTATATTATAATTATTTATAATTTTTTACTTTAGTTAAATTTAAATACCATTTGAATGTCTTCCAGAAGTAGGTCATAAGAATGCATTAATAAACTTCTTTATAAGGCTAAGAAGAAGCACAGTTTGATCTACAGAATGTGTTCTGGAAGCAGTGTCCCTAAGAATAGCATGTCACATTTTCATCACAAATTTTGCTAGGAGTGTAATGTTTTTTTAACACGGGATACATTTGAAAAATTTTATAAACAATAAGTTATTTTATAGTTTTTATTTCCTTTCCGCTAAGGGTATTGTTTCAAAGAAATTGAGAATTTAATATATATGGAAATGTGTGTCTGCAAAAATTTATCTAAAACAATTCGTCTCCTTACAAGTCCTTGAGCTACAATTTATCCATCTAAATATAATTTGTCTTTTGCGAGAGAGTTCTAGGATAAATCTTAGAGACGAATTGTTTTAACCCATTCTTTAACGATGTTTGAAAAAAACACTAGCTTTAAAAAATTATTTAAAAAAATGGAAAGTGATATTTAAAAACTAAGAAATGTAAACAAATCATTCATTTATTGGCCTTAAAATCGTTAATAAATATTTCACAATGGGATCAACTTTACTAGAACGAGGGCCTAGACAACAGGTACTCCTTTTTCAGACCCCTTTTAATAAAATTTTAAAACATATAAGAAATGACTTTATGACTATTGTTAGTCGTAATTTCTTAAGATAAAGTATCAAATTTATGCATTTAGTCAAGAAATCATTAGTTACAATAAAATTTATTCATGTCAGAGCATATTGATTTTTTTGTTTTTCTTTATACGGTTTCTGGCTAAAATCCTACACAAAATCCGGCATATTTTGCAATATTTATACAGACAATTTTGTATATGGGCGTTTCCGAGCATGGGCATTATGGGCATTTCCGCCAAAAGATCTACAGTGACTGAAAAAATAATTGTTACTTAAAATTCTTTTAAGCCTCCATAATAGAGAAAAAATGTTTTAATTTATATTGTGCGAGTACTGAGAGCTGATCTCAATTTAAATTTTTAAAACATGACCACAAATATGCTGAATGGCAACAAAAGTTGAGAAATGATGACAAAAGTTGGAAAATTTTAACGAAAGTTAGAATTTTATAAGTATAGTAAATACTCCTATACAACAAAGTTTAATTAAATTTTTTTCAGTTTTCGATTGTTACGGTCCCAAATTACACTTTATAAGTTTTTCTAGTTTAAATAATAAAATAATACTCTGAATGATTTGTACTTCTTTAAATAATCTGTTACGTAACGAATATCACATAAAGTATCATACCAAGGATTGTATAAAAATAATTAAAACTGTTTTTTTAACGAAACAATTATGATTATTTAGCAACATTATTCCAGATTATATTAAAAAAACTCTTGCACACTTCCATTTTTTGTCACGTAACGTATTATTTTTGGTGACTTCTGTCAAAGAGCTGAACTTTTGACAACTTTTGGCTTTTAAACCTTGAATAGTGCGCTTAATAAACTATTGAAAAATAAATATAAGAAAGCTGTAAGTGTAATTTTTCTTTGTTTTTCCACTCATTAAAAACGTTCGGCTGTCACGTGCGTAGCCACGGAAATGCCCATATGTTATTAGCGAGCGTTTCCTAAAAACACCACGTCGTGGTGGCTAACCAAAGGTCGGAAATTTAATACTATAATGACTGTCTTATAAAAAATTTTAAAATCGGTTAACGGATTCTGGTTACGGTAAAAGATGCGTTAAGCGAATTTTAATAAGATGATTTGTAAAAAAACAATATTTCCAAAAATCGAAAAAGTGTGTCCATCATATTTGACCCCCCAAGATTTTTTCCAGATCCGCCGCTGTGTGTGGATGGTTAGAATTGTAGGAGTTGCTAAGACCCCTTTTACATTGATCAAGACTTGAAGTCAAGTTTTTTTGACGTTCTCTTTTGAACTTGACGAAAGCTTTCACATTGGTCAAGACTTGAATTCAATTTCTTGTCCTCTTTCCTTGTTTTCTAAAAATAAAACTAAATAGGTAGCAAGCAAATGAATTATAATTTATAGAAATTTGCCAACTAAATTTTAATTTTTTACCGCGATGGAAGTTAACAAAATGTTTTTGCTTAAAAATTTAATGCAAAATGAAATTAAATTAAATCCAAAACAATTTTATTGCAACCGAAGTCTAACAAACTCACATTGATATGAGAAAAATAAAATAAAAAGCACTGCCAACAACGCGAAAATAACAAAAGGAATACGAAAAATTGCCGGTACAGCTTCAAGTTTCTTTTTCCCTTCCGTCGCTTCCGATGTGCGGCGAATTGCCCACAAACTCTGAAACTTGACTTCAAGTCTTGATCAATATAAAAGGGGTCTAACAAAATGCAATTTATTACATTTATAGAAATAGATTTAACCTATAAATATTCCTCACAAGCCATCAAAACATGTTTATCTGCACTAAAGTACCAATCCTTAGTAAGGATAGTGGTACACATATTTAAAAAGTCTTGCAAGAAGTCAATAAACTATGTGTGGTGATTTGAAGTATGGAAAAATATACGAAAGATGGAAAAGAAGTTTATAATAAAATGATACAAATATCTAATGTTTTCGTGTCTAATAACATAGGCATAAATTATATCATTTAGCACGTTTTGCGTCAGGTGTGAAATGACTGTATATCTAGCTAAACAAGCAGAAAACGGAAAGCAGTTAAATGGTTATTCAAAGATGCAGTAATAAAAATGCACTAAATGAATCACTGTGTTGTTGAGCAGGTTTTTGTTAATGTGTTTTGTTTTTCTTTCATTGCAATGAAACAAGATAAGAAAAGATAAAAAATTTACGTTAGCTTGTAAGGTTTTTTGTAAGTGCTGACTGACCCTTAATAACTCAATATCACACTTAAAATAAATAGTAGTATATTAAAAAAAAAAATAAGTAGATTAGAAATTTTAAAAACGATATAATTCACACAAATAAGAAAACACGCTTATCTTAACACTTCCTTGATATTTGTAAATAGCTGTGTGTTCTTCAAAATATTATCATATATACTCGAAAACCTTTATGTACACGTTTTATATTACAACTAATAAAGTACACTAGGCTACAAATTAAAAAAAAAATTGTCTGTGTATCTTCAGTAGCCACTATAAATAACTGATGTATCATAGTTCTCTTATTACAATACTTTTCTATGGATTAGTCGTTTATTTTTAAAAACTTTTTTAGAGCTGACATAAATGGTAGGTTCAAAACCAGGACACCAAAATACCAAAAACACCAAAAAACACAAATTTTATAATGTATTATGTTGATTTTATATGATTTAAATACAAATTCCAAATGTTTCATAGTTTAAATCATACTTGATTTTAAATACAAATTCTAGTTGTTTGATAGTTTAAAATCGTCTATTGAGCTTTTAGGTCATTTCGAATTTGTATTAAAATCCCATAAAATCAACATAATAAATAACAAGGTCATTTAGAAAAAACTTAAATTATAGTGTATTTTTATAAAAATAAATTAATATTATAGGTAGTTATTTACAAAGTTCAAAATCAAATTTAAATTAAGCCGTTTGTTCAAAACATAAAAACAAAAAAAGGAACTTAAATTGATAGATAGAGTACAATTGATATCTTAATAAAATAATAATATTTAATGTATGTTTAATAAACCTATTTTTGGAGTGGGTACCAGATACCAAAAAAAAAAAATTGAAATTTTTTTAAATTCCTTTTAAAGGTGTTACATTGTGTGGTCGAATAAAGTTTTCCAAGTGGAAAAATTCAAATTGGTTTTCTCGTTTAGTCGGAAAAATTTGTTGCGTATGCATTGGCAGAATTATTATTAATTATCATTATTAATTAGTTTATTGTTTTTTATAAGAAAACTTTTAAAAACAATAAGAAAATCTTATAAAAAATATGTGATTTACTTATTGATTGTAAAAGTTACCTTCTTGACTTTTAATAAGCACATTGATTTAATAAGATTTATTTTTAATTTCTTTTTAAATTTTAATAAGGATATCTTTTTTAATCAAAACGGGATCTTATTAACCTTTTACCAAATCAAATACATTTAGATAATTTTATTACGATTTATAAGGAAATAAAATTTTTATTTATAAATAAGTTTTTTTGCACTTAAAAAATTTTATGAAAACAAGCAAGACAGTTTAAAAAAAAATTGATTAATTATAAGCCATCAAAATTTGGAAAAATATAGCATAAATATTTTAGAAAAGTGCATTTTGGTCGTACCCAATGGAAAGTACTGCAAGTCACCATTTTTCTAAAAACCTTCTTCGAGTTCACACCGTAAATTTTAAATAAATTCAAAATTGAGTCACTCAAGAGTCACTCAAGTCTTACGACTGAAATATGGCTTTAGTTACGAGAATTCCAGCTTCGTCGAAAACATGTTCTGGAACGCATATTTCCATTAATTAATTTTTTTATTTTGCTTTATTTAAATCCACGAATTTAAGAATCAAGAAGATCTTATAAAAGCAGATTAACAAGATTTTCTTATTAATTTTAAGTGGTCTCTTCTTAAACTTTGGAGAGTGAAAAAAATTTTCTTGTTAAAGCTAAGTGTTAATAAGATTTCCACATCATTTCATTCATTCAATAATAATTCTTATTAAAAAATGTTCGAAATTGAAAATGAGTATGAGAATGTGAAATGAGTATGATAAATAAATATGAGTTGTAAGTATGAAATAAAAATTTTCTCAACGGAATTAAAAAGATTGCTCTATAAAAAACTCTTATTATTTGGTAGTATTACTAAGAAAACCTAATAAAATAGCTCAATAAGCTGATCTTTTGTGTGATCTCTGTGTGTATTAATTTATTAAAAACACTCTTTTTCTAAATTTATTAAGCCCAATCGTACTTTTCTGTGGCTTTAGCTCTTTCTCTCAGATCTGTGTTCAATTTTTCGTTATCATAAAACTCTTTAAGAATGTTTTCTAGAGTGTCGACAGTTTGGTCCACTGTGTGGACTTAAGAGAAAAAAAATCTCTCAACACATGCATTGTGCCCTAGTATTGCATATAAATACTGAAAAATTTTTAGCAAATTATCCATTCTTTCCATTTCAAGAGTTTATTTTTTAAGACCATCCATTTCTCTAACATAAGCATTTTGTTTAAATTTTTGTTTTTATATATTGAAAAGATTTTTTATATATTGAAATTCCTGCAAGTAATTGTCATCAATGCCCTATTCTACTCAAACACAAAATTATTTATGGAACATATTTCCACTGTGTTATCTTCCAAACGCATCTATCTAAAAACTTAGAACTTTGGCAAAGGAGTGGTCCACTTTTCTAAATAGCTCAATGCGCTTTAAAGTTATTTATCAACCTCCTTGTTAAACAGTTCTGTGTTGGTTGTATTAATTAAGCTATTTTTTTGAGTTTTTCATAAATCAATTCAGTTCGATTTTCTAAAAGTGCGATCCCAACTCCAGAACAATTTCTTCTAAGAAATTAACCAAGGAAAAAATTTAGAATTTTGTGTGGTGGACAAAGGAAGTAAAGCTTTAACTCAATTTTCCCAAAACTTTTATTTTCAAAGTTGGTTTACACTCTTACTCGAAATCTACTGTTCTGATATTTTTCAAACTATGTACACTTTAACCAACGAGGTAACGCTGTCGAGAATTTTTTTTTATATAAAGTAATTTTTATAATAGCTGAATTGTTGACTTTTTACTCAAAGGTCGCTGTTTTGACTTCTAAGCACTATTCAAAAATCCAAAAATTAAAAAACAAAAAAAAAAAAACTCGACAGCGTTACCTTTAAAAACTTATCAACTAATAATGAGTTCTCGTGTCCACCGCAAAGCACCTTTTTTCTGAGCCACCCACTAAGGATTGTTGCCTCCATCTCATTTCTCCATATTTTTAAATTAAATTTTTAGAATGTGACTTAATTATATCCTCTATTAATAAATAAATTTATATTAACCCCATTCTTGAAAAAAATTCATGAAAATATGGGGTTTTTTAACCGAATTTTTTGAATTTTCAAATAACACCAGTCATTGTTGACAAAAATCGATGGATAGATTTTTATTCAAATGGAAATTTTATTTTGAGATGCATTTTTTGTAAGCATAAAAAAATAAAAAAGACACGCTTTTTGTCTTTTAGAAAACGTTTGAAATTTTTAAATTTATTCAAAAACAGCAGAGTTATATAACACCTCTCAGCACGCACCTCTCAAAAATAAATTTTTTTGATATATATCCAAATTTGAGGGTGAAATAAAGAAACCAAGTATGAAGTTATCTTATGGTACATGAGCTCTAAAGCCTCCATTATATCTTTTGCCAAATTTTTCTTCAGTGTCACACCGTGTAATTAATACACATAATGGAATTTTATAATTAAAAAGACGTATTTATATTACCTGAAATAACAAACGGATGTTATTAAAAACTCCCCTCTAGGAGTTAAATGTTTGAGTTGGTCCCATTATTTTTTACCTTAAACATTTTTTCTCAACACACCTACTCTCCAACTGCCAACCATACAAAAAATGAGAAAAAAAATGTCAAAAATATTTCATATCTTTCCAGAATTGACCCCAATTTTTTTAAGCTAATATTGTTTCAAACTTATTTACCCTCTACTAGGTCTTCTCATACGAAGAATGAAGAAAAATGTAAAAAATAGTTCATATTTAACCCGAACTGACCCATTAAACGTAAAAGCTCTCTTATTATTTTTATTTTCACCCCTAAAATTTCCTTTGAACATACCTACCCCCTATCTGCCACCTTTCAATGGGTTCAAACACAAATAATAACAAAAAAATTTAGATAAAAGTTAATTTTACACCCAAATTGACCCCTAAAAGAGTCTAAAGAAAAAACGGCTCCTAATATGTGTTCCTCCCAATATTTGTTCTAAACATACCTACCACCTTTCTGGGGGTCTCCCTACAAAAATAGTTCGTTTGAAATCCGTCATTTTTTGTGATTTTCATCCAAGCAATCAACAAAACAATAGAATTTAAAAATTTGTGTTATTTTTGTAACAAGACTGACTATAACAGACCTGAAATTTAAAGTGTCTTCCAGAACACAGATTTTTCGTTTTATTTGTCGCCTAGTGTTATTATTATTTTTGTGTTGGTGCTAGACTTACCCCATAAAAATGTGTAAAACTTGGCAGAGAATAACAAATACAATCCATAGAGACCACCGATGTGTAAAAATGTTTGTGCAATCAAATCTGGCCATCTGATTTGTGATTTATATTCCACTGTTTCATTTGATTCTGTGTGACTCTTTTCGGGGAACGAGTTATTGTCGATGCTCTGCAGCTCTTTGTAAACGGCATTTTCTTCATTATAACCTAAATTATCAGCTAAGTCTTTGGTTGCTGTTGAGGCATCTTTTCTATGCTTAATACTGGAAATTTTAGTATTTGCATTACAATCGGTATTTGTGCTTAGGTTGCAATTGTTGCTGCAATTGCTGCTATTTGTACTACTGTTAACAACTGTTGGGGCAGTTGTTGTTTTAGCATCTGTTGGCGTTGAAAGGCACATTTTGAAGAGTTCTTACTGGGGTCTGTTGTTCTCTCTTAGTAGATGGAGAATGTGTTGTTTTTTAGTTTGAAAATCTCATAGTTTTTTTTTTTGTGGAGTATAACTGAAAATGTAATAAAAATTGTTATCATTATATGATATAACATGAATATGCCTATGAATAAAAATAAGAATTTAAAATTAAAACGTTATTAGTCACTCAGTTAAAAACAGTAATAGTTGTTGTTAAAGAAAACATAACATATAGTTTTTCAACTTTTTGGCAAGGTGTTAATTCGATTATTAGACTACTCTAATGTGTTACACACATAGCCACTTACTTACACAAAGAACTCAAATGCACCTTTTAGAACATTTAGAGAATTATAAATTTAAATTTATAACGCATTAATAGCTTAATTCGACATAAGACAGAACTTACATTTTGATATACATAACTGTGCTCTATGAGAATATTTTAATAAGTATACATAATCCGGAGTATCTTTCGTTTAAGCCTTTAGAAGTGAAATGTAAGATTTGAGATAGAGTGATTTTTATAAAGTACTAGCTGATATACCCGGTGTTACTCGAGAGTAATTTATATAAACATTTTAATATACACTTCTCGATTTAATGTTTTTTTAAATTTTGAAATTTTGTAAAAACATGTTGAATTTAAGTTTGAGACCACTATAAAAATATTAGTTAAAAAATTTACCGTGCTTTTTAAACGAAGGAATAATTTTATCACTGTTTTTTCACAATCAAAAACTGTTCTTTAGTTCTAAACTGAGTTTACTTTTTTCGGTAAACATGTTACTTATGGAAATCAAATTAGTAAAAAAAGGAAAAATGGACACCAATCTTTCTAAATTTTTTAGTAGTTTTTCCAGTTGGAAAATAATAATTGGTTTAGTCTGATAGTTAATGCAATTTCTTAAATCTTCAGAACTCATTTTTTATGCGAAAAATTGTACAGTCGTTTCTTAATGTAAATTAGCAAAAAGATGTTAGTTAAGAAAGCAGACGCATTTTAATTTCCAATTATAGTATGTATAGTAGGGTGGGGCGATTTGAACATCTTAATGGGCGCTTCGCGTTTCTGATTCTTGGGATTGTACTGAGCAAAAAAGTCCACTAGACCATACGTCTACGGTGAAAAATCGAGCTTCCAGATTTTGACTTGCAGTTTTTTCTCAGACTTTTGTCACGTTTGTTTTGGATATTTTGGCCTATAGCAGCCAAACCATTGAGATTTTCGATCCAATACTAAGACAAAAATCTCAATGGTTTGGCTGTTATAGGCCAAAATATAAAAAAAAAAAACGTGACAAAAGTCTGAGAAAAAACTGCAAGTCAAAATCTGGAAGCTCGATTTTCACCGTAGACGTATCTACGTCTAGTGGACTTTTTTGCTCAGTACAATCCCAAGAATCAGAAACGCTTTTTAACACTTTTATACTGTTAAAGTACCCACTCTAATATACAGCCACCTGTTACAATATTATCGACGTAAACAGTTGATCGACATAAATCCAGTTGAAAAAACTGCAAGAACAGTGCAAGAAGTGCCATTAAAACTAAGTGCTTCCTAAATAATTTAGGTAATTCTCAAGCTACCTAAATGCTTCCTACATGAGGAAGCACTGCCTTATCGACACAATTTAGTTTAGGTCGCATTTAGATCAATTCGCACACATCCTAAATTGAGTAACCGTTACCGACATTTCTAAAATATTGAAACCGTGTTGGAAATGCAGTGATTACTTCTAATTTATAACATTTTCCAGCATTCTTTTCAGCATACTTTCGGTTAGTACGCTACTGAACCTAAAATATGTTCAATGCAACCAAGCTTACAACCACGATTGGAGAGTTAAAATGTCAAAATTTCGCTGTCTTTTATATGTTGGTACATTTAGTTGGCGTGAAAATTTGACTTTCAACAAACTGCATTCTTAGAGATAAATAGGAACGCTCAGATTATGTAGAGAATTTTAAAACAAAACTCAGCTAGTATTAATAGTCTGGTATGAAAAAATAGATTTTTAGCCATAACTTTTGATTGGAAAGAGATATTGTGGTAATTTTTTCACATATTTTATTTTTGAGACTTAAATTTCTTGTTAAAAATATAAAAACAACATTTTGGAAAAAATTAATTTCGCGAAAAAATCAAAGGGACCATGTTGTTTTGATGAGTAAAATAATTTTTGCTCGTAACTGGAAGAATTTTTGCAAATAAATGCTATGTCATATGAAAGGTAGTCAGATGTGCAATTTTTCATTGATTTAATTTTTTTCAACAACAATTTTCGAGTCATTTTTTGAGTAAAAAGTCAATATTTTGGACCTTTTTTTACATAACCACAAGACATAAATACACTGATTTAACGGTACAGTTCAACCTATTTTTGCGAAGTAATTTTATTGAACTTTTGAACAAAAAAATTTGAATGAAATATATTAATGGACAGTGAAGATATTTGCATCGAAAGACCAAACTTTGATTTTCATGTCGTTTTTTTCTCATTCTTAGGTAACGATGTTTTATGAAAAAGTCGTTGTACTGAAAATTTCTACAATTTTGAATATATGTGATATAAATAACAGGTTTTTTTAAAAAATTATTTATACAAAATTTACTTTACCGATACTAAAAAGTATTATAATAACAAAATTACCGTTAGTTGAAAAATTTCGGAGGTGGCATGGCAAAAACTAAGTATGTAACATTTTAAGTTGGGATGAACTTAATATGTGTACCTAGTTTGAACAAAATCCGTTGAGCCGTTTAGATTTGTATAAAGGCCAAACAAACAAACAAACAAATAAACAAACAGAAAATGAGTTTTATTACTATAGATTACTTGCCAGTATAGAAAGTGAGCCTCACGATTCGAAACGATCTTGTGGAAAATAACAATTAACCTAATTAAAGATAGTTAATTGGTTTGTATTGTTATTGATTTTGTTTTGATATTCTTCATCTTTGTTTATGGGTCATTTTTTAACAAATCGCCCACAACACGTGTATAGGGATTTCTCTAGGAAATTTTTTTTATACCGTTAGGTCAAAGTTTTGAAAAATTACAAAATTTTGTCAATGCCTGTGTTACTTAAATCGCAATATCTCAGGTTTTAATGGTCCAATATATTTTATTTTGTACTCGTTGGATAATTAATAGAGAGTGCAGTGAACAAAAATTTATATAAAATCTATAAAAAATAGCTCCATTGTTTTAATAACTTGTTATCTTAATGTGTTAATGTTATATGGTGGAGAGCTAGCTTGCGTCTGCGAGCCACGGCGTCGCAGTTTGTGAGTAGGTGTATTGGAGTCTTCTCTGCTTCTTCACAGAAACAGCAGTTACTATCGGTTCCTATGCCCAATTCATCAGGTGGTATTTGAGTTTTAATAACTTTGTATTTTGTAAAAATGTATGATGCATTTATGGGTAATGTCCATAATGTCATTTACCTGGAACCGTTTTAAAATTTAAGTAACACAGACATTCACAAAATTTTGTAATTTTTCAAAACTTTGACCTAATGGTATGCCGTCAAAAGTTTTCGAGAGAAATCCCTAAACATGTGCAAGCTTATTTAATGTAAATAAAATTTAAAAAGATTAGTTAATTAATTTTATGATATATTAAATTATTACATGAATTAAATTGCGAGCTTTAGATCAAGTAAGTTTTTAGGAAGGCAACAACAACAACTCTGTATAGAGTCAATCACTTAGCTGACTAGACATTCTGTTTCGGAAATCGCTACATTTCCTCTTCCGTAGTCTTTGAGTGATTAAAGCGCTGATTATAATAAACGGAACGGAACGGAGTCAAGTATCATTGTGGCGGGACGAAACGGTTTCAATCAGAGTGGCGATTATACTAGCAACGAAAGAAGAGTTAATTTTTTTTATACATTACATATACATTTACATAATACATTTTATTACAAAACAAATTCCATCAATTCTTCTTTTCTTATTATTTTAAAACATGAATTCAATAAAATTTTATCAAAAATACGGAAAATAAAACAAATGCGGAATAAAATTTATAGTAGCTTCTGTCAACATAAAGTTTTTGCTCAAAACGTAACGGAACGCAGCGGAAAAATCAAAAATCTATAGTTCCGTCTATTATAATCAGCGCTTAAGCTGTGATCAACTCACTGCTTAAAGTTGCATATGATTTCACACATTCGAAATTCATTCATTTGAATTAAGTATACAGAACAAATTGATCTTTTACCCAATTTCAATTCATCTTTTTACAAAATATTCGAGGCGTTTGAAGGTTACAGAATGCAAAATTTTTGTATAATGTTAAAAATAACTTGATAGATTTTTCAGGAAAAATTTTCGAAAAGTACAGTGAGTATTTTCGTATTTCTCTTGACATTGTAAACAATCCTTATGTCCCAAAGGTTGTTGAACTTGTGATTCACGATTAAGACGTTGGAAATTGGCTGTAAGATTAAAGAATATTGAATGTAAAGCGTTACAAAAAGTGAGAGCTAAGGGTACTCACTCTATACAAGCACCCAATGGGAACATAAGCTGCAACGTCCACGTCGTTGTTTCTGGGTAAAGTTAATAGCAGCACAAGATGTACGTTAATAAGAATGCTTTTAGTATAGAACATGTGTTTTCAAAGATATCAAATCATAGACATTATGAATGCTGTAATAAATCACGGATTCAGATTCAGTGTCTCCAAAAACATGTATACAATATCCCCGTTATTTTTACAAGGTTTTCCTCAATTTGACTTCGAACTGACTTTGAACCTCGCTTAATAAAGCTGTGTGGACATTAATTTTGGATTAAAGGCATCTACTACTGAAGTAATAAACCACTGGTTCGGATTGAGTGACTCTAATAACGTATATACCACTGCATTAATCTGAATTTTACCTTGAAATGACCTTAATCTTGACGTGATAGAGCTGTGCAGACCTCCAATTCGAGTTCAGGGCATCAAATTATCTAGGAAAAATATGTTCTGTTCAAATACTTAGGCAAAAACTTTTTCTTTTTTGTAAACCTGCGCTATTAATAGTTCATAAGGTAAAATTATGGCTGTAAGAGTTAAGCCCAGCAGACGCATTTTTTTTAAATAAATAAATAAATAAATAAAAGCCATTAGTGAGCGGAGGCTCTTTTTAGAGATTTCTGAAAAAAAAGTCTGGACAACTGTAGCATGCTAGTCAATAACTCAAACTATAAAAGATATAAAAACTTTTGTTTTATAAAACTTTATTAATATTATTATTATTATTGTTACCATTGTTATTATTATAATTATTATTATTATTATCATTATTATTATTATTATTATTATTATTATTATTATTATTATTATTATTATTATTATTATTATTATTATTATAATTATTATTATTATTATTATTATTATTATCATTATTATTATTATTATTATTATTATTATTATTATTATTATTATTATTATTATTATTATTATTATTATTATTATTATTATTATTATTATTATTATTATTATTATTATTATTATTATTATTATTATTATTATTATTATTATTATTATTATTATTATTATTATTATTATTATTATTATTATTATTATTATTATTATTATTATTATTATTATTATTATTATTATTATTATTATTATTATTATTATTATTATTATTATTATTATTATTATTATTATTATTATTATTATTATTATTATTATTATTATTATTATTATTATTATTATTATTATTATTATTATTATTATTATTATTATTATTATTATTATTATTATTATTATTATTATTATTATTATTATTATTATTATTATTATTATTATTATTATTATTATTATTATTATTATTATTATTATTATTATTATTATTATTATTATTATTATTATTATTATTATTATTATTATTATTATTATTATTATTATTATTATTATTATTATTATTATTATTATTATTATTATTATTATTATTATTATTATTATTATTATTATTATTATTATTATTATTATTACTATTATTATTATTATTATTATTATTATTATTATTATTATTATTATTATTATTATTATTATTACTATTATTATTATTACTATTATTATTATTATTATTATTATTATCATTATTATTATTATTATTATTATTATTATTATTATTATTATTATTATTATTATTATTATTATTATTATTATTATTATTATTATTATTATTATTATTATTATTATTATTATTATTATTATTATTATTATTATTATTATTATTATTATTATTATTATTATTATTATTATTATTATTATTATTATTATTATTATTATTATTATTATTATTATTATTATTATTATTATTATTATTATTATTATTATTATTATTATTATTATTATTATTATTATTATTATTATTATTATTATTATTATTATTATTATTATTATTATTATTATTATTATTATTATTATTATTATTATTATTATTATTATTATTATTATTATTATTATTATTATTATTATTATTATTATTATTATTATTATTATTATTATTATTATTATTATTATTATTATTATTATTATTATTATTATTATTATTATTATTATTATTATTATTATTATTATTATTATTATTATTATTATTATTATTATTATTATTATTATTATTATTATTATTATTATTATTATTATTATTATTATTATTATTATTATTATTATTATTATTATTATTATTATTATTATTATTATTATTATTATTATTATTATTATTATTATTATTATTATTATTATTATTATTATTATTATTATTATTATTATTATTATTATTATTATTATTATTATTATTATTATTATTATTATTATTATTATTATTATTATTATTATTATTATTATTATTATTATTATTATTATTATTATTATTATTATTATTATTATTATTATTATTATTATTATTATTATTATTATTATTATTATTATTATTATTATTATTATTATTATTATTATTATTATTATTATTATTATTATTATTATTATTATTATTATTATTATTATTATTATTATTATTATTATTATTATTATTATTATTATTATTATTATTATTATTATTATTATTATTATTATTATTATTATTATTATTATTATTATTATTATTATTATTATTATTATTATTATTATTATTATTATTATTATTATTATTATTATTATTATTATTATTATTATTATTATTATTATTATTATTATTATTATTATTATTATTATTATTATTATTATTATTATTATTATTATTATTATTATTATTATTATTATTATTATTATTATTATTATTATTATTATTATTATTATTATTATTATTATTATTATTATTATTATTATTATTATTATTATTATTATTATTATTATTATTATTATTATTATTATTATTATTATTATTATTATTATTATTATTATTATTATTATTATTATTATTATTATTATTATTATTATTATTATTATTATTATTATTATTATTATTATTATTATTATTATTATTATTATTATTATTATTATTATTATTATTATTATTATTATTATTATTATTATTATTATTATTATTATTATTATTATTATTATTATTATTATTATTATTATTATTATTATTATTATTATTATTATTATTATTATTATTATTATTATTATTATTATTATTATTATTATTATTATTATTATTATTATTATTATTATTATTATTATTATTATTATTATTATTATTATTATTATTATTATTATTATTATTATTATTATTATTATTATTATTATTATTATTATTATTATTATTATTATTATTATTATTATTATTATTATTATTATTATTATTATTATTATTATTATTATTATTATTATTATTATTATTATTATTATTATTATTATTATTATTATTATTATTATTATTATTATTATTATTATTATTATTATTATTATTATTATTATTATTATTATTATTATTATTATTATTATTATTATTATTATTATTATTATTATTATTATTATTATTATTATTATTATTATTATTATTATTATTATTATTATTATTATTATTATTATTATTATTATTATTATTATTATTATTATTATTATTATTATTATTATTATTATTATTATTATTATTATTATTATTATTATTATTATTATTATTATTATTATTATTATTATTATTATTATTATTATTATTATTATTATTATTATTATTATTATTATTATTATTATTATTATTATTATTATTATTATTATTATTATTATTATTATTATTATTATTATTATTATTATTATTATTATTATTATTATTATTATTATTATTATTATTATTAGTATTATTATTATTATTATTATTATTATTATTATTATTATTATTATTATTATTATTATTATTATTATTATTATTATTATTATTATTATTATTATTATTATTATTATTATTTTTATTATTATTATTATTATTATTATTATTATTATTATTATTATTATTATTATTATTATTATTGTTATTATTATTATAATTATTATTATTATTATTATTATTATTATTATTATTATTATTATCATTATTATTATTATTATTATTATTATTATTATTATTATTATTATTATTATTATTATTATTATTATTATTATTATTATTATTATTATTATTATTATTATTATTATTATTATTATTATTATTATTATTATTATTATTATTATTATTATTATTATTATTATTATTATTATTATTATTATTATTATTATTATTATTATTATTATTATTATTATTATTATTATTATTATTATTATTATTATTATTATTATTATTATTATTATTATTATTATTATTATTATTATTATTATTATTATTATTATTATTATTTTTATTATTATTATTATTATTATTATTATTATTATTATTATTATTATTGTTATTATTATTATTATTGTTATTGTTGTTATTATTATTATTATTATTATTATTATTATTATTATTATTATTATTATTATTATTATTATTATTATTATTATTATTATTATTATTATTATTATTGTTATTATTATTATTATTATTATTATTATTATTATTATTATTATTATTATTATTATTATTATTATTATTATTATTATTATTATTATTATTATTATTATTATTATTGTTATTATTATTTATGTTTTTATTATTATTATTGTTATTATTATTTATGTTATTATTATTATTATTGTTATTATTATTTATGTTATTATTATTATTTTTTTTTGTATTATTATTATTATTTTTATTCGGGCTATCTCTGTGCCAGCTCTTTCTGCCCATATAGAGTTTTTATATGATTTTGACTATTATTTCCCCTTTTAATTTTTCAAGCACTTTCGTTTTAGAATTCCTAATTGCTTACTGCAAATGCTTACAAATATAATAATTATAATAATAAAATTTGCTAAGGTTGAGTTCAACTTTTTACATTCATAACTAGTAGTTATACTTTAGGTCGTTGTATGTATCAGTGTTTAAATTCAATGATGTCATGCCATTGATTGTGTGAGTTGGAATAATTTCCGACCCACCCAAGCAATATGAGAACCATGGTTATTAATGGTGTAGCTGCTGTTCGTTAACGTTTTTACAATCATGCTATATATAGTTTGAAGAAAGGCACGTTTTTTACCAGTGTATATATGCTATTTTCATTCATTAACTGCTGAAGCGTCAAGTGAAGGTCAAGTGAATTCTTTTTAATGCATTAATAAAATGATTGCTTATCTGTTAAACCAATGACGTTGCTTTAATGGTATCACCCATTTAATGACGTTAGTGATATGTTTTTCTATTGTTTTTTTTTATTTTTTGGGCTTGATAAACAGTTTTTGTTTATCACACATTTTGCACATTTTGCACATTTTGTTGTGGCGACAGAACTTCTTTGGACGCCAACTGAAAATAGCTACTACGCAAGCGATAAAGAAGCTATTAGAATTTTTTTTTGGGAGTTTCTTGCTGACTTGCTTTTTTGCAAGTTTATTTTTAGTAATTTTGGACAGAATTAAATTGTATTTGTTCTCGCTAGCGTGGTAAAAGATGGGTTGAAAATAAAAATAATCAATATCGTATGTACGTACATTGTATATACCAGGGGTGGGCACGAGTGAGACCAATAGGGGCCACTTAAGATCGTCAGTACCGTTTAAAAAGGCGCACCGCACTTAAAATAAATCCTAACGAATTTTAATAAACTCAGCAAAGAAATTAAGGAAATAGAAAAATTCTTGTTTTTTTTTTTACATATATTTGAAAGGCTGTAACTTTTTAAAACTAATAGTGATGGGATTTTTAAAAAATAATTTTAAAGCTAAAAGTTTCTAGTTTGACAGAATTTCCGTCAAAAAATGTCATCAGCTATGATTATTTCACAATCATAAGAAAAGCAACTTTAGTAGGGTCTTAAAACGGGCTTCAAAAAAGTTAAACCACAAAAAAGGTTAAATTTTGCTGATTTTTTTTTAAATAAACTTTGAAGTTTTTAAAGTGATTGATAAAATTTTTTAATTAGATTTTTAAAGATATATATTAAATTTAGGTATTTTAAAAAGTCATGTTCAAAGGACGTCCTTTTTGCATAAAAAACCTTTTAACGATTCGATTTTGATAAAATTTTATATGATTTTATGTTGCAGGTCTTTGATAAAGTAACAAGTTTTGTGCTTTCGGTGCTGTTTGAAAAATGTTCTGCAGCTCTTTTTGAGCCCTTTATTAGTCATAAGTAACGAAGCAGAGTAATATATAAAAGTCCAAACACATTATTCTTAACCTTCAAACGCTTTTGGTGTCAATTTGACACTATTTTTTAAAAGAAAACCTTATATCTTTCAAATTTGTGATCAAATCCACTTGGAATTTTGGCTCAGTGTAACAATCATGCCTATATTTATGTTTTACCATAGAAAAAGAATTTCAATAGATGTCGTTGTTTGTCGCTGTACAAAAAATTTCCCTCAAACGACGTTCAGCGTCAAATTGACACAATCTAAGAATATAACGCAAAGAAAAAAAAACTATAACTGTAAATTTTTTGTCCGTATAAATCAAGTGCAAGTCTTCGCGATGTGGCAACTGCAATTCCTATGTTTATCCAATTCATCTTTTCAGCCTATGTAAATTATGTGCCCAAACTTGGTTATCATTTTATGAATTATTTTAATTTTATATTTCTAGTGTGGCAAGCGAATCTAAAACATTCTTTTTTAATTTTTTTTTAAAATAAATATTTTAATATAACATGAATATAAACAGAAAAAGTTGAGTTTTTAATGGTGTTAAGCTCACATCTTTTGTAGCAATGTATAGTGTAAAATTGGCACTAAACATCTTTTATGTTACAAAAAATCAAATGCCTTTGAAGGTTAAAGTGATTAATAAGATTTCCAATTTTATTGATTCATTCACTTGCATTTTTTATAATTGGTCGAACAAATTATTTATTTAATACATATTTTTGATGACAAAAGCGTTATAAATTAATGTAGTAGTGTCTGAGTTTAGAAAAAAGGTAATGATGTTTGGTCCGACGACAATTTCACAATTAAAAAAATTGTTCAGTTTTACTGTCTGACCAGAATCTCAAAAACATACTTTTTAAAGAAAAAAAGATCCAAACAAGTACACATTTTTATAGTCGGGAGTCCCTTTTACATTATATTAACAAAATATTCGTGTAAATCTTGACTACTTTCATTCAACTATATGTAACCGCTTTCTTCCTCATGCCCACATAACATGATTCAAATAAAGTCGATGTCTTCAAAAAAATAATGTCGTCTTTTTGATGTAAGAGGCTTCCGAACCGGGTTCGATTTTATATCAACAACCCCAAAAATCCATCAGTACTACCTTTTTTTAACAATTTCCTTACGTATTAAATACAATTTGTCTTGGGATACTTTAGGTATATTTGAAATATTTCTGGGTCCGATAAAAATCAAACTCGTCTTATAGTCAAAGAATGTCTAGTTAGTCACCCTTTAAATCGCATGAGTACCTTTGTTAACAACTGTAGCCGTTTTGATGTTAACTTATCAAAAGGTCAACTCGAAAGTAGATTGAAAACTATAGGATTAGATCTATGTAAACGCATAATAAGTTGTTATGCCTTGTGTTGTCCCTGACAGAGGACTGCAAAAGCCTACTTGAAGTCTATTTCAAGTACTTGCTTAAAATACAAGTTCAAGGTTGCTTAAGCTTGATCATTTTCAATGAAGTATGGCTGAGTTCCTAAATGCATTTACTCAATGCATCAGTGTGCTTTATTTTGAATTGGTCCAAAGCTTATTAACCAAAACTGCGCAACTACACTATTTTTAAGAATATCAACAGACCCGAGAAACAATTAGTGTCCGTACCAAACTACTCAGGCACAAAAGTCCAGAGTTTCGGACTCAATTTAATTTTTAAAAGCTACGAATAGTAACGAAAAACACATTGATATTAAGCCGAATGCAAACGAGTTTCAGCGAACAGGACCTGAGAAAAAAGGTTATATATTGTGCCAATAAAGTAGCTGATATGTATCTAAACTGGCCTGAGTCTTAACTACAATGTACCCGAAACATACCCAAACAAGTGTTCAAAAACGAGCGACTATATTCGGACACAATAAACTGACGAGTGCCCGAATCGGACTTCGTTCGAACATTGTGCCTGCCCAAAGTGTTTCAGAAACAGCACTTCTTTCGGTGCAGAGGTAGGACATTTACCGACACGGGCACCTGACATATATCAGATACTTTATTGACACAAAATATGAAATTGTTTCTCGGGAGAGTTCCACAGTTTTTGTATTAAAACTTAGCACCATTTGAAAATAAAACGCACTGATCCATTGCATAAATGCATTTAGGAGCTCAGCCTATATCTTGAACTTGAATATAAATAAGCCCAAGACAGCTTGCGACTTGCAATTATGCTAGCTTACAAGGTAACACCACGAAGCCCCAAGTAAAGGAAAACTTGATGCCTTCGGCTTAAAAAGCTTGAAATTGAAGGCAAGTATCCAAATTAAAGTAAGTATCCAAAAAGTTCAATAAGCTTGTGTAGGAAAAGCTTAAGCGTATTAGGACTTTTAAGGGTTCTGTGGACTTCGTGGTTAGCAGTTTTAGGGGTTAGCTGATTTCGGAATTGATGTCGAAATTTTAAATTCAAGATGGTGGATAGAGTTGCTACCTAGATTTTTTTTGTATTTTTGCGAAAACTTGTGATATTGAAATTCTGACAACCAACAGTTTGATGCTTTTATTGAAGATGGAGGTTAGGGTTGCCACCTAAATATTTACCACAATATTGTCACCTAGTAAAATGTATTTTTAACAGTTTCAAACATCAGTTAGGGGGTCGCTGATTTCGAATCTGAAGACAGAATTTTAAAATTTAGTATAGTGGATAGGGTTGCCATCTAATTTTTATATTTTTACGAGTTCGGTGCTGGCACAAACACTAGGTAAAAATAGGTCGCTGATTCCGAATCCGTTGTCAGAATTTTAAAATTATGTAATTTTTGTATAATAGGGTTGTCACCTAATAATTTCATTTTTAAGAGTTTTAAACATTATTTAACAGTGTTAAGGGGTCGCTAATTGCGAATCCAAAGTCAGAATTTTAAAAATCAAGATGATGGATAGAGTTGACACATTAATTTTTTTATGACTTGTATCTGTTTGGTATTTTTGCAAGTTGGCTAAAGCTTGCTTTTTCAAGTTTGGATACATACTTGAAAAGGCTTGAACTTCAAGTAGGCTTGTGCAGTTCTCTGGTCCTTGAGCCCAACCCATATTTGGGTGGGTAAATTTTTCTCACTTTAGATAGTTTTTGACCACTCTTATCGATATCGTCGCGATATTTAAGTGATATTTGGGTTGGTTCTTAAGATGATCGATCTAATGAGGAGAAAGTGAGAAAAGGCTGTAGTAGCTGAACTCTATTGTTATTGCATGCAATAACTGCTTTCAAGGCCATAACTTAATTAAAGCTATATGTTTAAAAGTTTAATATCAAGACTGCAGGAATGTATTAATAAAAAAAAAAACAGCTGCGTCGTTGGACACACGAGAGAAGTGAAACTTTTTCGCAGTTTCATAGATTTGATAATTTAGTGGTTTGTTTTTAATAAAAGAATTTTTAAATTAAAAAATTTAATAAAACATAAAATTAACTAAAACTAGTAAGAAATTATCTTCGACTGGACCGAAGTTAAAATAACCCCCACAGTAGCTTTATGGTAGGTATATTCTAAATGTTGTGTTATTTTGATGACGTCATTATTATTGGGCATGGTTTTTAGTCAAACATTTCAAATTAAAACTCAGAGTATATCGAATTATAAAAGCTTATTTGTTACATATCAAGTTTAAACATTATTTTTTTTTTAGAATTTATGAAGTTTTTAATATTTTGATGTCTTCATTCTGTATGGGAGGTGGGCTGAGTTTTCAGTATTTTTCCCTCCAAATCACAAACATCGAATGCATAGTTCAATTAAAACTTATTTGCAAAATTTGGAGCCATAATACTCATTTCTGCGGAATTTAAGCAAATTTAAACGTTGTCATAAAATCTCTTTGCATGGGAGGTAGATTTCATTCGATTTTAACAAATTTCATAGGTAGAGAGCATACTTATGCTTAAAGCTTATGTTCAAAATTTCAAGTCATTAGATATAGTAAATTTTTGCGGAAAAAGTGAAAAAGTTGACATTTCATTATTATCTTTTTTTTATAGCATGTTACTTTAATTTTGAAATGTTTTTGTAAATGTTTACAATTATTTTTATGGAATTTTATTAATGACATTATGGGCTTATGATAATTGAAATAGCAAACGTCAGGCGCGTACCCAGGAAAAAATTTCTGGGGTTTTTAATTTTTTTTTTAGACTTATTCCAATTTTTTATACTATATAATATATAATAATAATATATATATTTTTTTTCGGCCTAGTGCATTTAAAATTTATTCCGTGGTCACTTCCACATCCCTCTGAACATTTAGAAGAGCTAGCCCATTGAGCCTTTCTTCTGCAGTTTTACTTCTCATGCATGTTTTGAGTCTTCGAAGCGATGAAAACGAGGGTTCGCTTGAAGCGACTCAAACCGACAACGTTGCAGCAATCTTCAGGAAACGTTACAGGTCAATTTGTCTGATTAAAGCAGTGCCTACACATATGGGGTACAAAATATTTGTCAAAATCAATATAATCACTGAAAAAATCATCACGTTATTAAATTCAATACAATGCTGTTAATATCTATAAATGATTTTTCATACAAAATTTAAGAAAATTTTTCAAGCAATTTTTTCAACAACTATATGTTATAAAAAAAATTTGTATTAAACATATTTCGTCAAAGTAGGAACAAATTGTTTTCAATATGTCGCCCATTTCACATTGAAGTGTAATATCACTTGCACTGACCATCTCCAATTTGGCTCAAATTTTGTGCTTAGATTAGTTTATTTTTTATAAAACCAAATCCAATTCAATACTTAAAATATTTCAATATTTTATCCGCAATAAAACGCAAAATTCAACGAATGAAGTTAAAATATGTTATTCGAGGGGTCTCTAATTACGAATATGACGTAGAAAACTGGCAAAAAATTAAAAAATAGCATCGAAAAAATGGCGGTTCAACTTTATTGTTTTTAGTTTAAGAACAATATTTGTAAAATTATGTTTTTATATATTTGTTTTCAATACTAAAGTTTTTGTTTTAATTTTTTTTTGTTTGGCAAATGTGTAGTTAAACTGTTAGTGTTTACTATAAAAGTATATTCAAAAATATTTTTTTGAAAAAAAACTTTTGTTTTAAATTGAACTGTACACACATTTGAGTTTAACTTAAATTAAATTGTTTCAAGCTCTATTTCAAAAATAAATTTATTTAATATGAACACAGTTTCATTAAATTTTAACACATACTCCCTCAGTTTCACAGTAAATGTTTTAAATTGAGTATTTTTATTTATTTTTCCAATATGCAATGTCATCTAAAGATCTTTGTCGTGACCATAAACACACAACGGCAGTCATGTTGTGCTGAATGTTTCTCTCGAAGCTCGTTAAAATTCGTTAATTTCGGGAGGCTTCAACCCCCAAAACCCCCTGTGTACGCGCATGGCAAACGTATATTGGTAATGTATTGTCATCAATATATCTATAGTTGTCCCTAATCGTGTTGTACAAATATTTGGACCGCTTATCATTCGTAAATAAAATTTATGAAATAGAATTGATTAAGTGCCTGTTATGATTCTGTAAAATATTCTCATTTGAAATTGTTATGTACAAACTATTCAATCTTTTTGTCTATTAAATAAGCAACTTATGTACAATTTATTGCTTTTAATACATATTCATAGTGATGTTTAGAAGATGTACGTGGTCGTATGACGCCTCATGTATGTATGTATATGGTCATATGTCGCACTCTAGATGTATAGCGTGATGCACTTTGTCCTAAAGCTTACGATGGCTTACTACGAGCACTGTTAGAATGTATTGGTTTGTTAGGGTAGGGTGGCATACGATCACGGATATCTTTTGAATCCGTGAATCACTATGAATATCAACAAATATTGAATAGTTTGTGCATAACAATTTCAGATGAAAAAATTTTCTTGTTTCATACTTTTTTGAGCGTGGTTTTTAGTAGTTAGGTTTTAGTTTTTTGAACTTATTTTTTATGTAAACTATTTTGTGAATTGTATAATTTTTAAAGTACCTACCTGGGCGATCGAGCTTAGCTCGGCTTCCCGCTAAAAGCCATGTACATATTTCAATTTTTTTTCGTTTTGATTTTATGTCGATAAAACAATTAATTTTTCTAAAGCTACTGTAATCATGAATTTTCCGAACAACATTTTCAACTCTTAGTTTAAAAGTACGCATAGCGCCATTAAATGTATGTAAATCCATTAAATAATTCCAAAAAAATTATTAGTCTGTAATATAATAGAAAAATTTTACCGAATAAAAATATTTTGGTGGCCTAAATCGGTCAAATATCCCAATGTGCGCTGCTAAACGAATTTTCTCAGAAATGAGACCTAGTTGGTCCGACTTTTTGCCCCCGTAAGCCCCTATACTGAAAATTTTATCGAAATCGCTCAGGCCGTTTTCGAGAACTCATTTACAAACAAACAAACAAATATTTCTCGTTTAATAGTAAAAGATAATCGAAAGTAACAACTACTAATCAATTGATTGATGATCAAATTATAAACAAAATATTTTTATTATGACACTAAATTATTTAGTAGATTTGACTTAGTAGATTTGACACTTAATAGTAATTTTGTTTATTAGAGGTCGCCATATTCAATTTAATGTGACGTCACATAGCCTCAAACTAGCAGCGGACGATATGCCTCTTGTCAAATCTACTATATATAAATATAAAAAAAAAATAAACTGACCACTTCAGCTCTTGGAAGGACTTTGACCTAGCTTCTATTGATCAATTGTGTTGTGCGTGTTATTAAATGTTTGAACACAATTGACCGAGAGCTGGACCTACGTTTTTAATGCCGACTCCGAACGGCTTATGTTCTCAAGATGCTTTACATGGCAATTTTTACTCTCTGAGGTTTGCCATTGTTTGAAGAGAGGTGACGACCGAACAGAAAAATTAATTCAATTCAACAAACTTTCTGTCTGAGCTGGAATTGAACCCGGGCTACCGCGGTTCTTTAGCTTAGGGGCCACGCACTTTACCCACTAGGCTACGTTCGCCACTATGTATATAAATAGGCGTAGGAAAAAAAGTACGGTACCATTTTCTCCCGTGTTTCTCAACCGATTTGAATAATTTTTCTTTCAAATGAATAAGAGTAGGGAGAAGTATTGCACCGAATATTTTGTGACCTTTGACTTGTAATATGAGCGTTCAAAACAGAATTTCTTTAAAACAAGCTAAGCTATAAGAGATTTAAGAACACCTAACACCTAAGAGGAAATTTTAGACATTGCTGAAATGTACAAAAAAGATGCCAGACATTTCTCGCTATCTCTTACGGATACCCTGCAATAAGAATTTTTTATGTAACATGTGCGAATATATATTTGGATTGTGAAATTTCTTACAAACAGTAAATTTTTATAAATGCCCGTTATTTTGGCATCAAAATTATGACAATATCTAGCAAACTGTAGCTTTTCTAAGTACAACGTATTTTTGTATGAAAATTCATTGGTTGAGAAAAATAACGGTATACGAATGATTTTTTGGTAACATTTTTCACGGATAGTATAATATAAAATTTCCCGTTATTAAGACATCAAAATTATTGTGATATCTCAAAAACTGTGGATTTTCCCAGTACAATGCATTTCCTTGAAGCAAGGTCATCGCCTCGGAATAAGAAAAAACTATTGAAATTTCAAGTTTTGATTTTCCAAGCAAATATCTCAGTCATTTTCTAATCGATTTTCATCCAATCTTCTTTGTCTAAAAGTTCAATTAAGTGACTGTGAAGAAATGAGAAAATATTTACCGTTACCTACCCATTCAATGTTTTATATTGTTATCAAACAACCTCTGAAATATTTAATTTTTGCTCAAAAAGTATTCTAAAAGTTGTTATTGTTGTAAATTTTTTTTAATTTTCTTTTTCCCACACTCTTTTATATGACATATGATTTATCTGCAAAAATAGCTTCATTTTGACACCTAATTCCATAAACAGTTTCTATCATCGAAAATCATGAGCTATGATTTTTTTGATGAAAATTAATTTTTTCAAAATGTTGTTTTTATATTTTTTACAAAATTCTACAGCTTAAAAAATTTTTCAAATATATCAAATTTTCAAATATTTCAAACCACTCCGAAGATATATACACAAATCTATATTTTAAGCCATTTCGCAGAAAAAACAGTTCGGTACCATTTTCTCCCGTGATTCTCAACCAATTTGGATAACTATGTATGAACGTATTTTTGTATGAAAAGTCGTTGGTTAGCACTGAGCGGAAAACTGAAAATAGAAATGGATTCGGTTTTAACCCTTTACTGCGTTCATCTGAGAACGAAAGCGATTTCATATCCCAGTGTAGGTCGAAGGTCACAGTGAAAAGGTCGAATTTCGACCAATGGCGATTTCTACACTCACGGTAAAAAAAAGCCGACCTTATAATTTGATAACCAGGGCTCGGACTTTGATGACCTAAAAAACTGCAAAAAAATGGCAAAAATGACCTAAAAACTGCAGAAAATTACTTAAAAAACGCAATTAATTGCATACAAAATAAACAAAAAATTGAGCCTTAAAAATAAATCATTACAAAATTAAAATTTATTTTATACTAGCATATCCTGAGTTTTTATCTAACAGTTGTTTCATTTTTCTACGTACCCTTTCGTCAGTTTCACCACGCGCAGAGCTTTTTTTTTCATCGAAGTCTACAAGCAAAGCTACTCCTTTGTCGAGAGGTAATGTTTTTGGTTGAAGGGACTCTAGTGTTACAGGAATATGTTTAAAAATTTGCATTTTGACATTTTTTAGTACGAAAAAAACAAAAAAATATTTAAAAATTACACTAAAATGACTTAAAAAACCGAAAATTGCTCTAAAAATTAAAAACGCCCAAAAATGACAATAAAATACCTTAAAAATCTCAAAAAATGGCCAAAAAATGCCCAAAATTTAGTAAAAATTACCTGAAAACTAAAAATTAAGAAAAAATGTCCTAAAAACTTTTCATATTTGGAATTAAGGAAACATAAATGGACGTTTTAAATAAGAATGAAATGTTTTAGAAGCAGCAGTAAAAATCTGACATATCATCGAAATCCTAGCCCTGTTGACAACAAATATTATTTTTCTTGAATTATAACACAGTGTTACGAAATCGACAAAAAATAAGAGCATAACCCAAATTTATAGGTATTCTAAAAGAGGAACACGTTGAGTGTTCATCGCATCTGATTTGATCCTCTTAATGTCATCACATCTTTTAAAAATTAATTTTTTAAGTTGAAGTATTTGAATTTTGTTGTGTCGACATTCATTAAATTTTTACAGCCTTGTCGAAAATTCCAAATTCTTTTCTTTTCGGTAGATTTTTGCGTAGAGTAAGGCTTTGTAAAAAATTTGACGAAATGGGAGCATTTTGTATGGGAGCAAACATATAAATAAAAGGAATCAGTTTTTGACTAAAAAAAAAAACGTTAAAATTGCCGCCAATGGAATCAGTGCAAAGGTATTTTACGAGCATTTAGTTTTTGTAAAAAAAATATATATCATTAATGGAATATTATTTTATTAAAACTAACAAAAACACCGTTTTTTTAGTTAAAGGAAAGTACACGAATTTATTTCGTTACACGCTTCATTTTTTGTTTTATCGATTTTCTTTTTACAAAGCCTTTATTCACGCAAAATTCTATGGATTTTGTTTTTCATTTCGAACAAGGCAAATGACTGTAAACATTCAATGAATGTCGGCACAACAAAATTCGAACATTTCAACTATAAAAATAAATTGAAAAATTTTTTGATGACATAGAGAGGTCAAATAAGTTGCGATGGACACTCAACGCGTTCCTCTTTAAGAATATGAAACATAAGTCAATTAAACTAATCTACATATTTGGTGAGGAATTTGGTCACTTCGTATTTCTGATAAAAGAGATTGTCCTCTTACATTTGATACCCATATTATCATGTCTTGAAGGTTTAAAGTATTTAAATAAATTTTTTTAAACCATTCCTTTTTGTAACTAAAAAGTCCTTCTAAAAAATCCTGACGCTCTAGAGGAAAAGTGAGAACGCAGTTTTACTATCCTTTGCTTATAGTTCCACTTGTATATAGTTAACTTTGTGAGTGAAAAATTGTTCTCATAATTGTTGTACGGTGTTATAAATGCCCTCATGAAAATTTCTAATTAATTTGTGGACATCTATTAATAAAAGCATAATTTTAATATTAAGCAATAGCGCCATCAATATATTATTCCACTCAAAAACATTTTTTGTTTATAGTTTTTATGATAATTTTTTGTATTATTACATAAAGACAGTGTCTAGTAGCTATCAAGTTGTCACTCTTATCTACGGTGCTACTTAATGGTTTTTATTCATAAAGTTCTATCACCAATTTGATAAAATATTATTATACAAGTCCAATATTTGCGTGACATTTACGTAACAAGCCTCTGGCGGCTAACAAACACCTGCAAGATAAAATATACCGGGTAACAATTTGTCACATAAATAAGAGTCATTCAATTTCTCAGAATGTGGTATCAATTTTTTGTTAATCAGCGCACGTTTTGCTTAAAACTATTTCTCTTATCGGTATTCAGCTTTATGAAATTTGAATTATGATTTACAATATTTTCCCCTTCAATAAATTTTCAATCTAATAAAGCACTGGTAATATATGTGAAACAATTTATTAATACAGCGATAGGTTACAAAATTTATGATCACCTCTAAATCAAACTAAATAATAAGGAATTATCTTCGACTTGGCCGAAGTTAAAATACCCCACAGTATATTCTAAGTTATGCATGTTTTTAAGTTTGATAACGTCACTTTGTATCGAGGAAGGGCATGGAAGGCAGACTGACGATTTAAGATATCGAAGATTATGTGTCAAATATCCAGTCAAAACATACATTTTTGTGGAACTTATGAAAGTTATGCTACATCGATGATGTCACTTTGTATGGGAGGTAGCCGAACTTCTTATACGATTTTACTTTTTTCAGAGAATATTTAAGAAGCATCAGCATATGTTCAAAATTTAAATTAATTAAATTTATTTAATAATAATTAAATAATAACCAGTGTTGGCCGAAGTCTACTGGTAGAGTGCATGGCCAGTAAGATCCTCGGTTCAAACCACGAATGTTTTTTCAATTGAATTAATATTTCTGTTGGGCTGCCGCCTGCAGAGGCAATGGCAAACCTCAGAGAGTAAAAATTGCCATGTCGGCATAGAGCTCGTAGGTCCAGTTCTCGATCATTTGTGTTCAAACACTTAAAAACACGCACAACACGCACAACGATCAATAGAAGCTCGGTCAAAGTCCTGCCAAGGGCTAAAATTACCAATTTATTATTTGTTTATTTATTAGAAGTTAATGTTTTTAGAATTTAAAGAGATCTAGCTTTTTTCATGTAGCCATTTTGTGCAGAAGTAGGTGTGGTTTTTATCCAACATTGACAATTTTTATATACTAGAGTTTACCAGTGATTGAAATTCGACCTTTTTGCATACATTCTCTGTTGATGCGATACAAAATTAAAATAAAAAACATATGTTTTTCATAAAATTTGTAAAAATTTTAATTTCCTAATAAATTAGCCACCAGTTCTCACACTCAGAATAACGCAAACCGAAAATAGAAATATAGTCGTTTTTTCTTCTTTCTACGCTCATCTGCGAACGTAAACGAACGCATATCACAGTTTAAAGAAAAAAACCTAACGAAACAATGCCGAACGTGTTTTCTCTTCTCTCTGTGCGTATCTTCTACGTGTTTATGAATCTACAATGCGTAAAATGCATCATACATCATTTCGACTGTATAAAGCAGGTGAGTTTCTGTAAAAAATATTCGATGCACTCCTTCTCCCTGCTCTACTTTATTTAATATTAAAATCGGTTTAGGAACACGGTAGATGCCGAACTGGTTCCGAACAGTTTGGCCTAAGCCTATTTATAAATAGATTTGATAAATTTTTAAGTCTTTCTTATGCTGAAAATTCCAAATTATTATATCAGTTTTTGTGGCATTTTAAGAGTTTTTACCATTTCTATAAAATCACTTTGTATGAGAGGTAGGTGTGGTTTTCATCCACTTTTGACAAATTTTGGATATATTGTGAATATTTGAGACCAAGGCTTACGTGACAGTTACAAGTCATTATATTAATTTTTGTGGCATTTTATGAAATTTTACCTTTTTGATAAAGTCACTTTATACGGGAGGAAGGCGTGGTTTTTATTCGATCTAGCTCTTTTTCAAAGATGATCTTAGTTTTTTTGAATATATAAGGATATATGTATCGAATTTTATTACAATAGCTTTAAAATTTCGACTGTAATCGTGTCGACAGACGGACATACAGATGAACATTGCTAAATCGATTAAGGTGGAGATGCTGATCAAGAATATATACATATACTTTTTAATACCTACCTCTCCTTATGGGCATTACAAACGGAGTGACAAAATTAATATACCCCTAACGCAGTACGCGTTGGTGGTATAAAAATGTGCAAATGATAGCCTAAAAAATATTTTTTATGTATTTTTTTTTATTTATTTAAAAAATTTAGATAATTTAAATTCAAACTTAGTATTGATTTCTAAATGTTACTCAAACGAAATGATTTTAACATCAAATCTAAACAAAGCTAACAATTGAAAAATACTGTGAAAATACTAAATATTCAAAACTTTAGAGAAATTATAAAAAATTCATCATGTAATAACTCAAAATATGACGCAGACTTTAATGAAATATTATATATTAACTTTAAGGGGAATATTTGAATGTTAGAACGTGACCGTTGAAACATTTCAACTTATCATAGATACACCCACAGATACATGCAAGTAAACAAAATTCTATATCGCCCAAGAATTTTTTCCAACTCGACAACAACTCGATTCTATCATAAAAAGATAGTATTTGAAAAAATGAATGTGCAGCACTTTGTGGGCGGAAATGTGAAATAAACATAAAAATATCGAAAAACAAATCTACAAATTATATCTGTACAGTTGTAGATGAATTCATTGAGAACTTTTGCCACTCACTCACTAACCGCTGTAGATTATAATTATGATTATAATCTTTTTGTCATAAATGCGTCAATGGATAATTTTGATGGGGCAAAAGCACGCGAAATAATACTACGTTTTTGAGCACAGATATAAAAGCTTCGAACTCTGACATATTGTCAAAATGAAAATAAACACTTCTGCATTAGATTAAAAAATAACAATGAGTAGCTATAAGTTTGTATAGCAGCGGTATATAATGTAGAATGTAAACATTTTAATTGATTTTTTTACAGACAATAGCTAGCCGCGAATGCCTATATTTAACCCTTTCGCAGATAATCTATTTTGTTGGTGATTCAATGTGGGACTCGAATAAAAACACATTGTAAAACGATATTTTCCGGTTCAAGTGAGTCACTTAACACATTACCCAGCAGCGGATTTGCCAGTGGCTACCATAGAACTAATACAGAATAAATTACCAGGTAAGGAAGCATTACTTTTTTCAAAAAGTAATGCGTCTGCATATAGCAGAAGTAATTAACTCATACCACATTACCTGTAATGTAGCATACAAGGAAAAGTAATGCAGTGATTTTTATAACTTAATACAAGTAACATACTCCATAACTTCTAGGTAATGCTGAAAGGAGGCGATAACTTACCTCCTATCTCATTCAATGTTAAATGTAAGGCCTTTTATGCATAGTAAGGTAATATAGTCGGAAGTAGTGGTCATTACAAGGTAATTGATGCTTCATATATTCGGAATATATTCCATCCGCTACTGGGAATCTGTACAAACTCATGTATTTTATGTGGTTAAATAATAAACTTTAAAGGTTATTGACGTCATACCCACAGGAAAACTTAATTATGACGGCTTTAGGCGTTAATGTCCGCGAAAGGGTTAAACAATAAGAAGGAAATAAAATAAATCTTATGGCATGAGTACACATTAAGCCGGATCGAAATTTACATGTCACCAAACACCGACTCAAAAGTAAGAGTAACTATTTTTTCATAATTTTTTTTTTTGGATCGGATAAATCCCCATTGATCGGGTTTGGTTCGCCTGAACCCCTTTTTTTTGTCAAAAAATCATGTTTTTTGCATGAAACTTATTTTTCGTTCAGAATGCATACCCAAGATGTGCAAAATAATAAAGATTTTGATCGTACACAAATTTAGGCTAAATAAAAATATTGAAATTTTTTAACTTTACAAACTATATTGAGACCAAAAAACAAATCGATATTTTATTTTCGAAAAGATGGGTTTTTTAAATGCCTATAAAATATATACTTTTTGTGGCAACACTAAACACTAAACACTAGTATGGTAATCTTTAATAAAACAAGTGTAAGATAATAAAATGAAATAAAATCTAAGTTTCTTATAAATGTTAATTAAAGTGATTTGTTTATTATTTAACACGAGTTATTACATTGGCGACGATTGGTAAACTGTAAAATTTTATATCTAGCATTAAATTGCGATAAATTGGTTGATTTTTTTTAATTGGTAGAAAACCACAAATTGCATTAAATTGCGGCAGACTTTCAATAAAAGTTTTTGGATTAGTGAATGGGCATTAAATTGCGTATATTGGATTACCAAAATGAATATATAATATTGGTATGTTACCGATTAAATTCGGAATCATATGAAATACGTAAAATGTGGACTGACACCTGAGGTGTAGACTCATGTTGCATTTGGTAGGCCAGCTTGACCAGATAATACTAATATTAACATTTATTGTTACAATTGCTCGTTTGGTGAAATGGCGGAGGTAATTAGACCCTTCCTTTGTGATACAATTGACAAGTCGCTTCTTCGACATGAATGGAAAAAATGGTTGAGATCCTTTACACTTTATCCGGCTGCGGAAGAAATTACTGATGATGTCAAGAAGAAAAATAAACTGTTGCACTTAGGTGGCCCCCAGTTGCAAGAAGTATTATTCAATATTCCTGGGGCTCTTGTGGAAAGTGACGGGAAGGATAATGTTAAGATTTATGATGTTTTTATATGATAAATTAAATGCATATTTCTCTTCAAAAAGAAATACTCCATTAGGAAGGCATTTGTTTAGAAATATAACTCCTATTGAGGGCGAGAATTTCAACAAATTTTTGATGCGGTTGCGCCAGCAAGTGGCAAAATTTTCATTCGGCAACACTAAGGAAAAAATTGAGGAAATTTCAATAAAGAATACAATAATAGATTCATGGGCACCCCTTGATTTGAGAAAGAGATTGCTAGAGAAGGAAAAAAGTCTCACAGAAATTGTTGATTCATGCCAAGTGTATAAGCAGATAAATAAAACTTCTCGTAGCATTCGCTGTGCACAGAAAAGGAGCAGGTAAACAAAATTTCCTCTAAATTCAATGTTCAATCAAATGGTCATACCCAAATTGAGTGCAGCCGATGCGGAAGAAAAGGGCACTTATCAAATTCTCCTGAATGTCCTGCCAGGAATGCAAAATGCAATAAGTGCTCGTTGCAAGGACAATTTGCAATAAGATGTAGAACTAAGAAAAGAAAAATTTATAACAACAGCAACGGAACCTACAAAAGGAATTGTCTTACTGCTAATGTCCGAAACATTGAAGACGAAGATAACTTTACCTCTGAAATTCGCGAATTCAGTTGTTTCAAGATTGGGAATGATGGGCATAATGACGAAAACATAAGCTGCATTATTGGTGGAAGAGAAATTGCAATGATTATTGACTCCCGGTGTCGTTTTAATCTTATAAGCGAATACGATTGGAATCTATTGAACAAATCAGAGGCTGTGATGTGGAATATACGGTCACATTCATCAAACAATTTTAAAGCATATGCTGCCAGTTATCCTTTGGAAATTGTTGTGTTCTTTGACGCTCCTATATGTGTGGGCGACAGAAATGAAGTAATAACTTCATTTTATGTTATTAAAAACGGGAACCAATCCCTCCTAGGAAGAGAAACAGCGCTCCAACTAAATGTACTGAGACTGGGTGTGGGTGTTAATCACATTGAGGAGAAAGAAAAACAACAGCCCTTTCCGAAAATACATGGTATCAAGGTTTCATTATCTATAGATCATACTATAAAACCTGTCCAACAACCAGTACGCCGTGTTCCAGTTGCGCTGGAGGAAATGGTTACCAAGAAAATAGAAGAAGCATTGCGACTTGATATTATGGAACCAGTTTTCGGCCCCAGCAAATTGATTTCATCAATAGTTATTGCGTTTAAAGGTAACGACGACATTCGTCTTTGTGTTGACATGAGATGTGCTAATCGAGCTATTCTTCGCGAAAATTACCCCTTGCCCACCTTTGGGTCATTTATGAGCAGATTGAGGTCAGCGAAAATCTTCTCTAGACTGGATCTCAAGTCTGCTTACCATCAATTGGAATTGGATGAGTCAAGTCGTGAAATCACAACCTTTGTTACGCATAAAGGTTTGTTTAGATATAAACGATTGATGTTTGGGGTCAACTCTGCTCCCGAAATTTTTCAGAAAATTATCGAAGGGATGTTTTCTACATGCCCGAATGCGCTTAATTACATCGATGATATTATTATATTTGGAAGCTGCGACGAAGATCACGACAAAGCGTTGAATTCTGTCTTAGATGTTTTGAAGAAAAACAATGTTACCCTTAACCAGCAAAAATGTGTATGGAAAGCTAAAAAGCTCAAGTTTCTGGGACACGTACTTTCGGCAGACGGTTTTACTGCAGATCCTGAGAAGGTTAAGGTCATACAACAATTTCGAGCTCCAAAATCAAAAGAGGAAGTACGCAGTTTTTTGGGCTTAATAACATACATTAGAAAGTTCTTACCAGATTTAGCAGATATGACCGAACCTCTCAGGATACTGTTAACGAAGGATGCTAAATTTGTGTGGGATCGCAGACAAGAGGAAGCTTTTAGTAAATTGAAGACGATTCTATCCGATATTCCGAATCTCTCATTCTTCGATCCAAAATTAAGAACACGAGTAATAGCTGATGCAAGCCCTGTGGCGTTGGGTGCAGTCTTGTTGCAATTCAATGGTAATGGTGAACCCAGAACCATTTCTTTTGCAAGTAAGAGTTTATCGGACATTGAGAAGAGATATTCTCAAACCGAAAAAGAGAGCCTGGCTTTAGTTTGGTCGGTAGAAAGATTTTATTATTATCTAGCTGGGTTGGATTTTGAGCTAGTAACTGACCACAAGCCTCTGGAGACTATCTTCAAACCGACTTCAAGACCTCCTGCTAGAATTGAGAGGTGGTTACTTAGATTACAGGCTTTCAAGTTCAAGGTAATATATCGCTCCGGAAAAGATAATATAGCGGACTCAATATCCAGACTCTGTAAAATTTCTGATGAGGACTCGTTTGATGGAACTTGCGAGGAGTCAATTTTCCATGTGATGGAAAACTCAGTTCCTGCCACTTTTAACAATTTCTCTGATTAGCAAGGAAAGTGGCAAGGACGTGGATATTTGCGATGCAATTTCCAGCATGGAGAATGAATATTGGGATTCGAACATAACGAATCCATATTATGTTTTTCGGTTTGAATTATCAGCTATTGGCTCAATTTTGTTGCGGGGAAACCGTATAATAATACCAAAATCGTTAAGACCAAAAGTGTAAGAGTTGGCTCATGAGGGCCATCCTGGGGAGTCGGCAATGAAGCGTCGTCTTCGTTCTAAGGTCTGGTGGCCTTTAATTGATAGGGAGGCTGAAAATTTCGTAAAAGCGTGTCGTGATTGTCTCCTGGTTTCACAGCCGTCTAATCCAACCCCAATGCAAGGACACCAATTTACCAATGGGCCCTGGCAATTTTTGGCTACCGATCTGCTAGGACCGTTGCCTAATGGCGAATATGTTTTAGTGCTAATTGACTACTATTCTCGATACCAAGAAGTTGTTTTCTTGAAACGCATTACTTCTGATGTTATAATCAAGGCGATGAAGAACATTTTCTCTAAAGCTGGTTTACCCAAAACAATAAGAACCGACAATGGAAGACAGTACGTCAGTAATGAGCTCAAGTCTTTTTGTGCCGAGAATAACATATTATTGATATGTTATTCAATAATATTTGTTATTCAGAACACCTCCCTATTGGCCTCAGGCAAACGGCGAAGTAGAAAATACTTGAAAAGAAATGCAAAAGAATCTAATATTGAAGTAGGAGATAAGGTGTTGTTGAAAAACGTTAGTTTTCCTAATAAACTCACTCCAAACTTTGATAAAACGACATATGAAGTTGTTGAGAGAAATGGAAGTGAAGTAAGAGTCGTTGAAGGAGGGAAAACATATACAAGAAACATAAGCATGTTGAAAAAGATTCCAGGCGCTCAATTTCCAGAGGACACAACATCTAACCAGCATCTTTGCATAGCACCATCATTGCCTATCAACGACTTGGTATCATCGCCCATCAACAATCAACCTTCATTATCCGCCAACGATCCACCCAACGTTTTACCGCCGGAGTCATCATCGTTTCCACAGCAAGGACCGTTGAAGCTAAAACTAAAAAAGGTGGAAGGGATGTGGCAACACTGATCTTTATCGATATCTATTAACTCATCTCTATTCTAGTATGGTAATCTCTAATAAAACAAGTGTAAGATAATAAAATGAAATAAAATCTAAGTTTCTTATAAATGTTAATTAAAGTGATTTGTTTATTATTTAACACGAGTTATTACATTTTCATAGTATTTACATGAATTTTAGCTTATTATAAAGGTATTGATCTCTTTTTTCCATTAATATTTATATATATATATTCAAAATTTATTGGTTTATATATTCAAAATTTGTGTACGATCAAAATCTTTTTATTTTTCTTATCTTGGAATTCTTAGCATTCTGAATAAAAAAAAAGTTAATTTAAAAAAAAATGATTTTTTGCAAAAAAAAAAAAGGGTACAGTGGAACCAAAACCGCTTTATGGAGATTTTTCCGTTAAAAAAATTATGTTAAAATAGTTTTTAAGAGTCCCTCCAACTCTTGAGTCGTTCTCCAGCTGACTTTTTTGTTCTCCATACAAATCAATTCGGCTAAGTGGTCATCCAAAAATTTCAGGTTGCAAATTGATAAGGGAGAATTGTGAGACCGCTTATAATGTGGGACTCGAACTTTTCTCCGGTATTTTCCACAGGCATCACTGATCGATGCACCATCACTTTTCATGTGGATTTGGAGAGAAAACACGCGTTGTTTACATTCGTGCCAAACCTAGTGAAAAAATGTCAGATGTTTTTGGCAATGATCATTTTGTCATTATTTTTTGTGCTGTAAAAACGGTGAGTATGTATATGCATTATGTTTGTCTTTCGTTTTCCTTTATGATTTCAAAGTGATTTCTGTTTAAATGCTGCGAAAAAATAGATTTCTGATGCTACGTCCATGAATTTTTAATGTGGGACTTCACGTGACTTCCAATGTGGGATCCACTGCGCGTGCATTCAACATACCGAAGACCAGTTTTTAGCGGTACCTGGAAAAGGTAAACTTGAAATTTGATGGTTTTTCGCAAGTTGATGATGAAGAATTTATGAATTGTGTTCGTGGAATTGTGACTAGGGTAAAGACATAGAATGAAGTGAATCTGAAGAATTATCTCAATTATATTCATGTCAAAGGTCAACTGAATAAATAAATATTACTAATTTGTGGTTTTCACTTCAATGACTACGCTTTCTGTGGTTTTATTGAATGTATGATAAAGTCCCACATTAGAAGACAAATATTTTTGGAGCCAATTTTAAGACTTTCAGATTTTTGGAAAAATACAATGAAATTTTACAACAAAACCATAAACTCTATTGCGCAAAAAGATAGTCACACGGTTGAAAATCTTGGAATAAAATTGAAACTTTTCTGTACTTTATATATGACCACACCAGCTTTGGTTTCAAATCTAGAAGTTGCAAAATACTAAAAAATCGTTTTAATATAGCTTTGGTTTAAGATTTAGTACAAGCTTGGATTTAAATATTAAAAAAAAAATAACAAATACACTGAGATTCGAACCGGGCACATCCAGTTTGTAAGCTCACTACGTTAACCACTGGGCTATTCCGTTATACGAAGCAAATGCAATGAACAAGCATAAACAATATTGAGTTTCAGCATTGCAATATTTCTTTGGTTTAAATTTTAGTTCTAAAAAGTTTTAATTATGGGTTAGTATTTGTGAAAGTTTAAATTCTAAACCTCAAGGTTAAAAAATATGCAGTAGTATTTTAGCTGTACTAAAACTTATTCCAAGATTTTTAACTGTGCATTTAAGATAACAATCCAATGATATATTTTGAACTCGAAATAATTCTCTTTGTGATAAAAAATGATGAAAAAACAAAATTGGTATCACCAGGGCCTTTCAGAGCCCGTGAAGGGCCCGGCGAATGCATTTTTTGGAGCCCCCAACCTCTTTAAAAATATACTAAATGTACACACGGCATGTTTATTAAAAAGAAAATAGTTCAATATTAGATAAAACATTATTTGAGAACTGTGTTATAGCTTTTTGTTGTAAAAAAGCATCTTTTACAACTGAAAAAAATGAAATTTCTTGCTATATCCGGATTTATTTTCAGCATGGAAAGGAACTTTTAAACGATTTTGTCAAATGGTCGGCCTTGAGGCGGATTTAACAAAGTCGGCACTCTAGGTTTGAAAAAATATGCCACTCTTACCGTGTTACCATACATGTAAAATGTGTCATGGCAATGCCTTTATTTTAATATCAATATATTATTTTCAGTAGCAAAATATTTTGAAAAAAGTTTTTTTAGGCTTCAAAGTATTGTAAGTAGTAAGTTGTTCAAAGTAGTTGTAAGTAGCGCTTTAAAACATTTTTTAGAATAGTCCCTTTTGCCGCCGCAAGGACGTTCGAAAAGTCGCTAAACACAAGAAAAATCATACAAAATCGAAAAACATTTAGTTCGCATTTAAAATTACTTTAATAAATCTCAAAAACATATTTTTAGTTTTCTTCCGATTATGTTATGATTCTTTGTGTGTGTGTTCGATATGCCAGAAAAGCCACTTTAAAGATTTTTGAAAGAAGTCAAGTTCCTAGGATTTGTCAATGCCACTTGAAGGATTTTTTAAAAATATCAAGTTTAAAAATATTAAAACTGCATTTTATTGAAAAGTCGTTTAATTTGGATTTTCGCGATTTTTTTTCGAAAACTGGCAGTTTTTGTCAAATTTTCATGTTTAATAACTCATTTTGAAGAAAAATTATTAATAGGAACGTGATGCGTACCAATTTTTCTTAAATTATTTAAAAAAAAGACAACTTTTGCCTATATAAATCAGATTTTTAACTTTAAAATCACTCGTGTCACCTTTTAATATAAATATTTTTTTATGAATATTTGCCAATTTACTTCTGTTTTGTAAAGAAATAAAACTCCGTTTCGTTAATCATTACTTCTGAAAACAAATAGGCCCACTCTGCTATAAGCATGCATGCGCCGTCATCTAAAAATATGATGTATTTCCTGAAATATATTCTTTGGCTTACAATTCTTCTTAAAGTTGACTTAGTGTATTCTTTCGAGATATTTCTTTCGAGAACGTTTTCTGAAATGCTCGTGCTGCTTACTGCAGGTCTTCGCAGCTCAGTTTATTACACTGACAGAGGAATAAAAATGAAATTCAAGTGCTTCAAATAGCTTTCTTAGACCATAGAAAATGGAATCAGTAATTGCTGAAAACACGTTGTCTCCATAGTATTTTTTATGTCAGACTCAATTTTCATCGATCGGTTACAAGTAAATTTGAATGAAACTCTTATACTACATTTCTACATTTAAAAGTCCAGCAGGAATTTTTACATCTGAACATTTTTGTTAAATTTTTCCTTATATGATATTCTTAATCTGGGGGCCCCCTTCAGATGCGGGGCCCGGGTCTCGAGCCCCTCCTTCCCCCTCTCTGATAGGGCCTAGGTACCACTACAGACAACTCGCCCTTACTTTCAAAAAGCATCTAAAATTTTTTCGTTTTTGTTATAAACCATAACGGGTATTCACGATGTGATGTTTGTGCCAAATATATATAGGTACATATTTATGTATATAAATCAAAAATATAGCATCAGTATCGTAATTATATTTTGTGCGCCCGCCCGCAGGTTTCTAAAAGCGCACTGCTATTTACTTTTAGAGTAAAAGTATGTTATTAGTAGGTTACTAGAAGCGGAGGTGCAAACAAGAGAACCCTTGACAAAAAAAAAGAGAACTAGAAGAGTTTTTTTTAATTCAATAGTCATCATTTATTACAACAGTTATATTTTAAAAATGTCTTATTTTATAAATAAATTTTTATATTAATAGATTTTGTTAAAAAAAGCAATAACGTAAAAAATACTCTCTATAATATCCAATACAATAAAATGTATAATAAATATTATAAGATTTTGGCCCTTATTATGAGTTGCTTTCGACGTTCGATCTTCGCTGGTTGTCGAACAACGAGTATCGAAAGTTAAATTCTTATTATGAGCAGTCCAACCCTATCGAAATGTTCATTGCTCATCGAAATTTCAGTCGAATAGGATTTTGCTTTCGATGCGATGCGCGCTGAGCAAAAATTGTTAAAAATTTAAGTATTTTGTGATTGTGTGTTTCCTTTTGAAAGACTTAAAACTAATATTGAACTGTTTTTGTAATTTTTATGCAGGTCTAAGGTGGTGAGCAACAAATCACAGTTAGAAAAACTGGTCTTATTGCTGGAAGCAAACTTTGACTGCAAACTATATTTGTTCCAAAGTTCAGGCGACAAAGACATGGGAAGCAGAGAACTGCACAAGCCTACTTGAAGGATATTTCAAGTGCTTGCTTAAAATATAAGTTCAAGCTAGCTTGAGCTTGTTAATTTTGAATCAAGTGCAGCTTGTAATTGAATATAAATAAGCCCACGATAGCTTGCAAGTATTCTAGCTTACAAGCGAACGGCACGAAGTTTCAAGTAAAGGAAAGCTTGATGCCTTCGGCAAAAAGCTTGAAAAGCTTGAAATTGAGGGCAAGTATCCAATTAAAGCAAGTATCCAAAAAATTCAATGAGCTTGTCTAGAGAGAGCTTAAGCGTAATAGAACTTTTAAGGATTTTAAAGCGTAAGGACTTTAAGGAAGGTTGGAAGTTTTAGGGGTAAATGATTTCGAAGATGCTGTCAAACTTTAAAATTTAAGATGGCGGATAGAGTTGCCACCTAGATTTTTTTTATTTTTGCGAATTCTTGTAATTTTGAAATTCTGACAACGGATTTGATTTCGAATATAATGTCACAGTCTTAAAATTTAAGATGGAGGTTAGGGTTGCCATCTAAATTTTTACCACAGTATTGCCACCTAATAATATGTATTTTTAAGAGTTTTAAACATCATTTATCAGTGTTAAGAGGTCGCTGATTTCGAATCTAAAGTCAGAATTTTGAAATTCAAGATGGTGGATAGGGTTGCCACCTTAATTTTTTGTAGTTTTACGAATTCGGGGCTGGCAAAAAAATGGTATTCCAAAAATGGTTTGCTGAATCCGAATCCGTCGTCAGAATTTCAAAATTATAAAATTTTGAAATAATAGGGTTGCCACCTAATAATATGTCTTTTCAGGAGTTTTAAGCGTCATTTATCAGTGTTAATGGGTCGCTGATTTCGAATCTAAAGTCATAATTTTAAAATTCAAGATGGTGGATAGGGTTGCCACCTTAATGTTTTGTAGTTTAATGAATTCGGGGCTGGCAAAAAAAATTGGTATACCAAAAATGGGTCGCTGAATCCGAATCCGTCGTCAGAATTTCAAAATTATAAAATTTTTTAATAATGGGGTTGCCACAAATTCTGACGACGGATTTGGATTCAGCGACCCATTTTTGGTGTACCATTTTTTTTTGCCAGCCCCGAATTCATAAAACTACAAAAAATTAAGGTGGCAACCCTATCCACCATCTTGAATTTAAATATTCTGACTTTAGATTCGAAATCAGCGACCCCTTAACATTGATAAATGATGTTTAAAAATCTTAAAAATACATATTATTAGGTGGCAATACTGTGGTAAAAATTTAGGTGGCAACCTTAACCTCCATCTTAAATTTTAAAACTGTGACATTATATTCGAAATCAAATCCGTTGTCAGAATTTCAAAACTACAAGAATTCGCGAAAATAAAAAAATCTAGGTGGCAACTCTATCCGCCATCTTAAATTTTAAAGTTTGACAGCATCTTCGAAAGCACGGAGTCCACAGAATCCGTAAAAGTCCTATTACGCTTAAGCTCTCTCTAAACAAGCTCATTGAATTTTTTAATACTTGCTTTAATTCAATAATTTGGATACTTGCGTGCTTACAAGCTTTTGCCGATCGTTTAAAGCTTTTCAACTTTCTGCCCGGCAAAGTAAGTCGAAACAAGCCAAGCCATCGAGCAAGTATGAATATGGCTTGTATCTGTTTGGTATTTTTGCAAGCTGGCTAAAGCTTGCTTTTTCAAGATTGGATACATACTTGAATCCAAGTACTTGAAAAGGCTTGAACTTCAAGAAGGCTTAGGCAGTTCTCTGATGGGAAGAACTCACGCTGGAATTAAATTGCTTAGGACCACCAGTTAGAACAGCAAAGTGGCTTAAGATAAGCTAAAGAAAGCGTTGCTCAACCCTTTTCTACTTCTAGCCAGTTCCGTCAAGCTTTCATCCTCTTCTGACGAAGCGTCGAATCTTATGGAAATTATTTTCGTCATAGTTATAACTTTTTTGTCTTATTTTTTGCAATCAACTTTCAAACTAATCCTATTTAGTTGAAATAAAACAACAATCACTTGATAGAAATATAGTACCGTGAAGAAACGAAATGAACGAAATTCACAATAGCGCTACTCTTTGTCGAAAGCACGTTATAATACCAAATGCAAATTCGTTCGATCAGGCCAATCGACTACAGTCAAAGATCGAACGCAGCTCATAATAAGGGCCTTTATTAAAAAGTAGGTAAAAAGAAAGCATATGGGAATTTCCGTAGCTACGCACGTGACAGACGTACGACTTTAATGAGTAGAAAATCAAAGAAAAATAAAACTTACGGTTTTCTTATTATGATTTTTCAATAGTTTACTAAGCGCAATATACAAGGTGTAAAAGCTAAGAGTTGTCAAAGTTCGGCTCTCAGATAGAAGCCACCCAAAATGGTACGTTACGAACATTTTTTCTCTAATATGGAGGTTTAATCGAATTTTAAGTAACATTTAATTTTTCAGTCGTGGTAGACCTTTTGGCGGAAATGCCCATATATTAGTTATTTAAAAAAGTTAAACAAACTTAAAGTTTGAAAAATGAGCTCAATAATTTTCTTATTGGTGAAATGATAAGTTTAAGATGTTAAGTTTAAATGTTTTGTATTTGACGTTACCTGTTAACTTAAGCATTTGCTAACATCACAAAATATGACCAACTGACTGATTGATTGACTGATACAATCAAATCGAGCTCAATCGATTGTAATACGAAAGAAAATAGTGACTTATACTCAGTACATAACACAGTGTGACGCTTAAAATTATTTTCAGTTATAATAAATTTTTATAAAGTTTGGTTGTGCTTTTTCTTTCGGTCGATTTCGTCACACTGTGTAGTTCAACGTGTGGCATATTGAAATTTGACCCATGAGAATAAAGGCTGGAATGCATAAAAGAGTGCTCCGACTAGATATTTCAAGTCAAGTTCATAAACTCGCTTTATTTTACTTGAAAAATCGAGTCGGAGCAAATGCTCACTTTTTATGCATTCCAGCTAAAGACTATATTAAAACAAAAACCATAAATTTTACTGTAAAGAGTTCATATCAGAAATTAATTAAGGCCAAGAAGATGAATTGAAGTTGTGATGGCAAATGAGAAAAAAAGAAGGTACAACTTGGAAGAGTTGTCTTAATATGACTCTGGTTTCTAGGTACATAGATTTTTATGTTTAATCCATTTAACTTCTTACTTTAAAGATCTCTTTGCAGCAAAATGCAATGTTTTTATAAAAAAGCATATGGGTCATTCTTAAAAAACATGACCAATTGGTGTCCCCAGACTTTACTATTTTATATTTTGTTTCTCCAAAAAGAGAATAGAAAAATATCTGCATTTTTATAAATTATTATCGATTCTACGTAACTATATTATAAAAAAAAATAATTAATTATCTGAAAATAACTTAAAAAATATTTTCAATGTCAAAGGTTTAGCAAAAACCTGTGTCCCGAGCCAATTTATAAAAATTTAATAGTTATTTTCAGTTAAAATAAAATTGAAAAAAATAATAGAGTAGAAGGGGGTAATGTCGTGCAGGGGGTAATGTCGTGCACTGGCTTTTTTAGCATAAAAAATTGAATGATATACCAGCCGTTGGTAAGGTATGGGGCTACTGACCTACAGAGCTCATGCATACAAACTAGCAATATCCATGTGTAAGGGCAATATGTGCGACGTTTTTTAAAAATCGCACGTTCTCGGGACGACGAAAGTGTTTTTTTATCGGATCAGAAAAATTATTTGTCTCGCAGGAAAATATACCAGGTAAGTGTTTTCTTAAAGCAAATTTTCCGCCGAAAAAAAAGATGTATTGTGATCGAAAAAATTTTTGTTCTTTACCGATTTGTCGAAGTCAACCTTGAAAACGACCTTTGGGGCAATGCCGTGCATTTGATGTGGGGCAATGTCGTGCACTATACAGAAAAGAAAAGGGAAGGAAACGTGGTCGCCCTAGTGTACCAAGGGAGTCGTGAAGCCATAACAAAACGCTACAATCAAAATAAAATTTTCCAAAATTTTTTCTCAATGTCAAGCACTTTTTGAAAAAATATTGTTTCTCTTTCCGTGTTTCATATAGCAAATTGCCTATTTTCACTTTTCTTTTCATAAAATTGTATTTTTTGATCATATTTCGGACTTGTGTATATTGCCTTATAATTAACAATAATAAATAAATAAACAATAATGCTATATCTTCTTGAATCGAACCACTACCTATCGTTTTTCACACAGTCTGATACCTTACATTCTGATATACAATGCACGACATTACCCCACAAATTTTGAGGGGGGTAATGTCGTGCACATTTTTTTTTTTAATTTCTACTAACACGATTTCATGCTACACGAATATTGTTACACATAAATGTTACCAACCAAATTATCTTTCGATCGGATGCTTACTCGTTGTATTCGCTTGTCATGTACGGCTTTACGAGCACTTTAAAGTTGAGTGCACGACATAACCCCCCTCTACACTATTTACAATTTTTGTTATTCAGTTTGTATATGTATATTAATACCATATATAGAAAAGAATGATGAAAAATAATTTTTTGTATAATTTTTTTGAAGAAAATTCTTGTCCCCAGGTTTTGGTCCCCACTGTTACGTCCACTCATTTTATTGAAAATTTTTTGTTAAAAGTTATGACGCGTATATTTCTCTTATGCTTCTCCATCATAACTTAGCTAAAATCAACAAAATGTGTTTTGAACTGTTCAGTCTTGTTTAGTGCGTGATTGAGTAAGCAACATAATTGTAGGCCGGGTACGTACCCTTATTCAGTCTCAACTCTGTTACTGTTGAAAAACGGTGAGTAAAGAGATTTTTTTATTTATTTTATAATTTTTTTTATAAATATTTTAGGTACACTAATTAAGTGGACAAATAAATTCTACAAAATTCTAATAAAAAGCTAAAATATGGTATTTTTGAGTTAATTTGTCCCCTCTGTTACCGGTTCACTCTGTGACTTATTAAAAAGTAACAGAAGGGACTCAAAAGTAACAGAGTGTACAATTATGCTTAAATTTGCTATTTGTTTTTCAGAAAATGGGCAAGAATAAACCATTATCTGCAGCGGAAAAACAACGCCGAAATAGGGAAAAAAGGAAGCTTAATAAGTAGAAAGTTGAAGAAAATAAGAAGAAAGATTTGGAAAGGTATCATAATAAAAAAAGACTTATAAGTGATATGAAAATTAGAGAGGCTAGGTTAGCAAGAAGAAAATGGCGCACAAATAAAAAACTATCGTGAACGTGTACAAAAATTGAAAGCCGTCATCGATATTACACCACCATCGTCGCCTTCTACAGAGCAGGTTCGAAATGTCGTCTGTGGCCGTAAAAACATGCGTATGGAAAAAGCAAAAGTACATAGGAAGAATATCAAATTGCAAGTCGAAGTTAATAAGTTAAAGAAAAAAGTTGAGAAATTGAAGAAGCAGAGACAGCGATCCAAAAAAGTTAATATTATCAGTTCAGCGTTAAGCCCACTTTCAAAAACTAAGGAGTTAATAAACACATGTTTGCCAAATATACGAGGTGCTGGAGTTGAAAGTGTTAAAAAAAATTTACTGAAATACACCACACTAACTGAAGGGTTAAAAAATAGGTATGCGGAATTGCGAACAAAGAGCCAAAAAGAAGGATTTAAATCAATTTTGAGCAATAAACTTATTCGGAAATACAAGCAAAATGCAATTTCATCGCGATGTGTTCAATTTTACAAGAGTACGTAAGAGTTTTTCAAAAAGAAAACCAAACGCCGATATCTTAAGTCTGCAACGTTTTTACGAAAGAGATGACATAAGTCGTGCTACTGCTGGCAAGAAAGAAACTAGAACTAAATTAAAACAGAAATTACAAAAACGATATATTAATTTATAAAGAAGTCTATACTCCGTCGTCGTCAGAAGATGAAAGTGAAAAAGAAAATACGGATATTGAAAATAAGAATGGAATTATGAATGGGACATTTTTACTAATTCAAGTTTTAGGAAAAAGTAAAACTTATAAAAGTAAAACTTTGTATAAAACAAACGTGTGTTGATGAAGATGGTTATATCAAGGTAATGTTTCTACGTTCGAATGACAGCACAAGTGCAAAATTCAGGATTGAAGAAAATGACATTTTGTATATACAAAAAGAAGCAGTAATTAAAATCCTGGAAAATGCGAACATAAAATTAAAAGGTGGTCGAATTAACTACAATTTCAACCATCCAATAGATATATTAGAAGCACAAAATTAATAATCTACTTTGTAAAAAAAGTGATAGTAATAGCGGATACTTAAATAGTACAGTGCCTCAGTAACAGTGTCTCCTCTGTTACGTTACGCCTCCTCTGTTACGTTAAGTCTCCTCTGTTAACATCTACTTTTCTTTAATTAAGAAATAAGGCTAAGTCATTAGATTTATTATATGGTTGTAATTTAATAAGGTACACTGGCCTATAGTCATTAAAAATAATTAACCAGTATTAAACTATTTAATATTTTATTTATCATTAACTTAGTTCACCAAAATGAAATTTGAATTAATATGGGTGACATAATATGGGTGTTATTTTTTGTTATTTTTATATTGCTTTTTAAATTTTTTATAAAATAAATTAAAATGAATTATCTTTCCTGGGGAAAAACAATAAAAATAATTTAATTTTCAATTGTTGATGTTTTTTATTTGGTATTTAATTTAGGTAACAGAGTAGACGAAAGTGCATTGGTCTCTTCATGTTTTTATCTGTAAAAACTCCAAAAATTAAAAAAATTACTGCTGGTTATGGATTCCTATTGTTGATACCATCCGTAACCACATGAGGCCAATTATAAACATATTTGGCCAACTTAATTTTTAAAAATTACAAAATTCAGAATAGTCATGTTTTTTAAGAACGACCCATATAACTGAACTCCAACCAATAAATTATATAAATTTTTTTGATAATCAAAAAAAGAACGAAAAATTCATACAATCTACAATATTCACCAGGAAATTGGTTTTACTCACATAGTTTTTTTTAATTTTCTTGTTTAATTTGGGCTCAAAATCCGGTTTAAATGGCGAACTTTTTAGTATATTTTTAAGTTTACATCAAGAACTAAAGGGTAACATTAAAAAAGTTGAAAAAATTTCGAAACTTAAGCAAAAAAACTTGTTTATATGGCAACTACAGAAAACTGCGATAAACAATAAACCCCATTTTTATTAAAAACTATAATTCGGTATTGCTTGAGGGTTAAAAAAAATTTCAGCATTAAAAAAAACAAAATGTTATGTTTGGACAATTCTCTTGATATTTATCAATTAAAAAATATTGTCAAAAATATTAGTATTTTTTTACTTTTTTTACATAAAGCATCCATTTGTCTGAGCACCATTTGTCTTTGATGTATATTTTTTTAGCACGATTACACGGAGATAATTATTTTGCTTGAATCAAGCAAATCAGCAAAACTTTGCTCAATTTAGAAAGAGATTGCTAGATTGAAATCACTCCTCATGTATTTAGGAAAAAGCAAAATTATATTCAATTCAAGCAAATATTTCTCAAGTTATTTAAAAATAAAAAGCAAATTTATACTAAACTCAAGCAAATATTTGCAAAGTTATTAAAAACTCAAATAGCAAATTTTAAATAAATTCAAAAAAATTTCTTTCAAACACATGAGCTCACGGTGCTGGGACAAGGTATATAAAAAAAGAGGACATATTCCCAACATAAATTTGGAATTATGACCGCTTAAAAAGGGGACATAATCCCAAATAAAAGTTTTGCATTCTTCTTTGTAAAAATGTTTATATTAAGGCCGCATTTATAGTAGTGGACGCTTATATATTGTTATATATATTACTTTTATATTTAAATTGGATTAATAAATTGTTTTTGTCTATTATTAACAAAGAATGTAATGCTTAATTTGTATACTTACTTAAGTATTTAAGCATGGTTTATATGCTTGAATGAACAATTTTGCGTACAAAGGCAATTTATTTTATTACTAGCTAAAACCTGGCGCGTTGCTGCCACTCTCCCTAGTCAAAGACCCATAAAATGTTGTCAGTGAAACAGCTTGTCTAAATTGAGGTCGAATACTGAATTCCGGCGTTGTGCGACCTATAACTCTAAAGCTATTTTAAAGAACAAAGTAGGGTTGTAAGGGAAGTGCCACTCCCCTTTGCCCTACCCATAAATTGGGTTATATAGGAGTGCCACGCCCTCTTCATCACCGCTAATAGAATGTAATCAATTAAACTGGATGTGTACATAGAGGTCGAATACCGAATTCCAAAACTGTGCGACATATAACTCCAAAGCTATTCGATAGCACAAATTTGGGTTGTATGGGAGGTACCACTCTCCTTTTTCCTACGCCCATAAAATTTTACCCATGAAACTGCATGTGTAAATTGAGGTCGAATACTGAATTTCGAAGCTGAGTTACCTATAACTCCAAAGCTATTTGATATCCCAAATTTGGATTAAGTTGGAGGTATCACGCCCTCCCCCCCCCGACAAACTCTAAAAAGTTTTATTAGTAAATCTGCATGCGTAAATTTTGGTCGAATACTGAACTCCACCGCTGTGCGACTTTGCACTCCAAAGCTATTCGATATCACAAATTTTCGTTGTATGGGAGGTGCCACTCCCCCTTGATCAACGCTCCTAATATGTAATCAATGAAACTGCATGTGTACATTGAGGTCCAATACTGAATTCAAAAACTGTGCGACCTATACCTTCAATGATATTCGATATCGTAAATTTACGTTAAATGGAAGGTGCCACGCCCCTCTTACCAATGAACATAAAATTAAATCAATGAAACTGCATGTGTACATTGAGGTCGAATACTGAATTCCGGCGTTGTGCGACCTATAACTCTAAAGCTATTTGAAAGCACAAAGTTGGGTTGTAAGGGAAGTGCCACTCCCCTTTGCCCTACCCATAAAATGTAAGTAATGAAAGTGCATGTATAAATTTAGGTCGAATACGGAATTCTTACGCTGTCAACCTATAACTTCAAAGAAATTCGATATCGCAAATTTGGGTTGTAAGGGAGATTGTCACGCCTCCCTGTCAAACGCCCATAAAATAAAGTCATTGAAACTGCATGTGTAAATTAAGGCCAAAAACTGATTTCCAAAGCTGAATTCCTATAACTTCAAAGACATTCGATTACACAAAATTTGTTGTATGGGAGGTCCAACTCCCCCTTGACCAACTCCCATAAAATTTCATCACTGAAATGGTACGTCTAGATTTTGGTCGAATACCGAATTTCTAAGCTGTGCGACCCATAACTATAAAGCTATTCGATAACACAAATTTTTTATTTATTTGTTGGACGTAAAAATGGGTGTGGCATTTCTTCTTAAACCATCTCGTACTCAAAGCAAAGCCACTTACAAATTTTCAGCTCAATCGAACCATTAGTTTCGAAGTTTTTGATATTTTCTTAAAAGTAGGCGTAGAATAAGAGTGACCACGCCCGTTTTTATTAAAGTTAATGACAGTTATCATACGAACCTATTTACTAAATTTTAATTAAATGCGACCAAAACCGTCTGAAATATACCATTTTTATTGATTTGTGGGTGATAAAAGGGGTGTGGCATTATTTTTTCGTAAACCTTTGCGTAGCAGTTACGAACAAACCCGTAGAAGGAAGTATCTAATTTGGTCCAGTCATTTTCAAGTATTAAGCATCCGAACAAATCACGATTCATTTTTATATAGACAGATATTGATTTGTGGGCGGTAAAAGTGGGCGTGAAAACATTTATTTATCGTGACTGCCTCTTGGAGCACCTACACAGCAAGTTTCACTATAAAAATGTGTAGAACTCTGGAATTGCCATGATTTCGAAAAAAGTGGGCGTACGTATATTGCGACCACGCCCATTTTTTGTACAGTTACTGACAGTAACCATCTGAACAAAATTACTAAATGTTAGTTTTTACGATTGAGCCCGTCTGGTATATATCCCTTATTTGGTTTGTGGTCGATAGCGCAAATTTGGCTTGTATGAGAGGTACCACGCCCCCTCGTCCAATCGTTACCAAACCTCACAGGAACACTCTCAAAATGTGGCTGCAGTTTCCCTGAAAAAATTAAATGAAAAATTGCCCAAAAAAAAAAAAAAAAAATTAAAAATCACCGAAAACTGTTTTAAAGAAAATGAAAAATCACCCAAATTTCATTTCATAACCGAAAAAATTAAATGAAAAATCACCCAAAAGAAATCAAAAATTACCCAATCTTAAAATAATATTTCATTGTTCAATTGACAGAAATAAATGAACAAAAATTAATATGATTATTAAGTTCCTAAATTAGGAAGCACAGCTTTATCAACACAATTTAGTTAAGGTCGTATTAAGATCAATTTGCACACAGCCTTACAACTTAAACTAAATGTACCTCAGTAAGTCCAACACCGGCTTCGCTGTCTACAAGGGCAAATTATTTTATCGTAAAAAAAACCATAAAAAATTGACTTGACCTTGTTGATGTTGTTATCACCATTTCGTACAAAGGCAAATCATTTTCTCTTATATCTGTATTAAGGAAAATAGCTAAAGTCGACTTAAGACTGATCTGAGCTATTGATGCAGCTGTGTTCCACGCATATAGCACTATAAACACTCAAAATCTGGAGCATGACCTTAGCTAAAGTTATGGCACAAAATTAAAAGACCCTTTCATATAACTTATATGGCGATTGAAAAGTTTGAAGCAAGATTTCTCGAAACTTTGAAATCAGACTTAAGCTGTTATTGCTTATCGACACAGATATCAGTATTTGTTGAAACCACTTGTGATAATGACCTCTTAAAAGCGGACATAATCCCAAGAGGTCAGAACCCCCATTTGGGATTATGACCGCTTATTATCCAATGTTTGGGATAATGTCTTCTTTTATAGCGGTCATAATCCAAAAATTTGAAATTTGGGATTATGTCCCTTGGGGCTATGTCCCGGCTCCTGGGCACACGTTTATTCTTAATGAAGAAAATTGGGCGACGATAAGTTAACAACTGCTATGGTCGAGTGGATAATGGATATTTTGAATGGAAATTTTAATTTAATGTTAAAAATTATTTCACTTCAAAAATATGTTACATTTCAGCAAAAACAAATCAAAATTTGCTATTCCAATTTATAATAATTTAGCAAATATTTTGCTTGAATTTAGTAGAAATTTGCATTTGAAGTCTATAATAACTTGGCAAAACTTTGCTTCAATTTAATCAAAATTTTGGTAAGTTATTATAAACTGGAATAGTAAATTTTGATTAGTTTTTGCTGAAATCTAGCATAATTTTAAAGTGGCTGAGATTCAAGAGCAAGTTTTGCTTAACCACAATACAAATTTAGCAAACAGTTTTCTCCATGCGGGTATATCAGCTACATAGTATATATATGAATTTTTCGCAAATATTTCACTTTTTTATATTCATATTTTTTTTAATTGAATTTATATTGTAGGGGTAACAAATTTTGGTTGCGCCCTTGACGCCCAAATCCTTATCTACGGCCCTGCCTAAATATAGTAACAAAATAGCGAAAAGGAACGAAACCAGGTAATCAAAACCCAAATACTGACACACAGACTACAATCGATTAACCAATTATACATTCAGAAGGTACAAAAATTGGTTTGTTTACATAACATGATTCCAAACTAACCACAAATGATATCGACCTCTAAATACAATATAAGTATTTGATATTGACAACCTAACTCTGTCATTAAAAATAGTTGATATCGGTCCGTTTGTGGTGCCCAGGAAATTCATACACTGCATGTTACTAATGACATTCATAGGAATTTCCAAGAAACGAAACGAAATGTAACGACAACAAAACGCCCATCAAAACCACGCTGCAAGAAAAAGTTATCGTTCAATTTAGAGTCACAACCCTGTGAAAATTCAAAACCACAATCAATTTTGTGGGACCTAATTACCAGGCTGTTATCGCACTCGCATCAAAATTACACATTGATGTGAGTAGAAAGAAAACAAAACAAAAAATTAAAAATAACAACAAACACAACAATTACAACTAAATATCCATACAAAACCAACAAAGCATGTTACAGAGAGGTTTGACTTAACAGCACGTTTTTTCACAATGAACTTAAGTAAATTTAGATTACTTTATTAAAGCTGTGCCATTTGGATCAGGCGTGACATGTTTAGGATCCGCATATCGAGAATAAATGCTGCTCGAAAAATCAATTTTTGAATTTTAAATTTTAATTTTTATGCTATACTTAAGTTAGGTGAAAAATCATGTTTGTGTTTTGCTCTTTTGTATACATGTTTAAGAAAGAAAAAGGTAAATAAATAAAAAATAAATAGGCCATTTCAGCCCTTAAAAGGCTTTGAACGACTAGCTTCTTAGGATCAATTCTGTGGTCATATGGAATAACAGCATATCTCGAGATATGCTCAAATTGAATTCTTAATTTCATCTTAATCTACGTATTCATAAGTTTAATTAAGTTTTATACAACTCTAAAGCCAAAAGATAAACATAGCAATTTGTAAGACATTTCAGAAATCAGCATGAAAATATATCATTTTGATTCGGCACTATACTGATATAAAAATGCTCTCCTGAAAACTTTAAAAAAATCAAGATATGCTGTTATTTCATATTGCCACAGAATTGTGTAAATATTAGGGCTTTCAACCCGAGATTTTGTTCATAAGAAAATATAAAAGTTTTCTGCAACTATAAATGCAACTGCAATGTAAACGATAGATTTTTTTAATATCGAAATTACCCTGTTCTTTTGTTATCTCTCTACAAGCTTTGTTTGTTATGACAACAAAGACTGTTTAGTGGGCTGTTTTACTTTCATGAAATTTTGAGAGTAATAATAGTCTTATTACTATACATTAGGGTGTCCCAAAAATATATTTTTTTTTATTTGGACAGATGTCCGCGGCCTTAATACTTCCACTTGACCTTAAAAACACCCTCTGTGAAACGCATCTCAATTGGTACAGGTTTAGAGGTCGCGAATTCATTTTCTAACTGTCCCATACGATTTTCATGGGGAAAAATTAGTTTTGCTGGTAAATTGAATTTAGAGCCATTATCTTTTAAGCAAAATGGTTAAAAAAGTGTTCTCTCAAATTTTGTCTGTTATGACATATCCAAATTTAATTTTCATCGGATTATTATTTGGTAGTTGCTCAAAACGATTAAAAAATAAAAATATAGATACAAAAAAACTACTTGTTGTAACTTTTAATCCAAAAACAAAAACAATCCTATGAATTTTTTCTTCATAGTGCATTCCAAATATCATTATCTAAAATTTAAAACCAATAACAATAATGAAAATGAAGCACTCTAATAGATATTGATTTTTAATAAAATAATTCTAAGTATTCATTTATATAGGTAGCTCTAAGAAGTGAGCCCCAGACCACCAAATAATAATCAGATAAAAATGAAATTTAGATATGTCATAAGCAGGGAACGGATTCTGTGGAAAATGCCTTTTTTTTTGTGCTTACTTGTACATGAAAACTGGTTCGATATAATCACGTTTCAGTTCCTACTGATTCTGAAAATCTAATTTTTATTTTGCCTTTTTTTGCCTTTTTTTACCCATTATGCCTTTTTTTGCCTTTCTTACCCATTATGCCTTTTTTTTGCCTTTTTTACCTATTATGATTTTATTTTCTTTTCTTATTTTTGTCTACTGTATTGCTTATTTTTTTTTTAAATTGAAAAAAAAAGTTATGTGAATCTACAAAATGTACTTTATTTTGGCATTTAAATCTAACAGCTGAAACACCCTATGAAAAATTAATTTGCAACTCTGAACATACTCCACCTGTCATGCAACAGCTGTTTTTAAAACACTTAAACCGTTTTGTTTCTGCAAAATAACTGGTGAATTATTTTAATATTATTGTTATGTGCAGGTTATTGAGTTATTATTGAGTGATCTTAAATAAAATGCCAAAGCACGCTAGCTCTTCGTCAGTTAAACTGCAGAAAATTATAAAAGAATTTGGTCAAGATGTTTTTGCTACGGATGGTCAAACTCTGATCTGCAAATATTGCTCCATACAAGTAAGCTTTGCAAAGAAATATTATATTCAGCAACATTTACAAAGAGAAAAGCATAAAGCAGCAGCGGCACTAAACGAAACTTTAAAGATACAGCCCATATCGTCATTTCTTACCGCTAACTCTGAGAAAAATAAGTTTTTCACTGACCTAACTAAAATGATGGTAGCTTGTGATATACCTCTATTTAAAGCAAACCATAAAGAATTTAAAACATTCTTCGTAAATTATTCCAAAAAAAAATTGCCTGATGAGTCCACTATAAGAAAAAATTATCTGAAGGATGTGTATGAGGAAGTATTGCAAAAAATAAGAGATGATATAGGTGACTCCAAAATTTTCATATCTATTGATGAATCTACAGATAAAGCTGGTAGATTTGTTTGTAACGTCATAGTTGGACCATTGCGTAAAAACGGCCGTGGATATCTTTTGACTTCAGAGGTTATACAAAAAGTAAACGCATCTGAAATTGCAACTATATTTGACAATTCGTTAAGGATTCTATGGCCAGAACAAGTTAAACGAGAAAATGTTTTGGTATTCATAACAGACGCCGCACGGTACATGAAAAAATGTGGTGAAGCTCTTAAGCTCCTATATCCGAAAATGATCCACATAACATGTCTTGCACATGGCGTACATAGAGTTTGTGAAAAACTTCGCAGTATTTATCCTGATGTTGATGCCTTGATCGCCAATATAAAGAAGATCTTTTTGAAATGTGCATCACGAGTTTATCTTTTTAAGGAAATGGATCCCGAACTTCCGTTGCCTCCACAACCTGTAAGATTTGTTTTGACTTCGAATATGAACTTTATTCCTATGAACATAAAATTTTGATTTTGATAGGTGTTGACTCGTTGGGGTACTTGGCTGAGTGCAGCGTCTTACTATGCAAGAAACTTTACGCGTATAAAATACATTGTCGATGAACTAGATGAAGATGCAGCTTGTATTACTTTCGCAAAATCAATTTTGGCAGATGACAGAATTCGTGCTCAGCTGGCATATATACAAACAAATTTTGGATTTCTTGTAGATCCTAAAAATAGTATTTTTGATCATTTACAAAAGAGAGGTAACATCGAACACTTTTTATTTTCCCAATTGCGATTGACAGTGTTATCCATATTTAGGACAACCGATTGGAAAAATTCTATCAATACTTCATGAAGTCGAAAACAACTTGAAACAAGCCAAAGGTCCAATTGCCATGTCAGTGTTCGACAAATTTAATTCTGTTTTTTCAGAAAATAAAGGTTTGCAAGTTATAAAAGACATTGCAGATGTAGTCGGTGGATTGGAAACTGCTAAACTTCCAAAAAACATCGAAGTAAACGACGTGGAATCATTTAATTGGGCTCCACTAGTTTCTGTTGATGTGGAAAGAAGTTTTAGCACTTTTAAAAATATGCTTCGGGACAATCGTATGAGGATGTTGCCAAAACATTTTAAAATGCATCTTGTAGCACTGTGTTACTACAATGCTTCAGAAGAGCACTAGCTATATGTATAAAAAGTTGAAGTTTTTTATTATTTTTTTCTATTAGTAGCATTATAATGAATTTTTTTAATAAATGCCTTTTTTTGCCTTTTTTAAAATTTAATTTTTCCTTTTTTTCAATTTTAAATGCCATAAAATCCGTTCCCTGGACATAAGAGACAAAATTTTGAGGGAACACATTTTCTTTCTTAATCATTTCGATTAAAAGATAATGGCTCTAAATTCAATTTACCAGCAAAACTGATTTTTCCCCATACAAATCGTATGGGAAAATTAGAAAATAAATTGACTGCCTCTAAACCTTTACCAATTGAGATGCGCTTCATAGAGGGTGTTTCTAAGATCAAATGGAAGTGGAAAAGCCTCGGACATCAAAAACGATTTTTTTTGAGACATACATACTATAGTTTTTTTACTATAAAAGGAATATTTTATTCACATCGTATTTTTTACTAACAGCTACACGTTAAAAAATCTTGGACAGCCGATAGACCCAGCTACTAGTGCTTAAAAAATTTATCGTAGATTCACTTTATAATAAATATTTAATAAAAAAAAAATCTTGGACTAAATTTTAAGCTTTTTTGGATTACATACGGGACAACACCTAAAAGATTACCTTTTAATCCAAGGAATATTTAAAAATTTTCTAATCTAAAAAAATAAAAAAAAATTTACTTGACCATTTCATGATTCATGATACTTTATCTACTCGTCCAACTCAGTCCTACTCGTCCATACGCAGAAACGTATGTTCAAGACCCAGCTAAATTAAACTAAAGTAGGGATTACAAAATAGTACTTTTTGGATTAAAAATTCCTTAAAACCAACGTTTTGATTAAAAAGTTGTCCAAAATTTCTTTGACTAGTTTATTTGAAAAATAAGTTTTGTTTTCTTTTTAAATTTTTTAAAAAATATATTTATGTTTTTTTGTTTTGTTTTACTTATTTACGTGCATATTTTTATGTTTATAACAAAGTGAAATATTATTTCATATATTAAATATTTTGAATTTTCATAACATTTTTTATTAAATAAACAAATTATAAAATTTAAATATTTAAACATTTAGAAAATATCTTTTATAAAAAACCGTAAAGGTTATTATTTTTATTAAAAAAAAGTCATAATACCATACACTTTAGTTTTTAATATAATTTTTTCTATCAGATTTTATCAGGTGATGTATTTCTTTTTAATCATAAAATTTAAAAGTGTTTCCTCAAAAATACAATAGAATGGGATTTCAGAATTTATTGTTATTGTTGAATGTTTTTTCCTTGTATTCTTCTTTGTACATTACAAATGTAACTTTTGTCTGCATTAGTAATTATGATTTCAGCTTCGTAATGTCTTATAAATTAATTGAATGTTTTTCAATATTTTCATTATGAATCAAGATTAAGTTTGGATTTTTAATTTTAAAAATAAAAAAAAATTATATGCAATTGTTTTTGCTAAGACGCAGAAATTACGACATAGATTTATTAAAGGTCCCTGCTTTTAATACAGTTAAATGCCATTATTTTAAAATTTTGGCATTTCGGGATCTCGAAAAATACCGGGACTATGGATTTCAAATCTCGGGATTTGTCAAAACCCTTCGGGATTGAAAGCTCTAGTAAATATGAATGTTTACCAAGCTTTGATGAAATATATCAATACCAAAGTTACTCCATCTTTTTTGATGTTACAACATCCAAGACCACACGTATCTCTTCTGAACATCACTATGAATTAGTATTGAAAACAGTAAAATATATTATAGGTAAGTTGTTTATTTAATAGACAAAACATATTGAATAGTTTGTACATAACAATTTCAGATGAGAATATTTTCTTGTGTTATACTTTTTAAAGCGTGATTTTTAGTAGTCGGGATTTAGTTTTTGAATTTATTTTTTTTTCTGTGCTTTATTTCTTTGTGTATATGCTGGCAGTATTAGGTCGCTGATTTCGAACCTTATGTTAAAATGTAAAAAAATTTTTGACACTAGGGTGAACCCTTAAAATGTGTTTTTTTTTATTACACTCTTAAGTAAGTCCAGATTTCAATCAATTTAAGCTTCATACGAAGAACATGATGAATGTTCAGTGTTCAACGCCTTGTTGCGTCATGAAAAAAACATCGCTGGCAACGGTTACCGCCCATTTGTATCTCTCATAAGAATTTTACACCTAATTTTCAATAAAAATTTTTTTTTTAATAAACTTTTCAATTTGATTGTTTATTTTCATTATGTGCCTTGAAAAAATTAAATAAAATAATTATAAAAATTTTAAATAAATTAAATAAAATAGTAAAAATAAATAAAAATCTACAGATTTTTTTCGAATTACATTCCGAGTTGAAGAAAAATCGTAAGGAACTTCGTTCCTGACTGGGGTTCCCCGGCCGCACCACTTTTTTTCCAATAGAAACTTTATAAATATAAATGCTTGCTTTGGCTTAAAATGCGTATGAAAAACTGTAGAAATGATTATAAAAAAGTAAAATAGCAGCAGTTTTTTCTTTGTCAATGCATTGAAGTAGTAGTCCTGTGTGTGAAATTTTTACGTATTTTCATTATTCTTTTTAAATAAGAATATAAAATGCGATCGTTTTAAAATTTAAACATTGGAGTCTTAAAGTGCACAAAAAATATTTATTTACTTTTTTTACATTAATATGTTTATAATTATTTATCCCAAGGTAGAGTCCTCGAAAAAAAGTTTAGTTATGGCGGGAAAGCACCCAGCCTTCCGTAGCCATCTGAAAAAAAAGATTATCGTTGTAGGCTTAATTGAGTTCACTTACCTAACATATGCATATATATAAAAAAAAAAAATAAAAAATGGCGGACTTGTGAAAAAAGTTGTTAAAATCTAACTTTTTTCTTTATTTTTTTAAAATAAATTAAGTTTTTATTTAAAAATTGATTGTTTAAAGGTTCCGAACCCAATTATGTATGACTTAAATAACGGGTGAAATTTTTGGTCAAATCGGTTGAATCGGTCCGAAACTTTTAGAGTATGCTATTTCTAAGTTAATTTTATTACGAAAATTGTAAAAAAAAAATTGATTTTTATAATTCGTCTCACTGGACTACTTCCTTAAATTAATTCCCATAAAAGTTTTATTTTAACTCCATTAAACACTAAATTTATTTTTTCTTAATAAATATCTTATAAATAATAAATAGCAGAAAAAAGTACTTTAAATTGTATCTCAAGCAAATCAGGGCTTTGTAACTTAAACGCTGAAATTTTTTAACCCGCGTACAACATATTTTTCATTATACTATAAAATTGAAATACATACGGGCATTTCCCTGATGTCGAACGTGACCGTCGCACACATTTAAAGTGATAAAAAGACAAAGGAGAACTGTGCAACACTAAATTGTTAGACAAAATCTAAATTTTTGTATATGCGTAATTTAGTATTATTACAATAAGAAAACCATGACCTGGCAGGGACGGCGCCGTTACTTTATCGCCCTTTTTAACGATGAAAGTGTAAAAAAGGGCCCAGAATAACTTGTTCACACAAAGCTAAAATTTAAATATGTTTTAAATTTTTCTATATCATTTACGGAAAAAATCGCATGGCTGGTTTTGGATGGGCACAAATATCTGCCAGGGTATAAAAGTGTAAAAAATGGGCCCAGACTAACTTGCTTGCAAATGCCTGGCAGGTTTTGGAAGGGCACAAATACCTGCCAGGTGAGGATTGAAAGAATACCGCAAAACGGTAAATTAAATTTTGTGAGAAATGAAAACAATTTTTATTAAAAAAAAAGAACTATCATAAAAAAATAAATGAGAAATGTGATTAAATTTTCTCTTTTCTAAAATAAACAACAGAATTTCGTCTATGTTTTGTAGAAAGCAATTAAAACGTAAAACTTTTTTAAAGACAATATCTAAAATATAAATAGTCATTTAATGAAAAAACTTATATATTTTTAACTTGGATAATTAACTAATAAGTATATCATATAAAAAAATTTAAATAACATTCATCGAATACACCCTGAAAAATTTGCTTCAAAAATAATACTTTTTTTCTCTAATCCTATCATATACGTTAGAGCCTTTTTTCTGATTTTCTTCGCTCATCGTGCATTTTTCGTTAGATTGAGGCCAAAAAAAAGATCTGCATAAAACATGGATACCGGTAGTTCGGAGGGGGAAAAAATCCAGGACACCTGATCTAAAAGGCAAAAAAATGGCTTAAAAATGCTACTTGGTTTAATTACTCTACAGCTCATAAAATAACAGTTTTACGATCTTAAATCGCATGAGTGTATACGGATTTTATTTAGGGGTTGCCAAAACCAATGCAATCAAATACAGTTCATATACACATGAACAAAACTAAACTGGTTTCACGCAGACTGACCAGTACTGGGGTTTTTTTTAACAACTGCCCAGTGGGCATTTTAGCTAGTGTTACGCAAAAAAAGGCATGCTAGTAGTGCTCTTATTGGCGTCAATATACCTTCCATGATTGCTATATTGATGAGTGCTTCTGTAGAGCCTACTTTTGAAGGTTCTTAGTCTTTTCATAGCATTAAGAAAAATATTATTAATAACCAGAACATTTAAAATCTGAACTTAAAAAACTGGGTCCTGAACCCAGGTCTCCGAACTCCAACACAATACATATAATATTGTATTAAAACTTTTATATGGAACAATTCCATGGCTTTTCTTATATTTTTTGTACGAACAAATCTTACAAAAAATTTCTAAAAAAATTTTAAATGAACAGAAAAATTTGTAAACAAATGTAGACTTAAAAAAAACAGAAAATAAATTTTTTGCCCGAGCTGGGTTTCGAACCCGCGCTCCCGCAAGCTTACTTTAATATATGATGCAAAATAAGCGAAAGTTCTGTTATGAACTGCGGCAGTCGAGTGAATAAGGTGTCGGACCGGCACATGAGAGGACGTGAGTTCAAATCTGATAATTTTCAGTCTTTTTTTATTTCAAGTTGATTTTTATATTGCTTTTCTTTCCAACGTGCATTCTCAAAAAGGGCTTCTAACAGTCGTCTCTAGTGTCGCGAAAGAGGAAGGCCTAGAAAATTTTCTCTTTTCATATAATAAAATTTATGGGCTAAAAAATCCATATGATGGCTTACTAGAAGTGCTTCGAAGCTCTTTTGTCTACTGGGTGACTGCTTACGCAGACAGAGCACAACAGTGTATTTTGGGATATTTTAATTTGAAGTACTTAACGAATTCATTGTCAAATCGCGGTGACCCAGTTAACGTAATGTCCCCAAAACTTGTTCCAATTTGGAAAAATTGAGCAAGCTGACACTTCTTTTTGCAGCAATTTCTCTTTTATATTAAGATTAAGAAAATCTATTGACACTTCAAAATTACTGGAAAACATATACTTATTGAGAAAAAACATTTTGAACATTTTAAAATTTATTATTTTATTATTTATTTACTTCGACATAATTTTTTACAAACACACAGTCGAAAATTTAAAACAACAAAACTCATAACAAAAAAAAAATATAGTATAACTAATGCTACCAACTCATGTTATTAAAAAATAAGTATATTTACATCTTAAAACACTGAAAAGTATGTATAAGTACATATAATTTTTTTTCAATAAGTGTAAGTAAGTATTTTACCTTAGAAAAATAAATTGAATAATTTTTTGATATAATTTTCTAATTTATGTTAAAATCAATAGAACCCACAATATTATTTAAATATTATCACACCCCCTATTTGTTCTCCTTAAAAAGTTTTGTGTATGCAATCTATGTAAAACCAAAAAGTCTTCAGATAAAAAAAACAAAATACTAATTTTATATATTTGAAATTCATACATATTTCTTATACATAAAATAGTTTAAAAACAAACAAAAGCATAAACAAAAGTAAAAAGTTATACGCACTTTCAAAGTAGTTAAATAAAAAAAATAAAAAAAATCACACTCAAATGTATACAGAGACCAAAGAAAAAATATCATTATTCGCTCTCACTGCCACTTAATTGAAGCGCTACATTAATTTGTTTTTTTTTTCTTTTTGATTGAAATCGCATTTGTCTTGGCTGTAAATTTTATTTAAGGGTGAAGTGTAATTGGTCACTTTCGAAAGTTTTTTTATTTTTTTTTTACATTTTTCGAATGTATAAGATCCGAGCAGTATAAGTAATTTTTTTCAACCCAAAGCTTACTCTACCTGAACTCATATTAGAACGCATTTAAAAAGCTTTAAGCAACGTTTTCACGGACGCCCCACACTATTTCTCTGGAACCCGTGGGCTGATCCTTCTGAATTTTTAACCACATATTTAACACAAAACTACTTTCAAAATAGACTAAAATCGTTTTAAAAGATTGATGTTTTCTACATTTTTTTACACATAACAGCAAAACAAACCATTTTAAATTTTTTTTTGTTACTTAAAGTTAAAAACAATTGCTAAAAATTATCATTAATAGTCTATTTTATAGTCCTTGTCATATTGAATGTAAAACACCTCGGTTTTTTGTTTCAGATAAACAGATGCCAAGATATCGTGTGGGAGCCGACCTGCCTCCAAATTATTAAAAAACATTAATAAAATTTTTGTAATTCAAGACTTCATTTATCATTCCTAACAGCTTATATAAACATATCTTTCACAGCAAGCTCATGAAAAATTCCCAAAAATAGCCTATTTTTTAGCTGACGAACTAGACTACACACTTAGTATTTCAGGTCTTGTCTTTAAAAAAATGTAAAATTCGACACAGCTGTATTCAATATTCTTTTTTAAAATAATAAAACAGTCTGTATTTTTATCGCTGTTGATAACAATTTTCAAACTTTTTCCGCTTTTGTAAAAACGTTCAACCAGAGCTGAAAAGTAAGCATAATTAAGTATAAATCTTAAAAGTAAGTATACTTATAAGTATGGAATTTTAGTAAGTATATGAAGCTGAAAATAAGTATGATACTTACAAAGTAAGTATAGTTGGTAGCATTAAGTATAACCAAAGATTATATAGTATAGAGATGAGCCACGTAGAACATTAAAAAGAAACAAATATTTATCAGCTCAATACGTAAGCTTTTGTGAGCGCGATGAAAAAAGCTTTCTTGAGAGTAAATTTTCCAATCCTTGCACGCACATTCTCTCCGCAGCATAGATCACCAGCAGTGTGACCAGAGTGGAATATTATATTCCACTTTCGCATATTTTAGCTTCGGGAAGCATATTTTTTTTTTATAAAAATATGCAGCATAAAAATTGGAAATATTTTTTGTATGAATATATTTTTCAAAATTCACAAAAATTGCAATAAAAAAATGTCTATTTGGTTACTAAATGGGTTTTTTTTTGGCTATCGACATTTATTTTGGTTATCTCTGAACCACCTTGTAAAACGCAATATAAGGAATTCATTTTGTGGTTAACTTCTTCGTTGTCAATTTTATTGCAATTCATGTAATAACTTCACGCAGCTTAAAAAATGAAGTAAATTTGCTTATATGTTTGTTTGGTTAGATTTTTTTATGGATTATGTTACAGCAGCAGGTAATTTACTTAAGAAAACATTAGTGGTATTCACGATATGTTTTATTTTCCCTTGTATTGTGTATTTTTGATAAATTTGATATTTGTAGTAAATTTTTTAATATAACAAAAACAAAATTCAGTTTTCAAAATACAACCCTGTGGAAAATATACAAGTTGTGTATTAGATCAGCTGATTGTAAAAGCATTTCTACTCAGCATGGAGCAAGCTAAAGGCTACACTGTGAGTTTATTTAATAAAAGTTAATATAATTGATTTTAAAAATACAATATGTACTTTACTGAAGGTTCGATCACAATAAGTTGTAAGTATTGTAAATTACCACTGAATACCACTATTATTGCTAACAATAGCTATTTCTTTTAACTATTTTAAAATGTGGATTCAAAACAATAAAGCAGAAAAAAAAGTTATTGATCAAAGTTCGGAATCTGAAGATTTATCAAAATTTGTGCTTTTCTCGCTTAGCTTACCATTTAGCAATGCTGAGGTTGAGAACATTTTTTGTCATATGAATCTTTCTTATTTAAACGAAAATTCGAAATTGAATGCAAGAAAAACTCTTAAATAATTTGTTGAATGTAAAAACATGGCTGCATGCTCAAAAAAAGTGTTGTAATGCCTATCAAATACCAGATAGCTTAATAAAAAAATTTAGAAATGCGAATTTCTATGATAATAACACAAGCAACAATTTAAGAATTGACCTCGAAGATGCGCCTGAATTTTAGTTTTGTATATTATATATCGTTACTTTAAATTCAAAAAAACATAACAATGTTTATAATTTTTTTATAGGAGAGGAAATAAATTTAAGTGCGATAGTAATCAAATAAATAAATATTTTTAAACTTGCTGCTGTGTTTTTTTTATATGCATATTTAGACTTATTTGGATATATGTCTTTGAAATTGAAAGTGGAATATTTTTGTGGAATATAAAAATTGAAAGTGGAATATTTAGCATATTTTTTTTTAACAAAAAGAATATTTTTTCAAAAATCTTCTGGTCACACTGATCACCAGTGCATGATTTCTCTGGTGATTTTGCAGTAAAACGGCAAAAAAAACCAAGCCAACACACAAGCTATATCTGGATTACGTCGTTATACAAGCTTTATGAGATTATATTCTTGAAATTATATAAAAAAAGATAAGACTTGATTATATAGCAAAAAGTTGAGAAATAATTGCAGTTTACGGCCCACAAGTAAATCATTTTTTTTTCTTATTTTTATTAAACGTACTTGAGCCTCCTAAGTCCAAAAATCTAAGAATAAAATGTCGGTCTCGAATGGTTTAGGAGATAAAATTTCGCGAAAACTTGAAAAATTACAATTTCAAGCCTATTTTAATTATTCCGTACAAGGGCAAATAATTTTATCTGTTTAATTCCAAATTTAAAGAAAATAAATAACTGTTTTCAGTTCAGTTCAGTTTTCTCTTTTTCATAGGCGGCTTTTGGTTAATAATAATTTCAAATAATTTTTTTTAAATTTTGTGAGATATTTCAATCTTTATTTCGGGCTTTGTTTCACACACTTCATAGTTGGCACTGAATTTTGAAACCTTCGCGAATTTCGAATTTTATCTCCTAAGCCTATTCGAGACCGACATTTTTTTGCATTTTTGAACTAAGGAGACTTAAATACGTTTAATAAAAACAAGAAAAAAATTATTTACGCGTGGGCCGTAAACCGCACTTATGTCAAAGATAATAACTTTAAATTATATAATGTGCGTAGGGGTAGTTTCGTATAAAAATTGTCTACATTTTTTAAATGAAACGCAATGAAATTCTGCTACATTTTTTTGGCAGCTACATCGTTTATTCAGATGTTTCGTGCACCCAAAATTTTATGGAATTTTTTTGTAAATTTCTTCATACAAAAATTATAGAAAAGACTTAGAATTTTTCCATATAAAAGTTTTCATATAATGTGATATGCAATGTGTTAGATTTCGGAGACCTGGGTTCGCGTCCCAACTTGGACAACAAAAATTATTTTGTTTTGTTTTTTCTTTAAGATTTCATTTTTTTTTAATTGATCTGATCATCTACAATTTTTCAAAATTTTTTAAAAATTTTTTCATATAAAATAACAGGAAAAGGTAGGCCTTACAGAAGCACTCATCAATGCAGCGATCATGGAAGGTATATTGACGCCAATAAGAGCACTACTAGCATGCATTCTTTTGCGTATCGCTAGCTAAAATGCCCACTGGGCACTTGCTTGTTTGGCGGTGGCACATCTTTGTATTATATGACTGTGGTATAACTGTAAATGTATTACTCTATTCTAAGACCCAGTTAAACATCTGAGCAGAGTTTTTCATGATGTGAAATCATGATGCGGTCGAATACAATTAGTTGCTTGTATATCTTTTAATAAGCATAACTTTTAGAATTTACCTATTTATTTGAACACGCTAATTATGTATATTTTCATTAACATGATACCTATTGATTTTTTATAGAATTCTATTTGGATTTCTTTTTCTCATTAAAATTCATGTTTTTTCTTTTCTTACAAGATTTGTTATCCTTGAAGGCACTACAATATATAAAAATTGTCGATTTATTTTTTTTTGTTTTTATTTAATCACTCAAAAAACTTTACACTTTAACTTTAACTTTTATATAAAATTAATTTACCGGACTTGGTTCGGAGCCGCAGAATTTCTGCTGGAAAACTTCTAACCGTACGAAGGCACAAATGAAACGCTTCTAAACAAAACAAACTCTCTAAAATGACTGAATGATGACGGCCACGCTTAAAGCCAACAACACACCAGCACACAAACACACACACACCAGCACACGCACACACATACACACTAGGACACAACAATGTGTCCACACATTTAACGAATTTCAGTATATCACTATTTTTATTATTATTAGTATTTTTATTTCTCATGCCTTCAAACAACTTCACTACGAATTATTACAATATAGTTCAAAGTCAATGCTTCAAATATTTATTAGCCATTTCACTCACTCAGACTTGTAACTCGGTTGTGCGCTCTCACACTCCATAGAGTGAAAGCCATTCTTGCTGGGTCGTCCGCCGGCATCAGAGGCATAGAACGGCACCAACCAACATGTTTTTTTACCCCATATATACTTATATAATTTTTTTTTCTCATGACTCGACTAGCCAATGCTATCAACTAATAACTGAGAGAAAACCAAATGAAAAAATAATATTTGGGAAAATTAAAAGAAAACATTTGAAGGGAGCAGAGGTGAGCATTGAAAGCAATGGGTGTGCATCTGTGTGTGTTCATGTGTTAGTTTGTGTTGTTGTTGTTATAGTTATTGTAATGTGTTACACAAAGTAAACATCGACACCATGGGCGTCCGCAGGTGAACGGGTGGTGTTTGAACCCCCTAAGCGGTGAAAATTTTTTTATCTTCATATTAAGTAAAAAAACCGTAATATTAAATTTAAAAATCGTACCTTCTACGAATAATGAGCACGGTCAACCTACGAATGAATTTATTAGTAAATACTACGAATGTAATGAAAAAAATTACGAAATTATTCCTACGAGAAATGGACGAATGTTAAGGTATGATATCCTTTATTAGTCGAAGGTCATTATTCGCAGCAACAGATAGCAAGGGGAATTTAATTCAGTAACGGATATAAACGTTGACGATATGCAAATTAATGTGCAAAAGTCATTGTAAACAAGTAGAAGGCAAAGTAAATACATTTAAAAAAAATTTAACGATTTCCAAAAAGTCGGCTCGTTTTTCTATCATAAATATGATTTAATTTGGATTTTTTTGAATTTTTTCCTGAACTTAATAAAATGACAAACAATTCTGCAGCATTTAAATTTAAGAAATTTGTAGCGATCTAGGCGAGAGAAAGCTTCTAATTCAAATGCGAAACAAAAAAAAATAGGAAATTTGATATAGTAGGCCAATTTTGGATCAAGGACTAATTTTTGAAAAAATTTTATATATTATTATTAAGCAAACGATTTTACATTAGAATTGATTATAGTCATAAGTTTTTTGTGTAATAAACATCAATAAGAAACTCGATTTGAAACAACCATTTTTTACTTCTTAAAATTTACGTTATTTAGCGGCGCCCACCCAGTTTGAGAATTTTCTGGACTTTTTTTCGAGTCACGTGCTCATATTAAACCAGGATTCATAATCAAGCCTTGCCAATTGTTAAGAAAATGTATGAAACCCACAACAAATCTAATATTCATGTACCTCTTAATTTATTTATTCATACGTTTTGAATTAAAAAATTAATTTTTTAAACCATTCAGAAAATAGGTATGTATCCGTACTCGATTGTAGGAACTTTCAAGCCGCTAGAACTGATTAATGTTACAAAAAGGAATAAGAAGATTGGTGTCAATGCAGTGTGAGATCCGGTGAAAAAGATCTCTCTTAGCACGCGGGGAATATTTCGAGAATACCGATAACTCAAATTTTGAATTTTTCGAATAATATAGATTTTGACCTCCTACATCCAGATCTGAAAAATTTCAGTCCGCACGAAATTGGTTTAAGAGTCAAAGGCTTCCAAAGTTAAAAAATGGCCTAAAAATTTAGTTTATTTTTACAGTCTTACAACAAAAAATCTATTAGTGCGATTCATGTCACTTTGTAAGTTTTCGTAAGCCGTATATCGTAATGTCCGTAATTTTTTTGACATGAACGCACTTATAAGAATTTTCGAAACTTTATTCGTAAACACTATTTTGACGGCAATCATACACAAAACAAAACTAAGAATTTCGAAGTCAAGTGAAAATCTATTTATGCTATTCATTTGTTTTTTCCATATGTTTTTATTTGCTACAATAGAAACATGCTTAAAAATTAGAAACATTAGACATTTGCAGTTTGACAGCGTACAAGTTACGCAGGTTTATTTACATAATAATAATTATGAGACAAATTCATTACGTAAAATGTTACCAGCTTCGTATCTCGATGTTCATATAAAAAAGTGACGTTTCGTAAGTTTTCGAAGCAGTTACGAAATGATATGAATCGCACTATTGTTTAATATTAGGAAGTTTTTGTATTCTTATTTTACAAGTTGAAAACCTAGGGGCTCAATAGAAATTAAAGCGATTTCATTTAATTATATAGGCCTCACATTATTCAATTTATTTAACTATTAAGAAAATTTGCTTTATCAAAAATTAAATAAAATTTAATGAAAAATTTAATGAAAAAAATTAAATTAAATTAAATAAATATTTCGGACATGATACAAGAAAGATTTTAACACGATCTTTAAAATATATATGATTTTATTATGTGCAAAAGCATGTGTCAACCGATGTAGTGTGCGTATAACGTTTACAAAACTAGCACAAAAAATCCGAGTAAATAGCATTATATAAATTACATTTTGCCTTTTTTGACAAAATGCCTTTTCTCATCCCTTAGAACAAATCCTGCGGACGCCCATGACCGACACACACACACATATTTTTTTATAGTTGGGATGGCACACTGATCAAACAAATATAACAACACACAAGTCGTTACAAACTCAAAAATAAAAATGTTTAATAGAAAAAAATTACACTGAAAAATATATGCAAGAAATACAATAACAAAAACACAACAACAATAGAAGTATTGAAAACTATGATAGTGCCCCACTAAACGAAATCATAAAAAAAACAAAAGTCAGTGACGATAATAAAGCAGAACCAAAGTCGAAGAAGAGCTAGCAAAGTTGTAATCGCTTCAAGGCAAAAGCGACATCTGCGATATCAAACAACAATAAAAAGTGTTTTTACACAACATTCTCTTCTCGTAGGTGATGTAATGCAATCGACGCATAAAATGTAAATTGTTGCTGGATATTCTTCCGCGTAAGAACTAAGGAGTGATCAAAAAAAAATGTTTATATATATCTATTAGGGAGTTCAATCCCGGTAGGTTTTCTCGATCCCGCGATTATCGAAACTGAAAATCTCAATCCCGGGACCCCGGGATTATTTCGGGTTGAAAACTGTATGAAGTACATAATTCAAAACGTTTTTTATACAACTTTTTAGTATTATGTTGATTTTCTGTGATTTATATTCAAATTCTAAATGTTTGATAGTTTAAATCATTCTTGATTTTAAATACAAATTCGTTTAAATAAGTTTAAGTGATACCGCGGTTTTTAAGTTTTTTGTTGTTTCACATGAAATCTCTAAAAACCAAAAGTGTTGTAATTATAAGTAGCCCAAATGATATGTTTAACGAAAGTGGTTTTAAAAGTTCCATAAACAACGAATCGGTTGCCAGTTATTTTCTAATTACAAAAATGGATGAAGCTCAATATGCAAGTCAAACTTTCTTATGCCATACCTTAATAAAATATATTAAATTAGATAGTTAATTTATTTGCATAGTAACAAAAAGCTATAGAAGGAGATTCCCAACTACAAATTCTATTTTAAAGGGAGCTTACATTTGTGGTTTCCAACTATGGAAAAAAACCACAATACCACGATACAACATAATTGTGAATAATCTTATTGTAAATAAACACAAAAAACTTAAATAATATAAGTGACAAGCAAATTTTATTACTTTAAAGAACAAAAAATATAAAAATATAAAATACAGAACAGTTTAAGGTATTATTATATAAATGTTAGAAATTTTTTTTAGTCACCGACTTCATGTTTTTTTTTTGTGATTAAGGGAAATTAAGGTTGGAAAAGACTTTTCAAAATTAAATGTTTTGTTTTAATTATTTTTAAAGTAATAGCACATTAAACTGATCAACGCGTCTTATTTTTCATTAGAGAGTTTTGTTCGGATATTATTACAAATTTAGCCTGCTGATGAAAAGCACCGTTGTAATTCTATGCTAGTTGGAGGAATAGGGTTTGTTCAATTTCACAATAATGCACAATTACTGCTGCAGTATTCAAAGCATTGCGTTCTGTGAAGAAATGTTAAGCAACGTATCAAAAATCCAACGTTTTGAGAAGTGCAACCCTGCTTTTTTGATGAGAAAATGTCAGCAACAAGAGCAACATAAAATTTAATGCTGCAATAGTAAAAATGAGGATGCTCAGTATTAAAATTAGTAATAAAATTAATATTTTATGATAATGAAGTAGATTTAAATGGTTTTTTTTTAATTATTGTATTATTTGGACTATAGCAGATGTTAAATTGTTAACTTGGCGCTCTGTGAAAGCAGAGATGCACACACAGGAAGCCAATAGCAGGACAAAAAAGCAGGTGCATTGGCATAAGCAATGCAGAAAGCAATAATGCGGAAAAGCATGTTCAATATTTTGCCGATACTGAACAAACACAAAGTTGTACGATAATCGTAAGCAGTTTGTAAGTTTCGATCACGATTGCCTTCACCACAAAACAAAATTATTTCTTAATCAGAATATCTTGCAATTTTTATATATATTGCTGATTTCCCGATGTTGCAAATTCATCTAAAACTTTGCAAAATCTTTGCTATAGTGATTCACACTCTGCGTCCTAACAATCTTTTTCAGCCTCAATAAAAGGTTTTTCTAATTCTATAATTATATCAACTTAAATTGAAATGGTTGCATTTACATACATGAATATTTGTAATAGAAATTTTTTATTTTAAAATTCCGGAAAGAAAATCCCGGGATATACAGGGGCTTAAATCGTCCGGGATCCCGGGATTGACTTCCCTAATATGTATGTATATAAAACATATGTACGCGGAAAATACAAATGTTGATGATAGAAAGAAATAACAATTTTATCTTAGATTTTTTTCAATTTGTCATTTGTGCTACCCTGTATATAGCCCTGCAGTGAAAAATCTAACTAGTCATCAAATTACGCAGTAGATATACTAGTTAAAATTAAACTTGACAAGAAAATACTATGTGCCTAACTACACATAGTTCCAGTCTTGAAGAAATCTCAAATTAGTATTTTTTTTTTGTTTTTTTTTACAACTTTTTTTTTATTTAATTGTATCTTATAACAGCCGTATTCTGGAAAAGGAACAATTGGGGAGTGTCTGTTCAAAAGGGCCTGTTCTTAAAGCAGTTATATATATATATATCTACCCACATCTAATATATAATGTAAGCATGGATAAAAAAATTAAAATGCTTTTAAGGTTATAGAGATTTCAAATGAAAAAAAGGCTCTTTTGCACTGAAGAAATAGGCCTTTTTGATTAGATTTTAAGCATGTTATTAAATGAGCACAGCAATAAAATATTCATAAGATTCATAAGATATTCATATTTCACAAATAAATTTATTACGAAATACGTAACTGCCCTATAACTGGCTCAATACGTTTACATTCTTCGTCAGTTTTGCATTGTACTCATAAGGATTCATTAAGGACTTTCATTCATTGAATAATCAATTATTAGCTTAAATATAACTTATAATCAAGTCATTGAAAAAAAATATTAAATATTTTGATTAAATATTTTACAAAAACTAAAAGCTTGTATGGATATTAGTCCTTTTTTAAAAAAAAATCTTCAAAATCATGGCAGAACTAGAGAAGGTAGATGCATTTCAAACTGTGTGCTCTTTCTCATAGCCAAAACTGTCAAAGTCAGCTTTTGCGAATGAGAACAAAAGGAAATCAATGGCCGCATTAAGCGGAGTCAACAGTTGGTAACTGGTAATTCGCTGAAGCTGTGAAAGAAATTGGTGTGAGAAACCTTTGCAATTAAACTATTTATATAATTAAATAATTATAATAATTAAATTAGTTAATTTTCAAGTTTTCTACGATATTGCTTCCATAAAAGTTCACAACAGTTGACTCCACTGAATGCGGCCAATTTTCGCTTTCTTATCGGCTTCAGATTTTCTATAAGCTGTCAACTTCGTTTTGACAGTTTTGGCAGTCTGTCTCTCCGAAATGCATCTACCTCCTCTAATTTTACTATGTTAAAAATCAATTTTCCAGTTTTCATGAGATTATATGCAAATAGGCCCTTTTGAACAGAAACATAAACTTTCTAAACAGAAGCATAAAATATTGCAAATATGTAAGATTTTCTAAATTTTTTATTTGTGCAAATGATTCCATATTTGAAGTGCTAAGCCATAGTAAAAAACAGCTTTTTCAAAAGTGTTTAAAAGGGACCTTTTTGAACAGATACTTCTAAATTGTTACCCTGCAAACATTTGGAAGACGATTGAAAGAGAAGTTAATGTGGCGAAGCACTTGTGATTCGCCTTAGGGTTCTTTGGAAGATAGATTGCTTTCGATCGCCCAAGCGATGAATGCGCGATTTAAGAAAAATCTTCAAAATCTTTCTTCGCTCATTCCGGCGATCGTTGGAAGATGGATCGCTTTCCGATCGCCCAATTGATGAATGCGCGATTCAAAAAATCTTCAAAATCTTCCTTCGATCATTTCGGCGATCGTTGGAAGATGGCTTTTTTAAAAATCGATTGTTGGAATATGAAGCAGGCTAGTCTATATACTTCTCCCTTAAAAATAATCATCAAAATAATTAAAAAAATTATTTTTTGTGTTAAATTGCTGTACGAAAACTGAAAATATTTATATCAGCACGATTTGCGGTGATAAATCTTTTTTTGAGCGATTTGACAAACAATATCTACTATAAAACAACTTGTAACGTTCAGTAAAGACGACAAATCGCTGAGAAACGCTAAAAGCTATTCGCTTGCCACTCTTGTCGGCGAATCGCTTTACTGCATGTTTATGTAAAACGAAACGAAGCAACAATAGGCGTATTTCTTTTTCCACATCAGACCACAGATCTGAGCAGATCTGATCAAACCGACCATAACCTGAGCTGACAACATCAGATCAAACAAAAATTGGTCTGATTTGGTAATGAAACACTTTGGGAAAATTTGCATCTTTCGTCCACTTAAATGTCAAGATATATAATTTTTTAGATAAATAGCTAAATTTAATAAAAAATAGTACATTCTAAACTAGTGGCAACCATTTTTTGCTTTTTGTTTTTTTTATGTATGCGTTGGCAGCCGATTGCTAAGTGCTCAGTAAAAAAATTCTGAGCTCGTCGACAGCATCTGACTAACACTCAGACCATGACCAGACCATGAAAAGAAACGCATATATTGAACACAGCTAAGTCTGAGGTAAAAAATAAACGCTTATCTGTTTTTGACAACTCATGCTCAGCTCGGATGTAGTAAAGAAAAACGCCTAATATTGTTTAATATGGAAAAATTAATTGTTTACCGTGTCTCGCACCACTCTCAGCCTTCGTTTGTTTTACATAAACTTGCAAGGACTTCTTTTGGCGATTCGTTTGAGACTCTTCCCAGTGAATGAAGACCCCTCTCGAATAGATTCCTCTCGGTGATTCGTTAGCGACTCTGCCCAGCGAATAGCTTACGCACCCTTTAGACATTTATGGCCTCAGCCGCTTACATTCGGCGATACCCGGATGACTCCCAAATTAGCTCACCGGCGATTGTCTCATCTTCCAAGCTCTTCGCTGGCGACTCTGAGGCTATTGAAAATGTTTACCCAGTACTTTTATAAAATGTTTACCCAGGCTATGAAATGTGGTACCCAGTATTTTTAATATTTCTATGTGTTTGTTGTAATTTCTTGATTTTAAAACAAAATTTTAAGCTCAAAAAACAAAACTTCAAATTTTCTTTTGAAAACAAAAATTACAAAAAACACATAGACATTTTAAAAATGCTGGGTAACAATTGAATCGTCGCACAGTGAGAGATCGTGTGATTAAGTAGAATAAAGTAACATTTTTGATATTGTAAAAAATTTTTTACTAATCGACAGTTCATAAATACATCAGGTAAGGAAAAACCAAAACAATCACTCAGAAATCTTTTAAAGTTTGGTCCGAAAGTGGCTTCAAATTTTAACTTTTTTTAATTAGTTTTTATGATCTATTGAATAATTACATGAATTAAGATTATGAGCTTTAGATCAAGTGAGTTTTCAAGAAGGCAACAACAACAACAACAACTCTGTATAGAGTCAATCACTTAGCTGACTAGACAGTCTGTTTCGGAAATCGCTACATATTCCTCATCAGTAGTCTTTGAGTGATTAAGCTGTGATCAACTCACTGTTTAAACTAGCATATGAATGTACAGATCCTCTAATTCATTCTCATGAATTGTATGGCTGCTAATCATATGACACTTCAAAGCAGGAGGCCATTTTAGATCACCGCCATTAACTCTATCAAGGGTTGCCATATGTTCTAGTTGCTTCTTCATTTATTTCAATATTCATTGGTGTTCGATTGTTTGTCGAAATGCACCATAGAAATGAAACGAGTTTGAAATGAAACGAGTTTGAAATGAAACTTTTTTTAATGAAAAAATTTTGAGAATATTATTGTTTTTACTAGCTGCAGTTGTAAGTGTTCCACTTTTTTTGTTATTAAGGGAATGGAATTGAAATGAAGAAATAATAAAAATATGATATGTAATGTTTCTTAAACTGTAGTTTTTTTGTTGTTATTAAAACAAATTTCTTTTTTGTGATTTTTAAAAATAAGCATTTGTAGTTCATTACAGCTAAGAACTTTGGAAACTTAGCAGGTAAAAACCAAAAAACCTCAAAAACTATCTTTCCAAACTTTTCAAAATGGTATGCATATAGAGCGTGAATCAAAATAACTGTCGCACTTGTTATATGCCATAAATCAAAAGCACTGTGTAAACTTTATTAAACAAAAATGTTTATTTTTTATTTTAAGCATTCTTTATAACTATTCATCATTAAATTCGAATCTTTCACCATTCACTTTTTTAAAAACTTAAAACAATTTGTGAAAGACGAGCATATGCGGCACGCATCTGGTTTTCAGGTATATCATCTGATATTTTCATTGATCATCGCTTAAGTTTATCTACCGTCATGTGTTAATGTTCGTTAATTTGTTCGTTCAGCATTATACCCCAAATAGAAAAGTCCAGGGGGTTTAGGTCAGGGGATGACGGAGGGCATTCCTTCAACAGAAATACAACATGGCAAATTTGCTCTGCACCACCTTTGAACGATTTTTGCCTTTTGTGCTGGAAAAAAATCTTGCTGAAAACAAAAGTTACCATCTGTAAATTTTCTTGGTATGCCGCATAAGATAGTTCTTTAAAACATGTTCTCAGTAATATTCCGAACTATTTTAACGCCTTTTTCGATAAGAAGAAGAAGGGGCAATTTGCCTTTTTCGGAGTAAGCGCCCCAAACCATGATTGACGAAACATTTTGAAATCTTTCAATGGTTTTTTTTTAGAAATTTCTGAAAAGCTGCGTGCGCTTCATCTTTTTGCGAGTTGTGGCTTGCTTGCAAAAATAAGAGTTTTTCGTCGGAAAATATGATACTGCAACCTGCGTGCTGGCGAAGGATCTGTGCACTTATTTTCTTTCTTAATATTATTATTATTGACAAATCTTCTGAAACGGTTCATGCAATAAGTGTACAATTAATGCCAGAGTCGTAAAAAATTAACATATGTTTTCCAGTGTTGCTTCTTTTTGTGTAATTGGTATTAATATAGGTGCGACAGCTACTTTCGCTCACGCTTATAGAAAAATATGGTTCTTGAAGCTGAAACTTGCTCGAAAGGGGGTTTTATGTGATTTTTTCTCGTGGAATCTATGTATATAAAAATGGATGTATGTGTGTGGGTATGTGGCTATATCACGTATAGACTCCAAAACCGCTGAACCGATCTTTATGCAATTTACAGGGAAACTGAAGCCACATTTTGAGAGTGTTTCTGTGAGGTTTGGTAACGATTGGACAAGGGTGCGTGGTACCTCCCATACAAGGTAAATTTGCGCTATCGGCCAGAAACCAAAAAAAGGATATACAATATATCAGGCGGTTTTGATCGTAAAAAATAAGATTTTGTAATTTTGTTCATGTGGTAACTGTACAAGAAATGGGGGTGGTCGAAATATATATCTATACGCCCACTTTTTCGAAATCATGTCAATGCCGGAGTTATACACATTTTTATATTGAAACTTGCTGTGTAGGTGCTCCAATAGGCGGCAACTATATATAAATGTTTTCACGCCCACTTTTACCTTCTACAAATCAATATCTATATATGTAAAAAGCAAAACGATGTGTGTCTGTGTGTGTGATGCCCATAGACTAGAAAACTACTGAACCGATTGACCTAAAATTTTGGCAGTTGATTTGTTTCAGGCACGAGATGGTTGAAGCAAAAAGTTGCCACACCCCCTTTCTACCGCCCCCAAATCAATAAAAATGTTATATTTCAGTCGGTTTTGGGTCGTTTAAGGCTAAAATTTTGTAATTTAGTTTATACGGTTACTGTCGACAGCTGTACTAAAAATGGGTTTCCACACCTCCTTTTACCGCCCACAAATCAATGAAAACTCTTTATTTCAGACGGTTTTGGTCGTATAAGACTTAATTTTAGTAATTTAGTTTGTTTGGTTACTGTCGGTAATTGTACTAAAAGTGTGTGTCCACGCCCCCTTTCACCGCCCACAAACCAATGTAAATGCTTTATTTATTGTAATACGGTTTTGGTCGTATAAGATTTAAATTTAGTAGTTTGGTTTGTGTGGTTACTGTTAGTAACTGTACGAAAAATGGTTTTCCACGCCCCCTTTTTCCGCCCACAAATTAGTGAAAGTGCTATATTTCAAGCAGTTTTGGCAGTATAAGACTAACATTTGATACTTTAGTTTGTATGGTTACTTTCGGAAACTGTACTAAAAAAGGCCGTTATTGCTATATAGCCACACCCACTTTTTGAGAAACCATTAAAATTAACTACTGGGTCGATTGAGCTAAAATTTTAGCTTACTTTGTATGGTTACTGTCAGCAACTATCCACGCCCCCTTTTACAGCCCACAAACCAATGAAAATATTTTATTTAAAGTTGCTTAAAAAAAGCTGCATATTTTCATTGTAGAATAATCACAGTTCGGCCTATATACGGCCGCTGTACGCCCGTTATACAGTTGAGAATTTTTCAAAACGACCTTCGTACGGCCGCTGTTTGGCTGCAAACGACACTTGTAGATAATACCTTGTAAGGCCTATAAAATTTTTTAAACTAGGCCTTGTTCGATCGCTGCCCGGCCTTAGCTAAAATAGTTTTACTCAGGCCAGTTTTACTTGTATAAAATACAAAACAATCTTAATTTACTAATTTACTAATTTTTGCGACGCATTATTAACTCGAACGGGGGCACCTAAAGGCGCTCTTGGACACGCGCTGTATAAAACAATTCCTAAAAATAAAGTGATAGAAATTAAAGAAATGTGCGAATGTACATATAAATGGCTTATCTACACTAAAAGATAATTAATGTTTTTATATAACACAGACTGTGAAGTGATATTTAAAGCTAGGTTGTTACATAATCAGATGGAGAGAACACACCAAAAATAAAATTATTTTGAATTTTTTAATCACTAGCTGAAGTAGTCGAAATGTTTGCCTTTCGGGAAAGAAAAACCAATGCTGCACTGCGTCAACTGCGTCCAATGACAGAAATAGTAGCCACACATGAATATCTACCGTTAAAAGATGAGAACTGGGCTGAGCGTTGGTGCACGTTATCCAAAGACTTCGAGAATATTTTCGAACAACTTTACAACTTTAAAATTCGCAAGGATGATGTTTTCTTGGTGACCTTTATGAAATGTGGGACCACATGGATGCAGGAGGCGTGCTGGCTACTGATGAATGAACTCAATTTCGAGCGTGCCAAGGCTGAAGAACTGTCACATCGCAGTATTTATATAGAGTAAGTTTGGATGCGCCCTCTTAGTCTTCTTCAAGACACTGAAGTATTTTGTTTATATACAGTTATTCGGGTGTATTCAATGAAATAGATAATACCATCGAGAAGTGCGATCAACAACAAAGCCCACGTCTTATCAAGTCTCATCTACCGGTCAATCTGTTGCCCAAGCAATTGTGGCATAAGAAGCAGAAGGTCATCTATGTAGCGCGCAACGTCAAGGACGTCATTGTCTCGTCGTATCATTTCGTCAAGGGTCTAGGCGTCTGGACAGGCAATATGGATGAATTTCTGCTGGACTTTATGAACAATGATTTACTGTACACGCCGTATTTGGCGCATTTAGTGGACTTCTGGAAGTTGCGCCATGAACCGCACATCTGTTTCATCACCTATGAGGATATGAAGCGAAACTTAGCTGGGGTCATTGCAAAACTGTGTATTTTTTGGAAAGACCGCAACTTACGGAGGTGGAATTAAAAGAAATACTGGAACACTTGTCTTTCAACAAGATGAGGGGTAAGATTGAGCTTTATTAGCTTGTATAAAAATATAACAAAAAATAATTATAGAAAATAAGAGCACAAATCTGACTTTTATGATAAAGGACGTTGCACCAACTAATGTTGATGAAAAGTTTCAGTAAGTTGGATACAAATGACCCGCGTTGTTATAAATTGACCTATTTTGCGCTTGGTTGAATTTTTTGCAGATTTATGCGTCGCGGTATTGTTGTTTCCTATAAAGATGAATTGACTGAGAAACATAAACGCATTCTAGATGAATGGTCAAATGCGTTTTTCGCTAAAAATGGCATTCAAGAAGAGGACATTTTTGGAAAAATTTAGAAAATGCTAGTCATTTTATGAACTATTGGAACTTAAAGTAATTATGTATGTTATAAATATGAGAATAAAAACATCCTAAGACTTGTGATGACATGTTAAAAATTGAATTTTTTTTACTATTGTATATATTGTTGCATTACGTAGCATACGAGCTTTAAGCCTAATAGGGTCATTGCGCCAGAGGTTGCTACAACAACAACAACAAGTACTGTACAGTACAAACCACCAAGCAAACTAGACAGCTGTTTCGTCGTTCGCTACATCAACTATATAGTAATATTCTGTGGCTTATGCAATCCACTCACTTTAACAAGCACAACTTTTGCTTAATAAAAGCGGAATTATATGCGATTTTTCCCTTTCAAAGCAATGTTTTTTGCAAAAGTTAAAAGAAGTGACTACGTTGATTCTGCAAAGGTTTGTTGTTTGGCTTATTGGTTATATCCTTATCACGAATCAACAGGTTCTCAATCAACTCTCGTTGTAAACAGATTGTTTGTTAACTTAGCTGCGAAAATTTTTAAGTTAATCCAGTGTGTTTGAATATTTAAGTCTAATTTCTGTGTAAACTTGTACTTTTTGGGACATTTGAGGACGTTTTCCAGTCAGGTTTTTATAATTTTTGTTTATTTTTCCACTTAATTCTATTAAAGAAGAAAAATAAAATTTGTTTCTGACAAATTTTTTTTTTTTCATAAGCTGTGGAAGCTAAGTTTTTGAGTTTTGTGTTTACATTCATATTCGCTTGTTTCTGTTGTTTGATTATTTGTCTCGTTTTTACATTAGCAGTTGTGCATCAATTGTATTTTAAATTTTTTCTACTTACTTTTGTTAATCGCTGTATACTTTTAGGAACTTTTAGTACAGGGTGGTTACAAAGCTAATTTTTCTTTTTTTTATTCTTTTTATTCTTATTGATAAAATTTGTTAAAATTTTTTCTTGTCATTTAAGTGCAGCGTTTTTTTTTGCCTTATTTTCGTCATTTTATCTGCATTATTTTTATATGATTTGTGCTAAGCCTGGCTGCTCTGTAAGGGGTGAAACTGAGCGGTTTTTATCATGCTGGTTATGTGATAATGCTGTTCATACCAAATGTGCAGGCGTGACAGGCCGAGTTGCGGATTGTATTGAGGAAGGTAAAGGGTTGCGTTGGTCTTGCGAGAAATGTAGATTGGCTGACATCAACTTCTACAAGCTTTTTAAGCAGACGAAGCAAGGTTTCTCTGAAATAAGTAAGGAACTTACTTCGCTTTCTGCAAAATTTTATAAATACCAGTCACTTTTCGACGATTTTAAATATATTGAAGAGTCAATTCCTTCACCCAAGCGGAAAAAGAAACACATGTCATTGCGTAGTAAGCAAAAAACGGATTCAACTCCAACTCTACATTCTTCTGAACATGGCATTGCTCATGACATGGACATTTGTGGTATAACAGCCCCTCCACCTATTTTAACTTCTACTTCGAATACAGCAAACATATTGATTTCTGCTCCTTTGCAAGTGCTGGCACCTCCACCGTCATTGCCAGACATATCTTAAGCCCAAACTGTTTCTCTTTCACCAACTCTGGTCGATTCCCAGGTTGTTCCTCTTACTTCTCAGGTTTCTGTTCCATCTAAGCCATTAATTGCAATTCCAACAATTGTTTCTCGCCTAGCTGCGGATACAACAGAGGTTGATATAGATTTTTTTCATTAAATCAAAGCTGAAGTGTTCCTTGCATCTTTCGGTTCATAAATTCAAATATTCAAATGTAAGATCGATTACTTCTTTTAGATTAACAGTTCCTGAAAATTTATTTAATTCTAAAGTTGATGTAAACTGTTGACCACCAAACACAATTGTATGCGAATTTGAATTTAGAAGCAATCCAAGACCGGTAAATGTTGCACATTTGCCGCATCCCCGAAGTAGCCCTAAATCTCATCCAAAAAATGATTAATAAGCCGCAAGTCTAAATTAGAGCTTGTGTACTAAAATATCAGTGGTCTTAACTCCAAACTTTTCGATATTTTCATAAACAGTTTTGATTTTGAATATAACATTATAATTTTTACAGAGACTTGGCTTCGCTCTAATATCTTAAATTCTGAAATAATGGGCAATAAATATAAAATTTTTCGTAAAGATCGTCATGATAAGATCGGTGGTGGTGTTTTGATAGCTGTTCAAAACTCGCTTGTATCTGAAGAATTGACAATTCTTGACACCAGTGACATTGAGTTCATTTGTGTTGCAGTTAAATTAAATAATAGTATTATTTATGTTACCTGCTCTTACATTCCTCCTAAATGTGACTTAACAATGTATTTAAAACACTTACACGCCATCGAAAAAGTTCATAATTTGTTAAAAAATAAAGACGTTCTTATTGTGCTGGGTGATTTTAACCTACCTTTTGTGACGGCGTACCGTCATTTCGCCCAATGTCATTTCGCCCAAAAACGAAAATGACATATCGCCCAAATATGTCATTTCACCCAAAACCCTAATTACTGAAATGACATACCGCCCAAAAGCAATGTCATAAGACCCAAACTAAAATGACATATCGCCCAAAAACATTGACGTACAGTTTTTTTGAGCGATATGTCATTTACGAAAAGAATTACTTTGTTCAAATATTACCACAACGGAATAGCATTAATAGCACCCTACATCATATAATGGTGCTACATGCTGGTTTGTCATTATGTTTGGAACACCTCAGAGGCCCTGCGTTGTATACATGTGCTACCCGCGAGACGCGCGGCCGCCACGAGCTCCACCAATCCCCCCTCGCAGCGAATCTCACAGCGAAACGCCGCCTCCCGCTTATGATTCGGAAGATGAATCCAGTAAGGATGGCGACGCTGCATTTAACACAAGCAGCAATATTTCAACTGCATTGTGCGTTATATGCCACGATGTTCCACCAAATATCTTGGTGGTACCATGCAAGCATTTGAAAATGTGTAATGTATGCTGGATGCTACTACAGGCGCGGGCTTTAGCAGAAAACGGTGCAAGCACTAAAAAATGCCCATATTGTAGGGAAAGAATCTGCGAAACTATTCAAGTATTCGTATAAATTGTAATTATTATATTCTATAAGAGGAATTTTTTTTTTGCATAAAAACGTTGCAAGTTTATTGTTTTTTTTTTTGTTGAACTTTTTTGAGTTTAGTTCCACGTTTATTGTTTTTGTTTTTTGTAATAATCCTATGAAGAAGGACGTTTTGTTATTTTTTTTAACCAACGATGTGAAATAAATATGAGTTACAATATTTACAAATTACATAGAAAATTTTCCTATATTTCTTTTACAAATGTGTTCATATATTTGGGTGGTATGTCATTTTTATTATTTTTTGGGGAGTGTGTCATGGGCCGTTGTTGGCTTGGTAAAATGTCATATTGCCCAAAAAATTATGTTATAACGCCCAAAATCTCGATTTTTTTACACAATAACAACTAACATTGAATTTTTTTGGGCGATATGTCATTTTCGTTTTTGGGCGAAATGACATTGGGCGAAATGACGGTACGCCTTTTGTGACTTGGAGATCGTCTGACGATTCTTCATTTCTTACTCCTGTTTCCAATAGTGATTGGATAAATGACTTCTTAGATAAGCTGTCTGATCTGTGTCTTCAACAAGTCAATGATATATTAAACATAAACCACAGAACCCTAGACCTTGTATTTGTAGATAGATGCACTACTGTTAATCTCCATTGTTCGAATCCCGTATCTCTTCCAGAAGATGTACATCATCCAACTTTTGAAATAACAGTTTTACTCCCCCACGAAAAGAAGATAAAGTAACTTCGGGTGCGCGAAATAAAAAAGTTTATAATTTTAAGAAAACGGACTATGTAAAACTTAATTCCTTACTTTCGCAGACTGATTGGTCTCCAATTTTAACTAGCGAAACATCATATTCATATTATGACGTCGAATCTTCTGTACAGTTTTTCAATGATACTCTGCAAAGGTGTTTCTTATTGTCCGTCCCAAAAAAAAGGTGTTTCTCCAATCCTTTAAATCCACCCTGGATAACAAATGATCTAAAGGCACTTAAAAATTTAAAAAATTGTTTATTTACAAAATATAAAATATCTGGTTCTAGTTTAGACTTTGCTTCCTATTCTTCTTGTCGTTATAGATATCAACTATTAAATAAACAAAGCTATTCGGCTTACATAATTAACATAAAATCTCAATTTAAAGATGATCCAAAACTTTTCTATAGTTTTATTAACTCAAAACGTAAAGCCTCCAGTTTTTCACCCCTTATGAAATTCAATCAGGAAGAATCATCTTGTGACAACGTGATTTCGAACATGTTTGCAAACTTCTTTAAATCAACTTACCCCGATATACCATTTAATACAAGCACTGTGTATCCTTTTCTCCCGCCAGTTAACTCTTTTGAAACTCCTGTAATAGACCCAAATATTGTCATGTGTTATCTTCGACAAGTAAAATCTTCTCTTACGACCGGCCCTGATAAAATTCCAAGCTGTATTTTAAAGCAATGTGCTACAAACCTGTGTACTCCTCTAGCAAACATTTTTAATATTTCCTTGCATAGTGGTTATTTTCCTATTATATGGAAGGATTCTTATATTATACCCCTTCATAAATCTGGCTCCAAGATAGATGTTTCTACCTATCGAGGAATTGCAAAATTAAGTGCAATCCCTAAGTTATTTGAGAAAATCATAACTGATCAATTAACCCACTCCGTGTCTTCCACCATTTCTGTCTTTCAACATTTTCTGAACAACTTTTCTGAAGGGTAAGTCCACTACAACAAACCTCTTAGAGTTTACTACGCGTGTTATAAATGGTTTTACTTTGGGACTGCAGACTGATGTTATTTATACGGACTTTAGCAAACCTTTCGACAGTGTTAATAATAATCTTCTTTTGAAAAAACTCCACCTTATTGGATTTCCTGTCACATTATTAAATTGGATAAATTCGTATTTATCTAGACGTACTCAAAAAGTTTTATATAAGAATTCTCTTTCAAAAAGTATTTCGGTCACTTCTGGCGTTCCTCAGGGCAGTCATCTTGGACCGGTTTTGTTTTTACTATTCATTAATGATCTTCCTTCGGTAATAAAACACTGTAACGTCTTAATGTACGCTGACGACGTGAAACTTTTTCTTTGTTACAAATCACCCGAAGAACGACATCTTTTACAATCTGATCTAAATAGACTTGTGGACTGGTGTAGCTTAAATATATTAAATATCAACTTAAAAAAATGTAAGCAAATGACATTCTCGCGAAGATCTGCTAATAACATAAATTACACTATAAATAACACTAACTTAGAAATAGTTTCCAGTTTTCTCGATCTTGGTGTTATTATGGATTCAAAACTTCTCTTCAATCTCCACGTTAATATGGTGATAAATAAGGCAAGAGGAGTCCTTGGTTTCATTAAAAGATGGGCTAAAGAATTCAGTGATCCTTTTGCTACTAAATTATTATATACCTCTCTCGTAAGGCCAATTCTTGAATATGCATCAGTTGTATGGAACCCACAATATAATGTCTACATCGACGCCATAGAATCCGTTCAAAAACAGTTTTTACTTTTCCCAAGGAGAGGAACTAGACATTTTCTGTTTTTCAAGTTGAGTCAGTGCAGTTCTAATCACGCTCTTCATGAACCTTTACGATGTATGTGCAGTGATTTCAATGATAACTTCAACATGATTAATTTTTCTGATTCGGTAGACGTCTTAAAACGGAAAATTATATTACATTTAAATAATTAAATCAATTTAACTTCATCCTATTATAGCTAACGCAGTTTTATAACAATGTAATATTGGTAATAGAGATTGTTCTGTTTCTCTTTTTTGTCTCGATATTATGTTTTATAAAGTAAGCAGCATCAAATATGAATCGTTTTTAAAACTTACTTTTTAATTATTCAATATTTTAATTTATAATCGAATTGGGATTTACGTGCCCACGTGGTTTCCTGATTTGAAATTAGACTGAACTCACACTATCACCTGGATTGGTGTGCCAGAGTATATCTCTTTTTCACACAAGTTTATGCCTGCGTTGGCCCAAATGCATATCCAACTAATTGGGATTTTGATTTGGCGGATATGAGATTTATCTCATTTCCACGTAGGTTCTTGGGTTGGACAATGGCCGCAAACCAGTTAAAATGAGTTTAGTATTTTGGATTGTTTTTGGGGTACCTTAAATTGATAATTACTATTATTTAATTCGATGTTGCTTACTTATATAGAATCAAGTATACTTAAATACGCGTTTATATATATTCAATTTTTAAATTCCGCTGAAAAGCCAATTAATGTGCTTAGTGGAAAATCCTTATTGCCAATAGGGGGTATGTTTTAGTACGTAGGTGCATTCTGTCTGCCCCGGCTGATTCAGGCAGATTCTAGAATGTAAATTGTGCATGCGTATAGGACGGGTATACGTATCTTTGGAAGATTTCATACCTCAGGGCAAATCCAAAAAAAAAAAAAAATCAATCTAAGCTCCAACAATTGTTGGTATAAAACCATAAGGGGCGTAAAAAAAGGTTTTTTAAGACTTGTTTTTTTATATTCATCTTTTTTATCTATGCTTTGGTTCTAAAAAAGAACTAATACAGTGCAATGCAGGAGTAGTGATTGAAGAAAAACGTAATAAATAATGTGATTTTTTTTTAAATAATTGTCAATCCGAAAAGAAGTGTTCCTATCTATTAACCACTGAAGTAAAACTAGACCTACAAATAATTGTCCAAGAGGAGTGGGCAAATGCCCTTTCAGCCCGTATGTAAATCCGCCACTGCCCAGAGACTCGAACCTCGGCCACGCGAATGTAAGTCCAACAGCGTATCCATTCAACTATCGTATTTGGTTACTTAACGTCGCTTACATTGCTTCATTAAGAATGTAAGCTAGACTTTAGTAATGGATTAAACCCCAACCGGGACAAAAAAATTTTTTTTTTTGCCGTTTTTAAATTTGGGTTTTTTTATATAAATTTTTTCTTTACAAAAGTTCGAAGTGCTATTTTTTTACATAGTTTTTTATAATTTATTTTTAATTTTATAGAAAAAAATTTTTTTTGCATATGAGATGTAATAATAACAGCGAACTAAAATGAAATAATTTCTTTATTAAAAATGTTTTTAAAAAAATATTGCAAAAGAAATTAAAAAGTCAGACTCGTAAACAAGATCGAAACGAATATGAGATCTTCGGATCCGCCATCTGGGACTCGTAAACGAGACCCAAACGATAATGAGATCTCGGATCCATACAAATATATGAAAAGACTTTTCAGAAAGGTAAGTTGATGGCGGTGATTTATAAATAGCCTACTGCTTTAAAATGTCGCATGATTAAATAGCCAATTTGAACGTTCAATTAGTTCTATATAATTCAAATGAATGAATTCCAAATGTGTGAAATCATATACGACTTTAAAAAGTGAGTTGATCACGGTTTAATCAATCAAAGACTACTGAAGAGGAGATGTAGCGATTTCCGAAACAGACTGTATAGCACAGCTACATAGGTACTAAGCGATTACAATTACTTTCCAATAACAATTATTTTTCTATTACAATTACAGCAACCGTAATTGTAATGTTCGTGTATACCGATTACAGTAATCGTAATAGTACTTTTCTTACATTACAAATACAGTAATCGTAATAGTTAATTTTTAAGAATACAAATACAGTAATCGTAATAGTTAATTTTTAAAAATGACGATTACTGTATTTGTGATGTAAGAAAATTATTATTACGATTACTGTATTCGGTATACACGCAAATTACAATTACGGTTACTGTAATTGTAATAGGAAAATCTATTGATTACAATTACAGTTATCGTAATCAATGAAAATGACAATTAAAATTACTGTAATCGTAATCATTTTTTTGTAATTTAGTTACTTACTGTTGATGTAGCGATAAAAAAAACATTTTTTTCGACACTCATATTCTGGGAGCTGGATTCAAGTAGGTCGTAAATACAAAAGGATATCGAAATCGGTGGAACCGTCATCCAGCGGTTTTGGTTTTTAAAATTACTGTTTCGCGAAAAATCTCCGGTTTTTTCGCCGTAAGTTTTTATCAATCTAAAAAACTTCCTAAACGTTGTGTACAAATGAATGGTGTCTGGGACTCCAAAGTTGTAAATAGAAAGATTGTTAGATTCGAGAAATTTTTTAGTGCAACAGTGTTCAGAATTCGGTCAAAAGTTTTTTGGTATTTTTCACAAAAATCAATATAAATTTGCCATTTTTCAGTAAATTTGGGAAAATTAAGTATGTTGTAATCTATTGATATGCATATAAAAAAAAGACACAGTTTCGATAGTATCGTAAGTATAGACGTAGAATTCCTTTTTATACAGTAATAGAGAATAATTCTGGTTTTATTATTTATAATTTTCAAAACTATTTAAAAGCGTTTCATCTTCTAAATAAAAATTATTCAAAAACAAACTTGTTGTTGGTGTCCTTCTTCAAACTTACCTGATCTAAAAAGCTCACAATTAAATTCATGTAAAAATTTGTTTTGTTTTATAAAAAGTTTTCGTTTGATATTTTTGGTGATGAATTTGTTGTTCTTGTTCATTTGTTTTGTTGGTTAAAACTAAATGCAATTCAAAGTTATGTTTAATTAATGGAAATAAATATGGGTAAATTTGAATTATTTATTTTTTCTGTAGTAAAGAACATATAAAATTTTAGTAAACAAAATAAATTTTTAGTATGGAAAAAATATAATGCATAATATAAAGAATTCGAATTTAGTATGGTATTTAAAAAATAAATGGAGTTTAAAAATGCTTAGCAACGCATGCGCTAACCTGCGTAGTATACATACATACTGCCTCTGTAGCTACACGCATCTGTATTCTCTATTGTATTTATCTTGCTGAAAATAAACATTCGTTTTATTCGTACTCCAACTCATGGCAGAATAACCAGGTAGGGACGACTCGGAGAGGAATGAAGTAGAAAGCAGAGAAAAGCGAGCTAGTTGTCAAATACAGCTGTTCATGTCGAGTAAAAATTAAGAACATCTAAAAAAATTTCAGCTAACTGAACCAACAACAATTTCCAAGCAAATCTAAAATAACGACACACAGAAAAGAGCAAGATCACAGCAGTTGAGCAGCGTTAGAGGGGATGAACCGAATCGTCCACAGAAAATAAACAGAACTTTGCTTACTATGTCCCGCTTTTCACTCGTCACACACGAAAATTCTCGAGCTTGCGGCGAAAGCATTTATTGCTCCGAGAGGTCTAGTTTTAAAATCGTTTATTGAGCTTTAGATCAGGTAGGAACAGTTAATTGCTCTAACTAGTTAATCAATCAGCTAACTAATTAATCAGCTTGTGATGTTTTCCTTTTCATATTGAAAATTTTGTTGTTGTAGTTTCTTTGGAAAAAATTCGTTAGAGCAATTTATTGTTCTAACCTGACCTTAAGCTCAATAAACGATTTTAAAGTATCAAACAACTAGAATTTGTATTTAAAATCAAATTTTAACTTTCAAACATTTAGAATTTGTTTATAAATCATAGAAAATCAACATTAATATACAACTTAATAAATGATACGCTTATATGAAACACACAACGCATAGTTTGCTGACAACGAAACGGTCCGCTTCAGTGCTTTTAGAAGTGCATACCGTTTTCAACCGAACCGATTGGTTATCTGGGAAACGAAATAAAATTTAAGCAACCGATGTGGATTTTTATATCTGTGGACTTTTGACAAAACAACTTAAGTCTATCTGAAATTCATAGACAAAACCCTTTAAGTTGGTATGAAATTCATATAGTCTTAAGCTGTTTTGTCTATGAAATTCATATCGACTTAAGTTGTTTTGTCAAAAGTCCACAGATATGTATATTATACATACATATTAATAAAAACAACAACAACAAGAACAAAAGCAGCACATCAAGGAACGACATGATTATGAACCGAACGAACACACACACAACAACAACAACAACAACAACAACAACAACAACAACAACAACAAAAACAACAACAACAACAACCTTAAAATCAGCATAAGCAGTTACTGCGACTACTGCTTGTGCATTTCTCATACGAATATATGAATTTTTCATCTTCTTAGATTTTGCTTTTTTATTAGATATTCGTTTTATTCCCACTAAAACTGATATTTTGGCATTTTTTTTTCTTTGTACGATGAATATTAAAGGCTGTAGGTATACCCCAAAGTGTCAAATATCACTTTGAAAAAATTCGTGAAAATGACCCCCATACAAACCGCGCTGTAAGATGTAATTCTACGTCAAAAACCAAATTAGTGGAATTTTTTAATCAACTTTTATTAAATACCCAAAATTTTGACCGAATTCTGAACACTATTACACTAAAAAATATCTTAAATCTAACAATCTTCCTATTAACAACTTTGGGGTTCCAGATACCTTACATTTGCACGCACCCAACTTTTAGGTAGTTATTTTAGATTAATAAAAACTTACTGCGAAAAAACCGGTAATTTTTTCGAAAAAGTGATTTTTTTTTAATCAAAACCGCTGGATGACGGTTCCACAGCTTTCAATATCGTTTTGCACTTACGTCCTACTTGAATCCAGCTCACAGAATCCCCTGAACAAAACGATCCACCTTATTATGCAAGTTATATCAAGAATAACGGCGTTCCAAAATAAAAATATGTTTATGTGAAAGTCTTGTAATTTAAATTTTGTCTTATTTTTCTCATTACTAAAAAGCAAATATATTGAAATTTTATTCCGAAACTTACGCTCTCTCCGACAACAAAACAATAACAAAGGCGTAGTTATAATGTCAAAATGAGCTGTTTTGAAAATGTTATCAATTTTGAGTTTCTATTGGATAAAATTGTATGTAAAATAAAAGCGAAGGTTTGTTGCTTTTGATGCAGTAATTTCGCATGTTCCTTATAGCCGATCGGATTGAATTAAAAACGTAGCTGAAATCTTAAGGACAATTAATTTAATTTATTTTTCAAAGTCCCAGGAAATTATTAATTACATTTTCAACATTAGAATTGGAAAATTACACAGAGCACAGTTACTTGCAACACAGTACACATAATTATTTTAAGATTGTTTCTTAAATTTAGCACATCCGGTTTCATTTCGGTGAACTTCAATGTGAATAGCTAGTACTCTTAAGCAGTTAAGCTTAAGCTTGAGCATTCAAATTGCGGTAACTGCAAATGATTATCGATAATTCAGGTTTGACAATGGCTTTTCTGGACTGCTTATAACTTCTTCCAGCCGCGATCATTCGAAACCAATTCTTCAATTGTTAGCTTTCGTTCCACCACGATAAAATTAGCAAACAGTCGTCGATTTCATTAAATAAATTTTATGTTTTTCAACAGAAATTTTACTTGTCAAAATATATTATAACAGTTTAAAGCAGCCGTACATAGCTACACAAATAAATTGGTTACTAAACAATCGAAATAAGTAAAAAAAAAACTGGCCATTTTAGCCCTTGGAAGGACTTTGACTAGCTTCTATTGATCAATTGTGTTGTGCGTGTTGTTAAATGTTTGATCACAAATGACCGAGAACTGGACCTACGTGTTGTTTTATGCCGACTCCGAACGGCTTATGTTCTCCAGAAGCTTTACATTGCAATTTTTACTCTCTGAGGTTTGCCATTGTCTGCAGAGAGGTGACGACCGAACAGAAAAATTAATTCAATTGAAAAAACTTTTCTGTTTAAGCTGGAATTGAACACGGGCTACCGGGTTCTTTAGTTTAGGGGCCACGCACTCTACCCACTAGGCTACGGTCGCCAATCGAAATAAGTAGTCGAATGAAAATTATATGCAAAGTAAACTTTAATTTACTAAATTGAAAGTCAAACTACAATTTATTCTGTATTATGTCTTAAAACACGGCTCATTTTATTAAATATTTAAGATTAAATTATTTAAAAATTTTTAAGCTTAACAAGTTTTTTTACATGTTCATACATAAAATCTGGGTACACAATTGATTTATACGGTTACAAGTAAATTAAACATCTCGTTGGCTGAACGAATAAACATAAATTGTCAATAGTGACATTATAGTAACGCCAATTTTTTGCTCTCTCGGTTTTTGCTCTCCGAATTGCATCTACCTGGTTATTCAGCCATAATTTTGAACAATACATTTTTAATGATTTAAATCAGTGTCGGGCAGCTTTGCACACCTATACTTTATCATCTTGAGTATGTATTATTTAGTGCTTTAAAGCTCACACTGAAAACAAATTTTTGCTAAAGCGCTTTTTGCAGAAATCTTATGAGGCATTAGGTGATTTTTTTTGTGCTCTGACATATATTGCGAAATTTACTTAATGTGTATTGGACGGGCTGTCAAAAGAAAACAGACCGACGTACGGATAATGTGAAATACAGATAAGCGGACGGATTTTTAAAAAGGCTTCCAAAAAGGGTTCCATCTTCAAAAGGCTTATTATGTTTTGACAATGCCAAACTTACAACGTAAGATGCTTTTATCTTACTTGGAACTGATCGCAATATGACATAATATGTGGACATGCTGCTTTCAAATCATTAATTAATTTGTCCCTGGCAAGCCCTTCAATTACTTTATATTTCCCATGCAAATTGTCATAATGTCTTTTTATGCAGAATTTTTTTAATATCACCTCTTTATGACACACCATGCAATGCGCCATGCCGTTATTTTCTAAAAATAAAAATTTTCCTCATACATACTTGCAAAATTGCATACATAAAATTTTATGCAGTGTAATCTTACGTAATATAATAAATTTAATTCAAGGAACACGCAAGCGCAGGTCTTATCTGTTTGACGTTCGCTTGAACACTGAAGCTTTAATCGTTCTGTACGTGAGATGAATACATATTTTACTGCACAAATACAGTCTCAAGTGTGCAAAGCTGCCCGACACTGATTTAAATCAAAGAACTGCACAAGCCTACTTGAAGTTCAAGCCTTTTGGAAAAAGCAAGCTTTAGCCAGCTTGCAAAACCGATATAAGTCATATCCATGCTTGCTCGTAGGCTTGGCTTGTTTAGACTTACTTTGTCGGGCAGAAAATTGAAAAGCTTGAAACGATCGGGAAAAGCTTGTAAGCTCGCAAGTATCCAAATAATGGAATTTAAAGCAAGTATTCAATAAATTCAATGAGCTTGTGTAGAGAAAGCTTAAGCGTAATAGGACTTTTAAGTGTTCTGTGGACTCCGTGATTGGCAGTTTTAGGGGGTAGCTGATTTCAGAATTGATGTCAAAATTTAAAATTCAAGATGCTGGATAGAGTTGCCACCTAGATTTTTTTGTGTGTATTCATGTAATTTTGAAATTCTGACAACGGATTTCATTTTGAATCTAATGTCACAGTCTTAAAATTTAAAATGGAGGTTAGGGTTGCCACTTTAATTTTTACCACTGTATTGCCACCTAGTAAAAGAGTTTTAAACATCCTTTAACAGTGTTAGGGAGTCGCTGATTTTGAATCTGAAGTCAGGATTTTAAAAATCGTAAAAGATAGATCGTACTTTTTTTTTGCCATAACAATTAAGGCAGGGGATAAATAACGCGGTTTTGCCGCGATCGCGACACCGCTCTAACGCCCTTTTTTCGCAAACGCGTCTGAAAAATACTGAATTTTGCATGTATTTTATCGCATTTATTTATTTAATGTATTTATTAATTTAAATAAATGCAAAATTCAGTATTTTTCAGCCGCATTTGAGAAAAAAGAGCATGAGAGCGGTGTAGTGATCGTGGCAAAAGCGCGTAATTTGGCCCCTGCCTTAAGGATTATTTAAAAAAAAATTACGACATCATCAGTACACTAGCCAGCATGTTAATGTAACGTAGGCTTGGGTAGTTCACGAACGAACTAGTTTAATTGAACTATTCGCACTCAAGAACTATGTGAACTAGTTCGTTGATGCTCGTTCTTTTAGTTCAATCGATTTTGCAGCGAGTCAGATCGAAATGAACGAGAAAAAAACTTTGTTTCACTCAACAATGGTTTGAGTCCGTGCTGATACAGTTTGATACTAATGAACGGTAAAAAAAACTTTTTTGCAAAAACAAATTTTTGTGGCAAATATTGTGTGGAATGCCCCATATGTAGTATTTTTATGTAAATTTCTTCTATGTTCGCAGTTAATGATTGATTCGGTCATATAGTTCGTTTCATTTTATAGATCTGATCATGAAAGAGCAAACAAAACAAACTAAAAGACCTATTGAACTAAAAAATACAACGAGCTAACATACCTAACGATCTGAAACACCAAACGAACTATAAGACCTAACGAACTAACAACATGAACGAGTGCACAAAACGAACTAAAAGAGCGAACGAACTAAATGAACTTAAAGAACTATATGAACGAACTAGTTCATTAAATTCAACTGAACTAAAAAGAGCGATCTTTTTTGTGAACTAAAAGCCCAAGCCTAATGTAACGTTAGTGCATAAAAACATTGCATGGAATTAAAGATTACAAAGAAAAACTGAAATATGAGCCATAAAAGGGGATCTTATAAAATAATATTTGTAAGAGCATTGTTTTGTACTTTTTTTCGAGAGAAATTATAAACGTAGTAGCTTTCTAGAAACATTTTAATTGCCCGAAAAGATTCGTAATTTAATTTAGAAAATATATTTACTTTTTGATCAATGCGTTCAATTTCATTTATCAGTTATTGAGAACAAAAGATGTTAACAACTAATAATAGCAATCTTCTAGTGTAGCGTGCAAGACCGCATCAATTGTAATTGTAAAAAACTCGATTGAATCTTTAATCAAAATTCATTTGAATCGTTGAAAACATGAGAAATAAATAACATCATTGGCTCTTTTATTAAAATAAAATAAAAATACGTCAGTTTTTATCAATTAAGCTTTATTAACACAACATCTTCCCCGCAAGATTTTTTTTTGCATGCATGCACGTTTGATTTAGTATTGAATATTTTTAAATTTTGATACATATGTAAAGAGACTAACAGGACTTTGAACTCTCATGTAGTATTTAATGATCACCCACAACAAACTGGTTTCATAAAGCGCTTAAGGGGTAATACTACCTTGTGTGTATTAAATCAAGGAGCATTTTCTATACTTAATATAGTAAAATTAAATGATAGTTTTAATTAAGTTTTTTCACACATAACTAATGCTCGTATCTTTTTTTGAATAAAAAAAGAGATATTTACTTAAGAGCCCATTAAAGTTTTATAAGCGAAAAAAAACCCTGCATTAAAAATTGTATTTCAAAGCGACTGTTTAGTTCAGATGTTTCATGTTGTACTCACAACATTACAATTATAATTTTTTATAATTTAAGTTGTTATCTATACTATTATATAAAAGGAGACTCACGAAATTGATCCAGAATAACCTCAGTAACAGCTGAACCGATTTTGATAATTCTTTTTTTATTCGATTCCTATGATAATATAAGTTGTTATAGCTTACCAAGGTTTTCGAAAAATGTATTCTTTAATTATTGCATAATCACGCATTTTATTTGATGCCTACATTCAACCAGCAGCACAATATAACAGCAAACAAAGCTTTCCTCTCTTTGTCGAGAGAGTTTCTCTCAATCATAGTAGAATTAGACAAGGTATATGCATTTCGGAGTGACAGTCTGTCGGAACTGTCAAAACGAAGTTGACAGCTCATACAAAATCTGAAAACGATGAGAATGCGATAAGAAAGCAAAAATAGGCAAGAATAGCAAAATGCTTGAGTTTGACAATTCTGGCTATGAGAATAAGAGAGCAGTCAGAAATGCATATACCTTTACTAGTTCTACCATGCTCTCAATATAACACGGCACCCATGTTGTGTAGTTAAGATGGATTCACTGATAACCTTCAGAATGTTTTTGTGTGATTTAAAATAATGTTAATCAAGTTGAAAGCGTGCAGAAATTTTTCTCTCTGAGTGAAAACTTCATATAAAACAAAAATTGCAAAACATGCTGAAGGTGATCAGTGAATCCAGCTTTACTTTCAGGGAGATTCTTGCTTTCATACAGTGTTGATTAATTTTCTTTACAAATGTTTTGAAGGGAGTTGCCAGAATTTAGTTATAAGCATTAATTATGTTTTGCAGCCTTGCCAGCCAGCTTTTCCCCACTTAAGATTGTGTTAGTCTATCTATACAAATATATAAAAGCGTTGTGACACTGCACAGATGTTTGACAATCACGCAAGAACCACTCAACCGATTAACACGATATAGGTATCAAACGATTTGTTAATCCAACTTTGTCGTAATATGATATGTTAGATTTGCCACGTCTACTTTTCATGCCCACTTTTTGCAAAAAATGCTATATTTCAGACAATTTTTTGGTCGTATGAGACTAGAATTTGGTAATCTACGTTGTATGGTTACGTTCGCTTACTTTACTAAAAATGGGCATGACCCACTTTAGTTAAGTCCACTTTTCGGGGAATAAGCTTGGAGTAAAGCAAAGCGCACTAGGTTTAAGCTCAATTGGGCTGAAATCCTGGAATTCTATTGTTTCGAGTATGAGATGGTTTGAGTGAAAAAATTTAGCCGCACACCCATTACCGCCCAGAATTAAACGAAAATGGTATATTTCGAACGGTTTTGGTCGTATTAGACTAAAATTTGATAATTTAGTTCATACGGCTACTTTCGGCAACTGTACTAAAAATGACGAATATATAAATTTTTTTTTCGAAAAGCATGAAAATTCGTATACAGCAGTAATATGGTCTGCGGCAGGACAACGTCTGCCGGGCAATACTATACATTAATAAGAATCCTATATATATCAAAAAATTCTGATCGTCATGCATTGGCGTTTCAAACGGAAATGTCTAGCATGTGTTTTGTTCGAAGGTCAATTTACACTTTTACAAATTCACAAAACGATCATAAAAATTTTATTGAATTGGGTCAGGACAAAGTCTACCATAACTATAACGTTAACTATGAATATATAGATAAGGAAATAGATTAAAACATAAATTTATGTATATAACTTTAGAATAGTTTGAAATATTTTTCACAGAATTATTTTTTAAGCATTTTAGGCTTTTAACAAAAGCAGTTTAGACAAATTATTTTTCATCAAAAAATCATAGAGGGGATAGGTGGCCAATGATTTTTAATGATAGACACTGTTTGTGTCAAAAAAGATTCATTTTTGCAGATAAATTATATTATATAAAAGAATAAGAAAAATGAAAATAAAAAAAAAATTAAAATTAAAAAAAATATGTACAACAAAAGTAACTCTTGGCTTATTTTTAAGTACAAGTTGGATATTTAGAGGTTCTTTGAAAACAACATAAAACATTATTTTGGTGAGGTAACAGTAAACCTTTTCTCATTTTCCCAATGTACTTAATTGAACTTTCAAACATAGAAAATTTGATGAAAATCGATTTGAAAATGGCGGAAATACTTGCTTGCTAAGTCAAAACATGAAATTTCAATCGTTTTTTTCTCATTCTGAGACTTAAGAAAATGAGTTATACTGAGAAAATCTATAGTTTTGAGATATCGCAATGATTTTAATGTCATAATAACAGGTTTTTTTAAAAACATACCTAATATCCGTACAAAATATTTCCGAAGAGAAAAGATTTTAATTTTTACCGTTCATTTTATTAATGAACAACTGTCCATACAAAAATGCATTGTTATGCATTGAGAAAGTCTATAGTTTTTGAGATATCGCCATATTTGAATGTCATTATAACCGTTTTTTTAAAAAATTTGTGTAAATATGTAAAGAATATATGTAAAAAATTACAAAAAAAAAAAGAAAGCCAGGTAAATTTATGTCATCATAACAATTACAGTTTAAATAAAGTATTCAAATTAAACAAAGTAATTTTTTAATATTTATACCATTTTTTCATAATCAAACAAAACAAACACAATAATTTTTATATGTAGAATTTGATTCAATATAAGTAAATACAGGGTCCGCCATATAACTTTTTTTTTCAACTAGTGCTTATTTCGTGAATGGTAACACTTAGCTCATGTCTGATTTCACAGATAATTAGTTTTATCCTTCCGCTGAACGAATATGGTTGTGTATACGCTTGAACAACGCTGAAAAATATTGCGACATTACTTTGATGCAGGAGATGCCAATTTTGCCAAAAAAATCATCTTTTCAGATGAAGCTCATTTTGAATTTGGCGGCACAGAAAACACCCACACGCATACATTGAAAAGCCGCTGCACCCAAAACGAGGCACTGTTTGGTGCGGATTTTGGTCCAGAGGCATAATTGGGCCATTTTTCTTCGAAAATGAGCAAGGAGTGGCCGTTACAGTCAATGGCGATCGTTATCAGGCCATGTTGAACGAATTTTTGTTCACAAAAATTGAAGAGGAGGATATTGGCAACATTTGGTTTCAACAGGACGGCGCTACGTGCCACACAGCCACTCGATGTTTTGCGCCCTGTTTTTGAAGATCGCATTATCAGCCGCAGAGCTGATGTCGTTTGGCCACTTCGGAGCTGCAATTTTCACCGTTGGACTATTATTTGTGGGTTGCACTCAAAGATTAGTGTTACGCCGACAAGCCAGAGACAATTGACGCTTTAAAGGACAATATTCGTGAAGCCATTGGTGAAATACAGCTGCACACAATCGATAATGTGCTTAAAAATTAGACCGATCGTGTAGGCGACTGCATGGCCAGCCGAGGCAGCCATTTGAATGAAATTATTTTCCATTATTCACCGGAAGGATTGTACTTTCAAATAAAAAAAGAAATTTGAAAAAATATTCAGTAGTTTTTTTTTATAGAATTTTCAAAAAAAAAAAGTTATTTGGCGGACCCTTTACTTAAATTTTAAGATTTAAAATTTTTACATGGTATTTAATATTTTTATCGCAGGCGAAGCAGCGGGTATTTGCTAGTTAATTATAATTATAATTATAATAACATAACTTTATACATTATAATTATATAACTTTTGCAGAAAATTATTTAAATTTTTGGTTATCAAATATTAATTATTATAGGAGGAGTTCGAAGTTTAGTGAATCATCTAAAATATGCGGTAGATACTATTTTCCGAAGCTTGTACATCTTAAAAAAAGCAAAAGAATATTTTCAGTTCTGCTGAAATTTTTTGTGAAAAATAAAAGAATTTTAAAATATTTTGAGTTTTACTAAAATGTTAGTTGAAAAACCGAGTTTTGACTAAAAAAGTCATTTATTTTAGGTTATAAAAAAAGTATTTGTCTAAAATAAAAATTTAACGATTAAAAGTATCAATTGTATTTGCTTAACAAGTGCATTTGGAAGCGATCCTTAGCAAAGTTTTCGAGTAATGCTGTTCACCGGTATCAAGCAGCACTTTTCGAAAAAAAACGCGTTTCAGGAACTAGAAGTAATAAGATACAGTACAGTTTTCTTCAGACGTTTGTGCTTAAAACTACAGCAGTTTTTATTCACTTGACTTACAACTTTCTGAGAATCTTTTAACAATGCTAAACATTTCGAAAATGTAAAAAAATGTTTGGTCGCCAAATAACTTTAATGGGCTTTTAATATGAGTTGTTTAAGGGATATCGCAATTTAAAAAAAAAATAAATAAGGGATAGGTTTTTCATAAAAGTAAATAAAATTGATGTATTAATCAGTAAAAAGTGATTAATAAAAATTACTTTTAATACATAATTAACGCGCTTTCATCGTCCTCGTTATCGGCATTTATTGTATATCCGAATCGTTTCCGATGGCAAGGGTTTCGTAACTGCTTTTCTAATATTTGTATTTTCCAGCCATTGATCGAAGCAACTCTGGCTCTGTTTTCAGAAAATTTTATAATTTAATTTACTTAGTTTCTCCCTATTTCGAAAAGGATTCAAGATACAGGGTGTTCTACATTTTTGGAACGTGCCTAGGTATTAATGATCTAGAATCTAAACTACTCACCATAATATAAATAATAATATTTTTATGAATTAAGATTGTGAGCTTTAGATCAAGTGAGTTTTCAAGAAGGCAACAACAACAACAACAACCCTGTATAGAGTCAATCACTTAGCTGACTAGACAGTCTGTTTCGGAAATTGCTACATATTCCTCATCAGTAGTCTTTGAGTGATTAAGCTGTGATCAACTCACTGTTTAAACTAGCATATGAATGTACAGATCCTCTAATTCATTCTCATGAATTGTATGGCTGCTAATCATATGACACTTCAAAGCAGGAGGCCATTTTAGATCACCGCCATTAACTCTATCAAGGGTTGCCATATGTTCTAGTTGCTTCTTCATTTATTTCAATATTCATTGGTGTTCGATTGTTTGTCGAAATGCACCATAGAAATGAAACGAGTTTTTTTTTGCTTCGCCAGAAGCTAGTGTTCTAACTGACTCACAATCTTAATTCATGTAATTATTCAATAGATCATAAAAATTAATTAATAATATTTTTAATTTTAGAATAAATATCAACTTTTTCATAAATATATCAACCACTGTCGTGTCATGTGCTGCAGCGGAGCTAAAATTTTTAGATTATCCAACGAAATGTCAACATATTTTAAATATTTTATTTTAGCTGAGGAGTTTTCATCCAAAGTTAGAATTTAGAAACAAACCTTTGATTAAGTTTATTTAATTAAAAACAGACGTTTTAAATTTGAACAATTATTATTACATATATACATTTTTATGATAAATACTATTTTTTATTTTATGATTAGTAGTTTAGATTCTAGATCAATAATCCTAGGCACGTGCTAAAAAAATAAAACACCCTGTATCTTGAACATTTTACGATATAGAAGGAAACTGTGTACAGATTTGGAACCATTGTTCAAAGTACATGTAGGCATGATAATGGGTTAACCGTACCCGAAATTTGTAGACTAGTATTACTTATTCAAACATGTCTGAATATAAGAGCACTACTATTATTTTTTACACAGCTGTATTTCGAAAAGGAGGAATTACAGAATTAGTTAGCTTTAGGTTAGGTTAACAAATGTCAGAACACCTAGCTTTTGTGATAGAACAATTTCTTAAAAGTGTTAACAACACTGGTTTATAAATTTCAGTTTTGAAGAAACAGCGCGGTTTGTATGGGGGTCATTTTCACAAATTTTTTTTAACACATTTAGGAAGCTTAGTTGACACTTGAGGGTATACCTGCAGCCTTTAATATTCATCGTTCAAGGAACAAATATATGCCTAAATATCACTTAAAGTACGAATAAAACGAATATCTATCTTTGGATTTTGTCACTTATTTAATAAAGTCACAAAACAGCAAAATCTAAGAAGAAAAAATGCATATATTCGTATGAGAAAAACACAAGCTGCTTGAGTATCTGCTTCAGTAGCTGCTTATGCTGTTGTTGTTGTTCGTTTGGTTCGCAATCGTGTCGTTTGTTGTTTTGCTGCATTTGTTGTGGTTGTTGTTATTAATATATATGTAAAATTTAGACATATAAATACACATAAGAGCCCGGACAGAATCAAAAGTCGTTACGACCGGCGATAATCTCTGGTCGCCAGACACACAGAACTCGTCCAGAATGAAAGCGATTGCGACTGACGATGCAGGGTTGCTTTTATATAGCAAAGTTTTGTTAGCAGCCATTTTTTTGTTGGTGTGTAAGTGAAAAAGAAACAAAAAAAGACACAGTTTCGATAGTATCGTAAGTATAGACGTATAATTTTTTTTGTATACAGTAATAGGGAAAAATTCTGGTTTTTATATCATGTATATTCTTCAAAACTTTTTTAAAGTATTTCATCTTCTAAATAAAAATTATTCAAAAACAAATTTGTTGTTGTTGTCCTTCTTTAAACTTACCTGATGTACATGTAAAAATTTGTTTTGTTTTATAAAAAGTTTTCGTTTGATATTTATGGTGATGAATTTGTTATTCTTTTTCATTTGTTTTGTTGGTTAAAACTAAATGTAATTCAATGTTATGTTTAATTTATGGAAATAAATATGGGTAAATTTGAATTATTTATTTTTCCTGTAGTAAAGAGCCTAAACATATATGTATATTTTAAAAGTAATTTAAAATTAAAATTTTATTTAACAAAATAAATTTTAAATATGGAAAGAATATATTGCATAATAAAAATAATTCGAATTTATTATGGTATTTAAAAAGTAAATGGAGTTTTTAAAGCACAACATGCTTAGTAACGCATGCGTAAATTTGCGTAGTAGTATACATACATATTGCCTCTGTAGCTACACGCATCTGTATTTGCTATTGTATTTATATTGCTGAAAATAAACATTCGTTTTATTCGTACTCCAACTCATGGCAGATTGTTTGTGCATATGGGACTTATTGTGGTATTTTTTAATGCGAATGAGATTTTTGTGGCAATTTTAAATGCATATGGAATTTGTGGTGGTATTTTTAAAGCGCGTGGTATTTTTGTGGTAATTTTTATTTAATGATCGTGAGATTTTTTTTGATATAGTTTTATTGCGGTAGAAACTTTTTTGTGAAAAAAGTAACTTTTTGTCGGAATTGTTTTAAATTTTAACTGGCAACCTTAACTAGTAGTAGTACATTTTTTTGTAGCCACATACTGGCTCTCTAGCTACATGCATCTGTATTCTCTATTGCATTGCAACCCAACAAGCCATGAATGTTACTGTGCCAGCTAAACGGTACTTAAAACGGCAGCGTATGATTTGCTAGTATGAAAACGACATGTTTTTGTACCTTTAAACCGTTCTCTATATAATTGTAAAGTCCTTTTAAATATTTATGAAGAATCAAATTGAAATTTATGTCATATTCGCTTGATGTGTCGTTTGTTCTTGTTTTTTTTCCCTCTCTTTTTTACCCGTGAAATATGCATTGAATCTTGTGTTGAAATCAAGGTAGTGCAATTGAGTTGCCGTTTATTGTTTAGTTTATTGTTGCAACTTAATAAAAACCATTTCAAGAAAAGGTTACAATTATTAACCAACAAATAAAATTAATACACAACTTAAAGTTTTCTATATGACCTTGTTATTTATTGTGTTGATTTTCTATGATTTAAATACAAATTCTAATAGTTTGATAGTTTAAATCATTGTTGATTTTAAATACAAATTCTAGTTGTATGATAGTTTAAAATCGATTATTGATCTTTAGGTCATGTTAGAACAATTATTTGCTCTAACTAGTTAATCAATTAGCTAAATAATTATTCAGCTAGTGATGTTTTCCTTTTCATATTAAAAATGTTGGTGTTGTTTCTTTGGAAAAGATTAGAACAATTAATTTTTCTAACTTTGACCTAAAGCTCAATAAACGGTTTTAAATTATCAAACAACTAGAATTTGTATTTTAAATCAAAACTGTCAAACATTTTGAATTTGTATTTAAATCATAGAATATCAACATTAATATATTTACAACTTAATAAATGGTACGCTTTTATGAAACACACAATGCATAGTTTGCTGACAATGAAACGGCCCGCTTCAGTGCTTTTTAAAGTACACACCGGTTTCAACCGAGCCGATTGGCTACTGGGAAACGAAAAAAATGAAAGCAACGGATGTGCATTTACATATGTATGTTTTACATGCATATTAATAAAAAACAACAACAACAACAACAACAAAAAAAGCAGCACAACAACGAACGACGTGATTGTGAACCAAACAAGCAAACACAACAACAACAACAACAACCTTAAAAACAGCATAAGCAGCTACTGCAGCTAAGCAGCTAAGCAGGGCTCTAATCTCGTAACTTTTAAAACGACTATCGTTTGAACGATACTATCCCATATTCAACTACTATCGCGCCAAGCAATCGTTTCGACGATATCATTTGACAGTTGTTTGCCATACATGAAGCTAGCAAAACGATATCGTTTAGAAGATACTTAAAATTAAAGGCTACGTGATGTTAAATTATCGTTGAAACGATATCATCAAACGATTGTCGTCATACGTGATGAGAGCCCAGCTTGTGCATCTCTCATACGAATATATGAATTTTTCATCTTACTGTGGGTTTAGACCGCCTGAACGAACGAAAAATTTATCGCGAACAATTTATTACAATAAATTCTTCGTTCGGAGTACTGTTTAGACCGCACGAACATCAATCACGAACAAACATTGGCTGCCATCTTGTACGTTCAGGCGGTGTTAACAGCAATTTGTGCATTTGGCCGAACATCAATAAATACAGGGTTGATTACTCCTTATTTTTATATTAGTACCAAAACTTATACTCCTTTTCTCAACAACAAATGGTTTGTCACTCCATAACAATATATTACTCGTATTAGTTATTATAAAAAAGACTTATGTTTAACTTAAGGACCCATTTAAGTTTTTCAACGAACAGAAATTAAATGTTCTCACATTTTTCGTATGTCAATAAATTTCGTAAATTTCAAGTCAATTAAATAAAAATTGCTACCAAATTGTATGCACTTGTTAAGCAAATACAATTGGTACTTTTAGTCGTCCGATTTTTATTTTAGAGAAATACTTTTTATGTTATATTTTTAAGGAATCGCTTTTAGTCACAAATCGATTTTCAACTACCATTTTAGTTAATATCCGCATTTTTCTAAAATCTTCAATTAAAAACTCAAAAAGTTTCAGCAGAACCTAAAATATTTTTTTATTTTATTTGAACAAGCTCTTTTGCGGATTCCTGCTATATCAAATAATATTTGCTATCCATAAACTTAAATATTTGCATTAAAAGTTATAGTTACTATTAAAAAAAATTACCGCAAATAAACAGTCGCTTTAAAATGAAACTTTATATATAGGGTTTTTTCGCTTAAAAAACTTTAATTGGCCCTTATGTGTATTTAATTGGACACACATATTTTAGTACTTTTCATAAAAAGTTCTCTTAAGCTACTCCTCTTTACTACTTTTCTGTTTTTAAACACAGCGCAACACCGGATTCGCCCAAAAAGATTGAAGCTTGTTCGATCACCCTAATTTACTGTTTACACCGGGCAAACAACGTTTGCGATAAATTTATAGCGAACACTGTTCGTTCGGGCAAAGTGTTTAAACCAAGCGAACGAACGAGGTTTCTTTCGTTCGTTCAGGCGGTCTAAACGCACAGTTAGATTTTGCTATTTTATTAGATATTCGTTTTATTCCCACTAAAACTGATATTTTGGTATTTTTTTCTTTGTACGATGAATATTAAAAGCTGTAGGTATACCCCAAAGTGTCAAATATCACTTTAAAAAATTTGTGAAAATGACCCCCATACAAACCGCGCTGTAAGACGTAATTCTACGTCAAAAATAGAATAGATTCTATTAAATTTTACTCTAGCGATAAGTCGCTACAGCTTCGCTAACTTGCATGTGTTCTGTTGTGTGTTCGACATCACAAGTCGTTACGACTTTTGGTTCTCTTCGTGCTGTTAGATGTTTTCGGTTTTGTAGTTCGTTATTGGTTTTGTTTATTTTCAGAAAGATAAATACAATAGAGAATACAGATCCGAGTAGCTTATAGTGGACCTTATTTGTATGGGGAAAATTTCCAAGCACTCCATGGAGCGTCCCAAAGGCCCAAACTGCGGTAATGGATGAAAAAAAATTTGTGTAAAATTTTAGTAAGATCGGATGTATACGGTAAAACAAAAAGAGTTTGCACAAGTGCATGAAAGAAAAAAAAAAGTTTTTTTAATATTTTTATTTGCAATTTCATTTAGAATAAGGAAACAGTTAAGATTTTTATTTTTTCCAAAAAATTTTTAGTTTAATTAGGTTATTCACCTGAAATTACTTGAATAACTAGGAGGACAAACTTTTTATTTTTGGTTTTCCTAGCAAGATTGGAATTATATTCGACTAATCTTGGTGCGCTAAATTCAAAACTATTAATCCTTTTTTTAGCATAGACAATTTTTGAAATAAGGTACAGGAGTAAGCATAATTATGAAAAATTTACTGTCAAAAAGTGGGCGTTATTCGACAAAAGGGCGTGGCAATGTAAAAAAGGCTGTTTTTCAGTTAATGTTTACACTAGGGTACGAAAATTCGTTACAATAATGGGAAAAATTGTTATAATCTCTAAAAAGGAAGAAATAAAAACTTTTTACCAAAAAAAACCAACTTCAAAACCACTACAAAGTAAGAAATAATTTTAAATTACTTTTCACATTACTTCTTGGTCAAATTTGATAATTTATTTATATATATAGTATTAAATTGGGATTCTTATTACTAAAAATTTTTTCTATTTGTATATTATCATAAATATATTAATTTCTCCTTGAATAAAAAAGCTTTAAGGTCGGCGCTTATATAACCAGACATGTAGAAATTAATATATTTATGATAATAATACAAAATAGAAAAAATTATATGATAATAATAAATAAAATAATAAAAAAACAATATATTAAAAGAGATTCTGTCCTCTTGAGAATAAAAATAGTGACCTCTAAAATTGAATTGTGTTCTTTTCGTGAAAATGTTGACCTCAAAAGAAGAAAAAATTCAGATTTCTGAAATAGGACAGGAAAATGCAACATTTTTTCGAGAAACGAAAACGCCATAAGACAAAAGAACACTGTTTTATTTGTGTCAAGTTTTCTTACTAGATCGCCACCACTGTTCATGTGGAAACGGTTGTAGCGAACGAAGAATTCATCGCAACGTTTTGTTCGCGTTGAATTCTTCGTTCGTTCAGGCCGTGGAAACGCTCGGTTAGGGAAGTTGTTGTAAAACCAATCCATCGCTATGAGAGAAATTTTGGGAACTCCATCGTTTCCAACTTTCATATATGAAATTTTCATCGTTGGCAACATACCTTTCAGCCGAAGATTTTTCTATTTTAAGTTTTTTTGCCGTTAATAAAAGAGCATTTACGGTTTCTTTTTCACTTTTTTTGCCATGGCGGCTAGTTTTTTAACTCGCTTCATTTGAACGAATTTTTATTAATTGGTTTTAATTCTATTTTAGCAGCAAAACAGCTTCTTCTTTCTTTTATTTCTTTATTCCTTTTTACAAAAAGCACTTGTGTTAAGATAAGATTAACTTTTTTTTAAAATTTAGTTTTTACAAAAGAACTTGTGCCGACACAGGATGTTTTGTCGCAATGAACGCACACGATGAACTGATTTAAAACCCAACTCAAAGACAAGTGGTGAATTTTTCAAATTTTGCTTTTGACAAAACGACTTCTTTTGAAAGAAACTGTTTTGTCAAATGGGAATTGTTGAAAATGTGCTTGCACTAATGGAGACAGGTTGTTTTGTCAAATGGTCGTTAAATAGCCGTTTCGAAATTTTTGGAATTGTCTGATAGAAGTTGTTTTATCATATTGCAACTGAGACAAAATCTGAAAGAGGTCGTTTTGCCACTTGCATATTTTATCTTCTAAAATTCGTAGAAATGCGGCGATTAGACCAAAAGAAGCGCTTTAAATTTTTATATTTACTAAAAAAAAAATTGGAAAATTGTCTTATCTCGAGAGAAGTCGTTTTGTCAAATGTTCACTGATATAAAAACTTAATTTTGATTTTTGGTATTCTTAAATTTTTGATTTATGTAAGCCCAGAAATATTTATATTTATTTAAAATTTATTTAAAGATTTCTAACCGTGTTAAATCGCTTTTTTCAAACACTAACTTTTCGATGGAAAATAAATGATGGCGTAGTCTTATTACTATATTGTTATTTGAGATTAAAGGCCAAATAAGTTCATGAAGCCACAAGTTGCAACAACAGCAAGTTGTTTGCAGAACAAACCATTAAGCAGACTCGGCAGACTGTTTTGTTGATCGCTACATCAACTTCTCAGTAGTTTTCTCCAATTTGATAAGCTAATACGCACAACTTTTGTTTAACCAAAACAGAATTATTTGTTCATTTTTTTGCATGTGTTTGCTATTTTGCAAATAGCCAACGTTTAAACAAGTGACTGCATTGATTCTGCAAGAATTGTAGTTGTGCTCTTTATTTACTTCTCTACCACGAATCAATCTAGGCTCCACCAGTTTTCTGGTATAAAACCATAGAAGGCGTGAATAAGGTTTTTTTGAAAGAAGTTTGTTCTTGTATGCGTAAACATAATGACAAACTTGTTTTCTTAGGTCGGACTCACACCATTTACAGCTTTTTTTTAGCGGAACGCAAGGGATAAAACTCTAAGGTAGAAAATATATTTTTATAAAAGAAAAACCTTCAAAAACTCTAACTTTTCGTCGAACGTTCACGCCTTATTTTTATTGAATAGAATTTTAACCGAAAATCATCGAAACTCTGCTTTTCTTCTCCACAAATATCTTTAAGAAATTCCCCCCACACGCAGGCACGCACGCACACACAAAATTAAGACGCAACCATTTCTTGGCGACAAAAAGCCTACGCGAAAAAAGAAATGCATACCAAGTGGCTGCCCTAACGATGACATAATCATAGACTATGAGTATGTTTTTCTAAATAAAAAAATATTCAGTCGATAATGTGCTGGCTGTAAATAAGGCCAACGCTAAGAACTACTCGATAATGTAAATAAAATATCCGCAGACAATCAGGCAACAGTTGGCCAACTTGGAAGATTAACTTTTAAATTAAATCCATTTAATACATCAGCGTATAAAGTGCTGCCTAATACTACAAATAAAGCCTGCGAGACACACCAATTAGAGCAATGAAGCAGTGCATGTAGAGAATTTAATGAGAATTGACGAACAAAGAAAGTGAACTATATTAAATACTGTCACTCATACGTCATGGTGAGCAACATTAACTTGGCATTGTATTTTCATTTCTGCCCACACAGTGGAAGGCAGCAATATTTAATTTTTTTTCTCCTCATTTAAACTATGCACCCTGTTCTAAAGTACGCAATTTAATATGTCCGCCTTTTTCTCCAAATACTGGCACTTTGGCGCCAAATACTTATAAACAGAGTACGTCGTATCGCTATAGTTTCCTACTCAATTAATTTTGTTGCTATTAAGTAGTCAGTGAGCAAGATTGAAATACTGCTCACTTTAAATGTGCTGCCGAGAATTCATGAAGTTCAAGGTCGTTTGTACGAAATTGATTTTCTATTTACTATAATTGCTGGGAAGAGTAGTTGTTGGGATATTTTGTTTGTGGTAGGTACATATGTATGTACATAAAAAATAGGGACATATGCACTGTGTCAGTTAGCTTGCACACGCCCATCAAATTGGCAACTATGACACAGAGCTTTAACAACAGACAAACTATTGAGGTCGTACAATTTTCAGGCACGTTTTTAGCGCAATTGGTCACTGAATGTTACTGTTGATAATATTTGTCCCCCCGGCCTCCCTCCGAATGGTGCTGCAACCAATAATTAATGAAAAATTCGCGTGATTTTAAAAATTTTTTTATATACGGTTTTCTTTGGTAGAGACATAGTAATGAAAATAAAAACAAATACCTGTTAAAAAGAACAGCAAAGCCCGATGCACCTTATTTTATTGAATGACACATGTCCTGATCACGGACTTCAACAGCAGTGGATTTTAAATCCAATTATAGTTGACGAAAGAAAAAGTCATAATTATGATGATTATGGCTGTTATATTTTTAATGTGTGATTATTAGCGCAAAGACTCCCATGCACTAAAAACTCATTAATATGCGTATACTATGCAAATTTGAAATTGAAAATCATGGAACAAAAATACACTGCAGCCACTAAAATATTCAATAAAAAAGTATAGCAGTGAGGGGACTGCCGACCAAAGCAAAAACATATGTGTAAAATATTAGTATTCCCTGGAAGACTTTGTCCTGCCACGGACCGCCTTATTGCTATATAATAATTTTCATGCTAATTGGAAAAAATTTTATATTTTCACCGCCTCAACCTTTGATTATTTCTTTCAAAATATTTTTTATCCAGATATCATTTTTATTTTATAATTACACCAAACTATATTATTACATTTAAATTGAATATTGATTGAAAAATAATCCTCAAAAATGATATTTAATTTTTTTCTTTCAATGTATATGTAGAGGTGTAGCTAAAATAAAAGAAATTTACTTTTTTTTATACATGATATTTTACGTTTGATGGGTCTTGAAGTCTCTTTTAATGCCTGCATTTGAGATCTTGCTACAAGGAAAACAGAAAACATAGCAAGCAAAGTGCAGTTTATTTTCTGCCCCCGATTCGGTTCATCTGTACATCCGGTTCATCATTAATGCACATTATTTTCATCTGTTATCATTTCAATTTATTTTAAATTATGGGTTTTAACATAAAAAACAAAGTAAAACATAAACAAAAATATAAATTAAACTTATAGAAATAATTAATATACACTTAAAATACGTATACATACATGAAATTTGTATTTACATAAATTTCATTGAATTTTATTTACATTATTTTCACTGTTTGCGTCATTAATCATTGCAATATATTTTTAAAAAAGATACTATAGGCTTATAATAGCTGAAATAAGAAACAAAAAATTTTGGACGATGCAGTCCCACTCATGATAAAATAATTATTAGGTAGCCTTGACAACTACTTATTTTCTCACGAGCTGCGACCATCGAATTTCAAACAAAAGAAAACAATATAAAGTGCGTGTGTCCCACACATTGGCAGCTTTCAGCGGAGTCAATAGTTGGCAACTGTTTATTTTTAAATTTGAGTGAGAAACCTTTGCAATTAAATGATCCATTCACATCAGGTGACTCCTCTGAATGCGGCCAATGTGTGTGATACACGTTCTCTATTTTGTTTTCTTTTGCTTGACATTCGATGGTCGAAACACGAAATGTCACTTCTACCTATTACTCATTATACTATGTCCCATGTCCCAGTCAGAGAATATGCTGGAGACATTTATAAAACTACTAATGTCTTATGTTGGTCATGAAACTCAAATACACGCTTGTCGTGGTTACGTTAAAGATGCGTTTCATATCATATCATAATTGTTAATTTCAAATCATAACAACGCTCTTGGATATTGGCTACCAGGCGCTCAGCAAATGCAGCAAGCATGGCAAAATTAAACAAGGCAATGTTAGGGCGGAGAGCCGAGGACCGAAACTGTCAAAACGAAGTTGACATTTCATACAAAATCTGCAAGCAATGAGAATGCAATATGAAAGCAAGAATTGGAAAATATATTAGAAACTACTACTTAAAAAGAGAACACATTCAGCCCTAGCACTACCTTGTCTAATTCTACAATGGCAGCAAGCAACCATCAATAAGTTTATCTGCTGACAAATCATGAAGAATATTTACTGTTTTTCTGTCAATGTATATGTAGATCTGTAGCTGAACTAAAATACATTTACAACAACAAATACCCAGCAAATCTACCACAACAATGAACAGAGAAGAGCAGTATCACGTCGGTTGCGCAACGTTAGAGGGGATGAACCGAATTGGCGGCGGAAAATAAACAGCACCTTGCTTGCTATGTTTTTTGTTTGCCTGGTAGCAAGATCTCAAGTGGAGGCATTAAAAAGAGACTTCACGGCCAGTCAAACAAAAACAAAAAGAAAATATCAAACATTTTAAATTTATTTTATTTTAGCCTACAGCTAGCTCTACATATACATTGAAAAAAACAGTAACATTCAATAGCTGCATTCCCGTGGTCGTTGATCTAGAGCGCGACTCTATTTTATTCACAAAACAAAAACAAAGTTTAAAACCAGCTCGGTTTCTAGCTCTATTTCTGATCTTAAAATGCTGCCAAATTTCAACATTTTTTATAAAAACGAACCTAGTTGGCAACTCTAAATAACTATTCATTTTCCTATTTTGACGTTTCACCGCTCAATGGGCGTTTTGGTATTGTTGTTATCTTTGGCCGCATTCAGCGCAGACAACAGTTGGCAACTGTTGTGTAAAAATTCGCTGAATGGTACAAATTTGGTAGCGCTAACTAAAACTGATAAAGTAGCGAACGCCTTTTAATCGAGCGGACAAATTCTATGCTACATGAACACAACTGTTTGCTTAACTGTCAGATGCTATTACTGACGCTGTTAAATTAATAAACGCAGAAAGAACGCAGCAAATTTATTTATTTATTTATTGTTCATGTGTAATTCAAAAAGCCATCAAGGCCAATAAACAAATTACAAGTATATAAGTATGAAGAGCGAGAAAAAGAAAAAAAACTTAAAGCTAAGGAATGGATATGCATTATAGTACTTAAAATGAAGTATTTTAATTGATTATAATTATTAAAAAATTATATATTTAATAAAAAATACATATATGAAAAATATCAAATTGAAAATGCTCTGAAAAAAAAATAAAATAAAAATGTACAAAAAAGTTATTAATTGAAAAATTAATAACTTTGGATTGGATTGATCCATGCCTTCATTTAATGAAAAAAAGTTAAGCAAGAAAAGTAGATAGTTAAATAGTTAGGTACACCCATAGCACCACATAGCAAATTTAAGTGAGAAACCTTTGCAATTGAATTAAATTTACATAAAAATTAAATTGAATCTCACTTCTGACGTTTAGAGTAGCAACACATTCAGAGAAAAACATCGTGAACTAAGGTAGCGCTACCATTACAGTTCACAACAGTTGTCTGCGCTGAATGCGGCCTTTTATTGTTCTTAAAACAGCTGTTTCAAGACTGTGATGACAAATTGATATAAAGTTGAACTATTGTTGTTTTACTGAGATTTGATCTGATCTAGTGCCACGGGAATGTAGCTAATGTTTCGCTGTGGAGCAAATGGAGGGGAAAGAACGATGCGTCAGTAGAGGAACTTATTGATGGTTGTTTGCTTATGTTTTCTAAGTTTCCTATCTTGTTATCTTTGCTGTCTGTATTGATGACGAGAGTTACTCGGAAAATGACAATGACGCAAACCAAAGATTTACCCTCTACCAAAATCGTTCAACGCGCCTAAAGAAGTTTTCACTTCAAAAATAAGTCATTTATGTATTTAATTTTTCAGTCAAAATAGATATTGCATGGTATTCAAATAACATAGTACAAATTTAAATACAATGTAAAAAATATAATAAGGCTATTCACGCTGACGTGGGTAGTTAGGTAGATTGGCAAATGCCGTACATTTTGTTTTTGTAAAGTGCCATTCTACCCATCTACCAATCTTCTCTAGCTGACTCCCTGACTTGTTTGGGTAGATTGTTTTCTTGCCAAATTAAGTACTTTTCCATGTGTTACCACCTTTTGCAAAAATAGGCAATAATTGACCTAAGAGCATCAAATTTACATTATTTGTTGTCAAGGCTAATATCTCGAATAATACACAAAAAATATTGCCACACCCACTATTTCCGCCCACAGTTAATAAAAACGCTATATTTAACACGAATTCGGTTGTATTGGGCTAAAATTTTGTAATTTAGTTTGTATGGCTACTGTCTACAATTAAAAAAAATGGATATAGTCGAACTATAACTATGCCTACTTTTCAGAAATTATAATTCCTGAGTTGTGCATGTTTTTATAACTACACTTGGTTTATATTTGCAATGAGACCAAATGGTGGTTACAATATATATAGATTTTGCCACGCCTTCTTTTACCACCGTTCTATAAAATCGTTCGTGCGGTGTCTCTTAAGATCTCAGGAACGGAAACACCTAAGGCAACCAACTTTACAATATTTGTTAATATCTCGGTTAATAAAGTTAATATCTAGGTTAATAAACAAAGTCAAACCCCCTTTTAACGCCAAAAAACAATAAAAATGCTATATTTCGGACGGTTTTGATCGTATTAGACTAAAATTTGGTTATTTAGTTTGCATGGTTACTGTCTGAAACATAATTAAAAATGGGTGTCCACAGCCCACTAATCAATAAAAATACTTTATTTAAGACGATTTTGGTCGTATAATACTTAAATTTGGTAAATTAGTGCATATAGTTACTTTCGGAAACTGAACTTACAATGGGCGTGGTTGCACTACAGTTATGCCAGTTCAGATATACAAAAAATTAAAATTTTCTTTCCGATTGGTATGAAAATTCTTATGTGGCAGTAAACCGGTGTGGGACAGGACAGTGTTTTCGCCTGGATTACTAATAAATGATAAGATGCTGCAAAGTTCACGTTAAAAATTTCTCGTATATAGTATCGTTTTTTTACTACGCCCAATTAATGGTCTAAATTTTCCGCACATAAAATGACAAAAAATGATTTGGTGGCAACCTTTTTCAAGCTGTCACTCATCTACATAAGCCGGGGAGATCGAACAAACATGCAGCACTGCCCAAAACTATTCTACAAAGTACTCAATTGCAATTAAGGGTGTTCGCAATAACCAAAAGTACTCAATCTATCCATACCCAACTACCCAAGTCACTGTGAATACCCCTAATATCTTTGGATACAAAGAAAAACTATAAAAAAACAGAAACATGAAAATTATCATAAAAAAAATAACTGAAATTGTTACAATTATCGCAATTATTGGATCAACCTTGAGTTACAACTGTAGCCTGCTAGTCTATATCTATATATATATCTATATCTATATCTATATCTATACCCACCAGTAGTTCCAAGTTGCTCCTTGGACCTACTACTTGGTATGAGAATTCACATACCCCCAGTGGTAGGGGCATGCCCCTCGCCTCTTATCTTGTACGTCCTTTTAACACATCTATGTCATTGACAGGGGCAAACGGACCCAACGTGCTTTACAATTCTCCTGTCCCATTGGGCCGTACCTGTAGAGATTTGAGAAATGGCATGTCCAAAGGGATATGCTGCCACCAACCTAACTACGGGGTCTCTATATCTATATCTTTATCTATACTATTATATAAAAATGAAACTTTTAAAAAGTAAGCATGTTTGTGGCTGCTGGTAAACTCAAGAACCGCTGAACGCGATTATGTGACCCAAATTTGAGATTTTGAATAGCTTTTGCGTTATAGCTCGCACAGCCTCGGAATTCAGTATTCGACGACAGTTCACACGTGCTGTTTTACTGATAACATTTTATGGGCGTCGAACAAGCGGGCATGGTACCTCCCATACAACCCAAATTTGAGAAATCGAATAGCTTTGGAGCTATAGACCGCACAGCCTCGGAATTCGGTATTCGAGCACAATTTATACATGTCGTTTTACTGATAACATTTTATGGGCGTTGAAAAAGGGGGCGTGGCACCTTTTAAATATTCGAAAAGATGTTTTTTACAATTTTTATTAAATTTTCATTAAATTTATGAATTGTCAAATGAAATACGCCCCAAATAAAATTTGATTTGACCAAAAAAAAAAAGATAAATATTTTCCAAAATTTATGAGTCCCCAAAAATTGGGAGTTATTTCATATGAAATAACACCCAAAAATGTATGGACAATTTTTGGGGCTTATTTAATTTTTTGGGGTCTATTTTTTGGTGTCAAGTCTTTAATCAAGATTTACAAAATTTAACTGAACAAATTCAATTGAGTAATTTCAATTTTTAATTTGTTTATCAGTGAGAATGTGATTTCAATATTGCTTTTCTTCTTTGCTTTTCTTATTTCACACCGATCGGATAAGTTCGTCATTTCATACCGAGAAAGCGGTGTAAATTAACACCGTTCGGTGTAAAAAATGTAAATATCCGCTCACCGCACAGTGGGCCCAATTAGACGTTTGCGTCTCATAAATGATTTTTTCAAAATTACTCTTGCAGCCTGTATCATTATGAAAATAATCTAAGAATAGTTAAAATTTTGTACTTGAATGAAAATTTTATAAAAAAATTGACACGATTCAGTTATATGGCTTGCTAAAGTGTTCTCAAGACACAGTCTTAAGCAGCGAAATGGAGAACGTTTTTTACTCTTTTTAAATTGATCATATAAGTATTATATACCGTTGGAAAGCTTAATGTTCAAGCTTTCTGATAAAATAAAAAAAGAAAACAAAAAATTGTTTTATTTAATAAATTTCATATTTTTTATCAACCTGTTTTTTTTACTTTTTTTCATCTTTGATAAAGGTTTAAATAGATGCGCTGTCTTGCGCTGTTTTCTTTCATAGTGCATTTGGTTTCTTAGTGTATTGGTAACTAGGCAAAAAAAGATGAGTTGCTCCAATTTTGCCCTTTTTAGGAAATTTAAATTTTCATAACATGGCAAAAAAATATCCCATAAACTTTATATTTTTTTCTTCTATAAAACTCTATTTATGCAGTCGCAATCGATAGTTCCGTTAAAATCTGCATGTTTCTCAAATACATGTTTGTCTAAAAGAAACCAGTGGCGTAGGAATACAATAGGGGCCCTTCTCTAATTCATCACATATTATAAACTTATGTTTTTGGGGTTTTTATGGTAACTTTGCTATTTCCTTAATTTTTTTATGGATCCCATGCCTTTGTCTTGCATTGTATTATTCTATAACATATGTTTTCTGGTTAATATCAGAATTCTTCAACAAATATGATTTTTGTATTGATGTGTTGTTTTCCGTGATCATGGGATATCGAAAAAAAGGAGTTTGAATAATTTATTGAATATCATAGAAAATAGAAAATTTTAAGTTTGGCTTCATTATTGCAAGAGACAAAAAAGTTACACAATTTTGAAACGCAAAGTGAAAGGTTTTGGGAAAAAAGAATTCAAGTGATTTATTTAATACCAAAGAAACTACATTCCATATTTAGGTTAAATATTTCAAAACACAAAAAAGCTACAGATTTTTTAAAGCCAAAATCTATTTTTGAAGTGAAAACTTCTTTAGGCGCGTTGAACGATTTTGGTAGAGGGTAAATCTTTGGTTTGCGCTATCGTCATCGTCATTTTGCGAGTAACTCTCTTCATCAATACAGACAGCGAGTAGTTTTTTAAATGACGCTCTTGGATCTTGACTACAAGGCGCTCAGCAAATGTAGCAAGCAACCATCAATAAGTTCCTCTGCTGACGCATCGTTTTTTGCCCTCCCTTTGCTCCGCTGCGAAACTTTGAATGATAGTGTTTTTCAATGTATATGTAGAGATGCTTTAGGTTAAAATAAAATAAATTTAAAATTGTTGATATTTGGTTTTTGTTTGACTGGCCGTGAAGTCTTTTTTGATGCCACCACTCATAGTACAACTAGATAAGGTAGTGTTAGGGCTGAATGTGTTCGCTTTCTTAGTGACCATAACTGTCAAACTCAGCCATTTTGGTATTTTTGCCAATTTTTGCTTTCATATTGCATTCTCATTGGCTGCAGATTTTGTGTGAAATGTCAACTTCGTTTTGACAGTTTCGGTCACCGGCTCTCCGCCCTAATACTACCTTGTCTAATTTTGCCATTCCACCACTTGAGATTTTGCTACCAGGCAAACAAAAAACATAGTACATAGAAAGTAAAATGCGGTTTATTTTCTGACACCGATTCGTTCATCCCCTCTAACGTTGCGCAACCGCTGTGAACCTTTCCATTCTCAATGCGTTGTTGATGTGGATTGGAAATGTAATTGTTGTTGTACAGTAAGCTGGACTTTTTTTAGACTTTTTTGTAGCTGCAGTCGGCATATGACAACTGATTTATTTTAGATAAGAGCAGGCAAACAGAAAATATAGCAGGCAAAGTGCTGTATATTTTCCGCCGCCAATTTGGTTCATCCCCTCTAACGCTGCGCAACGCTGCGCAACGCTGCGTTCTTGTTGTAGACTTGCTTGGTAGTTATTGTTGTACAGTAAGCTTTAATTTTTTGTATAGCATATATTTTGTAGCATATAACATATAACTATTTTAGAAAACAGTTTATACATATGAATTAAAGAGTATATATAATATTGGTAAAACTATTTGTTTTTAGTAAAAGTGTTACCGTATTGGAAATATATATTCAATATATATGAACAATTGAGCTCATTGAGGAAATTTAAAGAGTATTTATGTATATTTATATAATAACAATTACGTAATAAACCTGCAAAATAATTAATATTTTCAGTAGTAATTGGATAACTAAAGTCTGCTAATCCTAAGCATTCTATTTTTTAAACGGTTTGGCATCAATTTCTTATATGAATTATGTATAATTTATATGCTATAGATATTTCTTAATTTTAGAATATTCTATTTCTAATACACAACTCAATATAGATATGGTGAACATGTATATTGTGTTAGTGTTATGATATAAATAGATATAAATAAGCTTTAATTTTTTATAATTATTCAATAATGGAATAATTTAAATAAATTACTTTAATTATATGTATTTTTAATATGGTAACACTTTTGCTTAAAAGAAATAGTTTCAGTAATATATAAAAAATTTAATAAATTGCTATAAGCTCTTAACAAAAATAATTCTAATTTCATATGCCGACTGTAGCTACACAATTAGAATTCACAACGTCTACACAATATTTATTATTATTTATTTAGACAAATTGTTGACATTTAAGACTTAAATCTTTTACATGCCGCATATAAAAATAGATAACAACTTTTTAAATAAATTATAATAAACTATTACTATAATTACTAAAGTAATTATAAAGATATTAATTCAAAAAATTTCAGATTATTTTACTGAGTCATCATATAAAACGGAATACAATTCAATTATTCGAGGATAAAAATACAAAAGAAAACTGTTTCAAATATATATAACAATTATTAAGATAATAATGCCAAAAAATTTATATTGAAAGGAAAAAATTTTAAGAAAGTAATTAAAAATTAATTTATGTTTTAGTAAAGGATAACAAGATCAGAAACAGGAGAGATAGAGTTAAGAGAAATAGGTGAAGATTAAATGCTTAAAGTGGTTAGGGTTGGAAATTGTTTTAATGTTTCTTGGAAGTGAATTCCATAGTCTTATGGCACTAACGAAAAACAATCGGATAGAGTTTAGGTAGTTATGCCTCGGAATAACAAGGTTCATGCTTCTGCTTGACCTACAAAACGTTATCTTCTCAAATAGATATCTTGGACAACGAGAGTGGATGACCTTATGTAAGAAAATGCAATTTCTTGCTTCAAGATAGCTGAGCAAGTTTCGGCCTAATAACTGTTTATTAAAGGGTGTTATATGCTCATACCTCCGAAGATCATAAACATAGCGTGTAGAGTTGTTAAATGCAACTTGAATTTTGTGCATAGATCTCGAGTCAAGTTTGCTATAAACGACTTCCGCATAAGAAAATATTGGCAATAACAGCTGTAAGACAAGCTTCTTTCTAGTTTCAACAGGTACGAACGCAGCAGTCATCCGAAGATTTCTGAGAACATAATAAATTTTACTAACGCAGGAGTTTACATGATCTTCACAAGACAACGACGAGTTTATTTGGTAGCCGAGAATAGAAGCCTTTCTTACAAATTTTAGCTCAACGCCATTTAGGAAAATAGGGGGAACATCGATATTCATATAAGGTGTTTGTGAAATCGGTAACACATACGATTTAAAAGGATTCAATTCCAGCATATTAGCTTTGGCCCAATTTGCCACCAAATTTAAATCTTCGTTAACTCTTGCACATAAATCTTCAGAGAGACAATTGGGTCTGGACATATATAACTGCAGGTCATCAGCATAAGCATGCATGGTTACATGATTGCATGTTCTAAAAATATCATTTATGAACATGGTAAACAGAATTGGGCCAAGAACTGAGCCTTGCGGAACTCCACTTCTGGTAGCTTTAAAAGACGAGAAATTGTTTTTTACCCTTACTCTTTGAGACCTGCCATTTAAATAGCTAAACATGAAACGAACAGACGTATCAGAAAAACCAAAGTTATGCATGAGTTTTCTACACAGTAAAAAATGGTTCACGGTGTCAAACGCTTTAGAAAAGTCTAACAGGCAGAGTAAGCTCAAATGGCCCATATCATATGGCACTCTAATGTCATCCAAGATTTTTACCACAGCAGAGGAACAGCTATGTCCAGGTCGGAAGCCCGACTGCAAATAATGTATTAGGTCAAAAGTATTTATATGGTGGACAATTTGTTCAGCCATGAGGTGCTCGCATATTTTGGACAACGAAGACAATAAGCTTATTGGACGGAAATCGGATGGTCCACAAGCATTGGTTTTTTTCGCGATGGGAATAACAGTTGCTACTTTCCACAGATTAGGATAACTGGAAGTGGTAAAACAGTGATTTATAATATGTGCAAGTGGACTCAGTACATAAGGTAAAATATATTTAATAAATTTAATGCTGATGCCATCAACACCAGTGGCGTTTGATTTAATTTTTTTAATACAACGTGCTATGTCCATTTCACTCACTGTGCTGAATTGAAACTCATAGGGACACATACTGAAAGGTTCATCAACATATGCAGATATAAAGGAGGCCGTAGATGTAGAATTAGTAACGAAATAATCATTTAGCAAGTTTGGGTTAATATCACACGGTTCGGTTTCTTTATTATATACACCGAAGCTCTTCAGGTTTTTCCACAACTGTTTAGACGGTAAAATTGGATTTAATTTTGACATAAAGTACAACTTTTTGGAAACTCTTATAGAATTTGTAGCTTCATTCCTGGCTTTTTTATATTCCTCCCAGTTTAATAAATTGGTATGCCGCTTCCACTTGCTGTAAGCTCTGTTCCTTTTTTTAAGTGCTAATTTGACAGACTCAGTAAACCAAGGGCAGTTTTTGTTGGTAATGTAACGTGTGCGCAAGGGAACATGCATATCAAACAAATTATTTATGTTGTTTATAAAAAAATTTAGCTTTTCATCGACAGATTCAAAAAACCAACATTCTGACCAGTTTATTTGAGATAAACTATTAAACAATGATGAAAAATCAGTGGACCTATAGTCACGATAACGAAAGGAGGTCTCAGAAGCAGTCCTTGTAAAATCAATATTCAACGTGCAAAAAATTAGGTCATGATCGGAAACAAATGAGATTTGATCAAAAAGCATTACAAGTGAAGGATTAGACACAATAAATACATCTAACAAGCTTGGACAGACATTGTTTGAGAAACGTGTTGGCATAATGGTATTTACTACATTAAGACCTACTTGGGCTACATCATCGAGAAACTTACGGGAGAGATTGTCGTTAGCTAAGAGGTTTATGTTGAAGTCACCACACAAGACAAAATGTTCGAAATCAATTACGCAATTCAATATTTCAGTAAATACTGGTTCCAGACTACAGCTACGGTTCGGATTGTACACGCATGAGACTAACACTTTAACATTATTATCCGATATAGATATATTTATAAATTCGACACCGGATCCAATTGACATTCCTACCACCTTTGCGTTTAAGTTTTCTTTACAATAAATTGCAACACCACCACCTCTACTTTCCAATCTGTCGTTTCGAAAAAGTTTAAAGCTTTGTAACTTGAAAAACGAGTCGTTTACATCCGCATGAAACCAAGTTTCCGATACACAGATAACATCAACGCTAGAATCTGAAAATGCACACTTTATACAATCCATCTTAGTGTCATTAAGACTTCTTGCATTAAAATGTACAATTCTCAGACCAGAGCGCTGGTTACAGAGAATGTTAATCAACGTTTTATGATTTTCGCCAGTATTACCACAATAACTATTAACACTTGACATTAAAACAGAAGCAAACACAACAACAAACACTTAAAGCATTTAGAGGAAATATTATGAAAAGGAAAAATAAAAGAGAAGAAATAGCAGAAATTAAGACATAAATATATATAAACGCAAAACATATCAGAAAATACAGAGGTAATAATAATACAGCAATGAACATTAAATGGCAACTAATCAGCACCAGCCTCAGTAGCAGCATTGCAGATAATACTATGAAGCTCATCTTCGCATCTGATTTTAACTGCATCACTGCCTTTGCACCTTCTGATGAAGACCGATCCTCTGCGAGTAAATGCATTGAAAATTTCGTTTCTGCGCTTACAAGAAATAGCAGCTTGCAAAAGTTTCCTTGACTCGACAGCAAGGCTTTCATGTATGTAAACGTTACTGTCTGAGTCAAGCCCCGCATCTATTAGATTAACTGCCTTTTTAGCTCTTCTTCTAAAATCGCCAAACGCCTTTAAAACTCGATTTCGATTACAAAAAAATTTCCAGCTAACTGCGCCAACAACACTTACCAAGGAAATCTACAAACAAGGACGCACAGAGAAGAACAAGATCATAGCGGAACTTTTAGAACTTTTTGATTTTCATCCTACATGTAGGACGGGCTGCAGTATGAGCTTTCGCACATCCTACATGCCCGTCCGACGTGTCAAATCCATCCTACATGTAGGATAGTCCGAAACCCATTAGCATGAAAATTCTTATGTAGCAGTAAGGCGGTCCGTGGCAGGACAACGTCTTCCAGGTAATACTAATATTTATATATAGGTTTTCGCTTCGGTCGGCAGTTCTCTCACTGCTATACTTTTTTTAAATTTAAAACAAATTTTTGGTACTGGAAACTAAAATGGATTTTGAAAAATTAGTTTAAATAATTTATTAAATATCACAGAAAATATATCTTAAATTTAGCTTAATTATTGCAAGAGACACGAAAGTTAGAGAAAAAAATAGTTTCAACGATTTATTGAATATCATAGATAATATACTCCAAGTTTTGCTTAATTATAATAAGAGACAAAAAGTTACAGATTTTTGAGACGCAAAGGTCCATTTGGGGCCACTGTGAACCGGTGTGAATTTATTTTTGAAATGTTTTAGTGTGTACATAGATAAACATACGAGATCTATTCCATTTTAATTTTTGTGTATTTTTCTATAATTTGACGTTTTGGCAAAATAGATGTGAAGTTGTAAAATTGTTTGACCAAGTGCGGTTAATTTTTTAAATTAAATTCGTTTTATTCTTATTTTTTAATGTTTTTTTTCGACTATGTGACTATATTTTGCATAATCACCATTTATTTTGCTGTGTGCTAGCCGCTTATCTGCGTTGCATGCGCTGCTATGCGAGGCTAACTGGACCAGTGTATGAAATAACTTGACTGTTTTCAATGCATATCTAATTGCTTCGCTACGATTACGAAAAAGGAACCAGCGAAAGTAAGAAGCAAATGCGAAAAAAAAATTAAAGATCATTTTGCTTCAGCTAACTGCGCAGACGGTTCTGCTTACGAAGTTAGCCGAATGAAATGCTTCGAAATGAATTGCAGCAACTGTTAGGCCTTTTCCACACTTGGTCAACGCAAATCCAACTCAAGTTGCTAGCCTGTGTATTTATACCGGAACCTTCAGATTAAGCAACTTGCACGAAACATGTTCTCGACACGTTCTCAACCTGTTCAACGCAACGCGGCTTTCCGCAATTTTCATCGGCGACGTGTTGCATCAGTTTGTTTGTTTTGTGAATTCAAGCATTTGTAGTGCAGTAGGCTTTATATTAATCAAGGTGAATAAGCTAATTAATTAGTTCCTAATAGAATCTAAAAGAAGAAGAAATAGTTTGCAAGATGAATGAGCAAGTGTTAAATATTAAATTAGTGCAAAAAGTCGAAAAACAAGTGTTATTATATAATAACAATTATAACATGTTGCATGACTTTTGAAGCAAGTCTGAAAGCAATCGGTTTATAGTTGCATTGCAACTTATTCGCTGTTGCGTTGAAGTTGTGTTGGAATTGCGTTGACCAAGTGTGGAAAAGGCCTTAGCTGTTGTTTTCGTTTTCTTTGCTTTGACTTTACTTTTTTGTTGTTCTAGTTCTTGCAGACAGAAGAAAGAGTTAATGCAGAGTTTGAACATTTTTGCTGTGCTTGCTTAACAAGCGATAACTTGTTACATCCAGGGGCGTAACTAGCGGGGGTTAAGTGGGGGCAGACTACCTTACTTTTTTACTTTGTTATCTTAAACAAACTTCAGTCGGCATTTTAAGATTTTAAGACGTATCAGTGTTGAATTGTTGAAAATGAATACAGTGTTCCTTTGTGACAAAATGCAGAAAAAGTTCAGAAAAGTAGTATAAATTTTGTTAAAAAAGTACGCAAATAGTAATGCATACTTACTTACTTACTTAGTTGGCGCTACAACCGTATGTCGGTCTTGGCCTCATCTAAGAATTTGCGCCAGCCATTTCTGTCTTTCGCTTGCTGGCGCCAGTTGGAAATTCCAGGCTTCGTCAGGTTGTCCTCTACTTGGTCTTTCCAACGAAGATGCGGTCGTCCTCTTCTGCGTTGACCGCCGCTGGGTACCGAATCGAATGTTTTCTTCACTGGAGCATCGTCTTTCATGCGCTGAAAGACATGACCAAGCCAGCGAAGCCGCTCGATTTTAATGCGCTTGACTATGTCGATGTCAGCGTACAGCTCATACAGTTCATCATTCCACCGTATTCGGTACTCGCCATTGACGCAGATTGGTCCGTAGATCTTACGAAGAATCTTTCTCTCGAATGCTCCTTAAGTCTTTTCATCTAAACTGCTCAGCGTCCAGGTTTGTGATGCGTAAAGTAGGACGGGCATGATGAGCGATTTATAGAGCGTGATTTTCGTTCGTCGAGAGAGGGCTCTGCTTCTTAATTGCCTACTGAGCCCAAAGTAACACCTGTTGGCAAGAGTTATTCTTCGTTTGATCTCAATGCTGATGTCGTTGGTTGAATTAATGCTGGATCCCAGATAGACGAAGTTCTTCACAACCTCGAAGGAGGTATTGTCAACGGTAACGTGGGTTCCAAGACGCTGGGACTGTTTGTTTGTTGACACTAAGTATTTCGTCTTATCTGCATTCACTGACAGACCCATTCGACTTGACTCTCTTTTTAATCTGGAAAATGCTGCACTGACTTCGCGCGTATTATGGCCAATGATATCTATGTCATCAGCATACGCAAGCAGCATAACACTCTTGTAGAATATGTTGCCACTACGTCTCAGATCAGCAGCTCGGATGATCTTTTCCATCATTAGGTTGAAAAAGTCGCACGATAAGGAATCACCTTGTCTGAAACCTCGTTTGGTAATAAATGGTGGGGAGAGGTCCTTCCCGATTTTAACTGCGCTGCTGGTGTTGCTCAGTGTCATCCTGCAAAGTCGTATTAGTTTTGCAGGAATACCAAATTCAGACATGGTGGAGTACAGGTGCTTCCTTATTGGGCTGTCGAAGGCGGCTTTGTAGTCGACAAAAAGATGGTGGGTGTCGACTTGTTTTTCTTGAGTCTTCTCCAAGATTTGTCGTAGCGTGAAAATCTGGTCGATGGTGGACTTTCCAGGTCTGAAGCCACACTGATAAGGTCCGATCAGTTCGTTTACAATGGGCTTCAATCTTTCACATAAAACGCTCGACAGGACCTTATATGCGATATTAAGAAGGCTTATCCCACGGTAATTGGCACAGATAGTGGGATCGCCTTTCTTGTGGATTGGGCAGAGCACACTGAGATTCCAATCGTTCGGAATGCATTCAAGAATGCATTTAAGTAGAGCTTCGCCTCCGTTCTTAAACAGCTCAGCAGGTAAGCCATCAGCTCCCGCGGCTTTGTTATTTTTAAGCCAAGCTATAGCTGTCAGAACTTCATCATAGTCGGGCAGCGGAACCTCGACGCTGTCATCCGCAATTCTGGTTTCCGGAATATCATCTCTATTGGCGGGATTGTTGTCAGCGTCGCCATTTAGAAGCTTAGAGAAGTGTTCCCTCCATAACGTCAGTGTACTCTGGACATCTGTCACTAGATTCCCGTTTTCATCCTTGCAGGAAGAGGTCCCGGTTTTAAAACCATCGGCAAGGCGTCTTATTTTTTCGAAAAATTTTCGGGCCTCATTCCTGTCACCATACATCTCAATCTTCTCCTGCTCGCGCTTTTCTGCCTCTCTTTTTTTTTCCGCCTGAAAATATGTCTCTCTTCCCTCCTCTTTTCTTTGTATCGCTCCTTAGCAGCGCGCGTTACAACCGACTGCAGGGTGGCTTTGTAGGCGGCGTCTTCCTCTGCAGTGGCGTCGCGACACTCCTGGTCGTACCACTGGTTTCGGCGAGGGCGTTGGTAGCCAATCACCTCTTCAGCAGCCGCACGCATGGAGTTGGAAATGTGTGTCCACTGCGCGCATAAATCATCGATTGGAGGAGTGCTTTGAAGCAGGAGTGAGAGTCGAGTGGCTAAAGCATCGGCTGTCTGTTTCGATTGCAGCTTGTCGACGTCTAGCTTTCTCTGTGTAGGGTTGCGTGTATTCTTAGCTGCGCACAGACGTGTACGGATCTTGGCTGCAACACGATAGTGATCCGAGTCAATGTTTGCACCACGGATCGTGCGTACATCCAATACACTGGAAGAGTGCCTTCCGTCGATCAAAACGTGATCAATTTGATTTTTTGTTTTTTGATCAGGGGACATCCAGGTGGCTTTATGAATATTGAGATGCTTGAATCTAGTGCTGCTTACGACCATGTTTCGTGCTGCGGCGAAGTCAATCAGCCTCATTTCGTTATCAGAGGTGTTGTCGTGGAGGCTGAACTTTCCGACTTGCCCACCTTAGCGTTGAAGTCACCAAGCACGATTTTTACGTCGTGACGGGGGCAGCGCTCGTAAGCATTTTCAAGGCGCTCGTAGAAAATTTCCTTGATCTCATCGTCCTTGTCTTCTGTCGGAGAGTGCGCACATATTAGGCTTATATTGAAAAATCTAACCTTGATGCGGATTATGGCAAGTCGTTCGTTCACAGGTGTGAATCGCTGGACGTGGGGCCGTATTCTCTTGCCAACTACAAATCCGCATCCAAACTCGTGCTTCTCCGCATAGCCGCTGTAGTAGATATCACAAGGTGCATGCCGAATGCAACCCTGTTCCTTCCATCGCATTTCTTGGATAGCAGTGATATCAGCTTTGTATCTTTCCAAGACATCAGTCAGTTGGATAGAGGCACCTTCCCAATTAAGGGTTCGGACATTCCAGGTGCATATCCGTAAATCATTATCAGTTTTTCGTTTGCGGTAGTCGTCATCAGATTTGGGGATCATTTTTCTTCTATTCTTATATGTTTTCATTGAAATTGGTTTTTATGGGTGGGCTTCAAACCCGACGCACAACCTATTTTAAGCCCAGGGAGTAATGCATAGTAATAAATAAATAGTAATGCATAGTAATGTAAAAAAGAACAGAGGACCAAATGTCAAAAATGGACCATTCTTAGTCCAATTGCGCAACCGTGTCCCTGTCCAAAAATAACAACTGAAAATTATATTTTTGTTTGACCAAAAAAATATTAATGAAAGGGCAATTTTAATTTAAGAATAAAAGATAAAATCAGATAAATATTTTTATATCTGAGCAAAAACTTAAAAATCATAAAATAATGATTAATGCTGAAGTTTTTGGATATAGCTTAATAATAACAGTCCCTGATACAAATACCTTGTAAAAATGTTGAAAAAATAAGTGAAATAAAACAAGCCCAAACCCGCAAAGGTATACTCAGTCACCACACATATTCCCTTTTTTAAAACCTAATTAATACATTTTTGTAGAACTTTCTGAGATTGAATTTTTTATTCAGAAATACCCAACATTTGTAATAAAAAATTTGATGACGATCGAAATCAGCCAACATATCTAAAGAAATTTTCTTAGTTGGCTCTGATGTAAAATCTTTAATTTCATAGACTTAACATTTTAATTTGAATACAATTATAATAAATAAATAAATAATGAATTTAAAGGATTTAGTCCAACTGTTGAAAAAAGGTCCGTTTTAACTTTTAAACTAGAGATGATGGCAAAAAGAACACCATTTTTAAACCTGCATTTAAAAATCATTTATTTTGATTACTTTTCATCCTAATGTTTTTTAAAGTAATGACTTCTACACCGATAAGTGTAAGTGATACACTTTCTACTACTTTTATATATTACTATTCTTTATACTACTACTCTGTCAGGTAGTATGTCAGGTGTTCTAAATGAAGAGCAACAAAAACTTTCTGAGCAACTTGGTCGAAAGATACCACATATATTTCATGCCAAGCACATCGTATGAATACTTTTGTAGAACACGGCTGTGAGTCTAGTCATATTATTGTTGATATGTTTTCAATAGTTCAAGAACTTTATGTCTTTCTTTCATCCAGTACAAAAAGATATCCACCTTTAATAAGCAAATTTTCGGATATTGAAAATGCTTTAAAGTTGCGCAACTTGTCAAAAACAAGATGGACAGCGCGTGCTGAAGCATTGCAATCTATATGGGCATCGCTTTATGTCATTGGCTCCATTCAGCCGAAAATTTGCTACGTAGCTACTCCACAACTTTCGAGCTGAATGGTATGTATCACAATTAGTGTCCGACCGAATATTCGGTTTCGGTTTCGGTTACGGCCAGTTTCGGCCCTTTTTGGCAGTTTCGGCTGGTTTCGGCTATTCGGTCTCAATATGGCCGAATAACCGAAACTAACCGAAATTTTTGGTAAAAATTTCGGAATATTTCAAGAATACCGACAACTATAATTTTAATTATTTTTTTGCAGATTATATTGATTTTGGCCTCCTTACTCCAAAATCTGAAAAATTTGCAGGTCGCTCGCAATTGATTTAGAAGTTATAGGCCTCCAAAGTTGGAAAAAATAGCCTAAAATTTTTTCTAAATTTTTCAACAAAACTTCACTCTATGGGCATATAATAAAGGTAATTTAAGTACCTATTTAACAAGGTACCAATTAAAATATGAAAATCCCTGCATAAATTTTAGAGATATAAATATTTTTAGTGTCGTGCTTTCGTAAAAGAGAAACGACTAGTTTTCCAGACAAATTGTAAATATAAATAAGTATAAATGAGTTTTCATGTTTGAGACCTCGTTGAATAGGTACTAGCATTAACTTATTTTTGATACCCATAACGCGGAACACTAAAAAAAACAGAAAGATTTGTAGCCCATTTTGCAACTTTGGAGGCCTATAACTTCTAAACCAATTGCTAGCAGCCTGAAATTTGGATTTGGATTAAGGAGGCTAAAATCCGTATAATCCAACAAAAAATATTAAAAAAGAGTGTTTTCGCTATTCTTGAATTATACCAAAATTTTTTGTATCAGTAATTTATTTCAAATATACAGGGTCCGCCAAATAACTTTTTTTTTTTGAAAATTCTAGAAAAAAAAACTACTGGATATTTTCTAAAATTTTTTTTTTATTTGAGAGTACAATTCTTCCGGTTAATAATGGAAAATAATTTCATTCAAATGGCTGCCTCGGGTGGCCATGCAGTAGCCTGCCTACACGATCGGTCCAATTTTTAACCACATTATCGATTGTGTGCAACTGTATTTCACCAATGGCTTCACGAATATTGTCCTTTAAAGCGTCAATTGTCTCTGGCTTGTCGGCGTAACACTTATCTTTAAGGGCACCTCACAAATAATAGTCCAACGGTGTCAAATCGCAGCTCCGAGGTGGCCAAACGACATCAGCTATGCGGCTGATAATGCGATCTTCACAAACAGGGCGTAAAACATCGAGTATAGCTTCGGCTGTGTGGCACGAAGCGCCGTCCTGTTGAAACCAAATGTTGCCAATATCCTCCTCTTCAATTTTTGTGAACAAAAATTCATTCAACATGGCCCGATAACGATCGCCATTGACTCCTTGGTAACGCCATTGACTCGTAACGGCCACTCCTTGCTCATTTTCGAAGAAAAATGGCCCAATTATCCTCTGGACCAAAAACCTTAAAACCAAAAAACCGCACCAAACAGTGACTCGTTTTGGGTGCAGCGGCTTTTCAATGTATGCGTGCGGGTTTTCTGTGCCCTAAATGCGACAATTTTGCTTGTTTACATACCTGCCAAGATCAAAATGAGCTTCATCTGAAAAGATGATTTTTTTGACAAAATCGGCATCTTCTGTAAGTCGATCGCAGGCCCACTTCTCAGCGTTGTTCAAGCGTATACGCAACCATATTCGTTCAGCGGAAGGATAAAACTAATTATCTCTCAAATCAGACATGAGCTAAGTGTTACCATTCACGAAATAAGCACTAATTGAAAAAAAAACGTTATATGGTGGACCCTGTATAAGTTTGGTTTAATAAAAATATTTACAACGGATTGTAAAAAACAAAAAACTATGAACTCGTCTATTATTTGATTTATCGTGTTAACGCAAAACATTTTGGTTAATTTTATGAGTTCGATGCTATCATTTTCGATATTATCATCTCTATTGCAATTACCATTAAAGTTTTATAGGTACTTAAGCCAAAAATTGATAATTAAAGTTCCGAACGAATTCTGTGTGTGTGGAATAAAGGAAAGGAAAACGAAATATATATATATATGTATATATCTATTTTTATAATACTAAACCTTAGAGAAAAACAGAAATACTTTGCTTTGTAGTTCTAAAAAAATGAACATTGTAGGCGCATACTATTTTGAGTGAGTACGGAAGTGTGTAATAAAAAATAAAATAAAAATGATCTCATTTATTATTATAGTAAACTTCAATTAATTATTAATTTCAATATTCAAATAATACTTACTTGTTTTGTACTAGTAGTACTTTTGATTTCTTTTCATAAAAACAATCATTTGTAAAAACTCAAATTTTCATATTAATAACCAATTTCGGTTTCGGTTTCGGCCGAATATTATAAAATGGCCGAATATTCGGTTTCGGTTTCGGCCAAAATTCCGGTTTATTCGGCCGAAACCGAAACTGGTATTTAAAATGAAAATTTAAGTTTCTACAAATAATTTTTCTTTTATTAAAACTAATGAAAAGTACTTTCATACACATAAGAAAAAAATTTAATTTAAAAAAGTATTATTTGCATATTAAAGTTTATAATAATTAATTGAAGTTTACTATAATCAAGGTATATTAATCCAGGTAATAAACTGTGAGTCATGGGAGTATAGTCTCAGACATAGGAAATGACAATAAGCAATGTTGATTCTGTACTAAAAACATAAAAAGGGGGAATGTTTTTTTTAATGGCACAACTAATTTACATTTATTTTTATGATTTTGGAATTGTTTGAAAGAAAATATTTGCAAATATAAATTTTTATAACCCCCTATGGTAATATGTATGTTCATTATATAAAATATTTTTTCAATTAAGTAAAGGTTGATGCAAAACGCAGTTGCAAATATGCGAAATTCAACATTTTGCACTTTTAACACATCAAGGGCAACAATAAGAAAAATGCAAATAAATATTTAAAACAATAAAAAACTGCAAACTTAGGAAAAAATATTTTAAGAAATGTTGGAGCTAAACTTTAAAAAAATCCCCATATTTGTTTGTGGGGGCTTACATTACTTGGTTTTGACATAAGACTCCTAAAAACCTGCACGCAGTCGCTTCTTATAGTACCTGGGTTAATATACCTTGACTATAATAATAAATGAGATCATTTTTTATTTTATTTTTTATTACAAAAGTATTGCATACTTTATATCTTCCGTACACACTCAAAATAGTATGCACCTTACAATGTACATTTTTATAGAACTACAAAGCAAAGTATTTTTGTTTTTTTAAAGGTTTAGTGTTATAAAAAAAGAAATATTTCGTTTTCTTTTCCTTTACTCCACACACACAGAATTCGTTCGGAAGTTTATTTATCATTTTTTTGCTTCAGTACCTATAAAATTTTAATATAAATTGCAATAGAGATGATAGAATCGAAAATGATAGTATCGAACGCATGAAATTAACCAAAATGTTTTGCGTTAACACGAGAAATCAAACTATAGACGAATTCACAATTTTTGTTTTGTACAATGCGTTGTAAATATTTTTATATTTGAATTAAATGACTGATGCAAGAAGTTTTACCCAAAAGTTTCGGCTAGTTTCGGTTATTCGGCCATATTGAGGCTGTCAAAAAGAGCCGAAACTGGACGTAACCGAAACCGAAACCGAATATTCGGTCTTACACTAATCATAATGTGCTCAAACAACGTGTTCCCCGACCGGTCGCCATCTTAGGTATCGAAAAAATTGTATGCTACTTTGGTTGAGCTGCTTATGCTCTTTTCATTTTGACAGCTAAAAAACATGGCGGCAAATTGTTAACTGTTCCTGAAGTTGTGCTGTGAAGTGAAAATAGATAATTATTAATAATTAGAAGATTATTCTTCAATAAAGCTGTTAATTAATGATTTCTTGTGTGAAATGAATGCACAATAGCATAAACAAATTTTCGGTGTAAAAAAAACAACGAATGGCGAACAGCCGTTTGCCGTTTTACGTTTTGCAAAAAAACCCATTCAGCAGAAAGTATCACATTATGCTACTTCGCTACCTGAGCACTTTTTCGGCTGGAATGCGGCCATTGTTGATGTTCTAAACTTAATTTCCCAAAGCTCTGAAAAATTTGACAAGTAGACTCGAAAAGCTGCATATTCGCTATTAAACCAACTCATTTCTGTGGACTTTATTATAAGTCTTGTTTTTATTGAAAAATGTGGAAGTAAAAATGAAACTCCTAACTGAATCTCTTGAAGCCGTTGAGCTGAATATTTTAGATGATATGCAATTTATTTATTGTACCCTTAAATCATTAGGAAAAATAAATTCGGACTCTGAAGGTACGGAGAACCTAATTGGTAGTCTCCCGTCCAAAAACAGTAGGAAGTAACTATAATATTGTCTTTTTATTTTATTTCTTTAATATACCAAGCTTTTTATGATCTATACAGTGGTGGTTTCAGAGAGGGGGCCATGGAAAACGAAGTTTTATATTTTCTATAAGCTATTATTTCTTACAAATCTGAATCGCAATACTCGTACCTATCAATTAGCAATAATTACTTTAGTATAAAAATGAGTCAAATAGAAAGTATTTATTTTTAAACAGTATTAAGATAACAATCATTGTCAGAAGTCTAAAGCCACTCGCATCCAGTCAGCGCCTTGTGAACACAAAGAAATCTGGCAACAATGCAGCCATGGGATGACTAGAAAAAAAATTAAAAAAATTATACCATGGTCCCAATCAGAGAATATACTGGCGACATTTATAAAACTACAAATGTTTTTATGTTGGTCATGAAACTCGAACACACGCTCTTGGATATTGGCTACCAGGCGCTCAGCTTTTTTCGTTTGACATGATTTTGACAGAATTGTAGGTATTGTCGAAAAGGAATCAAAACAAACACAGAATATAAGGGGTACTTTATAAAGTCTCTCCATATCGAGCCCACCTGGGGCCGAATTACAGCATCCGTGATCGAGCAAAATTACAAAGAGCACGACGAGACAAGTGGATATCAATCTTGTACAATTTTTCTCGATCACGGATGCTGTAATTCGGCCCCTGATTAATATGCCTTGCTGAGCGCCTAGTAGTCAAGATCCAAAAGCGTCATTGAAAAACCTACTCACTGTCATGGCAGAATAACCAGGTAGGGCCGGCTCGCTTAGTGCCCTCACGCGTTAAGGGCTAAATAGACTACACAGACTGTTTGCGCAAACAAGACTTTTTTCTCGTCATAGCGACGACCATACACTACACAGACTTTGTTTGCGCAGACTTGATTATTTAGTTCAAGTTCTATTAAAAAATTTTTTTCTGCTTCCATTTTTATATATTTTCATTCACGCTCGTCTTCACTCTATAAAACTTTCGGGATTATGACAAGTCGGTGTGATTTTCACTACACACTATACAGATGGTTTGCGCAAACACAACCAAAAATTAAAATATTTTAATTTTTGCGCAGACATCTGCACAAACCTAAAGCAGCCAAATACACTGTCGAACAGTCTGCGCAAAGACTTGTTTGCGCAAACAATCTGTATGGTCTGTTTGACCTTTTAACGAAGAATGGATATTGAAAACGTTGAAATAAGAATATTATGTTTTCAAATTGTAAATAGTGCGGACACGTGTGTTAAGTTTAAGTTAATTTGATTGAAAATATTATAAAAACAGTGTAAATAAAACTATAAAATATCGAGGAAGTGTTCAATTTGCAAAAAAGCAAAAAACAATTTTAAACAAAATTCAACTGCAAAACATTAACATAAAGAAACTCGAGATGAACAGCTGATTTTGACAACTAGCTTGCTTTTCTCTGCTTCATTCCTCTCCGAGTCGGCCCTACCTGGTTATTCTGCCATGCTCGGTGTCTGTATTGATGACGAGAGTTACTCGGAAAATCACGATGACGCAAACCAAAGATACCCTCTACCAAAATCGTCCAACGCGCCTAAAGAAGTTTTCACTTCAAAAAATAAAAAAAAAGTTAGTAACACTCTTGTAAATGGGCTCAAAGAGAAGCTTTAATGTAAATAATATTTTTTGTTATTTTTTTTAATATCGGAATGTGAACTTTGCGACGTTGTAAAAACGGCATGTGCAAAACATTTTTGATTTTCGTACTCGAATATGTTGTTTTGAACATTTATTTTGGCAACAAACTTTATTTGACATAAAAACCATTACTTTCATTTTTGACTTTTGACCTCCTCATTTGTTCTATATCAAACACTGTGCATTGGTGTGAAGATAATGTAGTCTCTTTTTCAAGATTCTATTAACTTTAGAGATCGGTTAAGTGATAAATAAAATAAAGAGTAAGACGTAATGACACATATTTTCAAAATTTCACTTTCAAGCTTTCAAGCTTTGAAGAGGTGGAGTAGTGAGCCTCATCCATTGTAACGGATTTTTCTTAGTATGTTATGGGAACGCAGTGTAACGGCGCACATGAACTTTTACTTCCATGCTCACATTTGAATTCGAATGTCGCATGTAAGCTGGAGTTCATAACGTCCAAACAAATTTTGTGTTCCAAATTTAAATTTTGTTTTAATATAAATGTCACCGGGCAGTGGATCTGTCACGCTTCGTTACTCAGTGGTGGCAACTTTGGTCGTAGTTGATGATTCCGGCAAAATAAAAATGGCTCAACGGTATTGAATCGGTAACAACCAATGAGAATAGAGATCGGAGCGTCGGTTGAACCGGAAATGGCTGACCTGGCACCCAAGGCGCCATCTATACTACATATTTTCGGGATTCAAGTGTGTGATCTCTAAATAGCAGTAGAAAAGTTGCACGGAATTGCTTTTTCACGTGTGTATACGCCTTAACCTACGATCTGGCCAACGTTAATGACCAGTCAAAAATAAGTAGTAAAAAAAATTGCATCTCTGGAAACAACGTTGCGCAAGCAGAAGAAAAGAAAAAAAGAGACTAATGTGGTAAGATTGTAGTGGCCGCGTGCGAAAATCTTTTAAAAATAAAAAAAAGCAACTTCAAGAGCTAACAAAGTCTCTTGTTGCCAAAGATTAGGCTGCGACTAAGGCTAAAGCACTCCTTAAACTTGCACCAGGTACGGTGACACCAACGGTACGCTGGACAAAAAAACAAAAAAAATTGCACCAGTCTGCAAGCAGCGTGCAACATAAATGTGCATCGTGTTGTAGTCACACCATCCAGTTGCAACCCCCGGATTTGGTGGACATAGTAGTAGTGCTTGGTTGAGTGCCTGACGGGCATAACCTTATTTCGATGCTAAAAAGCTAAAAACCGGCTACACCACCTCAAACGGCACCAGCTACAATAACCTTAGTTCGATGCTAAAAAGCTAAAAACCAGCTACACCACCTCAAACGGCACCAGCTACAATAACCATATCTTCGGTTTCCACACTAGAATGCTTGGGTGAGTACATGCATGTGGCTATATTATATTAAATTAAAAAGCAATTGTATCGCAGTGCTCAAATAGAGCCACTACGACAACAACTGCCCAACAACCTGTTGATAATGAAACTCATGACCGAACAGTAGCCATAACACACCACTGTGCAGCAATAAAGCACCCACAACTGGCGCCCCACAACTCATGACGTCCAACAGCTCAAAGCAGCGTAACAGCCTTAACACTGCAGCCTAAAACAGCCAGGACACCAGGTTTCCTTTTACTATTTTTTTCTGTGCCAACCGTGGGCATTGTCAATAAAACAAAAATTCCCACAATTCGTCCAAAAAGTGCCCCTGTCACTTCTGTGAGCGCATACTAGGAATTTAAAAAAGAAATTGCTTTTGTATTTTATCACTATGCCTCAGGGCTCATCTAACCTTTAAGGTCCAATCTAATATTAAAAATAATTAATTGTACTAATTAGCCCTTAAACACATATAACTTATTATTCACTTAGCTTAACCATAGTACAATTGGGTAAGATAGATGCATTTCGGAGAGACAGACGGCTTAAACGGTCAAAACGAAGCTTACAGCGTATAGAAAATCTGAAACCGAGAAGAAAGCAACAATTGGCCGCATTCAACGGAGCCAACTGTTGTGAACTGTTACGGTAGCGATCACGTAGAAAGGTTGAACAGTATTTAATTTGATTCATATAATTATTTAATTATGTAAACAGTTTAGTTGCAAAGGTTTCTTTGCAGCGTTATTTCAGTGGCTTTTAACACAACAGTCTGTTACCAAATCTTGACTCCGTTGAATGCGGCATTTGATTGTCTTTTGTTCTCACTCGCAAAACAGCGGCTTTGACAATTTTGAATATGAGAAAGAAAATGCAGTTCGAAATGCATATACCTTTCCCAGTTGTATCATGAGCTATTATATCGATATTTCGATAAATGTATATTTGACTAAATTAATTTGAAAAGAAAAAAAAACGGCTAGAAATAGACTAATATAAATAATTAACCTTACCGGAAACTCAAAATTATATAAATGAAAAATTAAAGCCATAACATTTTAACAAGAACAGAAAACAAAAAAAGAATATATAAAACTGAAATGCGGTAAAATAATAATTACTAATAATAGCTACTTATTAGTTTAAATATAACTAGTTATATATAAGCACATACAACGTCGGTTGATAAAAATCGTAACTCAAATTTAACAACCAAATGATACAGAATATTGCACTAAATCTTAAAATAAACATGAAGTCAAAACAAATAAGCCTAAAATTATGCTACAATTAATCTTTCTAAACTATTACTTCATTCTATCTAGCGATACATTTTTTTTTCTATCGTTTTGAATTAATATAAATTAAAAGCTATTTTTTACAAATTCAAATACCTATCGTAATTTGCGATTTGGTCACTACTATCTAGATTCTAAAATACAGTATTAGGTTAGATCTATAACTAAATCTTAATTCGTATAGTATTAATATGATACGTCATACATATTAACCATAATTAAGGTGACAAAACTAATGTATTATTAAATTTTAAGTAATAAAGAGGAATGCAAGAAGAAATGAAGTGCGAATTTGTTTAAGGCGCGTTAGCTTTTGTCTTGGCTTAAGGGGCAATCACAAAAATAATGGGTATCTTGATTGCCACAGGTGTCTTGAATTCGACAACTAGTGGGTGGGAGAAGTGTACTCCAGGGTAGCAGACCATCATACTACCTTAACTATGAGATAGAATCTTAAAAACTTTTTACGTGCAGATACGAAGCTTTGTAAATTTTTTTTTTTTTTTTGGCAAGTTTATTTTGGCATGTTGAATATTTTTGTGTTCGCGCTACGCTAGGTATTTAGGTCCAAGAACCACGCCTATCCGACTTAACTCTAGCCGAAGAAAAAACTATCATGCCAATCGGTACCTAAAGCCTAGGATATAGAGACACTAAAGTATGGTGTCAAATTTTAATTTCCAACCAGCGTGTAACACCATAAAGTTTTATACTCGCCTGATCAAGGAGAATCACCACCCGAGGGAAATTATGCTATATCTAGGGCACTTTGTATATAATTTCTTGAAGGTAATTGTTACTTGCTTTTTAATCAATTCAATCTCCATCCAAGCACATGCAAAGAACACCTCCGTTTGACGTAGAACTCTCATTATAAATAAGAATTAATTACATGTTATTTAAGATTAAAATTAAAAAAAAAGAATACACAATACAAAAATCATTTCGAACATACATATGTATGTATGTACTCGAATATTCACGGCAGTGGAAAAAGACATTTTCCCAAACCGACTGAGATAAGATTAAGTGTCTCAAAGGAGTTGATGCTGGATCGGAAGGGAGAGATGGATGCCAAATTAAAAACAACTTGAAAGAAATGAAAGCAAATGAAAAACGACATAATTAAAATTTCCGCTAAGCTGCCAAAAAAGTGGTAACCAAGCGTAAAAATGTGCTCGCAGGCATGTTAGAATAAATATTAATCCTTTTAAAACAGAACATCAATATCCTTTTGATAGTGGTGTAACGCCATATGTGTGTGACACACAAGCACACACACTCGCGCATAGCTTAATTACATGCATGGTGCGTATGTTGGGTAATACATGCAAATTACGATTCATGACAAACGCGAGTGAACCCAATCCTTTCGTAGCCTTAACCAAACTGAACTTAAACTACACATTAACCCCATTTTACACATTGTTCAATTTGAAAATGAAAAGTTATCCAAGTAAAAGAAAAACACACCAGTTAACATGCATCGCTACCGCAATCATACTAATAAAAAGGGCGTACATGGGGCGGGGGCAGGTGTTCGACTGCGTGATGGCTTGTGAAATATATGTGCATCAACTTATGATGCATAGAAAGTAAAAAGTTACAAAGTGAAACCAATAAATTTAACGGCTTAAGCAGATAAGATACGTTGTGTTGTTCATTTTGAACACCTCATTAAGGCGTTACAAGAATGCTCCTGCTGCTGCTGGTGACGGATTATAAGTTGATTTTAGTCTTTTTGAACCTAAGCACGTTAGCTATAAGAAGCAGGAGCTATTAATCAGGTACGCATTGTAGCATATCAAAGATATATCAATTTAACAGGAAGTTAATGATCACACAAATGTAAGTTTCCGGTAATGGTATCAAAATAAGTAAAGAAAAAGCACTGCTGCGAAAAAGTTAGCGGATTTAATACATGTTTTTCTACGATATTTTAAATTGTTGAAGACTGTCATCTTTGTATTTGTGCCAAACCCTAACTTAAGACATTAAAGCTTCTAGACTTTTAATGGAATATTCTTTTTCAACATTCTGCTGTTTTTCAGAACATTCAACTCTTATTTAAAACTAGGATAAGAAAAGGAATTGAATTTTATAAATTTTGATTGGTGACAAAAATACATAATTTTAAAGGTCGTAATTATAAAACATAGGTATGCATAATGTGTTGCGAAACCTGGGTAACGTACCAGATGTGGCTTCCGACCACGATAGCTCAGTGGTGCCAGGGAGGGTAAAAGTTTCGACCCAGGCACATCTCTGTAGCTCGTTCCTGTAACAAAAGCGACAAATTACCGAAGTCATGTGTGAAGTCATGCGTTATCGATTCCTAGTTACCGATTTCATGAGAACTAATGTTTCTGCACGTTGAAATCGGTAAAAATTTGGACCGTGATGAAAAAGAACACAAATCGAGAAGAAACGTTGCGAAAATAAGTCAAAGGACAAGCAGCTGCTTAATTACATATATTTTATTTTATGTGCGCTCAAATTTTTTAATAAAGAGATAAACAGTAGTGATTGTTAAAAATGTTTGGAAATTAATTATATGTTGGATTATTACATCAGACAGAAATAATGTTCTTCCGTATCGAGTAAGAGAACGACAAATTCGAAGAAAACAACGTTGATGCGCACACTGAGAAGCACCTTGGCAAGTTGTACACAATACCAGCGGAACAAGAGAAACAAATATTTGGACATGGCAAGTTAAGACGTTTGCAGAGTCTTATAGAAATAATGAAAATACTGGTTGACTATTGTCAAGTCGCCAAAACCCGCCAGAGGACCTTCGGGGAATCTGCCTGTCCCAAGCCAGGAATAAAGGGTGAGGGTTTGTTATTGGATGGGCAGTTCATGGGGCACGGCCCATGAACTGATCTCATAATGAGTTCATTCTTGAGGCACGGCTCTTGAATGTTCATCTGATAATCTGTAAAATAAAAAGGTTTACCTTGAGCCTTGGTTGTTGCTGCCAAATTCTTGGAGAAAGCATGGTTTTGATATTAAGTTATCATAACACCGTCATCTGTAATATGCTTTCGATAGACGATCAATCCAACATAACTTGATTAGCGGGCACAGTCATCCATCAATGATGAGGAGACTTGATCTATCGTTGTTCTGCAGACCTATCTTAGAATAAAGGTTGTTATGTAGGAAACATTTAACCTTCGGACCGTTGTATAAGCCATTTGGTATACAACGGCTCATGCTTCTTAGTTTTCTGAAAAAGGCTTTTAATTAAGTCTTAATTAGGATAACGACGTTGCATAAGTAGGATTGAGGTATACCCGGTTTTACTGGGAAACCTATGGTTATTTTTTAACCTAGTCATTGAAAGTTTTTGAAAGGCCGGTGTGAGTTACACTTAAGTTGAACTCGGGCTGGTGATTCCCTTAAATTACTAAGAGAATGATGGTAAATTGAATCTCGCTAATTTCAAACAGTAAATGTTAGGAAGGTAAGCAACTACCGGATCAATATACTGTGACCTTTGGAATTTGAGTACAGGCAACGGGGAAACCTAAATAGTCTGAGTTCTGTCCACTGAGATTGAGGAACCTGATTGCATGAGTGACAGGCCTAGTATGTTGCCTTAATTTTTCATGTCAGAGAGTGATGACCTTTGATATGGATGTGATGATTTTGTAGCGGCCAAAAAATAATGGGTTGTATTATTGGTATTGATACTGAGATAACCCATGGTTATTAAAATAAAAAATTCATGCTTAAATTCGAGTGGCTGAATGAGTCACGGTCATGAATAGTGTCTTTTTGACATCAGTATTGGGAGTTCTGTGGCATGTTGTTAGGGGAACCTTTCAAAGTGGTATTTCTTGAATTCCGAAGGGGCGTTGGCCGACGCTTCATATTTGTCCCAAGCATTGGAGCACCATTGAATTAAGCCTTCGCGGCAGGGGTCAACGTTAAAAACATAGTGGTTTTCTGGCAAGTTGCCAGAATAGGGCTGTAAGTAGTGTCCGACCGAAACCGGAATTTTTGCCGAAACCGAATATTCGGCCATTTTATAAAATTTGGCCAAAACCGAAACCGAAACTGGTTATTAATATAAAAATTTAAGTTTTTACAAATAATTTTTTTATTAAAAGGAAATAGAAGTACTTTCATACACATAAGAAAAAATGTAATATAAAAAAATATTATTGGAATATTGAAGTTTATAATAATTAATTGAAGTTTACTATACTAAGAAATTATTATTATTATTATTTATTTATTTATAAGCGCTTGTAAGAAATTAACTTATAGTTAAGCACCGATATCATGTGTGGATATAAATCAACAAATTTTATAATGTTAAACACTTAAAATAATCTTGAACAGAAATTAATTAATTAAATACATTGAGATCAAAAACAGTTTTTAAAAAAGATTATGAGAATTTAAAATTAAAAATTCAAAATAAAATAAGTTTAAATTAAGAGAGAAAAATTACATTAAAAAGAAATTAATTAGGTAAGAAATCGAATGAAAAGAGATAAATGAAGAAAAATAATAGAATAACGAATTAGGTAAAAGAAGATATAATTTTTGGTTAGAAGGAAGACAAATAATCTGAAAATTTAGATTTAAATATGGTTGTATTGGAAATATGTTGTAGAAACGGTGGTAGTGAGTTCCAAAGACGTATGGAATTAACAAAGAAGTGACGTTCGGACGCTAAGCAGGCATGTTTTGGTTGGACTAGGTTGTTTCCGCGCTAAGATCTTAACACTCCGATGGGTGAGAAGGTCCCTGGGGACCTTTTTCATTTTCAAACTGAAATTATTCCTTGATGATCCATTGGAGATATACCCGACCCTTATATGTATTATAAGGGAATTTTATGCAAAATTGTTTAAAAAGAAAATCAAGGCGATCCGACCAATAGTTTAGGATTTAAAAGGGTTTAAAGGTGTTTAGTAAGGGAAAGGGTGACCTAGGTGACCCTAGAGAACTTGTACTAAAATTGCAAGGAATTTTTAGTAAATGCAATTTATTTTGGCTTGGTTTTAATTGTTTAATTATTTGAACATATCACAAACGTGTTCTTTGAATTTTTGGTACTTTCTAGATTATTGTTGGCGTTTCCCTGAAAACATAATTACCTGTCTGGGGAAATTCAACCCTTTTTGCATTTTGAATTATTTTATTGTTTGAACACATCACAAATGTATTCTTCGAATTTAAGGTACCTTTTGGACTATTTTTTTGTGCCTTTGCTTGAAAATTTAACAAACGGTCCATCCCTTTTTGAATTCTATTGCCTGCTTAATGGTTGAACACAGGTAAACGTAGAAAAAGAGCATAAAAGCGGCTTCAGTTTTGTAAACCGAATCATACAAAGTTTACACAGTGAGCAGAAAATATCGTGAGTGAAGTTTTATACTGAATTACATAAAGACAATACAATGGCAGATAGAAATTTTGATATTGCTGAAATGGTGTACACGCTACCAGCAAATGAGTGAGGAAGAAAGAAATGCAGGGGATGGGAGATTTGCAGACTTCATGAGTGAGGAGTATGAAGTTAATATTCCTGCATTTGATCTTGAAGGTGCGGAAGATGACTTGATATATCCATTGGCGTCGGAAGCGGGGGGCAAGGTGGGCAGTTGCCCCCCACTTTTTTAGCTAGATAAACAATTTAAAAGGAAAAGTTATTCAAAATATCAGTTTTTTTACAACGATAATATTTTTGTATTATATATTTTCCTCTTCTTTCTCTCTTCTTCATGTTTCATGTGAAAAAATTTTGGTGAACTTTTTTGCACCACCATTTGTACTGCCCCCCCAGATGAAATTCGCTTCCGACGCGCTTGGATATATCAACCAAATTTTTATGTTGATGATTCTGATGCCGAAAGTAAAGCAGATATAGAGATCAATAAAGATATTAGTGATGACGACGATGATGAAGAGGAAGAAACTGATGCTCCGCAAACAAGTGACAATTACTTCATTTCCAAAGATGGCACCAAATGGAGTAAAAATGCACCAACTTCCCGCACTCGTGCTCATAACGAGGTCAACTTTACAAGGAGGAAACCGGGACCAATAGGAACCACACATGATCCCTTTACCATTTTCCGCTCGATATTCACCGAAGACATGGCGTACATTAGTTAGTTTTATAATATATAATGTTGTTATTTCCGTCATCTATGTGGCATTCAAAAGATTTAATCTTATTTGTCAACAATATAACCCAAATACAAATACAAATACATCATAATACGAGAAACAAATCAAAAAGGCCGTAAAGTTACAGCTGCATGGAATTTGGCAAAACCAACGAACACAATAGAATGGAAAACAATCACTTTGAAGGAGTTCGATGCCTTTTTGGCTATTATTTGGTATGCTGGACTCACCAAATCGAATAGTGAACCTGCTTCAGAGCTATGGGGCACAACGCGCAGTCGAATATACAAAGCTGCATTATCGTATGATCGCTTCAGATGCATGCTACAATGTCTTAGATTCGACAATGGAAAGATGCGAAAGCAGCGACTAACCAGAAGCAAAACTGCGGCTATTGATGATGTTTGATGATTGATCAACTGACCGTTGATGAGCAGTTATTGCCATACAGAGGCCGCACCCACTTCACACAATACATTTCGGCGAAGCCTGCCAAGTATGGTAAAGGGTCCGCCAATTAACTTTTTTTTTTGAAAATTTTTAAAAAAAAACTACTGAATATTTTCTCAAATTTATTTTTTTATTTGAAAGTACAATCCTTCCGGTTATTATTGAAAATTAATTTTATTTAAATGGCTGCCTCGGCTGTCCATGCAGTAGCCTACACGATCGGTCCAATTTTTAAGCACATTATCGATTGTGTGCAGCTGTATTTCACCAATGGCTTCACGAATATTGTCCTTTAAAGCGTCAATTGTCTCTGGCTTGTCGGCGTAACACTTATCTTTGAGGGCACCCCACAAATAATAGTCCAACGGATCTTCAAAAACATATCCTCCTCTTCAATTTTTGTGAACAAAAATTCGTTCAACATGGCCCGATAACGATCGCCATTAACTGTAACGGCCACTCCTTGCTCATTTTCGAAGAAAAATGGCCCAATTATGCCTCTGGACCAAAATCCGCACCAAACAGTCACTCGTTTTGGGTGCAGTGGCTTTTCAATGTATGCGTGCGGGTTTTCTGTGCCCCAAATGCGACAATTTTGCTTGTTTACATACCCGCCAAGATCAAAATGAGCTTCATCTGAAAAGATGATTTTTTGGCAAAATCGGCATCATGATTTTCAAAGTAATGTCGCAATATTTCCCAGCGTTGTTCAAGCGTATACACAACCATATTCGTTCAGCGGAAGGATAAAAATAATTATCTGTTAAATCAGACATGAGCTAAGTGTTACCATTCACGAAATAAGCACTATTTGAAAAAAAAAAAAAAAACGTTAGATGGCGGACCCGCTATAAAGGTATGGTGGTTGTGCGACTCGAAATCATGCTATCCTGTCAAAAGAATAATTTATGGGCCTATTGCGTAGGGCAACCAAACAGAGTTGCGTAGCCAAATAAGCAACCCAACTTTAAAGCAACCGAACTGCCATCTCGTATTTCGTATCGCAACCAATTTTAAGTTGCTATTTTCAGCGAGTTGCCAAAGAAAACAATAACGAGCTGTCAAAAAGAAAACTGGTAGTGTTGAAAATTTTATATATTCAATAAGTTTAAAATTGGAAAAAGCCATTTATAGAAAGAAAACAAATAAATATGGATATAAGTAATGATTTATATTTTGATGACGGAAACGGATGCAGTGATGTTGATGTTTTGCGTATAAGAAGGAAAATCAGAGACAAATCTAACCCTTGGGAACTCCCAAGCTCAAAGTAATATAATACTGTAAATAAAAACATTAAATAAAAATTTGCTTATTTGAATAAATTTTACAGGTTTCTTAGCTATATCCGATTAAGCAAAGAAGCGTTTTGTCATGCACTGGACGAAATAAACAAATTTTAACAGCCTGTTCGTTGTACGGCAAAACCGCTTTCCAGCATAAGCTCTGCAAACCGCTCGAACTGTTGCTTGTTGTAATTTTTATGATTCTATGAAAATAAATAATCTATGAATAATCCACATAACACAAATTTCCAAAACTTACGCTGCCTCTATTTCTCGCTTTTGCACAACGCCACTAGCTTGCAACAAGTAATTAGCAGTTGCTGACTTTTGACAGGTTCCGCAACTAAACCAAATAACAATGGCTATCGATAATAACACAAAAACTTGACAAGAAACTGTGAAAAGGGGCCCTCAAACGATACTACATGACGGACGTACATGTAGTTCGATAAAGCATGGTAGAAGAATACAGGTATATGCACTAGATGAGAGCATACTGCCGGAATTGTCAAAACGAAGCAAAACTTTTTCTTTATTTTCTTTTGTTTCCATTCGCCACACAGCTAAATTTGACAAACATGGCAGTATGGAAAGAGAGCACAGTCAGCGCTGCATATACCTCTATCCTTCTACCATGCGATAAAGTAACGGGACTTTTTTCGTTGCCCTCACACACATCGCACATGACGGATAGACTTTGGATAGACTTCATTATTTTTTAGCTGCCGAAGAGTTAACATCAATTAAAAATATTAATATTAATTGTTTTTAACATTTATTTTTATGTTTTTTGCTTTAAATATTCTAAACCATCAAAATTTTAGGTAAAGATAAAAAAATTCGCGTCAAAATATAATATTTCTTACGTTCGGCAGTTTTCCCGCGAGATGTGCTCTCTCTGAAAATTTTCAACAAATGGCAAAATGTACTAAGTTGGATGGCCGCGCACACAAACGGAACTACATGTCGGACGTACTTAGCAAAAAGTCAAAATTTTTCAACTTCCATCGGACATGTCCATCCGCCTTGATTTCTTGCACACGAACGATACTACATGTGTGATGACTTGACAGGTCGGATGGACATGTAGTATCGTTTGAGGGCCCCTAAAGCAACGAGTTTGTTCGAAAGTGTTGCCATCGATAATAAGAATTTGGCAACCGCAACTCAACTGCGAGTAAAGTTGCCATACACAATAGGCATATTACTCTGGTTAATTGCCTGACCAAACACAAGAGGTCAATCAAGGGCAGAATGTTGTACTCCAACTTGCGCAGAGTTATTTGGATGCAGGCCGCACAATTTATGCTGACAATTTCTTCTCCACTTTGGAATTGGTGCGTATTTTGATCAGGGAGAAAACTGCATTTGTTGGAACAGTGCGTTCGAATAAGACATTTGTTCCACAGGAGTTCCAAAAAAATCCAGAACAAAGCGGTCATTTCGCTGTCCGCACAACATTATACTTGCAGTGTGGACATCTAAGAATCAGAAACCGTTTGCTATTTTGGTCTACAACGCCAACAAATGACAGGGGCCCTACTCTGTAATGCGATTCGAAAACAAAATGCGATCCGAATTTAAAATCGCACTCTGTAACTCTTTCGCTTGAGTGAGTGTTGCTTGCTAAATTTTCCTGGAAGTTTGTCCATAATTTGGCATCATTACCAATGACGAATCGTATGAAAATTTATCCAAAATTTGGCATCACTTTTTACTAAACGTCAAAAAATTGTCAGAAAAATAAAGACAAAGAAATTTTTAAAGCTGAAAGCAGAACAAACAAAAAATAAGTTCAAAAGCTTAAAAAATTAAATATAAAAAATGGCTTGTGGTTACATGGTGATGACGAGCAGCAAGAACGGTTGCAGCTGCGAATTATAAGGGATCTCTGTAATGTGATGGCTATCAGTTATAAGAGGCAATTAAGAAATAATGTATATTGCCGTCCGCTAAGCGTAAAACGATTAATTTTTAACTTTTTATTTTTCAGTTTTGTTTAAAATTTTCGCCTTAACAAAGAAGAATTTATATACTTTTTTGCAGTTGCCGTCTTTAATTGCCCCTTGGCCAAGTCAGGATGTTCCTGGAAGAAATGCACCAATTCAAATTGCCGCGGCTTTTTGCTGGTATTTTTGCAAGATTCCCTGTGTAAAAATTAAATGGTTAAAACATATTAAATCATGTTAATATTCGTAAAAACTTACATTTTTATTTATATATCGCTTCTTAATTCAATTATGTTGATATTTTTAATTTATTTTTTACTTCTGCTAAAGCTAAAGAGCTGTCGAATGAAAATTCCGAAATTCGAGTGACATAAGCAGCATTTATTTTATACAATGAAATGCAGCCAATCCGATGAAGTGACAGACGACGGTTATTCCTGATGATGCTGACAAAACAATTGGCAGCACCAAACATAGAGGAACGAGCGCTCAACAACCGCAAAACCGCATATCCAAGGACACGGAACGCAATGGAAGCATTTGATGTAAAGATGAGAAAAATCAATTCTTATGTTCAAAAGCAGAATAACTACATATTTTTGTTCTTTTTCCTTTTTGTTTTTTTGGATATTATCAGGACCTACAGAAGCAGAAGCAGCTGCACCGCCATTTGCGCCTAGAGGAAACAGACCTTCATGTCGCCTATGTCGTTCTGAGTACGGACGGCAGCGGAAAACTAGGTCCTATTGCAATTCCTGCAACAATCCAGTTTGTGCAGAGCATTCTACACTCATGCATCGATGCAACACCTGCACAGAAAATATTTTGGACGAGGGACAATCTACTCAACAATAGTTATTTAAGCTTTTTTCATATAAAACTCCAAAAAATTCATAGTTTGAGTATATAAAAAAAAAGTTCTGGAATTAATTTAAAATTAATAATTAATTATGTTGACTTTAGATAATTTAAATACAAATTCTAAATGTTTGATAGTTTAAATCATACTTGATTTTAAATACAAATTCTAGTTGTTTGATAGTTTAGAATCGTTTATTGAGCTTAAGGTCAAAGTTAAATTTTTTTATTAAAAAAACCATTAAATTATCAAACTTATGAAACTGCGAAAAAGCTTCGCTTCGCGACGCATCTGTTTTTATTTTTTTTATCAGAAGCGTCATCGTACTCTCTTTTAAAGCTGCTGCTACGTTTTAAGTACCAGCCTTTTTGCTCTATAGGCAGGAAATATTGTTAAACGAAAATATAAGGAAGTTATACCGAGGAGTTACATTAGCACACCTACATATGTAACATATCAATAAGGGTTTTGTAATTTTTTGTTTTAAATTTATTTTGAGGTTTTATTTTTATTTTATAAAAATCATTTCTGAACTTCAGATCATTTCTTTTTTTCTTCTCCTCAGCGAATTTTATATGCATTAAAAACTCTACATATTCAAGAAGTTGTCTGGAAACTCGAAGGTAACATCACGACCGGTAAGTTTCTTGTAGACCGATGTGAAAGTGTCCACCTAAAAAGAAAATAAAAAATATGCATTTATAACCGATTGTTTTTTTAAGTAATATTTTAATATATGAATGGAATAGATGAAGATGTTTGTAATCATTTGACTGATCTACTGATTATAGTATCAAGCAGCAGATTAATTAAAATGATTATTTATCTACGCTAGATATGGAAGTCCCAGTACGCCAGTAAAAACTAAAGCGACCGGAAGGCAAAAATAGCGGCCAGAGTAAAAGAATCAACCCAACGTTATCAGATCCTTTAAAAGTTATATATTAAAATGTATAAACTTTTTGTATGCAAGGCAAGCAACCTTGTTATCATTTGACTGATCATCTACTGCTTATTAAAAAGAAACAGCAAATTAATTAAAATGATTATTTTTCTACGCTAAATACGGAAGTCCCAGCAAGCCATCGAGAATAAGACGTGTGGGAGGCAAAAAAGCGTGCTAAACCTTTTATTGTTTGTTTTACTTTGTTTTACTATGAAAGGAATTTAATTAAAAAGAGATCAGCTCGGATATGCAATATTTAATTTCAAATATGTTAAGCTGGTATGACACTTGTTTTTTTTTGTATATTTAAGATCTAAAAAAGCAAACAGAGCAACAGAGCAACAGACCAAACGCAGTGATAAGAAAACTTATTCACCCCAATCACGAATAAATTTTCGCATGGAAATTCTCCCAAATTTAGTGTACACTCATTGCGAATTTCGCACGGATTGCATTGCATGTTCGAAAAAATCCCCTTATTGCGAACGCTTTTTTTCTTGTGGAAGTGAACAGTTTCTTGGCGGTTCTTCTCACATCAAATTTGCTGGCGAGTAAAAGTTAAAATCGAAAATTAAAAACACAAAATTGTATAAATCAGCATTTTTATTAATTACAAACAAAGTTTAATTCACAGACTACAATTTAAGACACTTTTTAAAAACCTTTATTAAATTCCAGCCTCGCTATCCTATCTTACGCTATTCTATCCTCGCTTACCAGAAGAGGCTCTCTTAGCATTGGAGAAAACTGTTTTTCTTGTTTAAGTGATGTAAGATTATTTTCGTTTATTGAATTAAAAAATTAAATTGTAGGATGCGTAAAGCAATATTTATGCCTATTTTAATAAAATGTTTTTAGTTGAAATTGTAATAATCGATTCGAACAGCTGTTAGCGGCACAAATTCACCAAAAAAGTGTTGCCAATTATATAAAAATAAACTAGTTTTGTGGTAATTTTCCCCTTCCGTGGGTTAAAAAATTCCCATGGCAGCTTTTGGCAGGTTAAGAAAATGTTTATATCCCTTGGAATTATTGAAATTTTTTTCACAATTGTGCCAATTTTTTGGTTAGATCTATTGGTCTGGCAATTTTAAGTTAGTACTTCTATGAAAACTTGTGTGGTGATTTTGAAATGTTTTTGTGGGAAAGAACTTTAAGAGGAAATAAATTAATGGCAGCTTTGGTTCTTCACCATGTTCGAAAATTTTTAGGGAAAATCAATCTGAACGAGATTCATGATAGGGGTAAAAAAACTCGTGCGAGAAGAAGATTTCCGCATGGGAGCAAATCCGTGGGAGATTCATGATAGAGGTGATTATTTAATCATACCAACAAATTTTCCCGAACCAATAATTTAATATTAAATATTTAATTAGTTGTTTCATGGCAGAACTATAAAAGTTAGATGTATTTCCAACTGTGTGCTCTTTCTCATATCCAAAATTTTCAGTCAGTTTTTTGCGAATGAAAACAAAAGGAAATCAATGGCCACATTCAGTTGGTAACTGGCTGTTGCCCGATTTCACAACCAATACTTAAGTTGTACTTAAATAGAAGCTCTGAAAATGCGTTTCACCAGCCATACTTAAGCTGAACTTAATGCGTGATTTAAGTTATACTTAAGTCATCGACAGCCAACAACTGAATATATTTTACAAAATAATTAAACTTATCAGAAAAAACTAATTGGTTAAACTTAAGTATAGTTGGTGAAACCGGGTCTAAGAAACTTAGAACCTAATCATACATACATTTTTAATGATAATGTTAGTTTAGGAAATGCCAAACTTCAACCTGCTTTTTTAATATCATATGTTTTTTATTTCGACATTTTCACAACATATTTTTAAAATTACAAGTTTTTAATTCTCGGAATTCATTATCAATATTTTGTAGATCATCCTTAGAGACTATGTATATTTGGAAATAGCAATATTAAATTTAGAAAAGATTAAATTTCATTCTTTAAAAAATTTGTGGGTCTAAGTAGCTAAGTTTTTTAAAACTGGATTATTAATATTAACTATTAATTTCGTTATCAATTAATATTTCATGTTTTATAAAATTATCTAAATCTGTTAAAAAAGATTTTTCATTCTGCTGTACAAGCAATGTATTTTCCAGCTTTCGCTTTAGAACAGTTTATTAATCTTATTGCCAATAGGCAAAATGTACTTAAAAAACTTAAATAAAGTACGTTAATGTTTTTTAAATTCTTTTGAATACATTTCGCACATTCTATATTATCAACATTTCCCGTATAAGCCAAGTATATTTTTAAAGGAGTAGGGTAGAAGGGGGAGGATTCGCCACTGGGGCACATTTGCCACCCCACCTTATCTCAGAACTTAAAACAGATTTTAAATTAAATAAATCGATAATTTGTGTGTTTATCGATCATCTTTTATCCACTCAATTTTGGCAATTGTACTTTGCGCGTATTCACGAGCAGAAGTGTTTTTTGCTTGCCTAAAAAAATATTTATATGTAAGTATATTTTGTTATAACTTTGTGCAGATTTTATTTTCATTTACACACACACTAACGTAGGTTAAACAAGCATGGTTCGCAAAGATGTTTTATCTAAAAAATATAATATCAGTGAATCTGCTCGAACCCATGGTTTATGTCGAACCACGTTGCGCGATCGAATTAAGAATCTAAGTGATAGGACGCTTAATACTAATGATGATTCTGACCAAACTTCGGATGGTGAAACATTTCAGTATTCATCAAAATACTGTTCAAATCAAATTTTTACAAAAAAACAAGAAAATGAGATATCGCAATATTTTAAGATATGCTCTAACCTCCAGCACGGATTTACATATGCCATGGGACGTAAATTTGTCTTCGATTATGCCACAACAAACAGCATCGACATGCCTGCTTCATGGATTAAAAATCAAACTGCTGGAATAGATTGGATTCAAGGCTTTATGAAGCGAAATACAGATTTGAGTTCAAGAAAACCTGAGAGCACAAGCCTCGCACGAGTAACCGATTTTACGAAACCTGCAGTAATGGAATTTTTTGGAAATGTACAGAAATTGTATGAAGAGTTTTCATTCAATCCTGGCGATTAATATTTGCGAATTTAAACAAAACTGGTATAACTACTGTGCTGCCTTCCCCCAAAGTAAATCCAAGTTTTTTTTTTAAATTTAATGTTTTTATAATTTTTTATACATTTTAATTACTTAGGTGATTTCAACAAAAGGAAAACGTACTGTATCTTAGGTGGCATCTGCAGAAAGAGGATCGTTAGCAACAATGGTAGGCATCGTAAATGCTGCTGGTAACGCACTTGCACCTGTTTACATTTTTCCGCGAATAATATAGAAGGAACACTTCGTGAACGGTGGGCCAAATGGTTGTATAGGGATGGCAATTAAAAGCGGATGGATGTGCAATGACGGATTTATGAAAGTTCTTAATTACATTAAAGATAATACACGTTGTTCAACAGAACGACCAATTTTACTTTTTTTGGATAATCATGTTTCTCATTGCAGTCTTGCAGCAATTATATTTTGCAGAGATAATGGAATCCATATGATAAACTTTCCGCCTCATTCATCGCATAAGCTGCAGCCATTGGATATATCTGTATTTGGTCCATTTAAAAAATATTTGGCCACTTCATTTAATGACTTTCTTGTAAACAACCCGGGAAGAGTTAAAACAATTTATGACATACCATCTCTTTCAAACATTCCCTTTCAAAGGGCATTTGTTTCCGAAAACTTATCAAAGGTTTTGCGAAGGCCGGAATAAGCCCATTCAATAGTCAAATTTTTCTGGAATCAGACTTCGTAAATATTATTAATGAACACGTAACGGGCGATACGGAACATGAATCAATTGTTGCAAACATTGATAATCAGCAGACTGAAATCGATTTCGAGCCTTCACTTCTACCTAAAACTCCACAGCAAGTTCGTCCATTTCCAAAAATACATAACCGTCACAAATCTTCTAATAAAATAAAGGGTAAATCAACAATTCTTACATCGACACCGTCGAAGAATGAAAAGGAGCAATACCAATTGGAGAAAACTCATATTTCCAAAATTAGACGTAAAATTCCTATCTTCTCTGAAGTATCATCGCATAAACTATCTGCTGTAAATTTAACGGATAGTAAGCAACTAAAACAAAAAAACCAGGAGCAAAAAAAATCCAAGAAAATCCATAAAATATGCAAAAGAAAACGTAAAATTTCTATCTCCTCTGAAGAATCATCGCATGAATTTTCTGAGATAAGTTTCGCCAATACGGAGAGAATTCATCAGGATCTTTCATTGATACCGAGAGTTTCGATGAACATGAAAATAACTATGTTCTCGTTCGATTTGATGGCAAGATAGATCAATTTTATGTTGGCCAAATTGGTCAACATAATTGGCCAAATATGCGATGTAGGAAACAGACTAAAAATTGATTTTCTTAGAAAAAAATCCGAATCATGGTTTTTTTATGAACCGGATGTTAAGGATATCGCATATGTCCTTAAAAAAGATTTTGTTTAAAAGCTTCCGGAACCAATCCATCCACCTGGAACTTCTCGATCGGCTGCTACATATATATTTAAAATAAATTTAGAAAAGTACAATGTTAAATAGTGATATTGAAAAAAATGTTGTTGACCTACACTTTCACTAGAATTTTCACACATTTTTTCACAAAACGTGCCTGTATTTTAAACTTGTTTTAAACCTATTTTTTTTTTAGAAATGAAGTATATTTCTGTTTTTTTCCAGTGACATTAAATAAAAATACGATAGTACAACTATTAAAAAATATTCATTCCTCCAAAACCGTGAATTTTATTTCTTGGCGGTTTAGCCCCATCCCATTGGCGAATGTACCCCATAGGTGGGGCAGTTTCACCACTTCAGAGAACTTTTGAAATCATAAAAAAAAAATAATATATATAATTAAGATATTTGAGATATAAGAATGAGAAATTAAAAATAACAAACACAACTTTCTATATTTGAGGAAATTTTCAAATAAATAGCACTGGTTTGTTTTGAACAGCATTTTTTTTTAAAAAAGTGGCGAATGGTCCCCTTCTACCCTATAAAGCTCAAGAGCGCGACGCAGAACCGCTTCCAAAAAAAAGCCATCTAGTATGACACTTATGAAGCATATTTGTTGGTTCATACTCCAACAATTTAAAAATGTTTATCCATTGTTCGTTTCTTTTAGGGCTGTTAGAAACATAATTGTAAATCTCTCTTACCAATGACTCAACTGAAGAAGGAAACTTGAGGCAAGGATATGATGAACATAATGCAATAGAATGACACATATATTTTAAAATGAACAAATTAGCAACATTTTTATAAGGTTGCTCCACAGAATTAAATTAACCCGTCATATAACTTGCGCCATCAGCCGCGAAGCCTTTCATTTGCTTTCATAATCAATTTTACTTTTACATAATTTTAATTCTAAGCTATTTAGATCAAGTAAGTTTTTAAGAAAGCAACAACAACAAACTCTGTATAGTCAATCACACAGCAGACTGTTTCGGAAGGAGTAAAACTTCCATCTTCAGTAGTCTTGAGTGATTAAACTGTGACCAACCCACTGTTTAAGTCTTGTATAATTTTACATTTGGTTTTAATAACTTTCTTTGATGAGACCGCACGAATTTATTTCTCATCGACATTTGTCATATGACGTTAAAGAAGCAAAGTTATTTTTAGGTCGCAAAGCTGAGAGCTCTACCAAGGAATGCAATTTTAAGGACAGGTTAACGTTCTACTTTTAAAACTATTTCATATAAGGGGGAAAAATTGCGTTTATAAAATACGTCAAATATGACTCACAGTACGTTAATCGTCATTTGAGCTTTAAAATACATCAAAATGAAATATTGAACGTCAAAATAACAACGCTGGTTGTACAAGCGTCATGAGGATAGAAGAACAAGACAAAAATAATTATGCTTTTGCCTCAGAAATTTTTTCATGCGCACCTATAGAAAAGTATAAGCAGCGTCAAAAAGAACGCTGAGGCAAAAGCATAATTATTTTTTTTTTCTATTCTCCGAACGCTTGTACAACGAAACTTGAGTTCGAAGAGCAATCGAAGTCCAACAACTATGACCTCTGTATCATGATTCAATAACTATAGGTTGTCCATTCATTTGACGTTTTCTCACAAGGAAGATATACACCCGTAAAATTGAAAAGGAGAGCAAGAGTAATTTTTAGTGACAAAATATAGCTCAGTTGCCTAAATATCATAATTTTACGTAGAACTAAATACTGAAAGATACTTTTCACTACTGCTTTTTCTACTACGTTTTCATTGTAATAAATTTAATTGAAAACATGTTTTTAAATATAGATTGAATGTTTTCGTAGCATTTTCCTTAGATGTAAAAATAAAACTGAAGCTACAATAAGTAAGCCTGCAAATTGAAAGCTTAATAGCGACGCCAGAATTTATATAAATATACATGGCTTAGCTAGAGAGCTAATTTTGAGCATACCGAAATTGATTTGTAAGCATTTTTTTTAGTATTTACAGAAATGACATAATCGTCTTTATTTGGAGATCTCAGGTATCAGAGATAATTTTAAACACTTTTTCTCACGGTTTTGTCATATATTTGAGAACTACTTTATCTTGGTTTCCACTCGTCAAGACTTTTAAACTTGACGCTTCAATTTGCGCAATGGAAACAATTTTAAACTTTTAGCTGATCAGTTTTGGTCAACAGATTACATTTTATAAAATTAAATAGTTGATCATATATATTAAATTTATTTAGAGGCAATTCAAAAAGCCAATATGGATTTCTATATATTAAATGAAAGATAAAACTGTAGGTTTTATATATAAATATAAATTTGACACCTTAATGCTGCAAATTTTTGACAAAATAACGGTTTCATCACTTATTAAAAGCAAAAGTAATATAAAACTGCTCACAAAATTAAAATTATTGCCTTCATATATTTTTAGTTTGTCTTATAGATAATTTAATTGTCTTTAAAATGACATGTCAACATTTTAGATATATAAGATAATGGTAAATATATAGATATTTACTGATTAGATATTGTTCCAAGCAAAAAAATTAAAAAATCTATAACTAGTTGAGATATCGCTTTTTTGTTCAACCAAACATATTTAATTTTGTTCTGAACAAAAAAACCATTTTCATATCCTCAGTTATTGTAATATAGAGTACAGCAATATATAGAATAACTACTTTTTTAAAAAAATTAACAACAAAACTCTAAAACATACATTTTTTCTAAGAAGACAAGAAAACCCTGGATGTCATTTATATTTGAGAGAGAATATTTTTTTGTTTACATATTTACGGGTGTTGTCAAACGAAGGGACAACATATAATAACATCACGCTCTGTATAATATAGCCACTGTTATGTAATGAAAAAAATCAATCAGCCCAGTTCTGAACTATTTTTCCCGGGGAATCGGAAAAGGGATTTTTTTCATTTTTAAGATAAAGTTCAAAAACATTCTGGAAATTTGAATGCCAATGTGTTCATCAACCGTCATTATCATTACTGTTATTTGCTCACAATTAATTAATTTGCTCACAAAAAGCATCAAATTCCTACTCTCGTTCTCTTAAATGTAGCCAACAAATGGAATATGTTAGATCTGTGTGTAAAATAAGAGCTAACAATAACGAGTTGTTGGCAAAATTGATTTGCGTTCTTTTTGACAATTGTTGATTTTGTGGAGCAATCAACAAATAACACAAGAACGTTAAAAACATTAATTGGAATTAAAATTAATAGATATGATAATAATAAAAGCAATATAGTTTTAGGTATTTCGGTGTCCAGAAGCATTTATCGCTTAAGTCGACTTAAGCCAATACTGAGTTATTGATGTAGCTGTATTCCTCGAATATGGTCTTAGTCAAAACTATGACAAAAAATTCAAAAACGACCATTTCATATATGTAACTTATATGGCGATTGAAAACTTTGAAGCAAGATTGCTCGAAATTTGGAAATCAAAACTTAAGCTGTTATTGCTTATCGACACAAAATTGTTAAATTATTTAGATGGTGTCACCAAACAAATGGAATATGTTTGCTCTGTGTGAAATAAAGAGCTAACAATAACGAGTTGTTGGCAAAATTATTTTACGTTCTTTTTGACAATCATTAATTTTTGTAGAGCAATCAACAAATAACAGAAGAACGATGCATTTAATATTATTTTAAAATGTATGAGCTTGTTTGTAAGACATTAATGGCAATTATTTCAATATAGAAATTAATTCAAAATAATGAGTTGCATTAATTAAGCTGTTATTGCTTATCGACACAAAATTGTTAAATTATTTAGATGGTGTCACCAAACAAATGGAATATGTTTGCTCTGTGTGAAATAAAGAGCTAACAATAACGAGTTGTTGGCAAAATTATTTTACGTTCTTTTTGACAATCATTGATTTTTGTAGAGCAATCAACAAATAACACAAGAACGATGCATTTAATATTATTTTAAAATGTATGAGCTTTTGTTTGTAAGACATTAATGGCAATTATTTCAATATAGAAATTAATTCAAAATAATGAGTTGCATTAACATCATATTAATGTCTGTCCTTTTTGACAATCATTGATTTGTGAAAACAATCAATAAATAACACAAGGACATTTAAGCAAAAGAACTCCAAATCGCAATAAGAAAATGTCTCCAAAAATAAGAACATGCTTAAATGCAATAATATAAGCAAAATCTTCTCAATGGATTTAGTGTCAGTCCTTTTTGACAATCACTGATTTAGGCAAATATAATCAGCAAAAAACACAAGGACTTTGTTTAACTACTTCAGACGGATGTGTTTAAAATGTTTACTTCACTCGGTTTTTTGAAGAAAAACTCACTTTGTGTTCAATAGTTGTCTGCTGATTCTTGTCCAAATGCACCTTAATCAGCTGTGTACCGTCCAACTTGACGCGAATACGTTTTCCAACAATTTCAGCTGGAAATACAAGATCCTCCAAGATAGCATCGTAGACAGCGGTCAAAGTGCGGGAACGTGGTCTCTTCTGCTTCAGTGGATTTCTGGCCTTGCGTGTTGGCTTGGGCAGAATTTTGCGTTCACCAACAACAACAACATGCTTGCCAGAGAATTTCTTCTCAAGTTCACGCACCAAAATTATTTGAATTTTTTGGAAGGTCTTCTGTTGTGGGATTGGAACGTAGATGATTACAGCCTATGCACAAACAATGATGAAGCATATTAAAATAGTAAACAGCATCTTAAATTCAATAACACCAACAACGTACCTTTTTGCTGCCAAACTCAATCTCACGCGCACGAGTTATGTGCAAATCCCTCAGATAGGGTTTCAGGTCGCTGTTGGCCTCCAACTCGAGCAGAGCTTGGGCAATCGATTTTTCGAAATCATCGGGCTCAGCGCCGCCTGGCTTGATAATTTTGGAGCCAATCATCTAAGCAAGCAATAGAGAGATAAAAACATTATAAAGAAATTTTTCACGTATTTACACCTAGTTGACCAATTTACAAATAGTAAAAATATTGATATCACTAGCACAAAAAGCCGACTAAACAACTGCAACGACTTCCAACTTAGAAGTTGAAGTCTTTAAGACTCAGTTAATCTTTTCATATCGCTATCGATCCGCATCATCGCACCGTATTTCTTGTTTGAAATCAACAATATATCAATTATTTTGCAATTTCTTTTATAATTTCATTCATTTTGCAGCACTTTAGTAATTAATTTGTGAATTTTTCGAATGCTTAAAGAAAAACAACACCAACCTTAGTCAATTATTTTGACAGAAAAGGAAGTGAAAACGCGACACTGAACGTTAATTTCCACTAGTTCGTTGAAAAACTAAAGAGTAGCGAGTGCGCATGCTTGAGTTGAAGTTGGCGCTGCTTGATTCGACAAAAATTTGACAGCTTATGCTTGTTTTAAGGCCCATATCACACGATGTCCGCTGGTACGACGTACACTCATAGAAGTAAGATATAAGGAAGCGCTGTAGTTGAACAGCAACGAAGTATTTTTTTATTGGTGTCAGTTCACACAAACACAGACACATACAAACACGGCCGGATTCGGGTTTATTATAAAGAAAGTTGTAAACTGTTATTCTTAAATGCATCTTTATTATTAAATTTTTTTTGTATTTCCACACCACCCTTGAGGTATACCATTTGGCGCGTTACCGATTTATTTGGGTGTTCGGTTCCCCTGTCGGCCTATTTCATCCATTAACAAAGAAACATATTAGTAAAAGGTAACAAAAGATGTGAACTCTAAAAAACATTAAAATGATTTAAAACAATTTGATAAAATGAAGTTATATAAAATGTTATAATTTAAAAAAATTTCAAAATGTTATAATTTTATAAATTAATAAATGGAAATAAATGTTGAACATTGAAAAATATAATACGTTTAAACGCCTTTAAAGTGAATGATTTTATGCAGTTTTCTATTAATTAAAAATTTCTATTAATGCCTTAACAACTACATTGAAATGTCCCGACGATTTAATATGACCTTCAACAGTGTGTTTTCCAAGTAGGGAATGTTGCGTATTTAATAAAATTCTATTTTAATACATTTGATGCAAAACAGATTTATTTTTATCTAACAACTTCGTTTGTAAACGCGAATTAAAACTAATCAAAGAATGCAGATTCATTTCACCCTGTAAATCTTTTTGGCATTCATTGCGGCTTAAAATTGTTTCTAATTATATGAATTAAATTGCAAGCTTTAGATCAAGTAAGTTTTTAAGAAGGCAACAACAATAACAAAAACTCTGTATAGAGTCAATCACTCAGCTGACTAGACAGTCTGTTTCGGAAATCGCTACATTTTCCTCTTCAGTAGTCTTGAGTGATTAAGCTGTGATCAATTCACTGTTTAAATTAGTATATGAGTGCACAGATTTTGGAATTCATTCATTGATTCTAGTTTAATCACAACAAACCCTGCTATATACTTAACTACATGTTTTGTATATTCACTTAAAACACTAGGATCTGCAAAATACCTATGATCACTTGAAAGTTGGTTCTCACTTTCATCACAATCGACAATTCTTAAAATTACTCCTTGCCGTGTCGCGATTGATTCTAAATTGTTTGATTTAATGGGGTTTGAGCAACTTAAATTTAAAATTTATATATTTTCTAACGGAATACAATTACCTATACATTTTGCATCTAATAATAAGATTCCTATAAACAGTTTTAAACTGCTTAACAGAAGGATTATCATTGTGACCTAAGTGAGAGCGAACTGAACTAAGAAAGAGTTCTAAATGATCTTGATTTAATTTATAAAATGGTATAAACGATAAAATCTTACTAGCTATAAACCTATCATATATAACTTTTATGTTCCTAACACATGTAATTATACCTACAAATCCTATCTTTCTAATTGACCATTAAGAATGCGAAGCTAACTTATGTACGATACAAAATCAGTTCTTCTCTACAAAAATCTAATGCATCTGCTACAGATTTACTTAGAGCTTGCACAGCGAGCCTTACATTATTTTTCTGATCGAAGAAATATATATGTGCCCTTTTCAGCTTATTCCCTGAATGCAATTGTTCTCTTTTCTGTAATTCAACTAACTAATGATATGAAGTTAGAGGTGGGTAATAACACAATTTTTGGTGTGCTGACACATAAGGGGAGCATGTGCTAGTGTGTCAGCACAATTGTGCCACAATCGAACAAAGCACTTATAAAAGTGTCGATAACAAATAGAGTGCTAGCACCCTTTTCTATTAATTTGTTAACAAAATGCACAAACTGCATATTTCCAATAATTGCAAGTGAGCTAAAGTAAAACAAAAAACAACTTTACTAAGCAAAAACTTAACAAAATCGAAGTAATGCAGTGCACAGTAGCGATAACCAATGAGTTTCAGTGAAAAATATTAGCACTGCACTCTGCTTTACATCCCAACACTGCACATAAAAGCCACTTTACGCACAAAAGTGCGTCTAAGCTCTGCTCTTTGCGTGCTATTGTGCCATTATGTGAGTCAACGTAGTGTACTAGCACACATGGCACACTACAGAGAGTCAGCACAGTGCCATAGCACAGCACTGAGTTGTCCACCTCTATATTAAATCGCTTGAAAAAAAATGTTTGCCGCAAACCACAGAAAACTTAGTCACCAGATTAGCTTCCAATTTAAGGGCATTAATCCACAGATGTTTCAAATCTAATAGTTTTGAAAATCTGAAATAAAAACATATTATGATATTTGGGAATAGTAGCAGTTTACGTACCACGCTTAAATAATTTTTTCTTATTTTTGTATTAGAAACGTATTTGAACCTTAGTCCAAAAATGTAAAAATAAAATGTCGGTATCTAATAGTTTAGGAGATAAAGTTCATGAAAACTTCAAAAATTACAATTTCAAGCTTGTTTTTAACACTGCGTATAAGGGCAAATAATCTTATCTGTTATATTTAAAATTTAACGAAAACAACTAAATGTATTATTTTTTTAATATGCTTAGGGATAATCACCTTCAGAAAGTCTAAAACCGTATTCGCTGCCTACAGTACTTCTGGATAACATTATCTTTTCATTTAAAAGGATTTAATTTTATTATAATTTTTTTTTATTTTATGTGATCTCATTTTTTATTTTAGGCTTTAATCGACACACTTCGTATTTTGCACTGAATTTTGAAACTTTCTCGAATTTTATCTCCTAAGCCATTAGAGACCGACATTTTATTTTTACTTATTTGTACTAAAGAGGCCCAAATACGTTTAACAAAAATAAGTAAAAATATTTACGCGTCTGCCGTAAACTGCACTTATGCCGATATTTGTAATATAATAAAAAAGAGCACTTTGAAAATGTATGTCACCTTTAGGAATTGAATGAATGCGCCCTTGACATGGTATTTAAGGTTTGACATAATCGGCTCAATCGGGAAATGGCGCAAAATATACTGACTAATAAATATACACAATTTTCTCATATTTCTGATAAGATATAAGTTAACTTTTCCAAATAAAAAGCTTTAAAAAAATATTTATTATGATCTTGAGATCTTTTTTCAAACGATTCACTTTTAGAACTGCTCGAAAACTAGCTTAAGAAAGACTAATTAAACCTTAATATGCTGTTGCTGTCGTCGTTGTTGTTATTGCTGTTCCTGTTATTGTTGTGACGGTAAGGCCTTTTCCACACTTGGTCAACGCAATTCTAATGCAACTTCAGCGCAACAGTGAAAAAGTTGAAAAGCAATGCAACTATAACCCGAATGCTTTCAGACTTGCTTCGAAAGTTAGGCAACATGTGTAAGTTATAATTATTTCATAACTCATGTTGTTCGACTTCTTGCACTAATTTAATATTAAACACTTGCTTATTAATCCTGCAAACTATTTCTTCTTCTTTTAGATGCTATTAATGAAACAAGAAACCAATTAATTAACTTATTCACCTTGATTAATGTACAGCATACTGCACTACAAATAGTTGAATTCACAAAACAAACAAACTCATGCAACAAGTCGCCGATGAAAATTGCGGAAAGCCGCGTTGCGTTGCACAGGTTGAGAACGTGTCGAGAACTTGTTGCTTGTATGTTGCTTAATCTGAAGGTTCCGGTATAAATACACAGGCCAGCAACTTGAGTTGGAGTTGCGTTGACCAAGTTTGGAAAAGGCCTAAGTGTTCGCTGATGCTATGTTGTTGTTGTTGTTGTTGTTGTTGTAGTCGCTGCATTCTGCTACTATCGTCGTCGTTGCTGTTATTGTTGTTGTTGTATTGGATATTATTACTTAAGTGAATACGTGTGCATAGTTTTCGGCTGTTGCTGCTATTCAAAACGTTTACGCTGCAGAAATGATTTGGAGCGGATGCGCGTGTAGAATTTTTCGGTGGAAAGGTAAAGTAAGCTGACACTTGCTACCTTGTACAATTTTTCGGTGGAAAGATAAAGTTAGCTGACACTTGCTAACTTATATATTAATTTCTTATTGAAATTCACTTTTCACCAAACACTTTTATATAAATAACAATACATATTACTTTTGAAAATTTGTTCTAATTCGAATACACTTACCTGTGAAATGAAATCAGCTTATTGTGGAGATACTGTTGACTTTCACAGTTTTTCACAATATAGCGCATTTTGAATGTTTTCTTTTTTATTTGAAGACTTTAAATAGTTTAGAGCGGTGACAATCAGTTTTAAATACAAATTTCTTTCTTTATTTTGCAGTATTTGGCGAATGGCGCAAACACCACTTGTTCATGTTGGAAAAATTGTCTTTGTTTTGGTTTTCACCGAGGCCAGAGTTCTCCAACATGAACATTTTGAAGCAAACATAAACGTAACATACAAAAAAGAAATGAAAACAAAATTGTGTGTTGCGTGCTTCAAGGAAATGATTGTGAGTAAAGGTGTGTGAATATTCTGAAATCTGGCTAGCTTACAAGCGAACGGCACGAAGTACTTTTGCAATAATTTTGCAAACTTTTTTCCGATTGCAAAGTAAGTATTGTAGAAAGCTTATTTACAACACTTATATCCAATTGAATAGTAAACGCTTACAATATTATTACAGTAAGGAATATTTTTCCAAGGGTTCCTTTTTGCTTATTCTTCAATTACTTGAAAGCATTTCACAACAATTTTTACAAGATTTTTGCAAGCACGATGATTACGCTTGTAAGCTTACTACAAGTTTATTCAAAGCTTGTTTGGCTGATTGGGAAATGTTTACATATAAAATTTTTGTCAAATCGTTGCACTGTGGAGGATCCGAACCCTAAACGCGGACATTTAGAATGTTTTTTTAAAATCTACAAATTATTTATCTAGTAGTGTATTTTCAAGTTCTTGAGTTGAAATTTATGGCTCCTGGACATCGTAAGAAGTTAAAAAAATTTCGTGTGTTTTTATTGGTATTTTGTGATTTTAATATGTTTTCAATATATATGTGGGTGGGTGAACGAATAATCAACATAGAATAAATTTCTTCTGACAGACTATAGACCCCAGACAAAATTTTTGGCCGGAAAATGAACTTAAAACGGCAGACAGGTAGTCTGTTTATTGGAATAGAAATGAAATTATTTTGGCCCAATTTTGGCAGGGCAGGGCGGGAATTGTACCAAAACCAGCCAGTTGACTGCCACTGAACAGAACAGCAGACTGGCTAACAGAGGCTCAAAAATGTATAAGAGAGCATGCAAGTGGCGTTCAGTGGCAGCCAGTTGGCAGGAATGTACAGAGCAGAATAGAGGCAGGTAGTGGCAAGCAATTGGATGGGACATTAAACGGGCATCGAATAGCAGAAAAGTGGATTCTTGGTTTCGTAATTTTATTCCAAATAATACCAAATAAAATAAAAATCCTTTTATAAATATAATTGAGTTTATATTATTTTCCTTTTAAAGAGTAACAGAGTTAAGAAGAGAGTTAAAAAACGTGGAACTCAAATAGTTTAAAGTCGGTTAAAAAGATAAAAATAATAGAAATTAAGAGTAACAAAGTTTAAATACAAATCAATAATGTAGGTTTCATAACTAAAAGAAAAAACGAATTTAAAATAAAAAGAAATAGTTGCAATCGAAGATGGTGGATGGCGGAATGCTTGAAGGTAATGCATTTTGCAGGCTTATGATTCCTGACATGGGCTTTCGACTTCAGCAGTTTTCTGAAAGTAGTTTTATGTTAAAACAGTAAGCATTAAAATTAAACTACTTACGACACGTCTTGCCTTTGGGATACTTTTATCATGGTATCCCGATCGCAGTCCGCTTAAAAACGTGTTAAGAATTTTCGTCATCTCCCTTCTTCCTAATGGTTTTTGCTCCTTGCCTTCTTCGATTTTTTCGTTTGACCTCTTTATGAGGTCATTAGCACATACTTTTAAAAAAGAAAAGAAAAAGAAAAGATATTAAAGAACATAGTACGAACAATTTTGTATGCTAAAAAAAAAATCAAATCTTTATTATTATAATTTATATTATATATATTAATTTAAAAATGGAAAATACTTTTTTTACTAATTTTTTTGCACAAAAAAAAGCAAGGAGTTCCGTTTACTTAATAAATTTGCAAAAATGCAGAATGGGCAATGATATAATAAAAAGCGTTTCCACATAAGGAAGGTAGGTAGGTATACACTGGAGTGGTTAAAAGTACTGACTGAAAGGACAGTTTTACAAAACGTATATAAAAATTTGCAAAATAGGTAACAAAATAATAAAAAGCTGTTTAGTTGAAATAGGAGAAAGGTAAAAACAAAATTTGTATAAATAGGCGCATTTGTTCAGTGTTCTTATTACTAAATAGTTGCTTCAAGCAAGGAATTACAAAAATTTTATGGTGAGTTCTAGGGGGTTGAAAAGCATTACCAGGTCCTATTATTTACTTCTGCCAACATTTCTTCGGAAGACCAACCAACATTCCATCTAAACAAAAAAATATAAAAAGTGTCGAAAATACTTCATATCTCTGCTATCTGTCTTCTTTCTGGAAGTTTTCATACTCATTGATTTTCATACACTCGTGGGTTCTCATACCCCAAAAAAGGGTGACAAATATTCGAACAGGTAAAAACCTAGTAAGGAATAATCTTCGGCTTGGCCGAATGTCACCAAAGTCGTGTTTTAGCGTATTTCAAAGTTTTGAATGTTGTGTAATTGTCATGGCGTCACTTTTAATGTGGCGTGGTTTTAAATTAAAATTTCAAGTTCAAAACGTATAGTGTATAGTAAGGATTAAAACTTGTTTGCAAAATATAAAGCATTATATAACACAACACAACACAAAAATTCCAAACAAAAAATCACTTATCCCAGCCGAAAGTACTCGATGAGAGGAGAAATGTAATTTCTGGATTTTGCTAGATTTGTTGCCGTTCGTTTTTTATGAGCCTCTATAGTTTTTTCGTCAAATTCGATTTTGAGCACTTTTTTGCAATTTTCTTCTATTTTTCGCATGGCCATAGCTCAAAAAATGCTGTGAATTTTTATTTGCAGTCTTTAGCAAAGTTGTAGCTCTTGACTCGGCCAACAAAAATGCTGAATAAATTAAGTCGGAAAAATTTCATCTTCATGCTCAAAACCCCAAAAATGTCGAAAAAATTACCACTTTTTTCACCGATTTTTTCCGTTTTTCGACTACAGCTCTTGAATTATTGAAAATTTTACCAAATAATTAAGGAAAGAAATGTAGCCTATAAAATTATGAACAACTTTTCAGTACATACCAACTTCATACGACCACTCCTTGATACGGATTTTGCCATAGAAATGTGATTAATTGTCATTTTTTTTATTTTATTATTTTTATCGAGCAAAAGTTTAAGGCACATGTATTTTTTTTTTTGCAATTTAGTATTGAATTTTCTGATTAAAGTGAAAAACATGAAAATATGTGAAAGAGCATACTCTTAGTATGTCATAAAAAAGTATAAAAAAAGGCATCAAACGGGTATTAATTTGTATTTTTTTTTTGTTAATCAGTATCGTCGATGTCCATTTGGGGTGTCTGGCGCGAAGTTGATGATTTGACAGTTGACGTTCCAGAAGTGGAAGGTCGAGATTTCTTTGCATCTGGATCGATTGATTCGTTTGATTCGTCGTCTGATTCTGAGCTTAAAATAGCCACGGCGATATCCTCTGCGTCATTTCCAGTTTGTGGAGTGAATAACGGTACATCTTCTTCTGTATGTCCTTCTTTATCATACTCCGTCAACTCGTGCTCGAATCGTGATATCTTTTGAGACCACCAGCATACTTCAGCAATCATTTCGACGATTTTCAAACCTGTACTTGTCTGGATCATGTACCCCGGACGTATTTCTTACCCACAGCATTGGCTTGACATACCGTAAACATACATTTCTTGCCATAACATAATGAACACACCGTATTTGGCGTATGTTCGTCACCACTTGTATCATCTTCACCGAAATAGAGTTTATATGCGAGTTTAAAATCATTAGAAAATAAATTTTTTTCGTTGTTGTTTTCCATGTTTTGGCTCTAGTTTACCACAAACGTAACAGAAACTATCTAATTTCGAGCATCTTTCCATTTTCAATCACTCACTTCAATCACTTATATAAAAAAAGTAGAATGACGTAATTAATTTCATTGTAGAAATTGAAATCGTGGCAGTTTTATTTTTTATTTTCACTTTATCTATTTATATTTTCGATCCAAAAATCAAAAATTTACTATATGCGTTTTCTGACAAACGGTACAAACAAAACAAAATCAAAAATATCAACAACTTCTAGTCCAAAGTCCAACATGTAACAACAACTTGAACAACATTAGTATATACATTTAAGCCTGGTTTTCACTAGGTCAGTTTTCAATGACAAATGTTGTCAATCTAATGGAAACGTATTGTCATTTACATTTGTTGTCATATATGACCACTGATTGTCATATAAAATCACAAACAAGTGAAAACAGATAGAATTTTGCTAGTCAATCAAAATATCGTTGTAAAACAAGAAAAATTGAAATGCCAACATGTTGGCATTTTGTGTCAGTTGTTGCCTACAAAAAAAATTTTGTTTTCATTTTTTTTTTTTCACTGCTGGCAAAGTTTTTTAAGGGCCGCTTTCTCAATGTCCGGTTAAGCACTAATCAGAACTTTAACCAGCACTTCGAAAAAAAGCCCTTTCTCAATGTTCGGTTAAGGTTGAACTGTCAGTTAAGTGCTGATTAAAATGTTTTCACTTTCGATGCTATTTGTGAAATGCCATCGGTTTGTTCAGTTGTGCTTTTTTCATCAACAGCTGATGTTTTATATTTGAGATTGTTAGAAAATGTTTCTTTTTGGTGAAATTTATAAAATACTGTCAATTTTATTAGATTAAGGGCCGCTTTCTCAATGTCCGGTTAAGCACTTATCAGACTTTAACCAGCAGTTAGCAAAAAAGCCCTTTCTCAATCTTCGGTTAAGGTTGAACTGTCAGTTAAGTGGTGATTAAGTTAACGGCAAGTTGTGGTTTCGGCTAGCGCCATTTTAGGGTAAATGATTTCGAAGATGCTGTCAAACTTTAAAATTTAAGATGACGGATAGAGTTGCCACCTAGATTTTTGTTATTTTTGCGAATTCTTGTAATTTTGAAATTCTGACAACGGATTTGATTTCGAATATAATGTCACAGTTTTAAAATTTAAGATGGAGGTTAGGGTTGCCACATACATTTTTACCACAGTATTGCCACCTAATAATATGTATTTTTAAGAGTTTTAAACATCATTTATCAGTGTTAAGGGGTCGCTGATTTTGAATCTAAAGTCCGAATTTTAAAATTCAAGATGGTGGATAGGGTTGCCACCTTAATTTTTTTTTAGTTTTATAAATTCGGGGCCGGCAAAAAAAAGGTACACCAAATATGGGTCGCTGAATCCGAATAAGTTGTCAGAATTTCAAAATTATAAAATAATAGGGTTGCCACCTAATTAGATGTCTTTTCAATAGTTTTAAACTTCATTTATCAGTGTTAAGGGGTTGCTGATTCCGAATTTAAGGTCAGAATTTTAAACTTCAAGATGGTGGATAGGGTTGCCACCTTAATTTTTTTTAGTTTTATAAATTCGGGGCTGGCAAAGTTTAAAATTCTGACTTTATAAATGACACTAATAAATGACGTTTAAAACTCGTGAAAATTTATATTATTAGGTGGCAACCCTATTATTACAAAATTTTATAATTTTGAAATTCTGACGACGGATTCGGATTCAGCGACCCATTTTTGGTGTACCATTTTTTTTTGCCAGCTCCGAATTCATAACACTGCAAAAAATTAAGGTGGGAACCCTATCCACCATTTTGACTTTTATTTTCTGACCTTAGATTCGAAATCAGCGACCCCTTAACACTGATAAATGACGTTTAAAACTATTGAAAAGACATATAATTAGGTGGCAACCCTATTATTTCAAAATTTTATAATTTTGAAATTCTGACAACGGATTCATATTTAGCGACCTATATTTGGTGTACCATTTTTTTTGCCGGCCCCGAATTTATAAAACTAAAAAAAATTAAGGTGGCAACCCTATCCACCATCTTGAATTTTAAAATTCTGATTTTAGATTCAAAATCAGCGACCCCTTAACACTGATAAATGATGTTTAAAACTCTTAAAAATACATATTATTAGGTGGCAATACTGTGGTAAAAATTTAGGTGGCAACCCTAACCTCCATCTTAAATTTTAAAACTGTGTCATTATATTCGAAATCAAATCCGTTGTCAGAATTTCAAAATTACAAGAATTCGCAAAAATAAAAAAAATCTAGGTGGCAACTCTATCTGTCATCTTAAATTTTAAAGTTTGACAGCATCTTCGAAATCATTTACCCTAAAATGGCGCTAACCGAAACCACAACTTGCCGTTAACTTAATCACCACTTAACTGACAGTTCAACCTTAACCGAAGATTGAGAAAGGGCTTTTTTGCTAACTGCTGGTTAAAGTTCTGATTAGTGCTTAACCGGACATTGAGAAAGCGGCCCTTAATCTAATAAAATTAACAGTATTTTATAAATTTCACCAAAAAGAAACATTTTCTAACAATCTCAAATATAAAACATCAGCTGTTGATGAAAAAAGCACAACTGAACAAACCGATGGCATTTCACAAATAGCATCGAAAGTGAAAACAGCATGGCAATCAATTGACACATAAATTCAACGTCAGTCTTTGACATTCGATTTTATGTCAGTTTTTGGGTTTCAATGAAAACGCATTTGACGTCATATGGTCAAGATGAATACTGACATCAGTGATTGTTGTCATTGAAATTGACTTAGTGAAAACCAGGCTTTACTTTGTTCTTTCGTAAAAAAAATAACAACAACTATTTTGACAAATACGCATTTATTTTGTTGTTTCGTATATAAAAAACGAAAATAAAAAAAAATTTCAGAATCCGTATCAAGGAGTGGTCGTATGAAGTTGGTATGTACTGGAAAGTTGTTCATAATTTTATAGGCTACATTTCTTCTCTTGATTGTTTGGTAAAATTTTCAATAGTTCAAGAGCTGTAGTCGAAAAACGGAAAAAATCGGTGAAAAAAGTGGTAATTTTTTCGACATTTTTGGGGTTTTGAGCATGAAGATGAAATTTTTCCGACTTAATTTATTCAGCATTTTTGTTGGCCGAGTCAAGAGCTACAACTTTGCTAAAGACTGCAAATAAAAATTCACAGCATTTTTCGAGCTATGGCCATGCGAAAAATAGAAGAAAATTGCAAAACAGTGCTCAAAATCGAATTTGGCAAAAAAACTATAGAGGCTCATAAAAAACGAACGGCAACCAATCTAGCAAAATCCAGAAATTACTTTTCTCCTCTCATCGAGTACTTTCGGCTGGGATAAGTGATTTTTTGTTTGGAGTCAAAAAGTTGAATATTGCGTCACTGTGTAATTTTTGTGGAGTTTTAAGATATTTAAACCATTTTCATAATGCCACTTTGTATGGGTGGTAGGCATATTTTCATTTAATTTTAATAAATTTCATATCTAGAATGCACATTTGAGGTTAAAACTCATGTGAAACATTCAAAGTCATAAAATTATTTTTTGTGCAGTTTTAAGAGAATTTACTGTTGTAGTAAAATCTCCCTTTGAATGGGAGATAGGTGTTATTTTCATCCGATTTTGCTTATTTTCGAATTTGATTTTTATTGGTTGAAAAAATGCTTATAGATATATTGAATTTTGTCGCGATAGCATAAAATTAATGCTGCTTTCCTAATCACACACACAGACAGATGGACAGCGCTAAATAGACTTCAGAGGTGATGCTGATCAAGAATACATTTCTAAACCTGACACGTCTCTTTCAAACGTAGTGGCAGATTTGGCTTACTTTAAGTTCACAGTCACTGAAAATCTGGGTGTGAATTCAAATCTAATTAAAAGCCAACCAAATTTTCAACAATGTAAACAAAATTACGCACCACTCTTGCAACATGTGCAACATTAATTAAAATCAAATACAAAATACAAACAATACCAAGGATGAGTGGCAATGAGCGCTCACTAAACTTGGAGTATTGAATCCAACCGAGCATATCATTTTAGAATAGATAACAATGCTTTGTTGACACAATGTTTTAAAGTTTAGCAACTTTGTATGAATACAGAAACAAGTGATAAACAACCCCAGTCAGCAAAACTCCAAACATAATAATGAGTTGTAGGTTGTAGTTAGAAGGATATCCAATGGTACGGTATACATACATAAATTCATTTAAATATTTGCTAAATCATTTCATTGTTTACGTTTAGTAAATATGTATATTCGGAACAATCTGCTTGTTTGTCACACTAGTTAGCTGAAACAAACGTCTTATTTCGAATTTGATGTAAGTGCGTCAACTAAGTTCTACGTTCATACAAAAAGCAACAGAAACCATGTTGAAAATGAGTTAGTTTTCTATTTTATCTTACAGTTACAATTAATCTTACAAGTTAAATATTACAATGTAGTTAATAATAATATATTCTGCATTTAAGAAACTCCAATTAATTTAGATAAATAATTTAAGTTTTAAGATTGCACCCAGTGGTGCTATTATTATAAAAATATCTCAGTTAGATCCTTTTCGCCTTCATTAATCGCTTTCATCAGAGTCAGAATGTTTATGCCTAATGATTCTTCTAATGTTTTCAACATTCCTTGCAATGTTGTTAATCCGTCCAGCTGTATGAGCGAGTTGAGACTAAAAATAAAGTTCAACATTAGGAAAGACTCAAAACTTTGCAAATTTATATAAGTTCTTACAGTTCCCGCATCCAAATCATCCAACCAATCGGCCTGAGAAAGTCCCACCAAAGCAAAGATTAAGAAAACGGCAAAAATGACGCATATTTTGAAATTCATTGTGAGTGGCTGAAACGTATTTGAGTGAATGACGCTCATCTTCACTTAAATGACTGCCTTAAATACTGCCTTCGAATAGCAAATGCTGATAAAAAAGTATCAACAGCTTACTTGTAGGGGGAATTTTTATGAAAACGACTTTTATTTTAAAATGGGACTTACTCTTTGCTTAAATCAGATAAAGAAACTCTTATCTGAGATCTTTGAAAAAAAAACAGATTTAAAGGAAAAAATATATATTTTAATATTTTTTTTTGATTTATAGTTATTCCGAAAAATAGGCTTCCCTAGCTCAAGAAGAACCCTCACTGAAGAGGATATTATTTGGCCAAATCGTAGATTTATAACGCCATCACTAATTACGAATATCTTTGATTCTATTTAAAACTGTACTTTAATTGTGCCAGTCGCATTAGCGAATGGACCACAATCACAATTAACGTTGGCTAGTCGCACTTCACGACCTCGGTGATGAAACGACGCGAGTCGAATGTTTTTAATATTTTAAAATAAATAAATCAATTTGTAAACACAATTCTAAGACATGGTTTTTAAATTTTGATTTTATAATCACTATCAGAATATAAGTATCAAAAGCCATAAGTATTAAAATCAGGCGTTTCCGCAGTCGCGCTCTCAGTAGGATGCTTGTTTGTATCTTTGGTTTTCGAAATGCATAAATAGACAATCAATGTGGGTGCTTTCGTTCAATTAAACACAAGTTTTCCTTTTCTCAATAGATTTTCTGCAACAATTGCCCATTTTTTTGGAAAAGTAAAGGCTTTTAGCAAAAAATATCAAAATTTACAAAATATTTTTATTTCTTAAAAAAAATTTGCAATTAGTTTTTTTTTTTGTAATTTTTTGTGGAAAATACGAAAAATACTCGAAAAATTACTTTATTCCGTTGAAACTAGAAAATTTTAAAGGGTGAACCAATACGAGGTCCCTTTTTCAACGCGGTTGTTTTGACAGCTGTTTTGTGTTATGACATTTCTGTTCAGTATTCAATACGACTCAATCATGAATAGACTTAGGCCCTTATTATGAGCTGCGTTCGATCTTCGACTGTAGTCGAATGGCCTGATCGGACGAATTTGCATTTGGTATTATAACGTGCTTTCGACAAAGAGTTGTGCTATTGTGATTTTCGTTCATATTGTTTGTTCACGGTAGTATATTTCTATCAGGTGATCATTGTATTATTTCAACTAAATACGATTGGTTTGAAAGTTGATTGCAAAAAATAAGACAAAAAAGTTATGACTATGACGAAAATAATTTCCATAAGATTCGACGCTTCGTCAGAAGATTATTAAAGCTTGACGGAACTGGCTAGAAGTAGAAAACTGTTGAGCAATGCTTTTTTTAGCTAATCTTAAGCCACTTTGCTATTGTTCTAACTGGTGGTCCTAAGCAATTTAATTCTGGCGTGAGTTCTTCCATTACTTTTTCGCCTGAACTTTGGAACAAATATCCTTTGCAGTCAAAGTTTGCCTCTATCAATGAGACCAGTTTTTTTAACTGCGATTTGTTGCTTAGATCTGCATAAAAGTTACAAAAACAGTTCAATATTAGTTTTTAGTCTTAAAAAAGGAAAATTTAATCACAAAATACTTAAATTTTTAGCAATTTTTGCTCAGCACGCATCGCATCGAAAGCAAAATACTATTCGACTGAAATTTCGATGAGCAACGAACATTTCGATAGGGTTGCACTGCTCATAATAAGAATTTAACTTTCGATACTCGTTGTTCGATAACCAGCGAAGATCGAACGTCGAAAGCAACTCATAATAAGGGCCTTATTCTTGAACAACGTTTATTAATTGTGGAAACTTTTACACTATTGGATTACAGCCCGTAATTTTGAGAATATTGCTGTGTTGAGTTTGGTGCTGTGTTTAAAAATATTTAAAAATCCTAACTAAATATTCGAAACAAAGGTTTTGGCTTTTGAGCGAGCCGCGCTGTGTATAAAGGCCACAAGGCCGAATTGTAAATATAAAAAAAAGCAATGCTGCTGGTATGACTTTCATGTGTATAAAGATACTTTATTTTAAATTTAATTTTCTTTTATAACAATTGGTTACAATTTTTCTTATTCTTAGACACACCCATTTTACAGTCACATTTCCAACATATTTAGTTTGACCAATCATTAATTGACATTGGCGTCGGAAGCGGGGGAAAAGGGGCAGTTGCCCCCCACTTTTTTAGCTAGATAAACAATTTAAAAGGAAAACTTCAAAAGTTATTCAAAATATCAGTTTTTTTACAACGATAATATTTTTGTATTAGATATTTTCCTCTTCTTTCTCTCTTCTTCATAAGCATGTTTGCGGATAATCATTTCCTTTCTCTGTGTTGTAGAACAAAATGTAGAGTTTCTACTGCAAAGCCACCACTTCAGTTTCAAAGCACCCTTAAGTATGTAGCTTAATACTGTAATATTGTAATCGAAGCCTTCAACGGAAAAGTGCCTTCTGAACAAAATCTAAAAACAAAACTGGATCTTTATGCAGATGACTTTGATGTGAGCGACCTTCACGCGCAACTTAAATTGCTGAAGCAATTGCCTGGCCAAACACCTTCAAATTGTAGTGGCATTGTATCCCAATTTGCAAAAAATTCAGATACTGTAAAAAAAACTATTAAATGAAGTTGAAAAACTTATTGCTTTGCTTTTGACTGTGCCTGCATCAGCAGCTTCATCTGAGCGTTTTTTAGTGCACTAAGCCGACTTAAAACGTATATTCGAGCAACTATGACACAGAAACGACTCACTCATGCGGCACTTATACACATTCACAAAGATAAAACCGAAGAATTGAATTCGATGGAGGTGGTGAAAGAGTTTGTTTCTCGTAAGGACAGAAAGAAACATTTTGGAATAATTTAAATTGATATAACTTTTTGTACCTTATTGCATTTAAACCATATAAAAATATACCTAGTCTTGCTTTATAAAAGCAACCATTTTTTCTTATATTTTCATATTACCATATGAAAGATCCTTTACAAAATGATCTCTAATATTGAAATTGGAAGAACTTTTAAAAATAATGAAATTTTAATATTTTTATATTTTTTATTTTAAACTAAAATAAAAATTTGTGTATTCACATTCATGTTTCTTTGAAGAAATTTTAGTAAACTTTTTTTGCACCACCATTTGTACTGCCCCCCCCCAGATGAAATTCGCTTCCGACGCGCTTGTTAATTGATGTAACCAAATATGCAGACTTGCATTTTGTGTCTTCCGCGAAAATGCAATACTAAATATTTGGTCACATGCAATGACCCACATGTGCAAGTTGCAATATGATCGACTCTTTGTTAATACTAGAAATGGCTGCTTGCGCTTAGCCAACATTCGTGATTCATTAGAAATTACTATTTGCCTTTTATCGTTTCCATTCATGCTTTATTATTAAACCGATCTCGAATTTTGTCGAAATTTGAAAATTGGACACACAGAATAGACCATTTAAGAGCTAGTCGTGGGCAACATTTGAACGAAATCATTTTTAAACATTGAGTTGTAGGAACCGAACTATCACTCCAAATAAATATTTGCATCAATACATTGATTTTTATGTTTTTTATTTAGAAAACAAAGTAGGAAGCTCTTATTGGGGGGCAAAAAAAAAGAATGACATTTTCGGAATCACCGACCAATTTTACATTAGAAATGGATAGTGGCAATGAAATTATTAATATAGAAGAAATATTATGCTAAATATATAAAGCACCTGGCATCTGCACTTAATGATAATAATCGTTCTGATTCTCATCAAACAATACAAAATTTCGATTCAGTTTGGTGATCAAGTAGCGGTTTGAAGCCCAAGATTCGTGCTCGAAGAAATTTTTCAAATAAATTTTATGTTCGCTTCGAGCTTGAAAGTAATTTCAAATTACTTAAAATGAGTATAGAAACAGACCCTTTATTTCAGGGTAAGGTTTTCTTTTGCTTTTTCTAAAAATATATACCTTTTTAACAGTAATATTATATAATTATAAAACCTTATGTCTAATATATCAAAGATAATAGATAAAAGATTTATATAAAAGTTAATAAAAAATATAAATTGTGGTTAAGTAAATAATCTTTTGTCTCAACGCTCGAATATTAAATGTATATATAACCAGATATTTATTATGCCATAAGCAAGTATGACATCTGTTTACTATATCCAAGATATATGTATGTTGATAGAGAGGTAATAATCTTTTCTCAGTGTATCTTCAAAGGTTTCAAAAAGACAGAATGTTTAACAATCCAGCAAACCACAAATATATCTTTGAAGAATCAATGCAGTCGCTTTTTCGAACCTTTGCTTTTTCCAAAGTAGTACAAAAATATTATTGCTTTGAAAGGAGGCTTACAGCACAATGATTATGTTTTGATTAAACAGAAGGTGCTTGTATAAGCTTATCAAAGTGGATGGTACTGCAGAAACCACAGAAGATTAATGAAGAGTTGATGTAGCTAATAACGAAACAGTCTGTATAGTCTGCTTGGTGGCTTGTTCTGCAAAGAACTTGTTGTTGCTGTTGCTTTATGAACTTATTTGGCATTAAGCTCTAATAAAAGTTTAAAAAATATTATTTCTTAGAATTATAAAAATAAATAGAAGGATACGAGTATTAATGTTAGGGTTTTGGTTTTTGTTACTTTGATTGACAGCATAATAAAGCATAATAAAGATTTGCATTGAACCAAGTGCTTTAAATAAAAATAAATTTTGTGTGAGGTAACATGGCTTCTGGCCAAATTTAAATTAACAACCATAAAATATACATAAGTTACAAAGCATAATAAAAAAGTCCATCTTTACATGTACATCTATCCGTTTGAAAAATTCAAGCAATCTTTCTCTTTTAGTTTTTGAGATAGCAAACAAACAGACAAAAAAAAGAAAAAAAGGGTTTTATGAAAGATTCCTCATTCAAAAATATTTCCTAGCGCCAAAAATGTTTCGATAGCTTTAACCAATTTGGTTTTTTTTCATTATAAAGCTGTGCAAGGAGGAACCATTTTTGTTGTTGTTTGACCCATGCAGTGGTGATATCTGACCTAGTCAAAAAGCCAAAAAAAATCTCCAAACAAAGTTGATATGAATATCAACTTCAGAAGTTTCTTCAGCTTTTGAAGATTTGATCGTTGCGATATCAAGATTTTATTGAATACCGAAAAAGGGATGATATTGAAGTAATGTTCATATCTTTATTTAAGTAATTCTCGAAATCATTGCGATATCTGTTGTATCTATAATATACCATCAATATAAAAACGCTATAAAGAAACTGTAAAAATATTTTTTTTTATTTTAGACTTGAGCTCGTATTTCAGATACAGCAAAAACTTTATTAACTAAGCTTAGAAGAAATAAAAGCAATCTATAGTAGGGAATAAAATTTGCTCCCTTTTTTTCCTGATCAAAGTTCCTTAGTGATTAAAGCTTGCAAATGTATAAAAAAATTTTGGAAATTTATTCGTTTAAAACCCAACCGTCCCACCTCCGTGAGCATTTGTAAACGCAAAAAAAGTTTTTTTGCTATTTTTGCGGCGTAGCATCTATTCTAGAGAAGTGACGTCATTACAATATATTAAAATAATGTAGCTAATTTAAATACAAACATCTTGGTATATTGCCTCACTATCTGAGGCGTCTGGTTCCTGAGATATACATTTTTAAAGTAACAAATCGGAGGGTTATCAAAATTAAATCATTTTTAATTTATGATTTTTAATAAAAAACTCTTCACGACACGATACTGAAATGTTGTTTACCAATTTTCAACAATGCATTACACACCTTTTGGTACCGAACACTTAAATCTTAGACTTTCTTTTAACCCATATCGGCCAAACTTCGCTACTATACCCTACTCTTCGGAAATTTTCGCAGGTATTGATGCATGTAATACTGACCTTTCGAGCTCAAATTTAACAAGATAAAAACCGACCAATTTAAAAAAAAACATTTATGAGGTAATTTTTATATATGGACATTTCCACAGAAAAGTCTACCGTGACAAAAAAAATTAAAACTTATTAAAAACTTATTATTTGATGATATTACTAATAAAAAACAACAGATTTTAAAATTTGATCACTTGGAAAATGAACTTATAGTATTTAAAACCTTTATAAAAAAGTTGCATACAAAAAGTCTTGTCCAATTCAGAGAGTTTTGCAAATTTTGTAATCCAAGTCAAAAATCACTTGCGTTTTTTGTAACGTAACGCCAGCTTATATCTTTAAATCCTAATTGTCGATTGTTGTCCTTGTTTTTACTTAATATAGTGCTACTTAATTACTACGAAAATATAAAAAAGCCTTTTTAAAAACAAGACATTTTCGTTATTTTTTTTTAATATACCTTCGTATAAATCGTAAGTAACGCCAGTTTATAAATTCCCATATATAAAAATTACCCCTTAAGTAGTATTTTTTATTGATATTATTTTTAACTTGGTCAATTCTAGCCTGAAAGGTCAGTATTAGATACATCAAAATCTGCGGTTCAAAATTGGGCCGGTATGGGTTAAGAGAAAGTCTAAGGCCTTTTCCACACTTGGTCAACGCAACTCCAACTCAAGTTGCTAGCCTGTGTATTTATACCGCAACCTTCAGATTAAGCAACTTGCACGCAACAAGATCTCGACACGTTCTCAACCTGTTCAACGCAACGCGGCTTTCCGCAATTTTCATCGGCGACGTGTTGCATCAGTTTGTTTGTTTTGTGAATTCAAGTATTTGTAGTGCAGTATATTAATCAAGGTGAATAAGCTAATTAATTAGTTCCTAATAGAATCTAAAAGAAGAAGAAATAGTTTGCAAGATGAATGAGCAAGTGTTAAATATTAAATTAGTGCAAGAAGTCGAAAAACATGAGTTATTATAATGTATCCAACATTTTTTTATCCTTTCGCAAGTTTTTGTCGCTAATCAAACTGAATCTGTTTCTATCGTTACGCCCTAATCTATAGGATATATTTTGTTTATTTTTTATATCTATTTTCAATGCGATCTTCATATTTTGTCTGTGCTAAGCAGTGTTGCCATATGGTCTGATACATCGGATTTGTTACGACTTTCAGTCTTGAATCCGATGATCCGATATTTGGCCAAAATGTTACGGTTTCAGATAAACAGGTCCGATGTCCGATTTTGCGTATATTTCCTTCACCAAGCAATGTATTAATAATATTTTTTCATATATAATCTTTTTTGACTGATATCTTATATTTTGGTAGTTTTTGCTGGCCAAAAAGCAAAATCAAAGTTGTTGTTATTTTTCAGAGTTTCACAAAGCCAACGAGTTGAGTGCAAAAGTTATGATATGAAAATTGTTTTCATGGCAACACTGGTTATACATACGTATTATGTTTAACCATAAAATTTTATTCAGACTATTGACAATGATTATGAAGGGGATTTTCTTGCTCATTACTTTTTAGTAATATTTATAAAAGGTTTATTTTTATGATTATGGGACATTTTTAAACTTTTGATTCTGTTATCAGCAGTGTTTGTTTGATGCAGACTGTGTGTGAATTCCCGGCTGATAGAGCAATCCACATCATACAGTTCCCAGCTGAGCTAGCAAAGATGGAAATGTATATAAATTGAGTGCAACGCGGGAGAATTGATAGTAGACATAATCCAAGCCAACAACGCTAAACATCAAAGCAGTTAAACTTTTGTTAAAATAAATCATCAAAAATACTTAACTTTTAAAATGAACTTCTACAAAGTTTTCATCTTCTTTGCGATCGTTTTGGCTGTTTTTGCTGCACAAACAGAGGCCGGTTGGCTAAAAAAGATTGGCAAAAAAATTGTAAGTTTTACCTTTTTAGTGTTTGAAAAAAAAAATCATTGATGAGAAACTGTTTCATTTGCCAGGAACGTGTTGGTCAACATACCAGAGATGCCACCATACAGACGATTGCCGTCGCCCAGCAAGCTGCAAATGTGGCAGCGACAGTGAAGGGTTGAGATATTGAGACATTACGAAAATAATTTATTATAGCTTTAATCAATATGTACATAATGAATCAAACACTATTATTAAGATAATTTATTAAGAAAATAAGATAATTTGTCAAAACTTAAAAGAATATGTTTTTTATTAAAAATGCGTTCTTAAATTTATGAAACATAAAGATTTCACTCATGGAAAAATTATAAAATTATGTATAAGAATAGGTTAGGTTAGGTTAAGTTGGCAACAAGTACTTAGACTGGCCCACTTAGACCAAATTATTGGTCCGTTGTGATACCACAGGATAAAGAAGAGAGTAATCAAGTAAAACTTTTGTGTAGGATGTTTTTAATGTGGCAGAAACTGTAGAAACATTTTGAATATGACGCAAGTGTTATGCCTTGAACTCAGTTAAATCAAGTTACTAAGCGTTCCTCCACACAAACTTTCCTAGCACCACCAACTACAACTTTTCGTCGTTAATTGATTTGTTTTAAAGTCTTTTTTTTTGTGATTAAAAATAAGGAAAGAAATATTAAGGCGTATGACCATGGCCATGCCAGCATTCGAACCCAGGTCCCCTGGATGACAGTCAAGGGCGCTACTACTAGACTATCGAGGCCGCCAGACTATACAGTGTATAAGCATAACCTCCATAAAATTTGTGCACCTTATTAATCCAAAAATATATTTTTTTGGTATTTTATAATAAACTTTTTATGTTGAAAACGTTTTAAAAAATTTATTTCCTTTAATTTGGCTTTGTTTTGAAAATGTTCGTCGATCGGTGTAAACGTTTGAAAATTCCTTAAATTATGTTTTAATCGGTATATCGATGGATGTTAGAAAAACCTACAAGATAAAATGTATAAAATCCAAAGAGCAATGAAACTTTTAGCTCCATTAGAAAAAAATGTGTTTTAAAAAGATCATATCAAAAACTGCTATTTCTTGCTTTTAATAACTATTTTTTAATAACACAGGAGAATGAAAATCTTCCCGAAGGTTTAACTTAAATTTTAAAAATGAGATGTACAAAAAACAACGAATTTTTTGCTTACGGAGGATACCCTACAATAAGCATTTTTGTATGTAACATATGTGAATATGTACTGTGATGGAATTTTTTACATAAAGTTAATTGTGAAAAAATCCTGTTATTATGACTTCACAATTGAAGCACAGCCGCCGCTAGTAACGTTATAAGCGACATTTTTGAAGCGAAGCTTTTTACGACGCCTCGTTTTGTGATTTGCTTGAGTGAAATCTGAAAGACACTTTTTTCCATACACCTTTTTCTTAGATTTGTTGTTGTTTTTTACTTGCCTTTGTTACAACAAGAGGATATAAAATTAAAAATATTTCTTTGCAAGGGTGAGGATCGAACTCGCGCATTCCATTCGAGAGCTCTACTCACTAATCACTACTCCAAACCAACCATTTCTGGTATGATGTGATTCATTCAATATTAACTGAAGCCATGTTGCAACAGATGACAGGAATTTATTAAAGGGATTGTTCATTAGCTGCCCTACATACTCTATTGTGAATGCGTGAATGCAACAGATCACAATTATCGATCAAATACTACGTTTCTATGGCGAGTTAAGTCGGTGTTGACTCGGGATTAACTTACCATGGAAACGCGAGTTGAGTTGAATTTCGTCAAATCCACAAAACTCCATGAAACTTCTTAGATTTAACTGAGTTAGATTGGATGCGTTCAAAATATGAAAGAGTTGCTCAACTGTTAAACGAGGTTTTATGGATTATTTATTATTTTATTTTATTTCTGACACTGCGCTGACATAAAATGTAACAAACCGTTCATCAGGCACACAAAGTAGCGGAAACTAATACTGATCAAAGACCTTCTGAATGCACACATTTATACTACGTTCCATCGAACGGGTAGATGTTAATTGCGAATTCAGACATGAATGTTCATAGGCATTTAAGGCAAGGATGGTGGTCTAGCGCTCGAAAATTTAATTTATTTTTAGGGTTTTTTTTTAAAAACTTAAAATATTGAACAACGATACTAAAACTTTTAAGGTGTACTGCAACTGTCATTCATCAAAAAAAAATTTTTTTTTTAATTTAAAAAATTGTTCATCTTGTTCAAAACGGCGGTCAATGAGACGCTCTCAAGGAAAAGGGGCATAAAAACCTAGAATATTATTAATCACTATGAGTGCAGCTATGGCTGGCACTAGAAAAAAAGATATGAAAAATTGACAGAATGACGCACTTTTGAAAATTAAGTTCTTAAAACAGCTTGTTTTCTACCGGTTATTAAGTGTAAAATATACGATGTTTGTAACATAAAATTTTGCCTCTTTTTTTCTAGTTCCAGCGATAGCCACCGTTGTTATGAATAGCATATTTAAATTTCAGATGATTCGGCTAAATGGTTTTTGTTTTTTCTACAACACCATGCCGAAAAAAGTAGTTTCGAGATAAATGAGTATAAAAAAATGAATGTAGACGAAACACTGTGGCTCGACACCTACTAAAACGGCTGTAGAAGTGAAAAAACAATGTTCAGTTGCTTTTTGACAAGACATAATAGTAACGTAGAAATCTAAAATCCATGGATCTATACGTCCCGTCATGTTACGTTTCGTTTATTAAAACCACTTGTGTAAGAAAGCACTGTTTCAAACAATAGGTGAAAGAACACACTGCTCAACTGACATTAGATCACATTACGTTACTTCTATTATAATAGGACATTAATGTCAGAAAGACTATGCTTCTGAAACATAAAAAATCACTTTCATAAAAATTCAAAGCCTTAAACAATGCTGTTTTGATAAATATAATTTGCGAATGACAAGCGATCCAAATATTTGCACAACAAGATTAGGACAACTATTGATGTAATATTTGCTAGAAATATCGATGACATTACATCTATATAATATACGTTGATATTTTAGATATTAAAACGCAATAATTTCATTAACATTAATAAAAATAATTAAAAATTAATGTAAAATAATAATATAAGGTAATAAAATTTACTGGTGGGAAATTATTTTTTTAGTTAACATTAAGTATTTAAAATTTTTTAATTTAAAAATTTTTTTATTAAAAAAACCATTAAATTATGAAACGTATAAAGCTGCGAAAAAGCTTCGCTTCGCTCGTGTGTCCCGCGACGCACCTCTTTTTTTAAAGTGTTTTTTTACGAATACCTGTTAAAATTACTCTCTTATATTATATAAAAACAGATCTGAGTAAGCAGTTGTGCAGTATTTTTATCGCATACTCAAAAAAAAAATTAAATAAATTAATAAAAGTGCTTGTAAAATAAATAAAAGTGAACAATTACAATTTTGTCGCTTACAACGTTATTTGCGGCTGTGCTTCAATTACTGCGATATCTCGAAAACTATAGATTTTCTCAGCACAACGTATTTTTGTATGAAAATGAAAAGTCGTTCATTAGTAAAAATGACAGTAAGCAAAAGCTTTTTCGAATATATTTTGTATGGATAGTGGAATTCAAAAAACTCCCGTTACTATGGCATCAACATTTGATGTCTTGAAAACTATAGATTTTCTCAGTACCAATGTATTTTCTTTTGAGAAAAAAACTATTGAAATTTCAAGTTTTGACTTTGCAAGCAAATATCTCCGCCATTTTCTAATCGATTTTCATCAAATTTTGTTGTCTAAAAATTCAATTAAATAAATTTTGAGAAATGAGAGAGGATTTACCGTTACCTCACCAAATAAATACTTTATATATTTTTCAAAAAACCTTGACAACATTCACTTTTTACTAAAAAAATAGGCCAAAAGTTGTTTTTGTTGTAAATTTGTTTTTTTTTTTAATTTCTATTTTCCCCACTTTTTCATATGACATATCATTTATGTGCAAAAATGCATTCATTTTGACACATAATTCAATGGCCGCATTCAGCGCAGACAACTGTTGTAAACTGTAATGGTAGCGCTACCTTAGTTCACGATGTTTTTCTCTGAATGTGTTGCTACTCTACACGTCAGTAGTTAGATTCAATTTAATTTTTATGTAAATTTAATTCAATTGCAAAGGTTTCTCACTTAAATTTGCTGCATTCTTTCTGCGTTTATTAATTTCAGCGTCAGTAACAGCATCTGACAGTTAAGCAAACAGTTGTGTTCATGTAGCATAGAATTTGTTCGCTCGATTAAAAGGCGTTCGCTACTTTATCAGTTTTAGTTAGCGCTACCAAATTTGTACCATTCAGCGAATTTTTACACAACAGTTGCCAACTGTTGTCTGCGCTGAATGCGGCCAATAAACAGTACCTATCATTAAAAATCATGGGCTCAGCTCTATCATTTTTTTAAAAATTTCTTTTCAAAATGTTTTTATATTTTTTTACAAAGGTCTACAGCTTGAAAAATAGTTTTTGTGAACAAAATTTTTAAATATTTCAAACCATTCCAGCTATTCCTAACGCAATAGACTTTTACAGTCATTGAAAAAAAAAATTTAATTTCTAACAGTTTTGGTCAATTGCTTCCTTTTAAATTAAACCAAATATTTGAAATTCGAAAAACCCGTTTAAAAATTAAAAACTTTATATATTTTCATATATATATAGTACTAAACGAAAGGTACAACTTTAAGCTTTAAAAAAATATTATATATTTTGCTTTTCAAATGACATGTCAATGTCTTGCATCGAATAATTAGATTTTTTCAAAATAACTTTTAATAAGAAAAATATTAAGGGAGATTTAAGGCAAAAGCGATTGAGCATATTTTAGAAGATGTTTTCTAAAAAAGTATATTATATAGAGATAAATTTTTTTTTGTAACATATAGTTTTTATATATAAAGATGGGGCGGAAGTGGGTGTGCTTAAAGAAAGGTGAAAATTGAGTCATACTATAGCTCGGTTCCAAATTGTGTAAAAAAACAAAATGCATTCGAAAGTAGACCCTTAAATACACATCATTTACCAAAATGGAATGGAAATATATAAAATTATGAAGTGTTCAAGGAGGAAATCAAACAAGTTACTTGGTAAATTTTTGACCATATTGTTGCGTCTACAAACTAGAAAAATTTTCCAAAGACGCTAATATGGGTAAATAAGGTGTAAATAAGGGGTAAATAATTACATTATAAATAATTTTTAAAAAAATATTAAAATCGGTCAAATAGTTTGCTTGCAGGAGTATGGCCCGTTTTGAAAAAGTATGTTTTGAGAAAAACGCGCATAAAGTTACTCTGGTTAGTAAAAGGTACTCTGGCGCAGGCGCACCAGGTTTTATGCTCTAGAGAATCTGTATTATAAACGGGATTGATTTATACGTTTTTTGACATATTTGTGAATAGTTGTACAACAATAAGCAATTTAAAAAAACTTGATAAGTAGTTTAGTAATCGATTTTTCGTCCAGCCAAAAAATTTTTTTGTTGCTGACTACCAGAAAACACTTTTAAATCGTGTCTTTTTACCTTCACGAATGGGAAAATCGTGCGTCAAATAACTAATATTGATCATAAGTAGAATTAATCCATGTAGTTAGTTGTTGCTTGGCATCTTATTTATTCGGTCAGATACAATTCCATGTTGGCTGTACAATGGGTTAAAGTGCTAACCCAAAATTGCAATACTAAGTAAATTTTATATTAAGTCATGAAAAACGACTTAAATTAAATTGTTGAACAGAAATCACGCTCTAGACTTTTAAAAGAAGTAGTAATGTTTTTAGTCAAACCTTATACTTATACTAATGATAAGATCCCTAAAGCTTATATCCAACCCATCCGATCTTCGTTGGGCAATCACAAGTGTTTAACTATTTATCGGTTTAATTCATCTTTTACTGTACACTATATCTTGTATAAGTATTTTTAAAAAACAGCACTTTTAATTTGATTTGATATAAAAAATTTTTATTAGATACACAAAATATATTGACCTTTCTGTATGGTATTTTTGTTTTCTACATATGTGTATTAAAATGACTATGTTTCTAAAATTACTGGAACATTATATGCTTACAACAAATTCAGTCGGCTTATTCTACCCCCCCCCCTTAAAAAACTAACCCAAATTAATCATTCATCGCTTTCGTCAGAGTCCGGATCTACCCTTTTTATAATTTTCCCAATGTTATCAATATTTCTTGCAATGTTGCTAATTCTTCCAGCATGATAGTTAACATTATCCGCCAGTTGGTTCTGAAAAGTAGAAAAATAATCATAAGAATTACATTTAAATGATTCGAAATTTATTAAAACTTACAGTTCCTGCTTCCAGGTCATCCAACCAATCGGCCTGAGTGTATCCCAACGACGCAACGATCAGGAAAACAGAGATTGTAGCAAAAGTCTTGGAGTTCATCGTGAGTGCTTGAATGTGTTTAAGTGAATTATGATCTTTTTCACCAAGACTGCTGCCTTATATACGTACTGTCTTAAAAAAATACACGCTGATAAGGTCGACAGCAGATTGATTATTTGTAGAGGAGGGGAATTTTTGATGCTATCATCTGGACGATGGTTTTCTACGGATCTGGGATTCACACTGTGTGCTGATAAGACCCTTCAATCTTTTTACAAAAGAAAAAAACGTATCTTGCAAATCAAGAAAGACTACAAAAAAATCAAAATGATATCTTTTACTTGAAATGAATAAATTGACCCTCAACTGTATGATAGCATTTGTGCCATTTTCTTTAAAATTCACTGACTAATGGTAAGCAGTTGAGAACACTAAGACTTAGATCTCTTTAATAGACCGTTACAACGTTAGATCCGTTACAGAAATCTATGCCTATGCAAACAAAACTAGAAAAATGTCTCTTCTGTACACTTTTGTTTTTGGGGGAGTGTACAATTATTCTGAGACTAACACCCAAAATTTCCCTTATCATATTTACATCTATGGGTTTTTGTTTCGTAAAACAATAAAAATTATATTAGATTTATAAAAAGGTTTCGTTTAAAATCCAAAATAGTTTAATGTACCTGTTTAGTAAAAATTGAGTAAATATATTTGCTAATATTTATTTCATACGAGTACAGGAGTAGTGGGGTTTTTTGATAGACGGAATTGAATAAATGAGTTCTTATCAACAATTCCACAAAGTTTTAAGGCATCAAGCATTAACAGGGATTTCCCTGAGCATCGAAGAATGCAACGCAATCTGAAGCGCGTACAGATTCGATGGGTATAAATTCTGTCTGTGACAGCTCAGTCGACATCAATCATAGTTGAACCTTTCAAATAAACACAACAAACTCAATCTGTTTAATTTGTTTAGACAAATTTTAATATTTTTATTCATTTATATACAATACAAGAAAATTATTTCATACGCAATGAATTTCAACAAAATATTCATCTTCTTCGCTGTTGTTTTGGCTCTATTTGCTGGACAAAGTGAAGCTGGTTGGCTGAAGAAGATTGGCAAGAAAATTGTAAGTTAACGCATTTGACACACAACAGTTTTACCTTAACTAATGTATAAACTTTGTTAACAGGAACGTGTGGGCCAACATACCAGAGATGCCACCATTCAAACAATCGCTGTAGCGCAACAGGCTGCTAATGTAGCAGCAACAGTGAAGGGGTAAATGGTCAGCAAATAACTTTTCTAAAAATAAGTTATAAGCGTATAAATATCAAGGAAAACAATATTTTAAGCTATTTATTCTAGATGTACTGATAATAATAAGAAAAATGTATATAAAATGTGAATAATGTTTATATAATTAATATTATAAAATTATATATTTAAAAAAAATGGTCACTCAAGAATTTATAAAATAAAAACCCTAGTTATAGTAAAATTTCTGTTTATTTTTAAATTTCTTTTAAAGTTCTTTATTCCAGTAGAGCTGTAATATAGAGATATTTCATGTTTTTGATGATTTAACAATTAAAGCCAGAACAATTTTTTTAAAATCGAAATTTTAAGACATCGATAAAGTACTTCATGCACTTATGCTGTTAAAATTTCAAAGCGAAATTCGAAGCCGTTTGATAGATGAAAGCTTTGAAAATTTGAAAGCTGCATCCGGCTTCCATCAAGCCCAAAACTTTAAACGTGTTATTCTCAAAACTGCATTTTTACAAATTGCGTGCATTATAACTCAAACATATTTCAACCAATCTATTCGAAACTTTGCAAGCATATGCTTTACAATATTGGCGAAAAATTGCCAGAGCGCGATTAAAAAACAAAAACAAATTTATATTAAAAATATTTTTATTTGTCTTTTAAGAAAATTAACGATTTTTTTGTTTTTAACGCCATTTTCGAAAATTTTTTTAAATTTTTTTTCTAAAATCGGGCTGTGGCATATTCAAGAGAATGTAACGTATGTATATATAAAAAAAATTTCGTCCAAAAGTCTGCTTGATTTTCAAGTATGATTTAAACTATCAAACATTTAGAATTTATATTTAAATCATAAAAAATCAACATGATAATTAATAAGGTCATTTAGAAAAAACTTTAATCAAATGGTGGAGCACGACCAAACAGAAACAAGCTGAAAATATATCAGCAAAAATCTAAAAACAACTTCAGTAACCATGCTTTGTTACTGGAAGACTTCCAGCAGACTGTTGGACTCCATATAATAACATAAGCATAAAGGCTAAAGTAAAGCAAAAATACAACAACAAATGTGAGCATGTGAAATGGGAGAAAAACTGAAAAATTGACACTTCAAATCTCATCGCAGCAAAACTTTCTATCGCTGTGGATGCATCTAACACTGCTATCGGTGCAGTTTTGCAACAAGAATACAACCAGGAAACAGAACCACTAGCTTTATTTTCGAAAAAATTATCACCATCAGAGACAAAATACAGTACATTCGATCGCGAACTTTTAGCAATTTACCTTACAATTAAACACTTTAGACACTATTTAGAGGGACGAACATTTACTATATACACAGATCACAAACCACTTACTTCAGGATTACATTCAAAAACAGAGAGAAGCCCAAGACAAACACGACACCTAGAATTCATTGCACAGTTTTCCAACGATATCAGACACATTAAAGGTACCGATAACACCGTAGCAGACGCACTTTCAAGAACTGAGATAGAGGCTTTCACAACCTCTGAGATAAACCTCAGAACTCTACACAACGAACAGACTACAGATTCAGAGCTGCAAGAGATACTAAATAAACATACTTACAAATTTGAACAAATACACATTCCAATACTTAACATTAAAATTTGGTGCGAACAAACGAGTTCAGGAACACGTCCATACATTCCACAAACATTACGCAAACAAGTTTTTGAGCAATTACATAACATTTTACACCCAGGTACGCGAGCTTCTCGACGACTCATAGCACAAAGATAATTTTGGCTCAAAATGAACACACAAATCAATAGATGGTCGCAAGAATGCGTTAGATGCCAAAGAGCAAAGATACACAAACATACGAAGACAATCCCACACAAGACAAACATTCCACACGGTCGTTTTGAGCATGTTCACATTGATTTAGTTGGCCCTTTACCAGTATCAAATGGTTACAGATATCTGCTTACCCTAGTTGACAGAAATACACGTTGGCCCGAAGCATATCAAATTAAAGATACCAACGCCAGTACAATTGTAGATACACTTCAAAAGGAATACATCTCACGTTTTGGAGTTCCTCTGGAATTTACTTCCGATCGAGGACCTCAATTTACATCCGCAACATTTAGAAACTTCGTTAAGAATATAGGAAGCAAACACATTACCACTTCTACTTATCATCCACAAGCCAATGGGAACTAAAAACTTCCATAATAGCGAGTAACAACCAGACAAATTGGTACACAGAGTTGCCATTAGTTCTTTTAGGACTCAGGTCCACGGTCAAAGAAGATATTAAGGCTTCTCCAGCCGAAATGGTTTTTGGACAAACACTCAGGCTACCACAACAATTAGTAATTCACAATAGTCAGATTTTTAATTCGTCGGACACCTTGTCCAAACTTAAAGAGGCAGTAGAAAATAAAAAGTCCAACATTGCGCATCACAGCACTAACTTCCAGCAATATATACCTCGAGCCCTCAGTACTTGTAACTTTGTCTTCGTCCGCAACGACACGATTCGTAAAACACTACAAGAGCCGTATGATGGTCCCTTCGAAGGTATTGAGAGAACTCCAAAACACTTCACAATTCGTAAAAATAACACTAACACAACAGTCAACATTGATAGGATTAAGCCCGCCTCCTTAGACACTGAAACAGCACAGAAACATTCAACCAAACACAAAAATACTAAAAAAGTACACTTTAACTTATTAGCTAACACGACCAAAATTTTTAGAAAGGAGGGGGAATAATGTGGTGACTCAATACCACCACATATAAACACCAACATACAAAACACACACTTTACAAAATAATCACTCACACATCTATATATATATAAAATAGGATGTGTGTATGTATGTATGATTTTGATGAAATTTTCAGGTAATGTTCATCTTGGTACGGTGGGTAACATAGGCTATATTTGGACCCGATAGGTGGCGCTGGGGTGGACTTATATCGAAAATTTGAATTTGTGGACCAATTTAACTGTTATTCAGAATGTATGTTTGTTTGATCATAAGAAAATAATTTGTGTATAAATGGACCCAATAGGTGGCGCTGGGGTGGACTTATATCGAAAATTTGAATTTATGGACCAATTTAACTGAAATTCAGAATGTATGTTTGTTTGATCATAAGAAAATAATTTGTGTATAAATGGACACGGTAGGTGGCGCTGGGGTGGACTTATTTCGAAAATTCGATGGCGTGAAAAATATATAAATACTTTTAATTTTATTTTATAACGAGGTGAGTAGCGAAGCACACCGGGTTCAGCTAGTTTTATATAAAAAATTATTATTTAAGATTTCAAATTTTGTCAAATATTTTTAATCAAAAATTTTGTAAATTATTTTCAGTATAAAAAATATATTCAATGTGTAAAGATATAAAAAAATTGTTGAAGAAATAAAATTTAAATAAAATAAAAAATAAACGTGTCTACCAAAAACTTTTATTGTGTCCCACCACATACATATAATTATACATTTTTTTATGTCATACAGTTTTAGTCTATTCTTAAAATATGCCACAATATACCCTCAAACTTTAAACAATAGTTTACTACTGAGAAATATTTATGTTTGAACCTTGATTTTATGTTGCTAACCTTAATTGCTGACCTCAATTTTTAGCAATATAAAAGGCGTACGAGCGTACGTGTGCGACCATGGAAATACCTATATACCCACTTCTTAATGGTGGGTATGACATTTTAATTTTTGGAAAAATCCCTGTCAGGAACCTCTCAACGTTGCAAAGACTGCATGTTTGATCGTCTAACAGCCCTTTTCTGGCAAAATAACAAATTCTTAACCAGTATTTTGAATATTTCAATGTGTTTGTTGTAATTTATTGATTTCAAAACAAAATTTGAAGCTCAAAAATAATAAATTTTGATAAAAATTGTCAACTGCTTTTCTGTTATTGACAATTTCATTAAAAAAATTTGTTTTTTTGTGCTTCAAATTTTGTTTTGAAAACAACAAACATATAGAAATATTCAAAACACTGTTTAACAATTTGTTAATTTGCCAGATGCTATGCTAGTTGGAGAAATAGTTGTCCGATAATCGTAAGCAATCATTCAGTTTGGACCTCGATTGCTTTCACCTTAAAAAAATTAATATCCTAAGTCAGAATATCAGACAATTTTTAAATAACTACTTAGCTGACTTTCCGATGTTGCAGGTTCTTCGAAAACTTTGCAAAGTCTTTGCTCCAGTGACTCATATTCATCGTCCTTACAATCTTCAGATACTTGTCCTTCTTCTGCGAAAAAAGCCGTTTCCCTTTTCAGCCTCAATAAAAGGTTGTTCTACTTTAATATTCATATCAACTTAAATTGGAATGATTGCATTTATACGAATATGTAATAGAAATTTATTTATATGAAAATCCCGGGATTTTTGAAGGTCTTAATCGTTCAAGATCCCTAGAAGATGCCAAACTCTTCCTTCAAACAGAATATACATAAAAATTTAGAAAAATCACACACACCTATCGGAAAAATTGTATAACTAAATAATTTTTTTTTTTAAAATTTGTACTAGAGACAATTTTTTTTTTTAAATAAATGTATTTTTTTACTTTATTTCCTTAACCGTTAACCGTGAAACAGAATTATGCTGTTTTTCAATGCCAAGTCAAATTTTTCATATATAACCTCGTTATTGGAACAATTTTGCTGAAACCTTTGTTGTAGTCTTAGTGTACAAGTGCACTTGTACGTTATGCAGAAAATGTGGTTGGTTGAATCGGAACTGCGCCCACCACCCATTTAATATTTTTTTAATTTTTTCCTTTTATATTCAAGAGATTCTGCTAAAACTTTGGTTTTTTAGTTTTACTTTATAGTACTTAAATGATGTATAGAAATCATCTTCTATCTTCTACAGTACACGTGTTTTGCTACTCAAAAAAAAAAAAAATTATAACTCAGTTTTACACTGAGATAATTATTTTGGTTGAATCAAGCAAATGTTTTGCTTAATCAAGGTGTGATTTTAGAAAAAGATTGGTAAATTGAAATCACTCCTCATATATTTAGGCTAAGTTATTATAAACTGCAAAAGCAAATTTATATTTCATTCAAGCTAAGTTATTATAAACTGGAATAGCAAATTTTGATTAGTTTTTGCTGAAGTCTAGCATAATTTTGAAGTGGCTGAGATTCAAGCGTAAGTTTTGCTCTATCACAATACAAATTTAGAAAATAGTTTTCTCCGTGTAGAGTTGCACCTCTACTACATATTAATGGCATACCAATTTTTAAAATGGTATACAATTTTTAAAAAACCTTTTTGGTATACAATTGAATTTTTCGATGCAAAACTATATTTGTGACTTTTTCAAAATTCCTCTACGTTTCGGTTTTGAAACAATTAAAAAAACACAAAACACTTCGTTTTGACAGTTTCGGTCACCGGCTCTCCGCCCTTATACTATCGTGTCTAATTTTACCTTGGTATTAAATATTTAAAACAGAGTTATTTTTCGAAATCGGATAACTGCATCATATGGAGATTTTGGTTTGAAATCCAAATGGCGCTATCCATGCAACTAACTTGAGGGGTGAAGTTTGTGTAATCCTTAGAAATCGTTATAAAATTAACTTTGATACTTAAAGTCAGATTATTTGGCATTCACTCGAAATTTATTGCAAAACTATTTAATTCTTTATAATGTTGAAATGTTGTTTTGCAAATTTTAAATTCAGACTATATATGCTTGAGTAGGCAACATAAATAGGTTAAGAAAACATAATCTTTTATCAAAAGTACCCCGAATATGTGTTTCCTCGCTTAAATAAATAAAGAAAAAAATACAGGTAGTTGTATATTTGCCTACTTCGGTAAATTTTGTATACAGCTGGAATTTCTGTATAAAAATCCCCTGAGTTGATGCTCGATTTAAATTTCTTATCAATTATTTTCATTCATGCTTATTTCGCAGACTCTGACGCCTTTAAAAGATCGCACAAACGTGCAGTAGCTATCACTTCAGATTCAACTCTGCATTCAGAAACATTCACATATTCAAAATCACTCTTAGCTCCTAGCAGAAATAAGCCACTATGAATTTTTGTAAAGTTTTTATCTTCTTCGCTGTTGTTTTGGCACTGTTCGCTGGGCAAATTGAAGCTGGTTGGCTGAGAAAGATTGGCAAGAAAATTGTAAGTTGACGCATTTGTTTAAAATTTGAAAATTTATTGAACTTATTAAACAAATGCTTTACAGGAACGTATGGGTCAACATACCAGAGATGCCACCATTCAAACAATTGCAGTAGCACAGCAGGCCGCAAATGTAGCAGCAACGATAAAGGGTTAAGCTGCCAGACATAAATGATTATAATTTAAGTTAAATAGACTAAGACGTTATTTATTAGAGATTTATTTATTTATTTTAATTTAATTTAGCTATTTATTTTTTAAACATATATACAAATAAAAATAATGTAGTATTTTCCTATTCTAATAAAAAGTTTTGACTAAATAAAAATAATATTAAAAAAAAAATTCAAGTGCGTAGTTTTTAGTTAACTATATTAAAAGCAGTATATGAGAAATCTATATTTTTCTAAGAAAGTTTTAGCTAAAAGTATTGTTTGGTGGCTATTTTCTATTCGTCTTCATCCAAAAATATTAACTTCAAACTATAGGACCTGATTAGATTAACGTATCTTGTTCAACATAAGCTGAATTTGAGTAGCACTGTGATTTGTTTCTTTTACGAAGATTATGGTTATATAGAAAACTTTATTCTTAGAAAAGCCTTGGATTTAAGATCAAGATAATGGTTTGAAGCTAGAAATTGAAAGGAGGGACAGTGCGTATGGAGACAAAAAAAAAAATCCAAAAAACAATCAAAAGTTACAGAAGTTCTTAGAAACGATGTCTGCCAGTGTTGCCAGGTGCCTTTCACCATTTACCCCTGGATTGGATTTCAAATCCCCCTAAAACTCCCCTAAATTTTTTTTTTAAAAACATGCAAATATTTCATACGGGGCAACTGAAAAGTAGTGCAACTGCAACGCAAGCCTATGTATTTAAAGGGCTGAGCTGTTGGAAGTCTTTAACAAGGGCAGAAAGTTGCTTCAAATTTCTCAATTGTCCAATGTGAAATTGACATTAAAATTAAGTCTTACTTTTGAAAGGAGGCTCCGTCTCCTACTCTTTGATATATTTTTGGGCATAACTTTTTTTAAAAGATCAAAGAAGCAAGTCATGCGCCTTATACAAACAACGTTTGGTCTTCGACCAGAAAGGGAAGAGATAGATTATAATCTAATAAATATTAGAGGAAGAATTGATTGAAACCATACGTGAATTATCGATTAGGCGGAACAAACTTGAAAGACAATTTGAATGGCTTACCAAAAGAGGCTAGTGTTATGCCTTAACCTCGGCTAGTATTTCCAGCCCCCAGTTGCTCCTGTCCTTTAATTCAACATTTTCCACAATTTACTTGTGGATTTTTTGTTTCAATAATTTTTAAATGTAGTAAAGAACAAAGAAAGCGAAAAGAACCAAGCCTCAACCCGGATTTGAACCGGGGACCTCTGAGTTGATAGTCTAGCGCACTCTTCACTAGACTAAATAGGCCGACTTACTTTGTTTTAAGTTTTTACACGAAATCAATCAATTGCAAGTAAAGCGCGAAGCAAGTTTGAAGTGAGGTGACAAATGATTGGTGATTAATTTTAAGTGCTGCCAATTCAGCTGTTATTATAAACTGTTGCTGAAATACCCAAGAAGTCAAATATCTTCTTTACTTAAAATTTTACATTATTTTAAGGAAAAGTAAGAAAACTTTATTTCCAAAGGTCGATTTTCCAAATACCCCTAAAAAACAATAAAATCCTCTAAAGATTCATTGCCCCTAAAATCCCTCAACACATTTGAAAAACCTCTAGATATAGGGGGAAATTCCCTAACCTGGCAACACTGATGTCTGCTTACTTTTTGACGTAGAATTTTGTATGGAATATACAGCCTTTAATATTCATCGTACTAAGAAATAAAAAATGCCAAAAATACCAGTTTTAGTGGGAATAAACCGAATATCTTATAAAATAGCAAAATCTAAGAAGGAAAAAATTCATCGTATATTCATATGAGAAATGCACAAGCTGCTTCAGTAGCTGCTTATGTTGTTTCTATGGTTGTTGTCGTTGTTGTTGTGCTACTTTTGTTCTTGTTGTTGGTGTTTTTATTAATATGTATGTAAAATATACATATATAAATACACATCAGTTGCTGTAATTTTTTCGTTTCCCAGATAGCCAATCGGTTCGGTTGAAAACGGTGTGCACTTTTAAAAGCACTGAAACGGACCGTTTCGGTGTCAGCAAACTATGCGTTGTGTGTTTCATATAAGCGTACCATTTTTTAAGTTGTATATTTATGTTTATTTTCTATGATTTAAATACAAATTCTAAATGTTTAATAGCTTAAATCATTTTTGATTTTAAATACAAATTCTAGTTGTTTGATACTTTAAAATCGTTTATTGAGCTTTAAGTCAGGTTAGAACAATTAATTGCCCTTTTTTCACGAATTTTTTCCAAAGAAACAACAACAACATTTTCAATATGAAAAGGAAAACATCACTAGCTGATTTATTAGTTAGCTGATTGTTTAACTAGTTAGAGCAATTAATTGTTCTAACCTGACCTAAAGCTCAATAAACGATTTTGAACTATCAAACAACTAGAATTTGTATTTAAAATCAAGAATAATTTAAACTATCAAGCAATTAGAATTTGTATTTCAATCACAGAAAATCAACACAATAAATAACAAGATCATATAGAAAACTTTAAGTTGTATATTAATTTAATTTGTTGTTAAACAATTGTAACCTTTTCTTAAAATAGTTTTTATTAAGTTTCAACAATAAACTTTACTGCACTACCTCGATTTCAATACAAGATTCAATGCATATTTTAGAGTTTTTTGGCAAACGGGTGAAAAAGATAGGGGAAAAAAAAGAGAAGAACAAACGCCGCATCAAGCGAATATGACATAAATTTCAATTCGATTCCTGATAAATATAAAAAAGGACTTTATAATTTTGTAGAGAACCAGGCCTGTAGCCAGACCACGAAGACAGAGTGGGCAGGCATGAATCTTGAGGGGCAATTTATTTGGTTTTTTCATCTAAATAACAAAAAAAACATTTTTTTAACGTGGGATATGAATACATTACATATATAAAAAACATTTAACTTTATAATATTTACATTGATATGTAGATCTTTTTATACATGAGATTAATACATAAAAAATAGCATCAAAATTAATTCAGGACTTTGTAATGAAATGAAGGTAAATAACAAGATTTATTTAAAATGGCTATAAATATTAGAAAGAGTAGCGAAATGGGCTAAGATATGTATAAGAAATTTTTTAAGTAAAACAAATAAAGAAGTTGAATTAACCCGCATCCGTCGTTTGCATCAAATTGATGCAAATTTTTTATTCAGATTTATATATTAAGAACAAACATGCATGTTTTGATTCAAATCTTTTGCTTCTTTAAATTTTTGCTAGAATTAAGATTTACAGTTTTTTCTTATTTTAAACATTCAGATGCATAAAAAAAATTTAAAAATTAAAAACATTTCAATGAATTTTATATTCTCGTTGTATCTGCATCAAATTGGTGCACAACGTGCTTTTCATTTCTAGAAAGTTCCTATGGATGCGGGTTAAATATTATTAAAATTTAAATCTTATTTTTTGGTAGCAAATGTTGGCGACCCAGTAGAAATTTGAAAAATTGTAACAATTTGTCTGAAATCTTTTGTTAAACAAATTTCATATACATATTCAAGTCATGAATAAGGTGAGTGTGTATATTTTTTGTTATTTTAAACTAAGCTAATTTTAAAGCAATAAACAAATATATCTACAAAATGCATATTAATTATTCATTTAAAGTTTTTCATTGTCTGATTTGGCGAGGAGGGAAAACGGCTGTAGTAGGGGGGAATTGCTCCCCCCATGCCCACCCTGGCTACGGGCCTGCATGTGGGCGAATAGTCGACAAACTGCTTGCGGCAAAGGCAATTATTGCCGATTGAAAAGCGGGACAAAGAGATCTTGCTACCAGAGCAAGAGAATTATTGCTCTCGGAGCAATAATTGGTTTCGCCGCAAGATCGAGAATTTTCGTGTGTGGCAAGTGAAAAGCGGGTCATAGAAACCAAAGTTCTGTTTATTTTCTGTGGACGATTCGGTTCATCCCCTCTAACGCTGCTCAAACACTGTGATCTTGCTCTTCTCTGTGCGTCGCTGTTTTAGAGTTGCTTGGTAATTGTTGTTGGTTCAGTTAGCTGAAATTTTTTTAGATGTTCTTAAATTTTACTCTACATGAACAACTGTTTTTGACAACTAGCTCACTTTACTCTGCTTTTTACTTCATTCCTCTCCGAGTCGGCCCTACCTTGGTTATTCTGCTATGAGTTGGAGTACTAAGCATGCGCTGTGCTTTAAAAACTACATTTATTTTTTAAATACCATAATAAATTCGAATTATTTTTATTATGCACTAGCTGGAACCCGGCGCGTTGCTGCCACGCCCCCGTTGCCAAACTTCCATAAAATTTTATCAGTAAACCTGCATTGGGTTGATCTAAATTTGGGTTGAATGAGAGGTGCCACGCCCCTTTGTTTAACTCCCATAAAATTTGATTAGTGAAACGGCATGTGTAAATCGTGGTAGAATAATGAATTCTTAGGCTATAACTTCAAAGCTATTCGATATCGCAAATCGTATATTTGGGTTGTATGGGAGGTGCCACGCCCCCTGAATGGCGTGTGTAAATTGTGGTAGAATACCGAATTCCGAGGCTGTGCGAGCTGTAACTGAAAAGCTATTCGATATCGCAAATTATGGGAGGTTGCCACACCATACGTCCATAAAATGTTATCAGTAAAACGACATGTGCAAATTGTGCTCGAATACCGAGGCTGTGGAGGTCTATAACTCCAAAGCTATTCGATATCGCAAATTCTGGTTGCAAGGGAGGAGCCACGCCCCTTGTACAACGCCCATAAAATGTTATCAGTAAAACAGCACGTGTAAATTGTCGTCGAATACTGAATTCCGGGGCTGTGTGAATTATAACGCAAAAGCTATTCAAAATATTAAATGTGGGTTTTAAGGGAGGTGCCACGCTCCCTTTCCCAACGCCCATAAAATTTTATCAGTAAAACGGCACGTGTAAATTGTGGTCGAAAACCCAATTCCATGGCTGTGCGAACTATAACTCAAAAGCTATTCGATATCTCAAATTTGGGTTGTATGGGAGGTGCCACGCCCCCTTGTCCAACACCATAAAATGTTATCAGTTAAACTTAATGTGTAAATTGAGTTCGAATATTAAATTCCGAGCCTGTGCGGTCTGTAACTAAAAAGCTATTCGATATCGCAAATTTGGGTTGTATGAGATTGCCACGCCCCCTTGTCCAACGCCCATTTTTTCTTTCTGTAAAAAACGTTTGTAGACTATTACAAACATTTTAAAAAAGTTAGCCAAATTGGCGCAGGCGTTCTGCGATTTTAGGTATATATAAAAAAGTGGGCGTAAAAGTGGGAGTGGTCAATTTTTCTTCAGTAAAAACTTAAAATGGATTACTACGAACATTTAAAAAATAAATTAGCCAAATCGGTGTAGTCGTTTTCCGATTTTAGATAAATAAAAAAGTGGGCGTAAAAGTGGGCGTGGTCAATTTTTCTTTCCGTAAAAACCTAAGTTGGACTATTACGAACATTTTAAAAAAAAAATTATCCAAATCGGTTCAGCCGTTCTCAACTGATGCAATTACCAACGAACGACATTTGATTTTTATTTATATAGATTATATTCTTTCCATATCAAAAATTTATTTTGTTAACAAAAATTTTAATTTTAAATTACTTTTAAAATATACATATATGTTAAGGGTGTTTTTTATAGAGTGATACAAGCTTATATCAAAATAAAACATAGAAAGTTATTTTTAATATCAATGAAGCGAGCTTTGTTGAATAGGAAATTTTATGACATTAATGTATAAATATGATTTTGGCCATGTGGCTGCCCCCCATTTGTACGCGCCAGCCGTGTACAAGGTGCAATTTGGAACACCAATTTTCACAAACTTTTCGCAGCATTTGCGGCCGTATCTTGCCGATAACTCTTCGAATGTTGATTTCCAGGTGTTCAATTGTTTGTGGTTTGTCGACGTAGACAAGCAATTTTACATAATCCCAAAGAAAATAATCCAATGGGGTTAAATCACACGATCTTGGGGGCCAATTAATTGGGCCATTTCGTGAAATTATTTTCTCGTCAAAAGTTTCCTTGAGTAAATCAATTGTAGCGCCCGCTGTGTGGCATGTGGCTCCGTCCTGTTGGAACCACATATTAGCAAGATTACTGCCAGCTAATTGAGGTACTAAAAAACTTCGAATCATGTTCCTATACCATTCACCATTGACAGTAACATTCTGACCATTCTCACTCCATCATCGTTTTTGAAGACATATGGGCCAATGACTTCGCCAGCCCATAAAGCGCACCAAACAGTAATTTTCTGTGGATGTAATGGTGTTTCGACAACAGCTTGTGAATTCTCCTCACTCCAAATACGACAATTCTGTTTATTTACGTACCCATTCAACCAAAACTGTGGAAGGACACATCCCCAGTTGCTGAGAACGGCGACGAATTGATTGATTAGGATATCCTCATTGCTTTCCTGTACAGCGGCTACAGATTCTTCAGTGCGCACTGTTCGGCGTCTCACGGGATGCACATTATCAGAAACAGTAAATGTGGTTCGAAAACGATTTATTGTTCTTCGAATTAGCAGCTCTGAAGGACGATTATGTACGCCATAAAATGGACGAAGTGCACGATAAGTTTGACGAACAGAACCATTATTTTGATTAAAAATTTCCACAATTTACACTCGTTGCTCTGGTGTTATTCAATCCATAATGAAATGTCAAAGCAAACTTCACAAAAAACAACTATCAGCTATTAAATGAGTGGTCAAATAAAGCAGTGATGCCAACTCAAAGTTGTATCACTCTATAAAAAACACCCTTTATATGATCTTTACTACAGGAAAAATAAATAACTCAAATTTACCCATATTTATTTCCATTAATTAAACATAACTTTGAATTACATTTACTTTTAACCAACAAAATAAATGAAAACGAACAAGAAATTCATCACCATACATATCAAACGAAAACTTTTTATAAAACAAAACAAATTTTTACATGAATTTAATTGTGAGCTTTTTTGATCAGGTAAGTTTAAAGAAGGACAACAACAACAAATTTGTTTTTGAATAATTTTTATTTAGAAGATGAAATACTTTAAAAAAGTTTTGAAGAATATACATGAAAAAAAACCAGAATTTTTCTCTATTACTGTATAAAAAGGAATTCTACGTCTATACTCACGATACTATCGAAACTGTGTCTTTTTTTAATAAAGATTATTAAGTTCTTTTGCTGAAAGTGGTAACCTTTTCAAATTTTTCGTCATAGCCTCGAAAACTATAAATAGCTTCTATTTATAGTTCAATCTTAAAGTTTGATACATGTATCGATATTTGTGTCTTGAGGAGACCACTTTTTTTTAACTGACTTCAGAAAGGGGGAGGTTCTCAAGTTCGTTCATTTTTTTTTTCTATAAAGTATGTAAATACAAAGATAACTCCTTAAGCATTTGCATGATATCCGTAATTTTTTGTCCACAGATGGAGACATTGAACACGGAGGTACCCCGTGGCAATATTAGGAAAACACTGTATCTCGAATAATATTGACACTATTTAAATTTAGTACTGGGTAGACACAATTATGAAAAATTACGGTCAAGAAAGTGGGCGTTATTGGACAAAGGGTTGTAGAAGTATTAGAAAAACACCTTATCTCGAATAATATTGTCACCAGAGTAGTAAAATTCGTTTCAAGAATGGGTAGAATAATTACAAAAATCGATAAAAAAGAAGACAGAATTCTACACAGGGGCGTGTCAATATTAGAAAAACTCTATATCTCAAAAAATATACTCTAGGGTACTGAAGTTAAGTAGAGTGGGAACAATTATTAAAAATTATGGTCAATAAAGTGGGTGTTATTAGAAAAAAGGGCGTGGCAATATTAGAAAAACACTATATCTCTAATAATATTGACATCAGGGTAGTAAAATTCGTTACAAGAATGGGTAGAATTATTACAAAATGCGATGAAGATAGTGGGCGGAATTTGACAAAGGGCGTGTCACTATAAGACAAACACTGTATCTCAATCAATATTGACACTAGGATACTGAAATTTAGTACAGGGATAGGCACAATTATAACAAATTATGGTCAAGAAAAAGGGCGTTATTAGACAAAGAACGTGTCACTATAAGAAAAACACTGTATATCGAATAATAATGGCTGCATTCAGCGGAAGGAACTGTTGCAGAACTTTCGGGCTGAATGGTATGCGCTCACAGAACTTGTTCCCTGAGCGGTCGTAATCTTATATGTGACTTTCTCCGAGGAAAAGGACCTAGTGTGTCAAAAAACGGGTTTGGACTTAAGAGTGGATTCTGGTACCTAAAAGGGTGCAGAATAAGATGAAATGAGTTAGATTTCTGATAAAAATCTATTTACCCATAAAAATGTACAAAACGAACTTGGGAAAATCAATAAAAATGCGTTATGAAACTTTAAATGCGTTTTATTCAAAAGTTCATTTACACACACTAGGTCCCTTTTCTCGGAGAAGGTCATATATAGCGAAAATATTTGGTGTTATTTCGCTACCTGAGAGCTTTTTCAGATATAATGCAGCCAGTAAAACTAGTTTACTAAAATTCGTTACAAGAAGGGCTGGAGCTATTTTGAAAATTAATCATATTCTCTAAAAAGGAAGACATGAAAACTTTTTAACAAAAAAAAAAAAACCGACTTCAAAACCGCTGCAAAGTAAAAAATAATTTTAAATTACTTTTCCTATTATTTTGTTGGTCGAATTTGATAATTTATTTATATATTTACATGTATGTATTATTATATTGGAAATCTTATTGTTTTAATTTTTACTAATTTAAAGACTCTAGTTAAATTAAACTGAAGTTTACTCAACAAACTGAAGTTTACTCAACAAAATTGGACATTAAAACTAGGTTATTATATATAATTTTATATTTATATTTTACCATTCGTTGCTGTTATATGTATTGACCTAAATTTTTATTTCATGTGTTTTTTTTTGTAAGCAATAAATAAAAAATAGTAAATAAAAAAATGTTTGCTTGGCAATAGCCTTTCTTAATATGTCAACAACTTAGGGCCGGGTCCAAAATCAATACTTAAGTTGTACTTAAGTTTCACCAATTAGTTTTTGCTGATTAGCTTAATTATTTCGATGACTAAAGTATTACTTAAGTTCAACTTAAGTATGGCTGATGAAACGCAATTTCAGAGCTTATACTTAAGTACAACTTAAGTATCGGTTGTGAAACCGGGCCTTAGTATTCATCTTATGGGATAAAATCGAATATATCGTATATGTTTAGCATAAACCATACTTTTTCATAAGGGAATTTTCTAAAGAATCATGTTTAACTATTTACTTTATCTATTTCTGTTTTCTACAGCATTCAATTTCTGAAATGATTAAAATAATATTAACGCACAACACATTTAATGTGATTTTGTATATAAAAAGTATTTATTAAATAGACAAAATATAATGACCCAGGCCCGTAGCTAGTATGGTGTTAGGGCAGGCTTAGCCTGCCCTAGCCAAATTTCCGTATGCTTTTACAACTGCCATCTTTTGTCAGTCATTGCCAATAACAGCTGTCAAAAATTTGTAAAGAAAGTTATTTTTTGGTGAAAATTTATAGAATGTTGTTATTTTAATTGTTTTCAAGATTTTTCAAGAAAGTTTTTTAGATAATTTATTATTTTAAGTGTTTTAAACTAAATATAGACAAAAAAAATTGCAGTTGGTGCAGTCGTTTTTCTAGCTTTTGTGTCTCCCAGTTTGCTGTTCTGATTAGAAAAAACACTTGCAACTACTTGAGGATGAATGGGGAGGATTTCGAAATTATATCATGATTCAAGCGCCAGCTGACTGCATTTCGGATTTTTCAACTTTAAGCGGCTGTACCAGGTCAGCAGTCTTCCTTATTCCTGTAATCTAAATACTTTGCATTCATTCTCAAATAGTTATACATACTCTCCCCAATCTACTAATAATAATTAATCTAATTAGTCTAACTAAAACTACTAATTGGGAGCATAAAAAATTGGAAAGGCTGAAAGGAAAATAATGGATGTTGCAGACATAGCTTGGGATTGAATGAGGTACTTTTGCTCAAAAACAATTAAAATAAAAAGGTTTTATATCACGCGAAACTCAGTAATAGAGCAATCACTTGGTGAGAGAAGTGAATATTCTATTGAAATTAAGCCGGCTTACTTTGATATCGTTGATAATATTATATTCAAATTAAAAAAGCGTTTCACCAAAAATGATCGTATATTGTTGGCATTGTCATAAGCTTACGAAATGAAGCCGGCTAGTTTGAAAATATTATGATCTGTAGGCTTAAAAATACCCTCTGATGCCGAGATGTCTGTCGCAAAGAAATATCTGGACAAAAAAGGGATGAGCATCAGAAAACATCACCAAATTCAATCAGTTTTGATACGTTGAATGAATTGTATCTAATGCGCGATGCGTTTCCTGATACTTATAATTTGTTTTGTGCAATCGAAACATTCGGCAACAGTACGGCGGTATTGCGGCGGTATTGCGGCGGTATTCCGGCGGTACGGCGGAAGCATCATTTTCCCGTGTAAACCAAATCAACAGAGTTCAAAGATTATCTTCGCAAATTTAATGAGAAACTAAGACGATTGCCTTTGTATTAAACAGCAGAGCTGTGACTGTAGTGGAAATCAATATAATACATTAGAAATTCGCTTTCAAACATTGAACTCATTTATGTTATATTTAAAGTATAGTACTCTGTTCAGTTTCATGTGAAATTCCACTCAAATCTCATCAGAATGTTCATCAGAGAAGTACTCTGTTCCGCTGCGTGAAATTATTTAATTGTACTGCCTATTTATTTTGAAGTAAAAAGAGAGATATCATATGAAATCTTCCAACTTATTTTCTGAGTCTCTCTGAGAAACGTTGCCATAGAAATTTCTCGCAACAAACTTTAAGTCAGAAATTTCACGCAACATAGAAATAGATGTTGCCAGCGAAGTTTCACGCAAGCGAACAGAGTACTAGGCTTTATACGTTAATATACTTAACTTTTTTTTTTACTAAAATATACATTTGAACAATTAACTCATTAAATAACATGTAAATATATAAAAAATTTATTTGAAAATATGCTATTATGCATATATATATTTATATACAAATGTATGAAAAAAAATTTGTATTTTTTTACTGGAGGCTCAGCCTGCCCGGCTCTTATTTTCTGGCTACGGGCCTGTAATGACCATACAGATAGTTTATCTTTTTCATCTTTGTACACATGTTTCTAAAATTACTGGAACATTAAATGTTTACAACATATTCAGTAGGCTTATTCTAACCCCCCCACCCCCTTAAAAAACGAACCCAAAATTATCATTCATCGCTTTCGTCAGAATCCGGATCTACCCTTTTTATAATTTTGCCAATGTTATCAATATTTCTTGCAATGTTGCTAATTCTTCCAGCATGATAGTTAACATTATCCGCCAGTTGGTTCTGAAAAGTAGAAAAATAATCATAAGAATTACATTTAAATGATTCGAACTTCATTAAAACTCACAGTTCCTGCTTCCAGGTCATCCAACCAATCGGCCTGAGTGTGTCCCAACGACGCAACAATCAGGAAAACAGCGAATATAGCAAAAGTTTTGGAGTTCATCGTGAGTGCTTGATTGCGTTTAAGTAAATTATGATCTTTTTCACCAAGACGGCTGCCTTATATATGTACTGTCTTAAAAAAACACACGCTGATAAGCTTGATAGCAGATTGATTATTTGTAGAGGAGGGGAATTTTTGATGCTAGCATCTGGACGATGGTTTTCTACGAATTTGGGATTGACACTGTGTGCAGATAAGACCCTTCAATCTTTTTACAAAAGTAAAAAAACGCACCTTGCAAATCAAGAAATTTTTTAAATACAATTCACACATTATTTTAACACTGCAAAAAGTTCAAATGATATCTTCTACTTGAAACGAATAAATTGACCCTTAACTGTGTGATAGTGTTCGTGCAAATAAGCAATAGAGAACTCTAAAAAATAAATCTCCTAAATAGACCGTTACAATGTTGATCCGTTACAGAAATCTATGCCTATGCAAACAAAACTAGAAAAATATCTTTTCTGTACACTTTTGTTTTTGGGTGAGTGTACAATTGCTCTGAGATTAACACCCAAAATTTCCCTTATCATACTTATATCTATGGGTTTTGGTTTCATAAAATAATAAAAATAATGTTAGATTTATAAAAAGGTTTTGTTTAAAGTCCCAAAAATTTCGATTAACCTATTTAGCAAAAATTGAGTTAATATATTTGCTAATATTTTTTCATACGAGCACAGGAGTAGTGGGGTTTTTTGATAGACGGAATTGAATAAATGAGTTCTTATCAACAATTCCACTAAGTTTTAAGACTTCAACCATTTACAGGGACTCCCCTGCGCATCGAATAATGCAACGCAATCTGAAGCGCGTACAGATTCGATGGGTATAAATTCTGTCTGTGACAGCTCAGTCGACATCAATCATAGTTGAACCTTTCAAATAAACACAACAAACTCAATCTAAACAAATTTTAATATTTTTATTCATTTATATACACTACAAGAAAATTATTTCATACGCAATGAATTTCAACAAAATATTCATCTTCTTCGCTGTTGTTTTGGCTCTATTTGCTGGACAAAGTGAAGCTGGTTGGCTGAAGAAGATTGGCAAGAAAATTGTAAGTTGACGCATTTGACACACAACAGTTTTACCTTAACTAATGAATAAACTTTGTTAACAGGAACGTGTGGGCCAACATACCAGAGATGCCACCATTCAAACAATTGCTGTAGCGCAACAGGCTGCCAATGTAGCAGCAACAGTGAAAGGTTAAATGATCAGCACATAAGTTTTTTACAAAAACAATATTTTAAGCTATTTATTCTAGTTGTACTTATAATTATATTAAGAAATATATACAAAAATTTTGTGCACAATATTAAAATAAAAACAACACTTAACAATAAAAAAATGCAAACTTTAAGCATAGTAAAATATTTCTTTTCTTTTAAAATGTTAACATTTATCTTAAAAAATGTACTGTGTGTTGAAAATAATGACATCAAAAGTCAAGATTTTTAGAAAATTCTCTATAATTTTTGATATAACTTGTGAAGCTCTACAAGAAATAACTATACAAGTAGCGAAAAGAAAAATAAAGATATAAACAGTTATGATTTATTATAAATGTGAAAAAGTTATGATTTCCAATTTATGAAATTCATGAGATAGATACTTACTTTAAAAAAAAAATAAACTTAGGGACTTTAGAAAAGATAATAGTAATATTTTTCTTTAGTTACTTAGGGCCATTTTCTCCATGTCCTGTTAGTCTAGCTCTTAACCAGGACTTAGCTAACCATACGATAGCTAAAAAAATTATTTTGATTTCACCAGGTGCTGGTTAAGCAACTGTCGGTTAGATGACTAATTGTGAATTTTTGAATTGTGAATACGTAAAAACATCATATCAGCTGTCTCGTTTACATATTTTTTGATTTTGTGCTGCAAATCAGAGAACTGCACAAGTCTATTTCAAGCGCTTGCTTAAAATACAAGTTCAAGCTAGCTTGAGCTTGATAATTTTGAATGAAGTGTAGCTTGTAATTGATTATAAAAAAGCCCACGCACAGCTTGCAAGTATTCTAGCTTACAAGCGAACGGCACGAAGTGTCAAGTAAAGGAAAGCTTGATGCCTTCGGCAAAAGCTTGTAAGCCTCGCAAGTATCCAAATTATTGAATTAAAGCTAGTATCCAAAAAATTCAATGAGCTTCTTTAGAGAAAACATAAGCGTAATAGGACTTTTAAGGATTCTGTGGACTCTGTGGTGTGAAGTTTTAGGGTAAATGATTTCGAAGATGCTGTCAAACTTTAAAATTTAAGATGGCGGATAGAGTTGCCACCTAGATTTTTTTATTTTTGCGAATTCTTGTAATTTTGAAATTCTGACAACGGATTTGATTTCGAACATATTGTCACAGTTTTAAAATTTAAGATGGAGGTTAGGGTTGCTACCTAAATTTTTACCACAGTATTGCCACCTAATAATATGTATGTTTAAAAGTTTTAAACATCATTTATCAGTGCTAAGGGGTCGCTGATTTTGAATCTAAGATCAGAATTTTAAAATTGAAGATGGTGGGTAGTGTTGCCACCTTAATTTTTTGTAGTTTTATGAATTCGGGGCTGGCACCAAAAAAATGGTACACCAAAAATGGGTCGCTGAATATGAATCCGTTGTCAGAATTTCAAAATTATAATATTTTGAAATAATAGGGTTGCCACCTAATAATATGTCTGTTTTAGAGTTTTAAACGTCATTTATCAGTGTTAAGGGGTCGCTGATATCGAATCTAAGGTCAGAATGTTAAAATTCAAGATGGATAGGGCTGCCACCTTAATTTTTTTTAGTTTTATAAAATCGGGGCTTAGAGCTTTGTGAGTTACCCAGTGATATCAGCTTTCAGTGCTTGAATATTGTTTTTAGTGCTTTTTGTTAATAAATCTAAAAAGTTATGTCACCGCCATGGCTCGGCGTTTTGTCGTTGGATGGATGTTTCGTCAGCCAAAACAAAACATGCATCCAACAATAAATTGACGAGCAATGCACCGACATACTTTGGCGATGGAAAACTGTGATAATGTACTAACAAAACCATCTAACAACAACATGCCAATCGTGATGCTGTCACTGAACAAGAAAAAAACTGTAACTACACTAGTAATGTATGTTACTATTGTTGCTGTTATTGCTAAAGGGCCATGGGAGCCCTCGTCTTCAACCGTGCACATTCCTGTTGTAATAACTTTTTAAGAATTAGGCTGAGTTCCTAAATGTATTTATGCAATGCATCAGTGTGTTTTATTTTGAATTGGTTCGACGCTTTTTAACCAAAACTGCGCAACTAGACTATTTTAAGAATGTCAACAGAGTTGCACAGTTTTCGTTACTAAATTTAGCACCAATTCAAAATGAAACACACTGATTCATTGCATAAATGCATTTAGGAACTCATCTTTAATCATATTTTGGGGATACTTACTTTTCAAGTAATGTTTCACTTCCGACAAATTAAATTGTTTTAATAGTTCGTCGAGCTCAGCCTCATAGTTATCTTCATGGATAATAATATTTTCCAAGAACACCACATTACCTTCTGCTTCATCTACCTCCACTAGCACTTCTTCACTTGTATTTTCCATTAAAAACTTTTTAATTTTTGCACGACGCTACTTGCAACTCGCGATTAATCTTCTGATATGCAAAAATTCACCAGAACTTAACGGAGCTTCTTAAGTACGCTAACAATTTTTTTACATGATGCAATAACGATTTTACTAGATTCCATAAAGATTCTACATGATGTCATAATGATTTTACATGAAATCATAATGATTCTACATGAAATCATGTTAATTGACTTTTTACATGATGCAATAATTATTTTAATAGATTTTGTAATGAATTTACATGAAATTATAATGATTTTACTCTGCCAAATTAATACCAACACATACATACCATGGACGTGTGCATGCGTGTTTTTTTACATGATTTTACAATGATTTTACATGAAATCACAATGATTTTAATGTTGCTGTCACCACGAAATATGAAATCATGTAAAATGAAATCAGCTATGCATCACAATGATTTTACTATGCAAGATTTTTCTGTGTGTAGACAGTCAAACTGTCTTAAGAAATAAATTGCTATAAAATAAAACTAAAGCCATTTTGACGTCACAATAACAATATGTGATCAGAATTGTTGAGTAATTAATGAAGTTTTCGTTTTGTGTGTTTACATACAGAGATCGTCTCGTTGCTGATTGTATAGTAAAGCGAGCGTAAAAAACATACATACATGCTCGTACATACATATTCTTGAATGGAACATTTTGTAGGTAATTCCATTTTTACGCTTCATCAAGTGTTACTCATGCCAACAAAGGCGGTAGTAGTAAAATTTAATATATTGAAATTTGTTTTTTACATTTTGACAAACGAAATTGTATTTTCTTTTTTAAACCATTAAAAGTGATTCCCAACTCATAAAAATTTTATAGATATTCAGATTGACATGAACACAAAATAGCAAAAAAGTAGGAAGAAAGGTACCTACGTGGTGAAGACATTTTTAATTTTTTAAACTATATTTACACTTGAATGCAAAATAAATTTAAAAAATGACAAGTAAAGATGGACGAAATTATTTCCGCAATAATAATCTTATTTATGAAGAAAATTTAATCATATGACGGTAAAATTAAGAAATAGGTAGAACATTTTTCGATGGGTTTTTCGTTTCCATTTATTTGTATTCGAACGAAGTGTTTTCTAGTGCGACAATTTGTGTAATTTGTGATTCAGCTATTTTCAGTGTTTTCTCTATTAGAATATTTTACTTTTGGTGCACTGGATAAAAAACCGTAGATTTCCTAAAGTATAATCTAATCTATTAAGCTGAATTCAATTATGTTGACACATAAGCTTTTTGATAAAAGTCTTTTAAAATAATTATTTATTTGGGTGTTCTTTAAAATACAAAAACAAAAATATAGATTTCGTGTTATTTAACTATGTTGTTTTAAATCAACTTTTTATTGAACTAAGTAAACGAAGAATAAACCCATTTGAATTACCAGCTTATCGCTAAAATGAATCATTTGGTCAATGATAGAATGGCTGAGTTAAGACGAGCGTCAAATGTTGTATGAACTTCAACTTTTTGTTTTCTTTTTACTCTCTTTGACTAATTGATTAAGGTCTTGAGCATAATCGAAATTTCGAATTTCATTTTCTAGTTAATTTTTTTAGTAAAATTTGGGTTCATTCAAGCGTTTGCTTCTCCTCTGAACTAAGCCAAAACGTGTGCTAGGCTGTCGCTTTTTTAAGTATTGCAAATCATGACCAGACGAAGGCAACAAAAAATTTAAATGATATAAATTAAACTTTGCGCCAAAATAATCCAAAATGTCCACGAAATAGCTGTTACCATTTTTATACCCCTTCGAATTCTGCGTAAGTTTCATGGGCATTTTCAGAAAAAAGTCTACCGTGACCAAAAAATTAAAAGTTATTAAAAACTTATTATTTTATTACGTCATTTAAGAGAAACATTTTAATTTTATTAGTTTCAGCAATTTCTACATAAATTCATTAACCATGATAATCAAATCGTCTGCATTGTTTTACAAATGTAGTTTTTCTTTTTCGTAAATGTTTCGTAAGCTTTTTTGTTTTAGTAAAAATAGAAGGCATTGGCTAGAGATAATGAAAAAATGGTTGAGGCAAGGAAAGGACAATATATTGAATTTGTTTTTTAATAACTTTACATTATAACTTAGCTACCTAATTACTTAAATACCCAATTAAACTGCAATGGAGTAACGTAACGCCAGTAACGTAACGCCAGATCAAAAATACTAATAAAAATAGAACCAGAAAAGATTTTTAAGTTTGATCACTTGGAAAATAAACTTATGTTACTTTAAAACCTTCTAAAAAAAGTTTTATACAAAAAATTTTGCCCAATTCATAGAGTTTTGCAAATTTTGTAATCTAAGTCAGAAATCACTTCCGTTTTTTGACACGTAACGCCAGCACATATTTTTTGTTATATTTTTAGATCCTTAGGGTTAATTGTTGTCATTATTTTTACTTAATATAGTGCTACTTATTTACTACGCAAATATAAAAGAAACTTTATAAAAATTAGACCTTTTCATTCCATTTTTTATTATTTATTCGTACAAATCGTCCGTAACGCCAGTTTGGAAATGCCCACATATACTGTGTCAATCCGTTTGTTAAATATATTCTTGATCGACATCACCTCCTGAGTTGATTTAGCCATGTCCGTCTGTCCGTCTGTAATCAAGATAACAGACATAATTTGAAAGCTATCGTATCTAAATTCATCATATACTAGGCAGGGGCGTACCGAGGCCATTTTGATTGGGGGGTATCAATGTAATTCGGCCGACTGGATACCCTTCAGTCCCGACTTTTTTTTAAATACAACATAGCTCAATTAACTAAAGTTACTCATCCGTTCGATCAATATAAATATATCTTAAGGGGTCTTTTTCCTTTGAACGGCTAAGAAAAACACTTTGTAATTAATTTTACTAAAAACTTTTTTTAATGATGAAAAAAAAAACTTCTGTACATCAAAATACATATACTTAAGTATGTTTTGAATTTTTTGTTGTTTTGGCCTTTTATCTTATCTCTTAGGCTTTTCGCAATTTGGACATAATTTTTCGAATCCAAAAAGGTGGCAACGATTTCTAAGCTTTTACAACAGGTAACTGAACATTTTTTAGTTCATTTAAACGATAATACTTAAAACCATAAGATTACGTACAGTATCGGACAAAACTAAAGCACGGAATATTGCTTACTACTATGTAGTTCAAAAAAATTGGAAAACTTGGTTGGATTTAATTTTTTTTTTATTATTTTATAATGATTATACACTATACGCGTTTACTAAAAAAAAACAAAACATAATAATATTCTTTATTTTAAACAAAAAGAATCATATTTAATTGAAAATATTCGTTATCCTTACGCGACAAAACTAAAGCACAGGTTCAATATATTAAAAAAAAAATTTATTTATCTTATACTTGGTTGCGTAACCCTTATTTTTCATAACTGCTACACATCTGCGTGGCATGGACTCAATAAGATTGGACAAGACATTCCCAGAAATGCCTTTCCATGCGACTTCTGCTTGACGGAAAAGCTCGTCCTTATTTTTGCAAGTTTCGCGTAATATTTTACGATCTACAATTTCCCACAGATTTTCTATGGGATTGAGATCTGGCGATTGGGCTGGCCACTTGAAAACATCGATCTTATTATTAACAAACCACTCTTTCACACATTTTGCAGTGTGTTTGGGGTCGTTATCCTGCTGCAATATCCACTTTAGTGGCATTTCCTCCTCTGCATGTGGTAGCATAACTTCTTGCAAAATATCTTTATACATAAAACGATTCATTATACCGTTTATCTTATGGATTGGTCCGATTCCATGACCCGAAAAACATCCCCAGACCATTACATTCCCTCCCCCGTGCTTTACAGTGCCTTTAGTATAGCGTGGGTCAAGGCGTTTTCCTCTTGGTCTACGCACTAGCTTGAATCCGTCAGAATCCTTTAAATTGAATTTCGATTCGTCAGAGAAAAGCACAGTTTTCCATCGAGAAGTAGTCCAGTTAAGATGTTCCTTTGCAAACTCAAGCCTGGCCTTTACATTTGTATGGGAAATAAACGGTTTTTTTGCGCTTCTGTATGTTGCGAAGCCACCATCCACAGCTCGTCTTTGGATGGATCTGGGCGTTATGTTTAATTCCAATCGATTTGCAATAGACCTTGCTGATACAAAAGGATCCTTTTTAATAATCCGAATAATTGCCTGGTCTTCGCGTTTGGTGGTTTTTCGCGGTCGACCACCTCCATGTATGGTAGTCAACGAACCCGAAGAGCTGAATCGGCTTATAATCCGGAAAATTACGCTAAGGTGAATGCCAAATTTCTTAGAAATGCATGTCACTGATTCACCATTATTAAAATCACTAATTATTTTTTCGCTGATTTGAGTTGAATACTTATTGCGAGCCATTTTGTTTGATAAATTTTAAAAAGATGCACGGCTACTTTGAATGATCAAATATGACTGATATCCACGTGTCAAATTTTTTCTAAACACTCAATGTTCTTCACAAGATGTTCTCCAAATAACGGTTTTCTTATTTAACGGCACTTGTTGTTGGTAGTTTCTAATAATCAAATAAAACAGCAAGCATCAAAGATTACGTGCTTTAGTTTTGTCGCTGGCATTTCTTGGCTTTTGGCATAACATTGTAAAAAAAACATGGTTAAATTAAAAACAAAAGCATTTTAATTATAATTTTTGTATATTTAGTATGTTTTCCACATAAAATAAAGAATACAAATTAAATAAGTGTTTTTATTTAAACTTTATTGTATAATTTGGGAACAAGCAGAAGTCCGTGCTTTAGTTTTGTCCGATACTGTATAATCAGCCAACTAAACCCCATTCCTGTTTTTAGCGCCATTTTGATAACTAAAATTGAAAGATTACCCTATTTTTTACATTTCTAACGCTCTATAAATTCAAGTTTTAGGTTGTAATAGATGATTGTAGGTAATAATCTTAAAGATTTTACCTATCAAAGAAAATAAAATAAAAGCATTTCAATTATGGGCATTTAAAAATATATTTTCGTTTTTGTTTTAAAAATTCATAGTTTATATGTGTTAAAAAATAAAAAGGGCTTTCAATTTCTTAAACATTTTTTCTATTAATTTTTTTAAATTAACTATAAAAAATAGTGTTTTAAATAAAAAAATACAAACTTAATTTTTAAGTATAACATTTATATATTAATTCTTCTTTTTTTTTAAGGTAGCCAATTGCTGCGCAATATTATCTAAGTTAATGAGATCAATTATGTCCTTTTCCAATGAAAGTATTAACAAGTCATTAAGACGTGAGTCACTTTGCGTGGTTCTTAAATAATTTTTAACTAACTTAATTTACTAAAAATTCTGTTATTTCCTGCAACAGTAATAGGCGATGTGCACAGCAAACGCGACATTTTGTAAACTGCAGGCAGGGATTTTTTATTACATTCTGAAACATTAGCTGTACCCTATAGAGTTTCTATGCCATCGCATAGATCATAGAATACTTCGAATTTCGCTTTCATCTGAAGTGAATCCAACAAACAATTTTTTGGTAACAATTTTATTGATTCTAGAATTAGCTTTTGGGTCAAGTTAGTAGAAGATAGAATTGGATTAAAGAGTTCATACATTGGCTTTATTGTTTCTAAGCAACTGCTTAACTTATCTCGCATCAGTGAGGTTATCTTATCCAATACAAGTTCAAATGCTCTTCTATAAACATTAAAAGATTTTATCAATGCAACAGCACTACTAATTAGGCTATCCGTACCTTCAGAGTTCGAATTTATTGTTTCTAATGATTTAAGGGTACAAGAAATAAATTGCATAGCATCTAAAATATTTAGTTCACTGGCTTCAAGAGATTCAGTCAGGAGTTTCATTTTTACTAGCACATTTTTCATAAAAACAAGACTTATAATAAAGTCCACAGAAATGAGTTGGTTTGATAGCGAATATGCAGCTTTTCGAGTCCACTTGTCAATTTTCTTAGAGCTTTGGGAAATTTTGTTTAGAACATCAACAATGACATAAAGCGATGCTTTTATAATAAATGAATTTTAAATGCAAATTTAAAAATGGTGTTCTTTTTGCCATCATCTCGAATTTAAAAATTAAAACTGAACTTTTTTCAATAGTTTGACTAAATCCTTTAAATTCATTATATATTAATTTATTATAATTGTATTTAAATTAAAATGTTAAGTGCTTTATTCTGTATAACGAAAATGCACACCAACGACAAGCAAGACACGAGAAGCAATAGAATTTCGTATAGAAAAAAGTATTGCTTCTCGTGTCTTGCTTGTCGTTGGTGTGCTGCTTCGTGATACAGATTAATGTCCTAAGTCTATGAAAATAAAGATTTTACATCAGAGTTCCTGAGCTAAGAATATTTCTTTAAATATGTTGACTGATTTCGATCATTAAATTTTTTATTACAAATTTTTGGTATATCTGGATAAAAATTTCAATCTCAGAAAGTTCTACAAAAATGTATTAATTCGGTTTTAAAAAGGGGAATATGTGTGGCGTCTGAGTAAACCTTCGTTCCTGTAAAACCTGTTTTATTCCACTTATTTTTTCAACTTTCTGACAAGGTATTTCTATAAGGGACTGTTATCATTAAGCTTTAAACAAAAACTTAAGCATTAACCATTGTTTTATGATTTTAAAGTTTTTGCTCAGATATAAAAATAGTAATCTGATTTTATCTATTAAATCTTTAATAAAAATCATTAATATTTTTTTGGTCAAACAAAAATATCATTCTCGGTTTTTATATTTGGTCAAGGACACGGTTGCACAATTGGACTAAAAATGGTCAATTTTTTCCATTTGGTCCGCTGCTCTCTTTTGCATTACTATTTCCGTACTTTTTTAACAAAATTTATACTACTTTTCTGAACTTTTTCTGCATTTTGTCACAAAGGAACACTGTATTCGTTTACAACAATTCAAAGCTGATACGACTTAAAATGAGTTGGCCGACTGAAGTTCGTTTAAGGTACGACTGAATGTGAGTTAGCCGAGTGAAGTTTGTTTAAGGTATGATTAAAAGTGAATTGGCCGACTGATTGGGTATGAATTAAAATGAAATAGCCGACTAAAGTTGGTTTTTATTTTGAAAATGGCAATAAAAGGTACGACTGGCTTTGATGCGTTCATAATTATTGTTTATAAAAATTAATATTTTAAAAAATTTTAGTAAAAAATAACAATTTAAGGAGGTTAGTCTACCCCCTTACCCCCCGCTAGTTACGCCTCTGATACTAGGGCATTCAAGATCCTGACGGTCTAACAAAGAAAGCACTCGATTTTTGCCAAAATAATTACGGGTTCTCATCTAAGCATGTAAACATGTATAGCATTTAAACTTTTGATGAGCGACAAAGTAAAAATAGCGTAAATGTCGACAAAATGGCGGCTGCGGCTGCGACAACATTATGACTTTTTTAAATGTTAAACCTTTTAAAAACCTTCATTAACTTAGAAAAATAAATAAAACAGTCAACCCTCATTCACACACGTAGACTTACATGCTAGTTTACACTACAAAATAGGCTCGGAAATGATGTTAACGCGCATGTAAGTTCACAAGGTTTACAATGTTAACGGGTCAGTTACATGCTTAGATGAGAACCCTTATTGTTTACTCTTCCACATAGTTTCCTTTCAGCTCGATACACTTATTCCAATGATTTTCTAACATTGCGATGCGCTTTGAATAATAAAATTTCTCAAAATCTCCGAAATACATTTAAGTTTGCAATTCGACTTTCGAGCAAATCTTCTTCACTGGAGCCACCTGTTTAAGTTTGGAGATGAGGAAGTAGTTCGAAGCGTAACTCGTGCAATTTGGCCATGGTTTCGATCGATTTGTGTGCTGGAGCATTGTCGTGCAAAACGATTATATTTTCTTCTATAAATGGGGCCATTTGTTTGCGATTTCGTTCTTCAATCCGTATAATAACTTGCAGTAGTAGTCGCTGTTGATTGTTTTTCCTTTTCTGAAATATTCGATGAAAAAAATGCCACCTAAATACCAAAATACAGACGCCAATACCTTTTCGGCCGTTTGTTGCGTCTTCGCTCACTTTGGTGCACTTCCATTGGGACTTACCCATTATTTTGCTGATTCCTTGAATTCTGGTGTATAGTGGTTGATCCATGTTTCATCCATGGCCACTATTTTATGCAAAAAATCAGTCGGAATTTGTTTAAACACGTCCAAACATTGTTGGGAAGTGCGAACACGTTTATGATTGTTTGTTAACGAACGCGACACCCATCTTTCGGGTTGTCCAATACGAAATCGTGGAAACGAAACTCTGCAATCCAGTATTTTGCAGTTGAATAAAAATTTGTCGAAATTTTCTTTTGTTTTTTTTTTCGCACTTTTGCAAAAAGTTATGCTTAATCAAGGCACGAAATTATTCTTTATCCATTTTTACAACAATATCAAAAGTTTGTTTAATTTAGAACACTTTAACGTCACTAATCATTGACAGATCGATCTGACATTTATGGTGTCTTCATGTTAAGATTGCCACCCGTGCATGTCATGCATTTGAAGAGAGGTGGTGGCGTCGCTTAGAAACCGGCAGCATTTTGAACGCCCTAGTACGTACGATTTTTTGACGTAGAATTACGTCTTACAGCGCGGTTTGTATGGGGGTCATTTTCACGAATTTTTTCAAAGTGATATTTGACACTTTGGGGTATACCTACAGCCTTTAATATTCATCGTACAAACAAAAAAAAAATGCCAAAATATCAGTTTTAGTGGGAATAAAACGAATATCTAATAAAATAGAAAAATCTAAGATGAAAAATTCACATATTCGTATGAGAAATGCACAAGCTGCTTAGCAGCAGTAGCTGCTTATGCTGTTTTTAAGGTTGTTGTTGTTGTTGTGTTTGCTTGTTTGGTTCGTAATCACGTCGTTCGTTGTTGTGCTGCTCTTGTTGTTGTTGTTTTTGTTGTTTTTTATTAATATGTATGCAAAACATACATTTATAAATACACATCAGCTGCGTTCCTTTTTTTTGTTTCCCAGATAGCCAATCAGCTCGGTTGAAAACGGTGTGCACTTTTAAAAGCACTGAAGAGGACCGTTTCGTTGTCAGCAAACTATGCAATGTGTGTTTCATATAAGCGTACCATTTATTAAGTTGTATATTAATGTCGATTTTCTATGATTTAATACAATTCTAAATGTTTAATAGTTTAAATCATTCTTGATTTTATATACAAATGCTAGTTGTTTGATACTTTACATTCGTTGAAATTGCAAATAAAATTGAGCTTTAGGTCAGGTTAGAACAATTAATTGCTCGAACGAATTTTTTCCAAAGAAACATCAACAAAAACATTTTCAATATGAAAAGGAAAACATCACAAGCTGATTAATTAGTTATCTGTTGATTAAATAGTAAGAGCTGTTAATTGTTCTTACCTGACTTAAAGCTCAATAAACGATTTTAAACTATCAAACAACTAGAATTTGTATTTAAAATCAAGAATGATTTAAACTATCAAACAATTAGAATTTGTATTTCAATCATAGAAAATCAAAACAATAAATAACAAGGTCATATAGAAAACTTTAAATTGTATATTAATTTTATTTGTTGTAAAACAATTGTAGCCTTTTCTAAAAATAGTTTTTATTAAGTTGCAACAATAAACTAAACAATAAACGGCAACTCAACTGATTCAATGCATATTTCACAGTTTTTTGGCAAACGGGTGAAAAAGAGAGGGAAAAAAGACAAGAATAAACGACGCATCAAGCGAATATGACATAAATTTAAATTCGAATCTTGATAAATATAAAAAAGGACAATTTATTGTACTAACGGATCCTTCCAAATAAACAACAACAACAACATAGTTGTTATATAGATACAAAAAGGAAAAAATCACTAGCTGATTTTATTGCAATTTCGGCCGTGCTAAAGGCTTCATCAGAAATCTTTGTGGTGCCCGTGCAAGCGCGCACTGGAGTTGTTGTTGTTTCTTTGGAAAGATTCGTTAGTACAATTAATTGTTCTAACTTTGACCTTAAGCTCTATAAACGATTTTAAACTATCAAACAACTAGAATTTGTATTTAAAATCAAGTATTATTTGAACGGTCAAACATTTAGAATTTGTATATAAATCATATAAAATCAACATAATAAATAACAAGGCCATTTAGAAAACACTTTATAAAAAAGGACTTTACAATTATATAGAGAACGGTTTAAAGGTACAAAAACATGTCGTTTTCATACCTGCGAATCAGACGCTGCCGTTTTAAGAACCGTTTAGCTGGAACACTGACATTCATGGCTTGTTGGGTTGTAATACAATAGAGAATACAGATGCATGTAGCTAGAGAGCAAGTATGTGGCTTCAAAAAAATGTAGTACTACTAGCCAAGGTTGCCAGTTAAAATTTGAAACAATTTCGACAAAAAGTTACTTTTTCACATTAACATTAATTACATACAACAAAAATTACCATGATAAAGATAAACAAAAAAGTTTCCACCGTAATAAAAAAATATAAAAAAAATCCCAGGATCATTAAAAATTACTACAAAAATTCCACGCGTTTTAAGAATACCACCAAAAATTCCATATGCATTTAAAATTGCCACAAAAATATCATTTGCATTACAAAATACCACAATAAATCCCATATGCAAAAATGTTGTTTCTTTGGAAAAACTCGTTAGAGCAATTGATTATTCTAACCTGACCTTAAGCTCAATAAACGATTTTAAACTATCAAACAACTAGAATTTGCATTTAAAATCAAGTATGATTTAAACTATCAAGCATTTAGAATTTATATTTAAATCATAGAAAATCAACATAATAAATAACAAGGTCATATAGAGAACTTTCAACTGTAATTTAAAAAAAAGACACAGTTTTGATAGTATGGTAAGTACAGACGTATAATTCCTTTTTATACAGTAATAGAGAAAAATTCTTTTTTTTTTATTTATATTTTTCAAAGCGTATTTTAAAGCGTTTCATCTTCTAAAACAAAAGCGTTTCATCTATTATTCAAAAACAAACTTGTTGTTGTTGTCCTTCTTCAAACTTACTTGATCTAAAAAGCTCACAATTAAATTCAACTTTAAGATTTGTTTTGTTTAATAAAAACTTTTCGTTTGATATATATATTATGTATGTTAATGCTCTTTACTACAGGAAAAATAAATAATTCAAATTTTTCAGATATTTATTTCCATTAATTAAACGTAACTTTGAATTACATATAGTAGTAACCAACATAAAAAATTGACAACAAATTCATCACTAAAAATATCAAACGAAAACTTTTTATAAAACAAAACAAATTTTTACATGAATCTAATTGTGAGATTTTTAGATCAAGTAAGTTTCTTCTTTAAACCTTCTTTAAACAAAGAAGGCAACAACAAATTTGTTTTTGAATAATTTTTATTTAGAAGATGAAATGTTTTTAAATAGTTTTGAAAAATATAAATAAAAAACAGAATTCTTCTCTATTAGGCCTTTTCCACACTTGGTCAACGCAACTCCAACTCAAATTGCTAGCCTGTGTATTTATACCGGAACCTTCAGATTAAGCAACTTGCACGCAACAAGTTCTCGACACGTTCTCAACCTGTTCAACGCAACGCGGCTTTCCGCAATTTCCATCGGCGACTTGTTGCATCAGTTTGTTTGTTTTGTGAATTCAAGTATTTGTAGTGCAGTAGGCTTTATATTAATCAAGGTGAATAAACTAATTAATTAGTTCCTAATAGAATCTAAAAGAAGAAGGAATAGTTTTCAAGATGAATGAGCAAGTGTTAAATATTAAATTAGTGCAAGAAGTCGAAAAACATGAGTTAATATATACTAACAATTATTATATGTTGCATTACTTTTGAAGCAAATCTGAAAGCATTCGGTTTATAGTTGCATTGCTTTTCAACTTTTTCGCTGTTGCGTTGAAGTTGTATTGGAATTGCGTTGACCAAGTGTGGAAAAGGCCTTACTATATAAAAAGGAATCCTACGTCTATACTTACGATACTATCGAAACTGTGCCTTTTTTATTTAAAATAAAGGTCGAACTACAGCTTCCCATACTAAGCAAATTTATCAACACGATAAAATCTCTTTAATTTCACAAAAATTAATTCAATGAATGCAAATTTTGCCCATAAGCTTTAATCGGAAACATGTTCTTTGAGTTATTAATCTGATTATATCTCATAAAAACAACGTCTACCTCCCATACAAAGTGGGGTTCTGAAAATAGTAAACACTCTTTAAATTCCACAAAAATTTATACAATGCCTTTTAATGTAGCAAATTAGTTTTAATATTAACTTGCACTCAACGATTAAAATTAGAAAAAAAAAGAAATGAAAACTCCGCTTACCTCCTTTTTTGCCAAACAGTGATTATTCTGTAATGAAAAATGAGTAGCTTTTTTTCTAACGAACTTCAAACACAATGTAAGGAGTAAAATTTCTGACTAAATTTACCCCCAAATGTATTTAACCCGGGGTTGTGCGCAATACAACACCACCGGGCATTAAATTTTGACATAGTACGTTTGATATATATTTACTTTAATTAATAACATTAGTAATGCCTCATCACTCGGAGCGACTCCAGAAGTTGGGTGCAACTTATGTTTAACAATCTTATATAATGCGTAAAATAATTAAATAATAATGTAAATATAGTAGCCTAGAGTTTGGTATATATAATTAAAACTCATTTTAATTTAAGCATCTTTATTAGTTTAGTTTATTAAAAATCTTGATAAAATGACCTAGAAAATGATTAAATAGAGTAAAATCTATTTAAGAAGTTATTAAAATAGATAATTAATTAATTTAATTTTCAATAAATAAATCTTTTTTTCCTAAAATATTAAATTAAACTTTTTGTTTTGATTGTTCATTTGCATTATTTGCCTTGAAAAAAATTATATAAAATAAAAAATAATAGAAAAATAAAAATATACAGATTTCATTTCGAACATTCAATGAAAAATTCTTTAATAAATGATTTCATTGACATAAGCCTTATACTCGTATCATATAAACTAACTACTTTCCTTTATAATCGTTAAATTAAAAAAATCACTTTTCCTTTTTTGGTTTTATACACAATTAAAGGAAAGTGTGAATTTCAAAATTGTGTAAATAAAATTTTTGTAAAGTAAATTATTTATCCATCACTAAATGACTTTTAAGACAAATAAAAAAGATAACATATACTATAAAAAATAGAAAAAGTTAAATAAAAGATGACAAATATTAAAAGTTATAATCCTTCTTAATCAAAAGTACCACGAACATGTGTTTCCTAGTTTTATTAAGTAGAAGAACTGAAACTCTAATGTTTACCTATTTCGGTAGTTTTTTTTGTACAACTGGTATTTCTGTATAAAAATCCCCTCGCTTGATGCTCGATTTGAATTTCTTATCAAACAATTTCACTCATGCTTATTTCGCAGACGACTCTGACGCCTATAAAAGATCGCACAAACGTGCAGTTGTTATCAGTTTTCATTCAACTCTGCATTCAGAAACATTTAAATCTTCGAAGTCATTCTAAGTTTCTAGTCAAAATAATTCACAATGAATTTTTCCAAAGTTTTCATCTTCTTTGCTGTTGTTTTGGTTCTATTCGCTGGACAAACTGAAGCTGGTTGGCTGAGAAAGATTGGCAAGAAAATTGTAAGTTGAGTCATTTTTTAAATTTCGAATTTTATTCAACTAATCACATTATTACTTCACAGGAACGTATGGGCCAGCATACCAGAGATGCCACCATTCAGACAATTGCTGTGGCACAACAGGCAGCCAATGTAGCAGCAACACTAAAGGGCTGAGAACATTTAAGCGATATATTTAGAACGGAGAGATGAATAAGACCATTGTTATTTAGTTGTATTAATTTATTTTAAGAACAAGTATTTTAATATGTGTTAATGTACTTTAATGTCATTTTTATTAAACTATGAAAATAAAAATTTGTGCGATTTTTAACATGAAGTACAAGTGTTATTTGAACAAAATTATTGTAAAATTTTTTTATTTTAAATATTTGCAAATTCGTATGATGAAATAAAGATTACTGCAACTACTCAGGCTGAACACTTATTTTCTGATACACTCCACCACACTGCTTTAACTGTAGAATTTCCTAGTAACAACATGTCTTTTACCACCTCATTTAATAACACAATTTTGTTCGACTTTCTTAATGCCGATTATGACAGTATAAAAATTGATTTGAATGCCTATAACTGGAACGATCTATTAAATTTGGAAATAGATAGTGCTATTTCACTTTTCAACCAACGCCTTTTCACAAGTATTGAAAAATTTGTGCCTAAGATAAAGAAAAAAAATAAACTTTCAGAACCATGGCTTGACCAAAGTCTCAGACATATAAGAAACCAAAGAAACAAGCTATACAAATTCATTAAGAAAGGCGTAAATGTAAGCGATGAAATCAAAATGAGATACGAAGAGCTCTACAATGAGTTCTCTATAAAATCAAATGATGCTTATAGAACTTATACCAACCTTATTGGAGAAAAAATTCTTAGAGATCCTAAAAAATTTGTTGATTTCGTTAATGCCAAACGTAAATCAGCTGGATACCCCTCATCTATGTTTAAAGGCAATACAATTTCTTCCAACCTCCAAGAGATCTGTAATCTTTTTGCAAATCACTTTAGAGAAGTTTTCTGTGCTCCCACAACCCAGACTCTCTATTCCTCCCCCTCTCCTAATGCGACAGACATTATAAACAATATCAGTCTGACGCTAGATGAAATTGTTAATGCTATAATGGAACTTGATTCAAACAAAGGACCTGGACCAGACCTCATACCACCAAGTTTGTTAGTTCAATGTATAAACAATCTTGCCATTCCCTTATTTATACTTTTCAACAAATCCTTATCCTTAGGTGTTTTTCCATCCTACTGGAAAATTTCCCATTTGACACCTATATATAAAAGTGGCGATAAAAGGTCTGTTGAAAATTACAGAGGCATTGCCATCTTGTCAGCTATACCAAAATTATTTGAAAAGATAATATGTGATCAGCTGACGAGTCTCATTAATCCCCGCTTAAACGAGCAGCAACATGGGTTTCGGAAAGGCCGATCGACCACCACTAACCTAATGATCATGGTCTCCGATGTGTTAAATCAAATGGAAAAAGGACGCCAAGTAGATGCAGTTTACACAGACTTCAGTAAAGCATTTGACCGTGTCGACCATAATATTTTAATTTTGAAGTTAGAAAAATTTGGCATTTCCAGTTTATTACTCAATTGGATCAAATCCTATCTCTGCGAACGATCCCAGTTTGTTAAATTTCAAGGCATTTTTTCAAATGATATACCGGTCACCTCTGGTGTACCACAAGGTAGTCATCTTGGCCCAATACTTTTCAACATTTTCATTTCATTTTCAGATTTATCTATTACTCTTTGTGACATTCCCCATCTTATGTACGCAGATGACCTTAAAATATATAAGATCATTAAATCAGAAGTTGATGTAACTTTCCTACAATCGAAACTGCTGTCCCTTGAGCAATGGTGTAATCAAAACAAACTTCACTTAAATGTTAAGAAATGTTGCGTGATAAGTTTTTCCCGTAAGAACTTGATACCAGAATGCAGTTACCTCCTTAATAATATTGTTCTGAGCAGAACCAACCATATTGTAGACCTTGGAGTTGTCCTAGATAATAAGCTGAGATTTAATTTACATTTTGATAAAGTCTTATCGAGGGCAAATAAACAGCTAGGATTTATAAAAAGACGTGCTAAAAAATTCCAAAATGTGTGGGTAACCAAAACGTTATACTGTACCTTAGTGCGACCACTTCTTGAATATGCTTGCATCATTTGAATCCAGCCTTTGAATCTCATAGCGACAAAATTGAATCCATTCAAAAACAATTCCTGCTTTTTGCGTTAAGAGATATCTAAGACCCCCGTGACTATAACAACTTGCCACCGTATGAACAAAGACTCAGGCTCCTCTCTCTGATGCCTTTATCATCAAGAAGAACTTTACTGAGTTCATGTTTCACATTTGATGTTATTAACGGAGCTATTGATAGCGAATATATCTCCAGCAAAATTACACTAAATGACCCAATTAGACGTAGTAGGCATACGCGGCTCCTAAATGAATATATTCACCACACTATTTACGCAAATAATGAACCCATTAGTATAGGTGCTGTAGAATTTTTAATAATATTAGCGAGCACTATTCACCATCCATACCAAAATCCACATTTAAGCGAACCCTCTCAAAGTCTCTCTTTGACTCGGAATAATTTGTCCTTTTCAAGCACTGCTCCCTACAGAGTTATGCTTCTTGGTCTAGTCCCCCTCCGTCATCCCCTAAAAGTAGTACTTAAGATATATAAGCGTAGTTTAAGTATTCTTTTGAAATTAATTTAAATAATATGTAAGTAAAAAAAAAAAAAAAAAGAAGAAAGTAAAAAATGTAAATAGAATCAGTAAATTGCCTTGCTTGGTGAAATAAAAAAATAAATAAATAATTGGCCTTTTAAAATTAAGTAAAGTATGAGAAAAATTCAAAGAACAATCACGTTCATAGGCACCCACAGGCCTGAACCCAGGGGGAAAAAGGGAGCAATGCCCCTCCCCCCTACTACAACCGTTTGCCCCTGGCCAAATCAGACAATGAAAACTTTAAATAAATAATTAATATGAATTTTGTTGATATATTTGTGTATTGCTTTAAAAATAGTTTAGTTTAAAATAACAATACTCATGACTTGAATATGTATTTGAAATTTGTTTAACAAAATTCAAATTTCTACTGGGTCGCCAACATTTGCTATCAAAAAATAAGATTTGAATTTTAATAATTTTTTAACCCGCATCCATAGGAACTTTCTAGAAATGAAAAGCACGTTGTACACCAATTTGATGCAGATACAAAAAGAATATATATTTCATTGAAATGTTTTTAATTAATTAATTTTTATGATCTATTGAATAATTACATGAATTAAGATTGTGAGCTTTAGATCAAGTGAGTTTTCAAGAAGGCAACAACAACAACAACAACAACAACTCTGTATAGAGTCAATCACTTAGCTGACTAGACAGTCTGTTTCGGAAATCGCTACATATTCCTCATCAGTAGTCTTTGAGTGATTAAGCTGTGATCAACTCACTGTTTAAACTAGCATATGAATGTACAGATCCTCTAATTCATTCTCATGAATTGTATGGCTGCTAATCATATGACACTTCTAAGCAGGAGGCCATTTTAGATCACCGCCATCAACTCTATCAAGGGTTGCCATCTGTTCTAGTTGCTTCTTCATTTATTTCAATATTCATTGGTGTTCGATTGTTTGTCGAAATGCACCATAGAAATGAAACGAGTTTTTGCTTCGCCAGAAGCTAGTGTTCTAACTGAAAGGTGGCTATTTTCACAACCAAATGTTCAATTACACATGACTTTGACCGAAAAATCGATCAATTATTAGATTTATTTAATTAATTTGACATTAATTAAACTTATTTGGCCGTGCTCTGCCATAGTTAAGTTAATTAATTTTTATGATCTAAAATTAAGCTTAATCACTCAAAGACTACTGATGAGGAATATGTAGCGATTTCCGAAACAGACTGTCTAGTCAGCTAAGTGATTGACTCTATACAGAGTTGTTGTTGTTGTTGTTGTTGTTGCCTTCTTGAAAACTCACTTGATCTAAAGCTCACAATCTTAATTCATGTAATGTTTTTAATTTTTAAATTTTTTTTATGCATGATGAATGTTTGTTAATTTTACAATAGGAAAAAACTGCAAATCTTAATTCTAGCAAAAATTTAAAAAAGCAAAAGATTTAAATCAAAACATGCATGTTTGTTCTTAATATATAAATCTGAATAAAAAATTTGCATCAATTTGATGCAAACGACGGATGCGGGTTAATTCAATTTTTTTATTTGTTTTACTCAAAAAATGTCTTATAGCGCTTTCTTTGCTGAAAAAAAGTCTGACCTGAGAATGCAGAATTTTTTAGATTCTGACCTGAATTTACAGAATGTTGACTTCTTTTGAGCTGAGAAAAGAACGGAAAAAATGCAACATTTTTTCATTTGATATTGGCTGCACTGCTGTTTTGAATTCCGATTTATTTACGATTGAGGTTATGTATAGTGCGGTACTGCATGGAATTTGTAAGAAATACTCATCGAGCTGTTAAATTTTATTAAAAGTAACCACTTCAATCAAAATTGTTTTGGATTCAATTTAAAAAAATTTGCTCACAATTGTCATTGCATATAATATTACTGTTAAAATAATTTTTTTTGTTTTTATGTTGGTATTACTAGAGAGCAGAATGCAGAACCGCCGAATTTTACAGGTCAGAAAATTCTGCATTTGTTATACTTTTGCGGTCAGAATTTTCGAGAAAATAACACGATTTATTTTGAGGTCAACATTTTTTTTTAGAAAAGAACGGAAAAATGCAGAACTCTTGAAGAGGTCAGAAAAAATGTAGAATTTTTCCCAGAAAAGAATGCGCTATTATACATATGTTAGCCTATTTCGCTACTCTTTCTTATATTTGCGGCCACTTTAAATAAATCTTGTATTTTTACCTTCATTTCATTACAAAGTCCTGAATTAATTGTTATATTATTTTTTATGTATTAATCTCATGTATAAAATGATCTACATGTCCATGTAAATATAATAAAATTAAGTGTTTTTTTATAAATATGTGTAATGTATACATTTCACATGTTGAAAAAATGGATTTTTTTTTATTTAAGTGAAAAAACAAAAAATTGCCCCCCCAAAGTTCATGCTTGCCCCCTCTGTCTTCTTGGTCTGGCTACAAGCCTGGCCACCCGGCAGTTATTTTGGAGTCAATGGGAAAAACAACTAGTTCATTCCTAGCGCTATTCCTACTTGTTATGAAATACCTAGTACAAAAATCTTTCAGCGTAGATCACATCAGTTTGATTTTATTTTGTTTTATTGTCAAAATTTTTACTGACAAAAATAAATTAGATCTAATTGCGTGTTGTGGCAATTTTCTTCATTTTTTTGACTATTTGTGGAAAACCAATACAAAGAATTCAACTGAGGTAAGTTTTTGCATTATATTTTCAAAAAGTAACTACATGTGGCGGCCGTAGCCTAGTGGGTAGAGTGCAGAAAGAACCGCTTAGCCTAGGGTTAAATTCCAGCTCTGACAGAAAGTTTTTTAAATTGAATTAATTTTTCTGTTCGGTCATCACCTCTCTGCAGACAATGGCAAGCCTCAGAGAGCAAAAACTGCCATTTAAAGCTTCTTGAGAACATAAGCCGTTCGGAGTCGGCACAAACATGCACAACACAATTGATCAATAGAGAAAGAATCTCGGTCAAAGTTCTTTCAAGGGCTGAAATGGCCAATTTATTTATATATATTTATAACTACATAAAACAAAAGAAACGCACATCTTTCACGTGATGCATTTCTTTTCGTAATACATACAATATATAAGAAATAAATGCTTCTAACATTTGAATACTTTGAAACCACTTTAAAGTCTGTTTGACTTAATAAGACTTTAGCAAAAAGTACCAGTTTCGAAGTGTTCATATTGGAACTAGTTCAAATATGGGGAAAAATTAATGTTTTTGGGCAAGACAATGGTCTTATCCTATGGCATGATTCAATTACTACAGGTTGTCCATTCGTTTGACGTTTACTCAGAAGAATGAAGATATACACCCGTAAAATTGAAGAGGAGAACAAAATAGTAATTTTTTTAATGCCATCAAAGTAATCAGTTGCAGGAATATCATACTTTTTCGCAGTACTGAATACCCAAGAATACATTTCACTGCTGCTTTTGCTACTGCGTTCTGCACTGCTTGTTTGTTTTGATAGAAAATTTAAGTAAGTTTTTAAAAAACTAATTTCAATATTTTGTTGTGCAAATCTATTCACACCGCTGACGGCTTATTGGATCCACTGGCGCATTATATTTTTGAATTTCATCACCAAAATAAACTGTTTTGCCAATACCGCACGTTGAAGTTTATTTTAATAATTACATCTTAATAGTCGCGATTTATATATTAATTGAAAAAAAAAACGGCTCGCAACAAAATTTGAAAACAATTTTAAATAATAATTATCAAAGCAATAATTATTATAAACGCAATGCACACTATTTTTCTGCTGCTATATAGAATATATAAAATAAGTACTTTTTTAAAAAAAAAACACGACAAAACACTGAAACATAACTTTTTTCATAGAAGACCACAAAACCCTGGTTGTCATTTATATTTGAGAGAGAATATATTTTTTTTTACAAATTTACGGGTGTTGTCAAACGAATGGACAACCTGTAATAATTGAATCATGTCCTATGGCATCAATAGGTAAAAAGCGTCAGTTCGATCAATGTAAAAGGGTATTGTAGAGGGACCAGTAATGGTTCTTTTCGGAACTAGTTCAGAACTATTTTAAAGTTGGTCTAATTTTCTGCAGGGCATTTAAAATGTTATTTTTTTTTAAAGCGAAATAAATTTTTTAAAAAGAGCTGGAGTGGCCCAAAAAAAGTGGTATTGCATTGAAGTGGGAAGAGGATTTTATGAAAATTGGGCACAATTTAAGATATTTAGAGCAAAAACGGAGAAACAAATTTGGATCTTCCACTGGCAAGGCTTCAGAGAAGTCCATCCGCTGAGGTCTTTTATTGGACGATAAAACTAAATAATCTTGTTAACTTTTCGTTGTTGTATTACTTAATTTTAACGTAACATTTTCCAATAATTACGATGGTGCAGTCAGATTTGCGAAAAAAAAACAAAATACCTATCTTCGTTTTTTTACCATTTTTATGGCTGAAACTCGATGTATTCACATTTTTGTCACTTTATCCGCACTTTAACTTTATGTAATGAATTTTTTTAAAACTAACGCAGGATTCGTGCTCAGCTACCCCTAAAACATATGAAATAACCAAAAAAAGCAGAGGTTTTCGTTTGAATATGCCTGCAATACGTACCTCTGCATAGAGTTATTATGTACTCGATTTTGCAGTATTTTCAGATACTTAATTTTCATAAATGTTGGGATTTTTAATTTTCATATAAGTGGAGACTGTATTTCGTATAAGTTTAATATTTTAATAGGGTCCTCCACATGCCCGTTTTAAGAATCAAAGTTAGACCTTTTTTAAAAATTTAAATTTTCAAAGTTTTTTTCTTTAAGAATATGATGGTCCAGAAACTAATACTGGATGATAAAAATTAGCGGTGTCGAACTAATATTGTTGGCACAGGACCTAATGCAATATCACAAAAATCAACAAATTTAATCAAATTTTCAATGGTTAGATGTAAAGATGAGATACTTAAATTTTTTTATAAGAAGGACTTCTTCTAAGAAGCAAATAAAATTTCAATGGCAATTATATATGTAATAAAAAAAGTTTTTGCCTACTTAAGGAAACTATGAAAAATGCTTAATTTCGGATTTTGAATGGGTACCGATCCGAAGTTAGGTAACTAAAAAAAAAGGAATACGGTTTTCAGTATTAGATACTCATAAGATCATCCTCAAATTTGTAATGAAAATTGGAAACTATTTAGCTCACCTATTAGGCGTTTTTATATGGAATGACCCATGCATAAAAAAAGGTAATTTTTGTAATAATGACTAAGATTTAAAATTTTTATGCAGAATCGACTTTTTTACAGTAGGGCAGTTCACGATCTTGTTGCATCATTGCAAATGCAAAATAAACAGCTTTTACAAAAACAAAAAGCATTGAAAAGCTTTTGAAACACATGCCTTTTGTTTTTGTAAAAGCTGTTTATTTTGCATTTGCAACGATACAACAAGATCGTGAACTGCCCTAGTAATTTTTAAATGTTTTTGGCCGTGCTTTAATTTCAAGAAAATTAAATTCATCATCTGAAAATACTGAAAATTTGATATAATGCCAACTCTATGCAGGTACGTATTGCAGGCATATTCAAACGAAAATCACTGCTTGATTTTGTCATTTTATATGTTTTAGGGGTCGCTGAGCACTAATCCAGCGTAAGTTTGTTAAAAAATTCATTACAAAAAGTTACAGTTTGGATAAAGTGTGAAAAAATCGAGTTTCAGCCATAAAAATAGTAAAAAATAGAAGATAATTTCTTGAAGATAATAGAAGATAATTTCAAAAAGTTGACTTCACCATTGTAATAAGAGGAAAATTACACGTTAAATTTATTTAATACAACAACAAAAACTTACAAGAATTCATTAAGATTTATCGCCCAATAAAAAACCTCAGCTGATCGATCGACTTCTTTGAAGCCTTGCCAGTGGAAGATCCAAGTTTTTTGACTCCGTTTTTGATCTAAACATCTTAAATCGTGCTCAATTTTCATAAACCCCCTACCCCCTTCAATGCAAAATTTACAAGAAATCATTAAGATTTATCGCCCAATAAAAAACCTCAGCTGATCGATCGACTTCTCTGAAGCCTTGCCAGTGGAAGATCCAAATTTTTTGACTCTGTTTTTGATCTAAACATCTTAAATCGTGCTAAATTTTCATAAAATCCCCTACCCCCTTCAATGCAATACTATTTTTTTGGCCACCATAATGCTCATACATATACTTGTATGTGTCTTGAGTTTCCAAGAGGTAAGAACCCAGGGATAAATGGGAGAGTGGCAAAACGCTATATTTTTCAAATACAATGTGGCTGCGAGGCCTTCAAATTCTGTCTCAAATTCTCATTTAAATTTGTTTGGGTATAACTACTAAAACACTCATGACATCTAAATTACACAGTCAGCGCCGATGGGAGTAGATGTAATGCTTATTGCGCACAAGATAGGAGAGAACGAAAAACTTAAACTTAAAAACCTCTATGTCAAAAATAGATCGAAAATAAAAATAAAACAAGCCGAAAGAAACAAACGAAAAAATTAAACGGCAAAAACTTTTTCGAAACAATTTCTACAATTTAATGATGGATTTTGTTACCATATTCACCAGCATTTAAAATAAATGTTTGATAAAAACTTAATAATTCATAACATTAATAACTTTTACAAATACAATTCACTGCAAAACTTTCAGTGATAACACATAATGTAACTACACTAATTAATAAATTCAAACTGTTACGTTAAACTGTTACGTGCTGGGTTAGCAGTAAAAAGATAAATAACGTAACTGACTAATTCATATATATAATATAAATGCGAGACAGACCTCTAAACTCTGTTCGCAATTCTCAATTAAATTTGTTTGGGTATACCTTCTAAATGACATCATGACATCTACATTACATAGTAAGCGGCGATGGGAGTAGGTGTGCTGCGTCCCAGTGGTAAATGGGCACATGAAGTAACCAATTATTACTTAAATACAATGTAGCTGCGGGGCCTCCGAAGTCTGTTTAAAATTCTCAATTACATTTGTTCGGACATGGCCGCTAAAACACTGATGGCATTTACCTTACACAGTAAGCGACGATGTAAGGAATGACGCCACAAATTATTTGACAATCATTTTAACAATTTAATGGACGAATTTATTGCCTTTTATAGAGCACTTCAGAATGAACATTTAACAACACTTAGTTATTTTATGCATTAAACTTTGTTCTAGTTTAAACAAAGGATTTATAATTGTCACAAACACACTTCACTGCAAAACTTCCTGTTAGAAAACACGATGTTGCAACACAGACGAATAAAGTCAAACTTTTGTTTGGACAATGAAAAGAAAATAATGTGAGCATGAACAAGAAGAGAGCACAAACAAGATTTCGCTACAGCTTACAGTTCTGCATTACAATGCCATCACTAACAAATTTTTTCAAGCGAGCTGTTACAAACATTTTGAAAAAGTGTACACTTTAGTTAATTCTTATAGTATAGGAACAAAGAAATTTATATTGTCCCTGGTTGAACTTAGGTCTTAAAATAAAAACATAGTTGTTATCTTTCCCGTTTTAAGCGAAGGTTCAGCGAAAAGTAAGACTTTAGCGCATGCTTGTGCGATTATATTTTTTCAATTACTTTTTGTTTTCAAACTTGGGAATTCCTTGTTTTGTGCCAAAAATATTCGAGGACGCAAAAGAAAAACATCAGGAATCATAATATTCTGCAGCCGCTAAACCATTTATATTTCAATTGTTTTAAAAATATTTTGTTAGATCTGGCTCTACGCTGAGATGACGCTTAACCTCAGACTTAGAATAGCCTCAATGTTTTTGAGTTTTTTCAACTCAGTTGCTTCTAGGCTTTTCAATAGTCCTTCCTAATTAGACAAACAAGCTTGAAATAAACTTGTAGCAAGCTCACAGGTGTATGAATAAATAGGTTTTAGAAAATGCTTGTAAAAATGGTTTTGAAACGCTTAAACATAATTGTAGAAATAGACAAAAACGATCCCGAAAAAAGAAAATTATTACTTTTTTCCTATTACTGCAAAAATTTATGCAAGCGTTTGGTGTGTGCAATTGGAAATATCGTAGTAAGCTTTCTACAATAGTTACTTTGCAGTTATGAATAAGGATTATTGTAAGCTTCCTTACAACGTCTTTTAAGCCACTAAAAAAAGTTATTGTTATGTTACCAACAATTTTATTAATTAGCTCCATGATTTTTATTCCATCCATATTTTTCCATAAAAAAAAAATGCCTACTGGAGACTGAATCAAACATATTTACAAAAAAGTGTTCTCTTCCAAACAATTAACAACACATTTCAACTTAAAATACTTAATTTATTTTTTTTAAGGAAGGGTTTTGAAAGTATGTTTGGAAAATGTTTATTTTTTTTCTGTTGGATAGGTTTGAAATCAGAAATTTTTTGCTTATTTTTATTATGAAAAAGTGTTTTTTTTTAAATTTTAAATTTGCTTGAAATTCATTTATATATCTGAGTGTATATTTTTATAATATCGTTAAATTGTTTTAAAAGTCACATTTGAAAAATAAAACAACAATGTCGTAAATAACCCTTTTAAGTCGTTTTTTTAATTCATTTCCGAGCAAAAAAAAAAGGTAAGTTTTTGAGATGCATTTTAGTCAGACGAAAGAACTTTTAAGTGCTTTTCTAAGTGCCAAAAACGTACTTTTCGACTGGAAAAAGTTCAAAAAAGCTATAATAGATATTTTTCGTTTATTGTGTATTACTTTTCTGAACTTTATGGTGGAGGTGATGTTTTCCCCAGAATCCCCCAGAAGACAAAAGCTGACAAATACTGATAACGCAACAAAATTTTTAATTACCTTTATTGAATAATTTTTGCAAAAACACAATCCTATGCAAGTTTTTAGCTTATCAGTAATTCTGCAGGATTTGTTTTATTGGCAAACGAAAATAGCATCAACTGGGTAGAAAGAATTCCCCGTCAACTATCTCTTTGTTTTTTTCACAATGAAAAGTGATCCCCGTGTGGAGCTCAAGCAATGCTGTAGCTATGACAACGCATTAAAGCTCAACGGTATAAATTAAATGAGTTTCTTGCAAACGATATCAATCAATAAACGAGCTTTCAGCAGAGCAGAGTAAGAGAAGAAAAAAAGAGACTCTTAAGTTAAGCAATTTGTAAAAGTGTTAATTAAGCAGTTCAATTAAATAAATAAAATGAATTTCCACAAAGTCATCATCTTCCTAGCCGTCGTTTTGGCAATTTTCGCAGGACAAACAGAAGCTGGCTGGCTGAAAAAAATTGGAAAGAAAATTGTAAGTTCAATGTTAAATACATATATATATATATACAATAACTTATGCATACAATTCTCAATTTCAGGAACGTATGGGTCAACATACTAGAGACGCAACCATCCAAACTATTGCTGTAGCACAACAGGCCGCAAATGTAGCAGCGACAGTGAAGGGTTAAATGAAGGCACAACACAAAGTTTCACTGCCGAACAAACAAAGTGATTATACGTATACGCTAAGATATTCTTAAGTTAAAATATACTATTTTAAATTTCGCATTATTTCTAGAGTTTAGTTTTTTTCAAGCTACTAATAAAGAGAAACAAATTTGTTAACCCATCAAAATTGCTAGAATATTCGTTGTTTTTAAACTATTAAAGCATTAAGGATTAAAATATAAAGTTTTATACTACGTTTACATTGGGTCAAATGACGCATTTCAAATGAGTCATTCAAAAGTGTTTAAAGTGGATTTTTTTTTGCGAAAGTATCTTACCGCTTGTAAAAATTTGTTGGTGATGACATTGTAATGCAGAACTTTAAGCGGAAACAAAACCTTGTTTGTGCTCACTTCTTGTTTGTGCTCACATTATTTTATTTTTATTCTTCAAACAACAGTTTGACTCTATTCGTCTGTGTAGTAACATCGTGTTTTCAAACTGGAAGCTTTGCAGTGAGGTGTGTTTGTGAAAACTATTAATATTTATGTTAAAACCAGAACAAAGGTTTATGTTAAAATAACAAAGTATTATAAAACATTGACTTTCATTTTTGATTGATTTTCTTTTCTATTTCACCAAAAAATAAAATTAGTACAAAAAACTGGTTGTGTGTTTCAGGTACGAAAGTTTTTGTGATATCAATTTCTTGGAAATTTTAAGCAACTTGCGTGTTCCTATAGAAAACTGAATTTTTGTAATATCAGACATCTAAACCAAGAATGTTACTTACCACAAAGGTATGCAAATACCGAATTACAATAATATAACTGAAAGTTCTTGCATGGTAGATTATTTACCTAAAATATTTAAGGTGTTTGATAAATCTGAGGAAAAACATACTAAGGTTTGGCGATGACAAAAAAGGTCAAAAATCTGGGGTAATGATATATAACTTTTCGACCGGGTATATCAGCTAGTTTTATCTATAAATTTAATGCAAATCTAAGGTCAAATATTTTAATTTAACATAACTGAACTGAGCAATGAAATATTTATTTAAACGTGAAATAAAAATTATAACGATTGATTGAAATATAAAGGTGTTTTTTTTAGCGTCCAGAAGATAGAGAATAGATATTTTGGAACGACCCTGCACAGCCGCTCAGCTGTCCCAGCCAAAGACCCTGGTAAACAGGGAGTCGTTACAATGTTTTCAATCACACACGTGCTGCATCTTGCAATAACATGTGCCTCAACCACAAATACAACCCTTGGTCAAATACTGGCTGTCTATGTAATGGAATCAAGTCAAAATTATTTACAACTTCTCACAACAAATTTTATTTTGTTTCGATATGAAATGTGCAAGAAACTTGTTCTTTCTTTACTTTAAAGTGTTTCCCAGACTTTAACGCACTCATATGATTATCTCAAGCGTTCCCTTGATGATCGTTTTACTGGTCATTTTCATAAAATTAATGTTACAAAACGTCAAAATAATAAAACAACTTTCATGTTTTTTTTGATGACGTGCGTGTTGAGGTCTCTGAAGAGTCTTGGTCCACAAACATGTTGCATGCGCTATAAAAACGTGCCGCACGTGTCCACAAAACATTGTTGTATGTTATAAATATGAAATAAGTATATTTAAAAAAACGGAGCTATGTTATGCTAGTTTATTGAGTTAATTTAAAAAAAAATCATATGAGGTAAAAATAAGAGAAAAGACTTTTTGCCTAATTTTAATTCTTTTGAAAATATTTTAATATTTTAGCCGTTTATTTCGAAAATGGGACAAGTCTATTTTTCGTTATTGTGAGATATTTAAAGGCTTGCATATTAATAAATTTAAAAACACTGGTAAGCACTAGTACCCATATTTTTGTATTTTGCGGTGTTAGAAAATGTAAGTTTATTAACCAATAGTGTTTACAGTGTTGGCTTAAAAAAAATTAAGGTTTTATTATGCCTGAATGGACTTGCCTCACTTTCAAAATTAAAGAACTATCGTAATCGTTAATTAAAAGTATTAAACTTCAGCAATTCCATTTTAAACGTACGGGGAAAATTCAAAGTACGAAACATCACTGACGGAAAAAAAATTAAATTAGAGAAAAAACTTTTGGCTGAGTGCACAAAATTGAAAAAAATGACATTTAAAAATTGTAAATAACTTTTTATTTAAAGCTGGTAAAATTATCTTTTCAACAATATCAAAGTTATTGTAAAGTCTGAATGGGTTGTCTATATGGAGATAAAAACATATCAGATTTTCAAAAAACAGAACCATTAGGGGCTCCAGTACAAAAATAGTAGAAAATTACAAAAAAGGGAAAATTAGGGGGTGCGTTTTATTTCATGTTGAATATAAATATACCCCTAGAATCCTTCTTTTTTCTCTATAAGGGAAAAGGTGTTTTTTTAGCTGCATGAGAAGTTTCGATGATTGTTGTCTATGGTTTGACACTTGAGATTGTCAAACTGTGTTGACATTTCTATTCAGTAAAGTTTTGCAATTCATCATAAATCGTTTAACGCCAGAACAACGCTTCAAAATTGAGAAAATTAACTTTGAAGTAAATAAATTTGTTCGCGTAGTTCATAGAGAATTTTTACCGAAGAATTGCGTTTAGGGATGATTGCTCATTTCTGGTTAAAAGGCTTGGTTAATGAGAAAAATTTCCGTATATGGAGCGAAGAAAATCCTCAAGCCATTAACGAATTACCAATAGATGTCTATTAACTGTTTGGTGCGGTTTACACGCTGGCGGTACCATTAGCCCTTATTTCTTTCGAAATGAGGAAGGAGCTGCCGCTACGGTGAATGGCGTGCGCTATCGAGCCATGCTGACTGATTTTGCTTTTCTAACTAGTAGACAACGAAACTGCAATATAGCGGTTGCTGCAATATAGTTTAAGGCGTTTTGTCTTCCTGTACGTCCAACGAATTGTTAAGTGTTAAACTTTATGTTTAATGTTTAATACTGTTCCTGAAGATGAACTTCGGTGGAGTTCGAAATACTGGACAAAATACAATTAATAATAACAACAATATAGTTTTATTTTACATTAAAAAGTGACCTTGAGACCGAGTATAAGGAAAAATCATAAGTTAAGAGGTCGAAGATATATCACATTAGAGTTTATTATTTTTTTTTTAGTTTTTTGTTTTTTAACCCAGAACTGGAGTTTGGAATATTATTATTTAACCTCTTTACATCAACTTTTTCAAAGACAGTAGCACGCTTACCCCAATACTAGACAAGTTAAAGACCAAAAACTGATGCGTTAAATTGCACTGTTCACTAGACTGGCCTTTTTCAAGATATTTTCGATAAATAAAATTATGACTAGTTAAAAACGTGACGTATGAAATAAGAACCAGCATGTATTAATAATAGTTCGATAGGAGTACGCCAAATGACCTCGAGTTGATAGTTTTGTTGTAAGTTGAAAAACATAAAAATTATTTGACTTTTTACATATTTCTCTATTTTTGGGCATACAACTTTATTTTATGCATAAAAGTGGTATGCACTTCGCTTGTTATTTAATTGTCCCTAAAAATGAGCTAATAAATATAAAAATCGGATAAAAATTATAAGAGTTGTGATATATTAATTTTTAAAAAATTGCATTCTTTTTTCTTATTGTTGTAAAAAAATCGTAAAAATTCAAATATGTAAAAATTGCAATAAATTGCTATTGAAAAGTTTTCTGAAACAACATTTTATACAATTAAAAAAAATATGTGATTACGTTTAATAACTTGGTCGTAACGAAATTTTTTACTAGAAGTGTAACATTTTGTAAGTTTCGAGTCTAAGTATTTTAGGAAAAAAAAAATTTCAAAAAATCCAAAAAAGCAAAATTTTAAAAATCGTCTTCTCGGCTGGCTATAGCATAGTCTTAAGCTGTTTCGGGCAAAAAATTACAAAAACAAAATTTCGGGAAAAATTATAGTTGTTGAAACTTGACCTTTTTTTCCAAAATTCTCAAAGTGCCTGTTTTTGGCATTTCGAAAACAAAAATGTTCAGAAAGATCGATAAAATTTTGTTTCTCAATAAAATTGCTTCAATAATATAAAAATTTTGTTATATATATAAAAAAAAAAATAAAATTTACAAGTGGCTGTGGTGAAAATGAAATTGGTTGTTTTTTGGGGTATTTTTAATATTTTTTTCCCTAAAACCAGGGTCTAATATGTTGGTAGCCCTGGAACTCCAAAATTTTTTCTTACTGAAATCAGGAATTTTTATACCACCACGTTTAAAAAACGTAATAGTGGTATATTAACTTTGTTACTCCATTTGTAACGCCGATAAGGAGGCGTGGCCGGTATAGAAAAGTGTATATATTCTGGATCAGCATCACCTCCTCAGTCGATTAAGCCATGTCCGTCTGTCCGTATGTCCGTCTGTCCGGCTGTGGTCACGATTACAGCCGTAATTTTTTAGCTATCGTAACAAAATTCAATATATAACCTATGTATTAAAAAATGGAGGTCAAGTTCGAAAATGAGGCAAATCGGATGAAAACCACTCCTACCTCCCATACAAATTGACTTAACCAAAACGGTAAAATCTCTGTAAATTCCACAAAAATTAATATAATGACTTAAAATTTTGCATAGCGTCTTTAATATTTATTATAAGCTTTGTTTATGAAATTTGTAAAAATGGGATTAAAACCACGCCTACCTCTCATACAAAGTGACTAACCCTAAACGGTAAAATCTCTTTAAATTCCTCAAAAACTAAACTAATGACTTAAAATTTTGCAGAGAGTCTTTAATATTTAATGTTAACTTTGAGTAAGAAATTTGTAAAAATGGCATTAAAACCACGCCTACCTCCCATACAAAGTGACTTAACCACAAAAAATAATTTAATGACTTCATATTTTGCACAGTATCTTTAATATTTAATATAAACTTTGAGTAAGAAATTTGTAAAATTCGGATGAAAACCACGCCTACCTCCAATATGCAGTCACTTAACCAAAATAGTAAAATCTCTTTAAAATCCGCAAAAATTAATATGATTTCAAATATTGCACAGCGTCTTTAATATTTCTTATAAACTTTGAGTATGAAATTTGTAAAAATGGGATGAAAACCACGCCTACCTCCCACACAAAGTTCACCAAAATCGTAAAATCTCTTTCAATTCCATAAAATTTAATCTTATATCATCAAATTTTCCACAAAACCTTTAACAATTAATATAAACTTTAGGTACGAAATTTGGAATTCCGTGCTAGTTTTTATATTATTTAAGCCATCTTAAATGAGAAACATAGTATTATCGATTTTTCTATGAAATTTTTTGGGTTCGAAATGCCAAAAACAGGCACTTTGAGAATTTTTGAAAAAAAGTCAAGTTTCAAAAGCTATAACTTTCTTATCCGAAACTAAGTTCTAGTAATTTTTTTACCAAAACAGCTTAAGACTATGTTTTAGCCAGCCGTGAAGATGATTTTTAAAATTTTGCTTTTTTGGATTGCTTAGAATTTTTTCGTAAAAATGCCCAAACTCGAAATTTACAATATGTTACACTTCTAGTAAAAAATTTCATAACGACCAAATTATTAAACGTAATCACATAATTTTGTTGTATTTGTATTAAATGTTGTTTCAGAAAGCATGTCAATAGAAATTTATTGCACTTTTTACAAATTTGAGTTTTAAAGTTTTTTTTACTACAATAAAATAAATTTTTTTTTTTCAAAAATTAAAATATCACCACACTAGTAGTTGTAACGAAGCTGCCGGTCTTCCGGCTCTATAGCTGAGGTATGCTCAGTCATGTCCAGAATTCGTCACAAAATAAGAATTTTTGTTTCACGTTCTTCCAAATAAGGCTTTATTTATAAATGTTTTAGATTTTATTTCTTAAAATATTTTATTAATGTTTTAGATTCTATTTCTTACAATATTTTATAAAATATTAAGGCGTTGTGGTGAGCAATGTGGCGGTGATTGAGGTTGTTGACGTTCGACTCTCGTTCGAAAGTGGGTGTGGTGGTTGGCGGAAACTCTGGCGAATCGTCGTTGTGGTCCTTAAGTCCTAACCATGTGCTCCTTGGCTAGAGTATGTCCCTTGCGATCTGACGATGCACTTATAAGCTATGTGGTCCCTTGCGATCTGACGATGCGCCTAAGAGCTATGTGGTCCCTTGCGATCTGACGATGCGCCTAAAAGCTATGCTCGTGTCCTTTGTCTCACCTGTTATCCTTGTCACCTTTTCTTCAGAACGTTCTTACCACAAATACCTTCAGCTGCTTTTGTCTGAGCTTCTTCTGCTACGTCTGTCCAGATTTCTTCACCAAGTCTTATATTCCTTCTCTTTGCTTTGGTGGCTCGTCAGCAACTGCTTAGTCCGATCGACTGTTTTCTTCTCTAGTTCGTCAGCCAGTGTTTAATAAGCCCAACCGCTCGCCTTGGCTGTCTGCCAGGAACTCCTTAGCCAGCTCAAACGCTCGCTTTAATTGTCTGTCAGCAACTCACTGTCTCCTCATCATTCAATTCATTGCATACCTCTGCTGGTTGATCGTAGCAGCAGCGCTGTTAGCTAGTTATACTCAAGAACAATGTAAAGAAGATCACGCCTTAAGTGCGCAGAAATGGCAATCTACTGCGCAGGTCTACGTCATAAGTGAAAATACATCCAAACAAAAATATCACATAAACAACAAACGAAACTAAGCAAATGAATCTGATTGGCTGATTGGGAAACAAACGAAATACACGCAAAGAAACAGTCAAACTGCTCTCAAAATAAATCGAGCAACATAGCTATTTTTTGTGAAGGGGTCAACACCCCAATAAGATATAAAATTTTTATCAATGGTAGTAATGAAAAATATTAATATTTTTTCTGTACATGCGTTGTTTTTTGATTTAAAATTATTTCTTTTAAAAAACCAAGATTTTATAAGAAAATGAGGAGATTTTTAAATCGAATACCCCTATTAAAAAATTTTTACTACTTTTTTCTCAGTCAGTTTGACTCTCTTTTCTCTTGCACTTCTGAAGTCACATGCACGTGCTCATAAAGAGAGCGGACATGCGCAAGGCGGAATCTTGAATATATAATTCTTGATGGTTAACTATTTATGTTGGCACAGGGTGCGTTACTCCCTGTTAGTTATTAAAATTATTTTAAATTGTCTCTCTAATTTCCATATGTAGTAAATGTGCTGTTCTTGCGTCTTCTTATGTGTTTAGGAATGGTATCGTGTTGTTGTGTGTAGCATGTGCGGCAAAACTGGGAACATGTTTTGCCTCGTCACATAGTTTTTATTCGATTTTTATGTTTTATAGCTCATTTTTAGGAACAATTAAATAGTAAACGAAGTGCATAACAGTTTTATGCACAAAAGAAGTCTTTATGAGAAAAAAATTGAGAAATCTGTAAATAGTAAAAAATGTTCATATGTTTTTCAATTTACAACAAAAAGATCAACTCCCGTTCATTTGGCGTCTCTAGTCGATCTCAGAGTCGATCTCTCGATCTCACATGCTGGTTTTTATTCCAAACGTCATGTTTTTAAGCAGTCATAAAATTCATTTTTGAAAAATTTAAATTTTTCATACAAATGCATGGCCAGTCTTCTGTAAACCCATATTTAATGTGTCAAAAAAAAGATGTTCCGTGCCTTACTTTTCCAAACTCCGCTAAGACTTTGTTCTTATGGGGTAGTACTCATGTATAGTGGTAGAGTAGAGGGGGGTAATGTCGTGCACTCAACTTTAAAGTGCTCGTAAAGCCGTACATGACAAGCGAATACAATGAGTAAGCATCCGATCGAAAGATAACATAGGTTGGTAACATTTATGTGTAACAATATTCGTGTAGCATGAAATCGTGTTAGTAGAAATTAAAAAAAAAAAATGTGCACGCCATTACCCCCCTCAAAATTTGTGGGGTAATGTCGTGCATTGTATTGTAAAGGTATCAGAATGTGTGTGGCAGATAGGTAGTTCGATTCAAGAAGATATAGCATTATTGTTTATTTATTTATTATTGTTAATTATAAGGCAATATACACAAGTCCGAAATATGATCAAAAAATACAATTTTATGAAAAGAAAAGTGAAAATAGGCAATTTGCTATATGAAACACGGAAAGAAAAACAATATTTTTTCAAAAAATGCTTGACATTGGGAAAAAATTTTGGAAAATTTTATTTTGATTGTAGCGTTTTGTTATGGCTTCACGACTCCCTTGGTACACTAGGGCGACCGCGTTTCCTTCCCTTTTCTTTTCTGTATAGTGCACGACATTGCCCCACATCAAATGCACGACATTGCCCCAAAGGTCGTTTTCAAGGTTGACTTCGACAAATCGGTAAAGAACAAAAATTTTTTCGATCACAATACATCTTTTTTTTCGGCGGTAAATTTGCTTTAAGAAAACACTTACCTGGTATATTTTCCTGCGAGACAAATAATTTTTCTGATCCGATAAAAAAACACTTTCGTCGTCCCGAGAACGTGCGATTTTTAAAAAACGTCGCACATATTGCCCTTACACATGGATATTGCTAGTATTGTATGCATGAGCTCTGTAGGTCAGTAGGCCCATACCTTACCAACGGCTGGTATATCATTCAATTTTTTATGCTATAAAAGCCAGTGCACGACATTACCCCCTGCACGACATTACCCCCTTCTACTCTATATAAGAATTATATTCAGTGTTTCACAGTGTAATACATAAAAGTCAAATATTTTAAATTTACAGTTTTGCAACTGTTGCATATACAACTGATTAATATACAGCATATTATCACTATTATCGAAACACTATATACAATTATGATATATTTATAAGTAGTTTCTTCCGATATACATACTTACATAGATATACTTCTGAGTGAAAGTGAAATTGAATCTTAATTGAATTCGATATTAAGATGCCTAAATATCACTTTTTCGTTACTACCATAAATAATATTAATAAATTAATTAAATAAATTAATGCAGAACCAACCTGATTAACTCAACTTTTTTAAAAAATGGACTTGCCCCACTTTCAAAGTAAATGTCTCATTTCATACAATACAATCGTTGGAATAAGTTATTGGTGATTGATGAATAAATACCTTTATGTGTGAATTTTGACCACCAAGGGAAAAAAGGACCGGTTTTGTGGATTTTTTTTTAAGTGAAATTTCTTAGGTGGCAATTTGATATTGAGGGTAAAATTTTACGAGTCTCGTCACGAAAAATGGTTTTCTAACGTTTTTGTGTACACGAGCATTATATTTTCTATTATTGTGTTTTTTGTATGGGGACCCCAGAAAAGTGTCGGTTAGAGTGTAGGTAAGCTTTGAAGAAATGTTAAGAGGAAAAGATTAAGAGGACCAGCTTATACATTTGACTTCCCTATGGTTCATAGATTTATTGATATAACCTATAATAAGTGGAAGAGGAAAAATTAATTGGATCAGTTTGTACATTTAACCCCCTTACGAGTCATAGATTTTTTGATATGGACTATAATATTTTTTCTATATTTTGTGTTTTTTTTATAAAGATAGATCGCCACAATAGATTCTTCTGCAATAGATGCAATTTTTTAAAGTCGAAAATAGAAAATCATGGACATATATCTTATATATTATTTATCACTATGGACTAGAATTTGATGCAAATGCATGTTTGCAGTGGTCACCATGTTAAGAAAATGAATAGAATATCTTTGCGATTCAGAAAATTTCCTTTAAAATGGCATTAAATCGTTAATGCATATATTTGCATATTTCTTTTTAAGTACATATTTTACTATAAATGCATGTTTTTTGCATATTTTCTTTAAAATTCACGTTTTCTTTGAATATTTAATAAAATGTTTTTATTTTTTTATTTAATTTTCTTCACGTTCAATATTTTTCTACACAACATGAACAGTAAGGTGGATAAAAAAAAACCTTTTTTTTTGACACTCATATTCTGGGAGCTGGATTCAAGTAGATCTTAAATCCAAAAGGATATCGAAATCGGTGGAGCCGTCATCCAGCGGTTTTGATTCGCCAAAAATCACCGGTTTTTTCGCCGTAACTTTTTATCAATCTAAAATAACTACCTAAAAAATTGGTGCAAATGAAAGGCATCTGGGACACCTAAGTTGTAAATAGGAAATTTTTTAGATTAAAGAAATTTTTTAGTGCAACAGTGTTCAGAATTCGGTTAACATTTTGGGTACTTTTCACTAAAATCGCTATTTGAAAAAACATTTTGTTGTCTCTGCTAACAAGGCAATATCTGTAGAAAAGTAAATTAAACATATGAGGCCTATAGAATAAAAATTCTACTCTTTCACTTTTAAGAGAACGAGATAAGTATGAGCGATTATTCTCAAAAGCGGTCACCATAATTCAGCTTTGAAAAAAAAATGTTAAAACATTTTGTGTCTGCTTAATTTGGATCGATAAACAAATTTTCAGATACGATTGGCTAATGTGGAATAGAAGAGTTTTGATTCCATATCGCAAAATTCATATTTATAATTTTGTTAAACTTTCTTCTATTTTTAAATATATTAACTATTTTTTGTTAAATCAATAACTGTTATTTTTCGTTGCTGGTTTAACTCAGAAAAACATACCAATTTCAATGCACATTTCAATTTCGTGTTGATTTTGTTTTCCGTATTAAGTTTAAACTTGAGCTTGAAACTAGGAATGAAAACAAACTAAGCTAATATTTACAAATATTTTTTTGAGCTTTATGTGTTTTTTGGTAAGTACATGCATATTTATGTAATTGTTTTTCATAAATATTGAAAAATTTTTTTGTTTTTGAATGCATATTTTAAGTGCATATTTTCTTAATTTTAGGTGCATATATAAGCGCATATATTGGATGTTTTTAGTGCATGAGATTCCGGTCCCTAGTTATCACAAACCATTAAAATCAGTATTTGTAATTGAAGCACAAACCAATGACAAAGTAAATATTAAATAAGCAGAATATATTTTATGTAAATTTTTTAATGAATTTTTTTGTAAATGCTTTCTCTCTCTCTCTTTGTGTCATATGTTGAAATTTTTCAAATATATCGACCCCTTTGCGTGTAATTATATGATGTAATCCTTATAGTAAAGTAGTTAATTATCCAAGCGAATGTTAAATTTGATATTGCAAGCTAAAGCACAGAAAAAAAATCGGTCCTGTAAAATTTGTTTTTTGACACATACGATAAATTCGTGCAAAGGGGTCGATATGTTGAAATTTTTTTTCAGTGCAAAAGTATTGTGTGACTTGTTGAGAATATTCAAACCTCGCATACAACATCGACCTGAAACTAAATACCTTTATACAAAACGGTCAGAGCCTGGTTTATAGAGGCTTTTTTAGGACCATTATATAAATTAGTAAAAAAGTTAAAAAAAGTTGCGTACCTTAACGCTCAGGGCTTAAAGGGAACATAATAGTTATTAACTTAAAAAAATTTTCAAATATGAAGTGGCCCTCTTTTTCATTTTCCAAAATGTCTTACCAAATTTTCCGTTTATATCCGCATATACATATAACCGTTTCATAGTGCCAATATTTTAAGAAACACGTTGTTGAATTTATTTTATTTCAAAAGGACATCTCCATTAAAAGTTCTACAACTACTGAAAATTAAATTAAATAAAATATTTTCTTTTTAAAGAGGAAGATTGTTTAAATTTATAATGTGAGAGTTCAGAGAGCTGATCTTAATTTGTATTTTTAAAAATTGGCTACAAACTTGACGAATGGCAACAAAAGTTGAAAAATGGTGACAAAAGTTGAAAAATTTTATCGTAAGTTTGAATTTTATGAGTATAATTAATACTAGTAAAATACAAAGTTTGATTAAATTTTTTCAGTTTTCGATTTTTACGGTCCTGAATTACACTTAGTTTGCTTTTCTAGTTCAATTAAATAATAAAAAAATATATAAAAAATGTGTACTTCTTTTGAGGGAAAAATCTGCATCGTAACTTATATTTCGTAACTAATCGTATTGTGGTGTGTATAGAAATAATTAAAATCGATTTTTCAACGAAACAATTATGAATATATAAAAATATTATTCCGGATAACATTAAAATAACTGTGACAAAAAAACTCATGCACACTTCATAGATTTGTTCGTTTGCATTGATGCAGACAAAAATCAGTATTATTTTTTGTATCGTAACGCATCCCTTTTTATTTGCTTATATGTATCTTTGGACAATACTTTCGATCGCTTTCACCTTTTTTAATAAATATAGTACTACTAGAGTGTTAGCCAAAAATCGTTATAAAGTATACCTATCTTCAACTCTTTTGGATATTGGAAAATATTTCAAAAATATAATTAAGTATAACTACAAAATTCATGAACAAAAATTTCAAACATTTCACTTTTTGGGCCAACATTCAAGAATTTTTGTATAATTTCTTTTGTAGAAAGCGGAGGTAAGTAAAAAATTATTCCTGAAATTAGTGGATATTAGAGTTCTACATTCGATTTCAAATCTTATCGTCTAGCAAGCCCTTTCTCATCACTGTCCGGTGCCCTGGAGAACGTTACTAAAAAATTGAATCGGTAACAAAGTCATAACATGAAAAATTTTATAAAATTTATTAATGTTTCACCATAAAAATGGGAAATTGGCTTTGCTGTTAAAGGATTTTGGTTACAAACAAAACGTAAGTTGGAGAAAAATTTGGTGTTTATTGAAAATGTCATGGTTTTTTCTTTTTTGCTGGAACTAAATTAAATAAATTTTATTAAAGACGTATTAAAAATGTAGTAAACCTGTTTTTTTATTGTTCAGTAATTGGATGTCTTAACAATTATTAAAGATTTTAATTGTTAAATGTCAAATATAACTTATTAATTAATATCTCTGAAGCATAAATTTATTTCGAACCTGAGACTTACGTTAAACGAAGATTCGCTTACATTAAAAAATACTATTTAATTCACTACGTAACTAAATAACTGTCACTTCAAACATTATTGATTCTTCGCTATTTTCCGATTAATGATCTTCCAGGATAGTCTCGCGATAATCCTAATTAGTTTTAATTTTTTTTCGTAAAATCTTGTATAAAATTTTACAAATTATTTTAAAACTTAATTTTATAAGTAAAAAAACAGCAAAAACTATAGCACCGAAAAACAATATAACATCCAAATTGTTTTTTTGCACAAAACTCATATGTTTTAGCGGACTTTGCATATGCAATGCACCACGATGACGTATAACGTATTCTATCCAATAAACCGCAGTCTGCTTGGCCGTCATTGGACGATCTCTGTAGATCTTGGAGAACTGCTGCACTGCCAGACGGTACTTTGGATTTGTCAAAACTTCATTGACGGCTTGCTGAACAGTAACTTCGTTCAGACTTTGTATCTGTGCAATTTCAATACCAAAACCTCTTTGAACGACCTCTATCGAATTCATTGGTTGATCACCGAATATTGGCATCACAAGCATGGGTACACCATAAAACTGGGCTTCTGTGATGCCACCCTTGCCGCCATGAGTGAAGAAAAGACGCATGTTGCGATGTGCCATTATATCCGCCTGTGGCAGCCATGTTTTATACATTATATTTGTAGAGTTGCCAGGCACATCGCTTATTTTATCACATTTCCAAATAATGCTTTGTGGTAATTTTGAGAGTACTTTGAATATAACTTTCAAAGTATCCGGCTCCAAATATTCTTCTCGAACATTAGTGCCTAGGCTAAAGAATATAGCGCCATGTTCGTTGGCATCATCAAGAAATTTGGCTATGTCCTGAATAAAAGGTAAAGGTTATATGGTAAAATAAGTATAATAAAAGGAACATATTAAAATGATTGATATTATTACCGTAGGCAGTTGATTGGGCTGCTCATTGAGTTGTATGCCACCAATTTCGACCAAACCGGGCACCAAAGCTCTAATGGGCTTTTCGCTGAAATGATGACAGAAGAGAATCAGGGAAACATTTTGCTTTGCTATTGCATATTCGGGATATCTATCGGCTGGGAAATGTTTGCTGAAAAGATACAGTCATTTTAATAAGATTTAGTTTAAATTTTTAGAACTTGTATTTAGAATATGGTTGGTTCATTGATATTATCAATGCATTAATAAAAAAAGGGAATGAAGGAAAATATAAAAAGATAATTATTTTCCTTCTCTGTGTAGATTTATTTTAAATTGATGTGAATTCAGGGAGGTAGTGAAAGCATCGTTACCCCCTCTCTCAGGTGTTCCCCATTCAACGACACATGAAGTGGAGCCTCTGATGGAGACTTTAAGGGCTCTCCACGAGGTAACCTCCAAAACCTCCTTGGTGGTCAAGATAAATTAGGTATCTAAGGTCGCAGTGTAGAAAGATTTTTTAATAAAACTAAGATATCGGGTTCAGCTCAATGCTGGGATAAGTACTAATCCAGCTGTGATGGGGAATATAGAGGAATCTTTCAAAGCATCAAGACTCCGTAAGATCCTCGCTTCTAAACCTAGCTGTCCAAGCAACTTTTACCGTTTTCGGTTAAAAAATTTCGCTTAATTTTCAGGAAACTTAGGGCCAATTTTTCAGTGCGAGCCTAAACTCTTGTCAAATTAAACTGAGTTTAAATCACCAAAATTGGACGTTTAAACTCGGTTTAAGCAAAAAAAAAAACACATAATGTGATAATTTAAGTCAATTTAACTTCAAAGAATGCTCAAACATCTAGTTAAACCGAGTTGAAACGTCCAATTTTGGTAAGTTAACTTCAGTTTAATTTGACTAGAGTTTAAGGTCGCACTGAAAAATTGGTCCTCAATTTGAAACTGTGCGCGATCTCCAGAATACTTGCTTTTCTTTGTTGGTAATTTTGATTCGTTGTTGTTGCATTTATTGTTGTACTCTTCAAATACTTTCATAGGCTTTTCTGGTATATGGCATGTGAGGCAATGCAAAAGTCGGCTGCGAAAGTAAAGCTTTCTATCGATGTTCTCGTTTGGAATATTAAGTTTGAAGTGTAAGGTCCCAGATGAAAAAGAAAGCAGGCCTGCCGATGGAAGGAATGTAGCAGGTTATACATTTAATGCAACATTAAAAAGTCAAATTTTTTTAAATATAAAAACTTCCTCTTTACTTCAAAGTGAGGTATGTATGATGTTTGCTAATGCAAAATTCCGGTTAATTTTAAGGGACAACAACTTTAATGCTTTATTGATTGTTGTGAATAGCTGAATCCACTTCGTGTTTCAACTTGTGCGCAATCTCCAGAATACTTGTTGTTGTTTTCATGCACTCAGGGAATTATTGAATTTCGTATACGGCTGCCATGAAAGAGTTGAGGCTCAAATAGCCATACTAGAGTTATTATATATGAACGGCAGTTGCCTTTGCTGAAAGTTTATTGCAAGAACTTTATGTGAGCTCTCATAGCCCTAATTGAATCTGCAATAATCACAAAACGAAAACTACGATTTTTTTCACTTCTGCAGCCGTTTTAGTAGGTTTCGAGCCACAATGTTTCGTCTACATTCATTCTCTTTATACTAATTTATCTCGAAACTACTTTTTTCGGCATGGTGTTTTAGAAAAAACAAAAACTATTCAGCCGAATCATCTGAAATTTAAATATTCTATTCATGACATTAGTGGCTATCGCTGGAACTAGAATCAAAGTTTTATTTCAAAAACATCGTATATTTTACACTTAATTATCATTAGAAATTTCAAAAGCGCGTCATTCTGTCAGTTTTCAATATTGTTTTTCTTTCTTGTGCCAGCAATACCTGCACTCATAGTGTTTAGAAACATTTTTAGTTTTTTTTTTCAGGTGAACAGAAAACTCAAAATCTACAACACCGCCTTGGCCCTTTTTCTTTGAGAGCGTCTCATTGATTGCCATTTTGAACATGATGAAAAATTTTTATAATAAAAAAAATAATTTTTAATGTAAAAAAATATTTCCTTTAGGATGAATGAGTGTTACAATATAAATAAAAAGCTTAAAAATTGTTCAATATTTTGACTTTATAAGAAATCCTAAAAATACCGTAAATTTTCGAGAGCTTGCCTTGCTGACCTTGCCTTAAGTGCCTGTGAACATTCATGTCTGAATTCGCAATTAAAATCTACACCTAAAACAATTTTCATCTGGATAGTCAATACACAAAAATTTTAATAGATTATTATGATCTGCTGCAACATAGTTTCACGCATTCTCATGTAGGATAGCTAATGCACAATCCTTTTAATACATTATTGTAATCTGTTGCATCATAGCTTTCCGCATTGACATGTAGGATAGCTAATGCACAATCCTTTAAATAAATTCTTGTCATCTATTGCAACATCGCTTCAGTTAATACTTAGGCCTTTTCCACATGGAGAAATTGAAAACTAATGCAACTGCAACAAAAGTTGCTAATCAATGTATTTATCAGAGACCTGCAGCGATGAACTGCAACTGCTTTTACACTCAGTACATACTTGGTTTTTGTATGACTTCAATATCATTAATACCATGCAACATATTCTACGCCATCGAGCTCACTTACAACATCAAGCGTGTTGCATTAGCCAATTGTACCAAAGTCAAACACTGTGTGATGTGTGCTTCGACTTCAGTGGAAAGAATAGATGTTTGCATAAAATAATTATGTGTATAAACCACAGCGCACGAACGGCAATCGTTAAAAGTATGCATTATTTTGAGCTACTGCCTCGTGTACCATTGCAGGTTGATTTCAACTTCGGCTAAGCAGTGATACAAAAGTAAGCTTACAAACGATGAAATCAGCGCGTACACTGCATTTTTACTCAAGTGTTTGTAGATTACTTCAGTATGAATAGAGTAAATAGTTTAGGAAGTTTTAGGGGTAACTTATTTCGAAGATGATGTCAAACTTTAAAATTTAAGATGGCGGATAGAGTTGAAACCTAGATTTTTTTTAATTTTTGCGAATTTTTGTAATTTTGAAATTCTGACAACGGATTTGATTTCGAATATAATGTCACAGTTTTAAAATTTAAGATGGAGGTTAGGGCTGCCACCTAAATTTTTACCACAGTATTGCCACCTAATAATATGTATTTTTAAGAGTTTTAAACATCATTTATCAGTGTTAAGGGGACGCTGATTTCGAATCTAAGGTCAGAATTTTAAAATTCAAGATGGTGGATAGGGTTGCCACCTTAATTTTTTGTAGTTTTATGAATTCGGGGCTGGCAAAAAAAAGGTACACCAAAAATGGGTCGCTGAATCCAAATCCATTGTCAGAGTTTCAAAATTATAAAATTTTGAAATAATAGGGCTGCCACAAAATAATATGTCTTTTCAAGAGTTTTAAACGTCATTTATCAGTGTTAAGGGGTCGCTGATTTCGAATCTAAAGTCAGAATTTTAAATTCAAGATGGTGGATAGGGTTGCCACCTTAATTTTTTGTAGTTTTATAAATTCGGGGCTGGCAAAAAAAAAGTACACCAAACATGGGTCGCTGAATCCGAATCCATTGTCAGAATTTCAAAATTATAAAATTTTGAAATAATAGGGTTGCCACCAAATAATATGTCTTTTCAAGAGTTTGTAAGGGGGGTTTGTTCTTCGGCTGAGGTATGCTCAGCGGTTCCAGGGTCAAACAAAAGACCCTCAAACTTTTGTCCAAAATAAGTAAGTAGACTTGGTGATTTTAGTGCTCAGATGATATTTTCTGTTTTATTGTTAAATCAAGTCTTTCTTACAATACACAATATTTTAGGAATATGATAAATATACAGTCGTGGGTGAGTCTGCCGACGCTGGTTCGATGATATTCGGTATTTGGTGAAGTTCGGTGATATTCGGTGTTCACTGAAGTTCGGAGATGTTCGGTGAGGTTCGGTGTTCGCTGAAGTTCGGAGATGTTTGGTGAGGTTTGGTGATCGCTGAAGTTCGGTGCTGTTCGGTGATGTTCGGTGTTCGCTGAAGTTCGGTGATGTTCGGTGATGTTCGGTGTGACACTGACTTCGGCAAGACCCGACTATGCTGCGCGACTTAATAGTTCGTATTATTGTATACAATTTGCATACTAAGATATATATCTTTACAAATATGGCATGAAGCGCCATGGTATTCGTTTTAACAATAAAAATACTAGAATTCCTCGAGACTCCCGATATGCCGAAGCAAACGTGATGAGTCGCTAAATAATTTAGAGAAAAAAAATGAGACTCCCGATATGCCGAAGCAAACGTAATGAGTCACTAACTACTTAGTAAGAAAAAGGAAAAAAAAAACGAGACTCCCGATATGCCGAAGCAAACGTGATGAGTCGCTAAATAAGTAAAAAAAAAGACGAGACTCCCGATATGCCGAAGCAAACGTGATGAGTCGCTAAATAATAAAAAAACGAGACTCCCGATATGCCGAAGCAAACGTGATGAGTCGCTAAATAAGTAAAAAAACAGACGAGACTCCCGATATGCCGAAGCAAACGTGATGAGTCGCTAAATAATAAAAAAACGAGACTCCCGATATGCCGAAGCAAACGTGATGAGTCACTAACTACTTAATAGGTAAAAAAAAGACGAGACTCCCGATATGCCGAAGCAAACGTGATGAGTCGCTAAATAAGTAAAAAAAAAGACGAGACTCCCGATATGCCGAAGCAAACGTGATGAGTCGCTAAATAATAAAAAAAAGACGAGACTCCCGATATGCCGAAGCAAACGTGATGAGTCACTAACTACTTAATAAGCAAAAAGAAAAGACGAGACTCCCGATATGCCGAAGCAAACGTGATGAGTCGCTAAATAATAAAAAAACGAGACTCCCGATATGCCGAGGCAAACGTGATGAGTCACTAACTACTTAGTATAATACAAAAAAAAAAACCAAATTTATTAATACGAGCCACCTTGCGATAGCTCGTTTCGAAACAACGAACTTGTTCTCGTTTCCAACAAGTAAGCGACGGTACAAAGCACTGCGCTCTCGAGCCGTGCCGAAGTCTGTCACAATGCGCTCTACTTATCCATATGCTGCCATTAACCTTCTGGGAATTATAGCGTTGCGTGTGGTTTACGTAGACTCGGCTGTTGGCTACGTTGAATGTGCTGGCTGTATGTGTGTGTGTGTATGTGTAGGTATGGCTGTTGGTTGAGTTAAGCGCACAGTGGTGTAGTAAGGCAGTGGCGTAGTGTGCGGGGTGCAAACTTGTACGGGATCCCCGTTACAAGTTTTAAACGTCATTTATCAGTGTTAAGTGGTCGCTGATTTCGAATCTAAAGTCAGAATTTTAAAATTCAAGATGGCGGATAGGGTTGCCACCTTAATTTTTTGTAGTGTATGAATTTGGGGCTGGCAAAAAAAAGGTACACCAAAAATGGGTCGCTGAATCCGAATCCGTTGTCAGAATTTAAAAATCATAAAATTTTGAAATAATAGGGTTGCCACCTAATAATATGTCTTTTCAAGAGTTTTAAACGTCATTTATCAGTTTTAAACTCTTGAAAAGACATATTATTAGCGGGGTTCACATGGTCCTACATGATGTCACGCATTGTAGGACAAGCCTCGTATTTGACCGTTCGAACGCTCGATACAGCCGACTGACAACATGTTATCTTGAATTTGAAATACTTCAAATTCAAGGCCATCACGCCAGGCGTGACAACATGTAGGATCATGTGAGCCCCGCTATTAGGTGGCGACCCTATTATTTCAAAATTTTGAACAATTGAACAAAAGTTGTAGCTTTATTAAAGATCTGCATGCATACAAAATCTTATCAAAATCAGTGATTAAAGGTGTTTTATAGTAAAATGGCCTCTGATATAATTTCTTAAAAAACTAAATTTAATAAATATCTTTAAAAATTTACTAAACAAATTTTATTGCTCACTCAATTAAACTTTAGAATTTATTTTAAAAAACAAATCAGCTCAATTGAACCATTAGCTTATGAGCTACAAGCTCTCAAAAGTCACGCAAAGTAACTGCAATGTTACTGCAAATACTTTGTGTTCGGAGAACAAAATAAGCGCTGGTTTTTTTATGCAGGAGTTACGCTTTATGTCTTTGTTTTGTTGCTTGTAAATGACCATACTTACCATTGCATACCAGAAGTTGAAAAGACCCTGCCCTGGTTATCAAACCAACAACTCGAACATGCATTATTGTGGTCTTACGACACGCTCATACACAGTTGGCTTCAATGTTGCAAGTATGTTCGACACAACAATCGCAGCGCTTGCGTAGTGCGGTCAGACTGTCACTGTATTTGTTGAGGGTAGATTGCAAGTAGCGAAAATGCCATCGATTGCAGATCACTGGTATTTATTCCGAAACCTTCACATGAAACAACTTGTACTCAACAAGTTTTTAACGCATTCGCAACCAGTTCCATGCAACACGGCGTGCTGCAATTTGAATCGGCGATTTGTTACGTTTCCGATTTGTGTTGTGTGCTATGAAAATAATTAATCAGTTCCAGAATATCCTTTTTTATCCTCATTTAATTTTTTATATCTATTTAACAAAGCTTCCATTAAATAAGTGTTTGTTTTGTTGTGAATTTTTCAATGTTGCGTTGCGACGTGACTTGCTCATCTGAAAGCGTAGGTTGCAGTTCAGTTTAAAATTGAAGTGTTTTGAAACTTTTTAAGCTGTTGCGTTGCAGTTGCATTACTTTTCAATTGCTCCATGTGGAAAAGGCCTTAATATTAAATAAATCACGTTTTGTAACAGGGGCTTTTGGATAAGTGGTTGGCGTGTAGCACTGACGATTGAAATAGTGTAAGTTTAATTCCCACTGCTTACAAAGAAATATTTTAAATGTTACATCCTCTTGTTGTAATAGACGCAAGTAAAAATAAAAACATATGCGTCGTTGAACACACGAAAGAAGCGAAGCTTTTTCGCATTTTAATAGATTTGATAATTTAATGGTTTTTTAATAAAATAATTTTTAAATTCAAAAACTTTATATAAATAGCTATTAAAAAGTTAACTAAAAAAATACAAGTTTTTATTTACACCAGCACAATTAATTACATTACATTATTATTTTATTTGATTACATGTTACATTATTTTGAATTATTTTTGTAAATATTTTGAATTATTATTATAGAAAGTTATTAATGGAACTGTTGGTTTTGATATCTAAAACAGCAAACGTATATTACATATCATCGATATATCTAGCAAATACTGCATCAATAGTTGTCCTTAATCGTATTGTACAAATATTTGGATCGCTTATCATTCGTAAATTATATATATCAAAAAGGCATTGTTTAAGTGCCTGTGAACATTCAAACATTCAAACAATGCAGAGAGAATATATTCTATACTGCGTTGTTTATTAAAAATAGAATATTGTAAAATTAAGAAATATCTATAGGTTATAAATTATATATAATCCATATAAGAAATTAAAGCTAAACAGTTTAAAAAAATAGAATGCTTAGGATAAGCAGACCTTAGTTATTCAATTACTACTGAAAATATTAATTATTTTGCAGGTTTAATACGTAATTGTTATTATAGAAATATACATAAATATTCTTTAAATTTCCTCTATGAGCTAAATTGTTCATATATATGAACTATATATATGTAAATATATACATATATTAGGGCGGGTTGATTTATTTTTCGACAATTTCCCTATGATTTCCGTATTCTATGGGTTATTCCATGAAAATTTGCCAAAGAAACCATACCTCTATCGTTAAAATCGAGTCCCCTACTTTTTGTTGGTAGATTTTTTCCCAAATTGACGTTCGTATGAAATATTACCTACACGTTCACATCCATAACTCAAAAACTATCGATCGGGTTTAATCGCCAGTAGGCGCTTAAAGTTGGAAAGGTGAGCTCATTTTGATCAATTTACAAAAAAAAAATCTCCAACATTGGTCCAACGGTTCAAAAGTTACGGGCATTTTTGTCCAAATTTTGGAGCATTTTTCCATTTTTTTCATGATTTTGTCCAAGAATATTACTTTCATGGCCATTTCAAGGAACGGAAAGACATGTCCAATTGCTGGCTGCCACTGCTAAACGAGTTGCAGGAAAGAATGTAGAAGGCGCTATGGCGACGACATTAGAGAGCCGTACGAAAACACCAAGACTTGACAGCAAACAAGACTTTCAGAAAAAATAATGTTTTTTTTCACATTTTGTCTTTTACTACACTCAAATTGAATATTTTTTTTGATAATAGGTTGATAGATACTTTATTATCTCTTCATTTGAATTTTTGTAGAAAAAAAAATAAAAAGGGAAAAAAAATCAAAAAGTTGGTTTTATGTGTTATTTTGTTTTAGCAATATCGCATGAATTAATCAACCGAATTCGATAAATTTGGGCTTAAACTCTTCGTTTTGAATTGTAAATTGAATTAAATAATGGATTTAGCCTAAAAAATGGCCATGAAAGTAATATTCTTGGACAAAATCATGAAAAAAATGGAAAAATGCTCCAAAATTTGGACAAAAATGCCCGTAACTTTAGAACTTTTTACCAACAAAAATTATGGGACTCGATTTTAACGATAGAGGTATGGTTCCTTCGGCAAATTTTCATGGAATAACCCATAGAATACGGAAATTATAGGGAAATAGGGTCCAAGACATTGGAAGGTATAGACGCAGGGGTGTACGGGCCAAGAACCAAGCACTATGAACCTATGGGGACAACACCCAGCCAATAAATAGAGTCCTTATAGCTATTAATAGTATGTACAATAACAATTTGTTAGATTTTTCTATGCCTAAACTGGCTTTTAAAAATACAATAACTTTTTTACTAAATGGTGTTTAAAAAACTGTGTACTTAATTATTTTTTTAAGTTGCTTAGTCTGTAAGGAATTTTGTCCATAGACGTAAACAAATAAATAAATAAATAAATTTCGAATCTTCCAAGCAGAAATCCTAGCAATGCAGCTGTGTGCACAATTCAATCTGGACCGGAAATACAAAGGTAAGGATATAGTTGTGATGTCAGACAGCCAAGCAGCAATCAAAGCATTAGTCTCCTGTGAGATATCATCGAAAATAACATGGGAATGCCTAACAAAACTCAACGAACTAGGCAAGAATAACACTGTTGCTATACTTTGGGTCCCAGGACACAAAGGTATACAGGATAACGAAGAAGCCGATGGTCTAGCGCGACAGGGTGCAGCCACAAAATTTATAGGACCAGAACCATTCTGCGGATTGGGCACACATTCTATAAAAGAAGAACTAAGAAGGGAGGAGAGGCATAAAAGTTCAAACCTCTGGAAAATGCTCCCAAAGCTAAGACAATCCAAATTGCTCCTCAAAGATTTTAACACTCGGAGAGCAAAATTGTGCTTAAGCTTAGGCAAACCGAATCTAAGGATTCTAACGGGGTTCCTTACAGGACACTGTAAACTCAAATACCACCTGATGAAATTGGGCATAGGAACCGATAGTAACTGCCGTTTCTGTGAAGAAGCAACCCAGCGGAGCTTTGAGAAGGAGGTACAATAGATCTAATTTAGGTCGCAGAACGCATCTCCACCATATAACATTAACATTAACATTAACGAAAATAAACACCCAACATGTTCGTTCAATTTGAACGATAGCTTTTTCAAACAGGTTTACCATTTTTTTCGACGAACAAGTTCGCTAATGTGCAAGCCCTTTAAGGAGCATTCCACTGAAAATAGTAATTTTTGACACATGTCTTATTGTTTTTTTTAAAGTTTTTGTAAGTTGGAATGTATTCCAGTGACATTTAACTTTACCAAACAAAATAATTTTTTTGTAAAATTTTCTTTTAAGCTCAGTTTTTACAGCTTTAAATAAGTGCCTAGGTCGTTTTTCTTCTATATCGATTATTTATGGTATTCATCACTGTTTTTTTTTACTAAACCATGATGAATTCCGTTACAATTTATATGTATCATTGAAGGTCATAGCCTTTATGTCTTGCTAAATTGTATTTACAATAAGGTGTTCTTGTAAACATTTGTAATATACGGAGACAAACAAAACAGTTATTGTTGTCCCGTACAAACGCACATATCGATGTTATAAATTTTCTGTCTACTCGCGTAATAGAAAAATCTTATTAGCATTTGATTTAAAGTCAATTTCGTGTGTTCTCTCAAGAATTGCAGTGCTTTTCGGAATTTGTTTTGTTTAAAGTATACAAATTCTTCTTTAATTATTTGTCCCGTACAAACACAAATTTATTTTTTCTAATATCTAATATGGATACTTCTGCTGCAACTACTAGTACGCAGCGTTATAGGAGATGGAAAAAGAACAAAGAAGAGAAAGATCCCGAATTTAAAGACAAAGAAAGAGAACGTGTAAGAGCGTGGAGAAAACGAAAAGCTGAAAAAATTACGCCCGAACAAAAAAAAAAGCAAAGGAAGCACGAGAAAGAAAGAAAAAAGATTCAAAGAGCTAAAAAATTGGTAAGAAATCTTGATAGTTCCCAGGATAATTCTACTTTGAGTGACGAAAATAATTTGACACCGCATTCCGAGTATTCGCCGTACAAGTGTAAGCAAACTTTCGCTAAAGCAGTTCAGAAATGCCAGCGTAGCTTGCCTAGATCACCTAGGAAACAAAAGGCTGTAGTTATGGGTGTTGCAAAAAAAATTGGTTTAAAAATAGACGAAGAAATGGAGAAATCGTTCAGTATAACATCGAAAGAAATAGATAAAGCTACTTCGGTGAAAGAATTTTACTTTCGTCCAGATATCGTTTATACGTGCCCTGGTATGAATGACACAATGGTCACTTGGATAGATGGGAAAAAAACAACGTTACAAAAACATTATCTCACAATGTTCTAACGAGAAGCTTTTTCTGTATTTAAAGAAGAGTTTCCAGATAATGAAATACAGTTTTCCAGCTTCTGTGCATTAAGACCTAAAAATGTTTTGCTGCTGAAGGACACTCCACTGGAGCAGTGCAAATACATATATAACGCATGAGAATTTTATCCTAAAATTAAAATCTTTTAAGATAAACTACGACAGCTCTTACTGGAACAATATTTTATGTGATTCAGAGTTAAATTCAAATTGTTGGCAAAACAGTTGTGAAGAATGCAAATATGGAAGTAAAATCCAATTACCTAATAACCCATCTAAATTAGTTACCTGCAAACAATGGAAAAAAAGAGACGATAACAGAATACATTTTAAAATAGACGAAATAAGCTTGGGCGAGCTGCATGAAAACTTAATTTCAGAGCTACCTGGAGTTCTGCATCATGTCAATACTAAAAAAATCCAGGAAAACGATTTTAAGAACGACAAAAAAAGTCAAAATGTGAGGATTCTCCAAATTGATTTCGCTATGTCATATTCATGTGAGTACCAGAACGAAGTTCAATCTGCTTTATGGAGCAGAGAAAGTGTGACTCTGTTTACTGCAGTCTTAAATAATCTTTGCATTATTTTTTTCTTGTGGCTGGGTTAACAACAATTTCTACCGTGCATTTAAATACAATTGCTTTTGAGCCAACAGCAATTACATTTACTAGTTGTGTGTTGGGACAAATGCAATTGCATTTGAGCCAAGAGCAATTACGTTTACTAATTCTGTATTTGGGACAAGTGCAATTGCATTTGAACCAACAGAAATTCTATTTACTAATTTTGTATTTGGGATAAATGCAATTGCATTTGAGCCAACAGCAATAACATTTACGAAACTTGGTTTTTGGATCAAATGCAATTGCATTTGAGCCAACAGCAAATACATTTACTTATTCTGTATTTAAGACAAATGCAATTGCTTTTGAGCCAACAACAATAACATTTACAAATTTTGTAATTTGGACAAATGCATTTGCATTTGAGCCAACAGCAATTACATTTACTTATTCTGTATTTGGTACAAATGTAATTGCATTTAAGCCAATAGGAGTTACATTTACTATTTTTGTATTTGGGCCAAACGCAATTGCTTTTACGCCAACAACAGTTGCATTTACTATTTGTGCACTTGGGCCAAATACAATTCGGTATTCGAATCAACAGCAATTGCAGTTGGGCACGATTTGAATGCAATTTCTATTTGAGACAAATTGAAAATCATTTGGCATAACTACGTTTTTTTTTGTGTGTGCTGCTTCATTTTTTGAATCCCAATGTAAAGCGTTTGTAATTTGCTCCGACACAAAACAAAAAGATAAAGGCAGTATCTTCACATTTGTGACATATTTATATGAGAGAATTTTTGAAGCTGAAAATAAAGAAAATTTTAAAGAAATCATATGGAGTGACGGACCTTCCTCCGAGTTTAAAAACAGATTCATGGTCACTTTATTGATTTTCCTTTCCATAAAATACAACAAACAATTTGAATGGAAATACTTTGCCACTTCCCACGGTAAAGGCGTGATTGACGGAGTCGGTGGTAACGTGAAGCAACTTGTAAGCCAAAAAGCTCGATGTTAAGGAGATGGTACCGTAATCCAAAACGCAAATGATTTTGCTACAGTAGCAGCCACTTTAGTACCTTCTACGAGGGTTTTCTATGTTGCTGAATCAGAAATAACTGCTAAAATCTAAAATATTCATCCATGGGAAGCTGCAAGGCCTGTTCCGGGAATATCAAAATTTCATCATATATTAGTTGATGGTCATAAAGTAACTTGCAAGAAACACGCTTTAGATAACCATAGCGTTAAGTTTTCATTTAAAAAATGATTCAAAACGAAGACTTAATGTCTGGATTTCGTACGAGTCCCGTACAAACGAAAGTGTCCCGTACAAACGATTGCATTTTTATTTTTTTATTCTCATCTTAATAAATATTTTTTTGAATTTGCATTTTTTTATTTTACCATGATCGACGAAGTCTACAGAAGTATATTTTTTATTTTACAAAGATTATTAATTTTGCTAAAATTTTCCAATAATGTCCAAAAATAAAAAGTATGGTGGACTGGGGCTGTCCCGTACAAACAAACATATTTTCATACTAATAACTGCCATTTTATGAATATTTTTAGGAACAAATAATTGATTTTAATAAGTCTCCGTTGCACTAAATTAATCTTGTATATGCTTTGTAAAATAACATTTCGGTTTATTTTTAATTTAAGATCTTAACTTATCAAATGCGTACGATTTGTCCCGTACCAACAGTGGAATGCTCCTTAAGACAAATTGGATATTTTTACTGATGATTGAAAGCACTCTTATACAGTGTTGCTACGACATATAAAAAAAGGTATTCATGAAAATCAAAAATGTAGTCAAAAGTTTCCACCTTACAAAAAAGGTTTCAACGCATTAAATTTCAAAGTTCCCAAGCCACGAGAAAGTTTCATTATAATTTTTGATATCGTTTGGTATCGTTTGGTATCGTTTGATATCGATACAAAGCAAGGTAAGAAATATGAAAAATAATACTTTTCGGGTAAGCAAAAACCACTTCTTTTCCTCAATAATAAATCAGCTTTTTGTTAATTTACTTACCCGCCAATCCGGGCCCCCTTAAGACTCCGGGCCCAGGAGGGAACATCCCGTTGGCCCCTCTCGGCAGCCCTGCCTATAAAATTTCTCAAATATCGACTCAATTGCAATTTAGATGATTTATCAGTATTTAAAACTTAAGATAGAGACAGACGTTAAACAATTCTTAAAAATACACTTTCAAATTCAAATTGAGTTAACAGTTTTTTACTTAGCTCATCATATAATGTAACGCAATATATTATAAGTCGATTTCCTCCCACTGTGGTAATTTATGAGTTGAATATTTTAATTTCTTTTTTTTATAAAATTTTTTTTAAAAACTATTTTGCACTGCGAGTCATTTAAAAAAGCTGTAAGCTTGTTTAAAAAACTGTAATTTACAGTTAAAACTGTGAATATGGCAACGCCGGTAGCGACCTACCATTTTTCAATTTTCGGTAGACAGAATTCCCTTTGTCACATGACTTTAGTGTTACTCACATGAACCATAGTAGCTTAGACACTAATTTCCATATTAAAACATCATAAAACAACTTGCGAGACGCTGTTCCCTATTAAAATATCAAAAAATAACTTACTCATAAACACGCTTCAATTCGTAGTCTAGGTATGACATCGAAAGTGACTCCGCTGTGATCATTAATGCATTTAGCAGACGAAATTTGAAACCGAATTCAACAGCGCTGACCTTTTCTAATGAAATCGGCATTGCAGCATGTGAAATCTCATATGGATTACCTATAAGATGCAGTACATGCGGCAACGGTTGGTTGGACCATATAAGCACTGTGGGACAGTTGAAATGCGCCCCTATGCCAAGGAGAAAATCAGAAAAGATGTAACCATGTAGCAGAATATCGAATTTGTTGTCTTTGTTATGTAGAAAGTTAAGGAAAACTTTATCATCTAATATTTCAGCAATTGCATCGGACACACTCCGCCCTACATTCAGCAGAAATGTTAGCTTTGTCAGTACGGTCACTTTCTTATTATCCATAAATATCTGACCCAAGTTTGAGAGTCCAGAATCTAGTTTAATGTGAGTTATGCTGGAATCGAATTCAGTGAGTCTAACGGGTTGCACTGTCACGAGTGTGATGTTATGATTTTGTTCTGCTAGCGCCCTGACTACCGCTAATTGTAGTATGAGATGCGATGGGCTGGGTGATGTAAGTAATGCCAATATATTTGCACCATTTATGGTTGGCGTCAGTGATAACAGCAGTAGAACTGTCACGGCAAGTTGCATCGCTGAATGTAATACTTTGTTCATAGTCAATTCCTAGCACTGATTATAATGAGCAAAAACTTAACACTACTTCTATTGCAATTTTGTATTCTGCTTAATGCAAACTCTGAGCGGTCCATTCGCTGACAAAGTCTTTAGTCATTCCTTTCAGAGATAAATTCATATCTTAATCTTATCACACAAAGCAAATACTTAGCTTTATAAAAAAGAATTATCGAAGGCATACCAACTGTATGTCAAACCTGAACAGCTCATATTCTCAAGAGGTTTTAAATTACAGATTTTTCTCTCTGAAATCAGGCCCGTAGACATGTGGGGTTTTAGGGGTTAGAACCCTCCTTATGGCCCAGAAAGTATAAAAATATAATATATTAGCATTAACATTGCGGTGGCGACCGTAGCCTAGCGGGTAGGGTGAGTGGTCCCTAAGCTAAAGAACCGCGGTAGCCCGGGTGCAATTCCAGCTCAGACAGAAAGTTTTTTTCAATTGAATTCATTTTTCTGTTCGGTCGTCACCTCTCTGCAGACAATGGCAAGCCTCAGAGAGTAAAAATTGCCATGTAAAGCTTCTTGAGAACGTAAGCCGTTCGGAGTCGGCATAAAACACGTAGGTCCAGTTCTCGATCATTTGTGATCAAACATTTAATAATATGCACAACACAATTGATCAATAAGAAGCTAGGTCAAAGTCCTTCCAAGGGCTGACATGGCCAGTTTAGTTTTGTTTTTTTTTTTTTATTTTTTCTTTATATTTTTATATTTTTTTATTTAATATTAGTAAACCCGTGTGGCGTTAAAACGCCAAAATCAAATATTACTAGATTTTATTTTTAGCTATTGAATAGATTTTCAACTGATCAAAGTTGAAATTAAATTAATTTTGGCCTTTTTGCAATATGCGCGGTATTGCACGCGCAACGACGTTATTTTAAATATACAGGATTAAGAATATTACTTGATTTGCAGTTGAAAAATGCTTGAAAAAAATGTTTCATTGCCAGTTTCCAAATTCTTATTAAATTTACTGGTACATTTATAAAAATTAAAAAACTTTCCAACCAACAGTTTGATATTGAATATATCAATTCATAGTTTTTGCATTGAAATTCTAAAAGATTATTCGTCAGTATAACAGTTTCATAGCTATTAGCCGATAGGTGGCGCTAAATACCACACATATTTTCAGGCATATGGGCATTTCCAAACTGGCGTTACGGACGATTAACACGAAAAAATATTAAGAAAACCGAACAAAAAAGTCTTATTTTTAAAAAGTTTTTTTTATATTTGCGTAGTAAGTAAATAGAATTATATAAAGTTAACACAATGACAACAATTAACCCCAAGTATTTAAAAATATAAGCAAAAATATGTGCTGGCGTTACTTTACAAAAAATAGTTCATTTTCAAGAAGAGAAAAAACAACATAACAGTTATGCACAAACTTTAACTCGTTATAACTTAAAGAATAGAAATTTTAAAAAAATGAAAAGTCCAGTTTGCACATCTACTGGTCTAAACCTACCAGACCATACTAAATTTACTAAGATTGGACTTGTACTTAAAAAGCCTTACGCCGGACAAAATTTGCGTTTGAGTAATATATAAGATAAGGACTTCGGCATAGATTGTGATTTTATGCTCGGGCAGGATTACGATGGTGTGGCTGCCATGAATGGTACACTACAAGGAGCATAAGCGTATGTAGCGGAAGAATGTGATCTTGACACGTACGTTCATTACGCGTCTCATTCACCAAAACTGTCTATATCAAACTCATGCGATACAAGCTGTATTCGAAACGATTTGCAGACCTTAAAAATAATATTGATAAATTGTTCTATACTCCCAAATGACAGCTTATACTGACACTATGTGTTAAAAGATATACTTGCCCAATTGAAAAAAAAAAATAAAAAATTTCTTCCAACTAAGACATAAATCCATAAATACTTATCAAGAGCTATAGAATGCTGTTATTGAAGCTTTAGACATCGCAACCGAATTTCGCAATACCGCAATATCGTCTATTGCATTTCAGTTTTTAGAACAAAAAATTTTGATTTTCAAATTGCTATTTATGCAGTCGCTGATATATTTTCAAAAACCCTCCCGCTCGGGAATTTGAGAAAACTCAGTTCCAACTAAATAAATTTGTGATCAAAATTGTCTTTTCACACACATTGTTATTTTTTCCCAAGAATTTAATATTTAAATTTCGTATGATTTGTTTTTTGAGGATTTTTGAAAAAAAAGTCAAGTTTTAACAGCTTTAACTTTTCGATCCGAACATTGATTCTTGTAATTTTTTTTCAAAAATAGCTAAAGACTATACTTTAGCACCCCGTTATGTCATTTTTTTTTTAATATTGCATTTGTGTATTTTTGGGGATATACAATTTAAGCAAACATTTCATACACATCTAAATAATACCTATTCTGATTTGTCAATACCAAAAACTATCGATATTTGTTTTTAATGGAAACCCCCTTGGGTACGGGTCTGGTGACGGCTGACAAACAATATTACTTTCAATTGAAAAACCTTCTGTGTCGTGTCAAAGTGCTAGAATAAACCGGAGTTTGTTTGGCTTACGATCCACACGCTTGCTTAACTAGAATGCTTCGAGCGCCAGATGAGATAACGTTAGTAATACATATAGAGGTACTTCGGGTATTGTTGTATAGGTATTTTTATTCTGCGAATTGTACAAAAACTACAAGTGTGTTGTTAGTCAAATATTATTAGTTTTGATGCTTGAAATATTGGGAACAAAATAGTATAGAATAAGAATCTTATGATAACCCATAAAAAAGATATTATGGTCAATATATGATAAATGTATTTTCAGTGTCCCCAGAGCAAAAGTTATGTATTTGAATTAGTATTACATATCTCACAACTTCGCAATGTGTATGTGTGTATAATATTATCCCTGTAGGAAAATCAACTAATTTAAAAATAGTTGAAAAAGTAGTTTCTTGTCAACCACAACTAGTTGCAATTCTGACTTTTTTCCATAGAACGAACTAACATGTTTTGTATGGTGATGTACGCTAAATAAGTCAATTGACTTTCGTCTGCATATGTTTTCAACTAATTGTTAAATTAGTTTAATTAAAATTATTTTTTTAACTACTTTAAAATAAATCAATTAAAAATCGCATATATTTCCAAATACTTGTTAAATTAGTTAAATTTAAATTATTTTTTTAATTACTTTAAAATAAATCAATTGAAAACTAGTTAATACTCCACTTACTGAAGATGAATTTAAAAGCATAAAAATTTTAAATTTCTATACATCAAAGAGATCATTTCTTTTATTGTTTTGAAAAAAAAGTGCATAAATTCATATTAGTGTAAGCCTAAAGTTAATAATATTTTATGAAATAGCATGGTTAAATATATAAACTTGTAATCTAATTAAAATTTGCAATAACACATGTCAAAATCAGAGTAGTTGCCGCCTTAATATAATTCAAAGTAGTTTTTCAGCCACTTGTTTTAAAGTAGTTTTTGAATAACTTCATATATAATGCAATAAAAACTATTAAAAATTGAAGTGGGTGCCGCCTTAATATAATTCAAAGTGGTTCATAAACTAGTTTATTTTAAATTAGTTTTTTAATTAGTTGTTTTTAAAAACAAGTTAGTCTGTTCCTCTAGGGATGGGCCAGAAAATAAATTAATTTTTAAAGTATTATAGGCCCCAGAGGAAACTGTTTAGCCGGAGGAGTGACACCATGGACAGGGTAGTTACTAGTGTCCGACAGAATATTCGGTTTTGGTATTCGGCATATTCGGCCGATTTTTCAACCTTTGGCTTCGGCTTCGGCTTCGGCCTAAAATAGCCGAATATTTGACTAATGTTTTTGCTTTTTTTTAATGCAAAAAATTTTTATGTTTTTTTTGCATTTTTCGATATTTATAACTGTGTAAAATTTTATTCTAAAAGGTTAAAAAAAAAGGTAAAACTTAAAAAGAGTTTTCTTTAAAAATGCATTTTCGAGCTTGCGACTTTCATAACTCAGTCAATTTTTCTTTGAGAAAACAACATTTCTCAAAACGAAAAATTTGTTGAATCTTTATGGAGTTTTTTCAAAATACGAGTTATTAAATTGCTAATGGACCATAATCTCATTGATAAATTTCACAATAGAATTTTTATCAACAAAAATGTAACGAAAATATTCAGTAAAAATGACAAAAATTATTCCATAATCACATTCACACAAACAGGAAAATATTTTTATTTTTGTTTCAGTTGAATTTTGCGAACTATGGAAGGGTCGTCAGTTCAGTTCGTGTTTTAAGCACTGGCTCACGTCACCCCGTGGCTTGCTGCAGTATATTAATTAAATAATTATTGATTATAATCTGAATATTTTATACAATCTTCTTCAAAGTATTGAAAATATACCTAAAAAGTGTAGATTGCCTATATTATTTACTTTTTCCAAAACAATTTTAATGAAAATTGCAAATTTTTCAGCATGTTTAACCGGACTGGACCTTTAATGATTGCTGTTTTTTGTACTGAAATAAATAAATAACGATAGCAAGACCTAAATTTTCTAAATTTTTTTACTTGAAAAAATTTTGTTAGTATTCGGTTTCGGCTTATTCGGTATATTTTGTTAGTGCAAAAAGACAAAAAGCATAAATATTTTGCTCATGCTCAAGTGCACATGCAAATGCACTAGATCGTGAATACCACTATTATTAATTTTTACAAGTGCAAATCTTTGTAAAAAAAAAAAATGTAAAAATATACACTTACCAGAGCAATACTACAACGACTGGCACAAATTCGCTTTATAAACCGTAACGACTACTGACGCTGGGCCGATTTGTAAATCCTCGCTGCGATTAGCTTGTTGCTATGTTCACTTTGTTCAATACACGCCTATCAAAGTCAAACGTCGGCGTTAGCGATTTTTGCTTAATAATTTTAACTAAAGTTCGCTAGGTTAGGGTGACACTACTTTAGAGAGACTCAAAACTTTGTTATTATTTTTACGATGGTAATAATTTGTTTACCTTTATTTCATGATTTTTTTTTTATCCTGTATATACATTATTATCTAAGTTTAATTGTTATTTAAGTGAATTAAATTGCGAGCTTTAGATCAAGTAAGTTTTTAAGAAGCAAAAACAACAACAACTCTGTATAGAGTCAATCGCTTAGCTGACTAGACAGCCTGTTTCGGAAATCGCTACATTTTCCGCTTCAGTAGTCTTAATAAGTTTAATTATTACAAATAAGTTTAATTAATGTCAAATTAATTAAATAATCTAAAAATTTGATTTGATCTTATTTAATTTAATCTAATTGAACATTTGGTTGCGAAAATAGTCAGCTTTCATTTAGACTACTAGCTTCTGGCGAAGCAAAAAAAAATCGTTTCATTTCTATGGTGCATTTCGACAAACTGTCGAACACCAATTGTAGGCAACACACGTTAGTTGCGGAGGAAATTTTCCTCGAGTATTCTGGAAACCATGGGATTTTAAAGTTGCCTGATGTTGGAAAGAAACGCACTTAGTTTCTCAGAACAATTTTTTGTTCAGTTCAATTGATACGTACAGTTAAAATTCCTATTTTAATTATTAGATTTTTTTAAATTATAGTTAAATACTTCAGATGAATATTACATACTTTGTAGTATAGAAACCAGAATAAAATTAGATAGCAATTACGCACGTCAAGCAAACGAGATTTCGATAAAAAGAGTGATCCAGAGGAAGTCTTGTACTTTTATTCAATGCTTTACTTCCGCCAACCATTTTTGCCCGTCTTTTCGTTTGTTTGACATTCAAAAAACGTGAAGTGAAATTATTGAAAATTGTATAAGATTAAATGATTACAAAGCGAAATGTGTTGATTTTGAGCAGTGGCGGTAACACCAATGAATATTGGAATAAATAAAGTAGCAACAAGAACAGATGGCAACCTTGGTAGAGTTGATGACGGGGATGTAGAAATAGCCTACTGCTTTAAAATGACATGATTAGCACCCATATAATTCAAATGAATGAATTCCTAAATCTGCGAAGTCATATACAAAGTGATATACAGTTGATCACAGCTTAATCACTCAAAGACTACTGAAGAGGAAAATGTAGCGATTTCCGAAAAAGACTGTCTAGTCAGCTAAGTAATTGACTCTATACAGAGTTTTTGTTGTTGTTGCCTTCTTAAAAACTTACTTGATCTAAAGCTCGCAATATAATTCATGTAATAATTTAATAGATCATAAAACTAATTTCCGTCCTTTTTTAACTAGTTCTACGGTTTTTTGATATTTCTTTCTTTGAATGTGTTGCTCTATAAAATATTTTTTCGCTGTTCATAGCATTAATTTGTGACAAATGAATCGTTTCCACACATTCAGTAGCAGCGTATTTTGGCATTTTTTGTTTTGAATGCACAACTTTTTTGAAACTTTAATACTCGTAGGGAGCGGGCCAGTTTTCTGCTTGTCAAAAGTCTGTATTGTCAGAATGCTGTAATTTTTACAGTATTTTCAAAATACTGTTTGGCTAAAAAGCTGTATGTCAATATACTTTTTTTTAAAAATTTTGCTTTAAAAAAGTCTGCTCTCCATTTACAGCATTTTTACTGTATTTGAGATACAAAATTGTGTTTTTTAAGATTAAATTATTTGCCCTTGTACGGAAAAATGCTATTTTAAGCTTATTTATCTTAGTTGTTGTTAATCCATATTTTGCAGAATTTTGGCATACAGAATTTTTAACACAGTTTTATGTTAATGCAGAATTCTGAAATGCAGAATTTTGTATACAGAATTTTATACGTAGAGACAACTGCACCGAACACAGTTTAATTATATATACTGAAATCTAAAAAATTGGAAATCTTCTCTTCAAATATGTCAAAACAAACTATAGAGTTAACTTTTTGACAAGACTACAGCTATCTTCTTCGAACACATTATTTGTTGCAACGTAATAAAAAAAAGACTCTTTTCAAATATTTTTAACGTGTTGCCACCAGAAAAAAACAATGCAATTAAAAACAAATTTCAAAATTATAAAGGAATGATTTCTGTAAAAATATTTGAAAATCTTTGGTAAAATATTAACGAATTTTGAAAAGTGCAAAAAAGGCAAAAAAAAAAAAGGCAAAAAACGTGTAAATATTTTTTCCCCGTGTCGATATAACGACAAACAAGAAAAAAAGACAAAGTCAACAAAATCCGGGTCCTGATTATTATCGGTACAAAAATAAATATTAAATGTAATTAAAAAAAAGAACGAAAGTCTACTTATTTTAAAATATATATATAATATTAATTTAAAAAAATCAACAAAAATATTTTTTGGTGTAGCATAATTAGCTATTTGAACGCGAGAAACTGTGTCTTTCTACACAAGCTCTTTATTTACAGGACTCCTTCATACCTTTATCAAAAATTGTGCTTCTGTGACTCAAATCGAACATGTAATCTTATAATACCGAAATTTGGTTGTTTACTATCTAAAAGTCTTTTCTTCATCAAGGCCATTAAACTATGGAATTCACTATCACTTAATATTAATTCTATCGTCAGTACGAACAAATTCAAACAATCTATTATGTTATATTTTTCGAAAATCTAAAACAGTTTAAAAAAAGCATTAAAATTTTTATGTTTTAATCAATTTGATTTTAATTATAAATAATCATATTTTATATGTATATAGGGTCAATAAATAAATAATTAGTTATCTAACTTTAAGATATTTATTTGCCATCTGTTGATTAAGATTTTTTATTTTTATGTTTATTTCTATTCGATTTTTACCTGTAAAATTACTGTCGTTAAGTGCTACCTTTAATTTCATTAGTTGATTATATATTCTTATGCGTTGTACAAATTAAAGATCTTTTGTATCTTACTGTACTAATTTGTGTTAAAAAAAAATATTAAGTGAACCTAAAAGTAATTATTGTAAGTAATCTCTTCAAATTACTGTTGGGGTAATAGACAAAAGCGATCCAGATGGCAGCATCTCGCCTGAAAAATGTAGGAAGGTAGTGCAAGTCATGGCCACTATCTTCATTCCAATTATGAAGATATTTCACGGTAGAGAGCCTTCTTGTTGTGACAGTGGATGGTATCAAGGCTATGTGAAGCTGATCGCATGCGCCGACCAAAGGATTCCAGATCTGTATAAGATCGCTATATCAAGGATTGGTGCGGTATGGCCGGGCGCGAATCTCGCGGTTATAGATAATAATTTGATCCTTTATGTACCAAGAGCGCGTTCCCGGATCCCTGTCGAACACTCTGACCCTCAAACAACCTTTCAGACGATTACGCTGGGAAATCATGTCATGCCAACAGCAAACTGGATGGTGACATGAGTTAAAGAGCCGAAGAGGGACTTTAGGTCGGTAACCTTCGTTATCAACCAGGAGTCCCTGCCCTTCTTGTCATCAAAAGGTTTCGTGGTAGACTATGATTTCTCATCCATAGAGCTGAGGGTCTACACAGAAGACGAGGCGTTATTGGAGGAAGAGCAGACTTCCAAACCAATTAAAAACACACTATCTACTCAAAGCTGCTCCTCTGCACCAGAATCGGATGGCGTAAGCTCCGTGATGGAATTTGCGCATACATTTCGTCTATCCTCTTTGGAGGATGAACTCCTTAAGACAGACGAGGAGTCTGACGTAACTGTGGTGGAAGTTGATTTAGCTACTAACAGCCTAGATGCTCAGAGTAGTTCAAATTAACTTCCACCACTCGAAGGCTGCGTCCGCCAGCCTAATTCTTCGTCTCAGAAAAGATGGAGAAGACATCGTCCTGATCCAGGAGCCGTGGCTAGTCTGCCGCCAGGTATGTGGACTCAGGACTCCAACATATACGCTAGTGTATACTAGATCACAAGGTAAACCAAGAGTGTGTATTTTAATCCAGAATACCCTTAGTGTATTTACTCTTTAATTTCAGTAACATAACACCGTGGCCATAAGGGTCGAGATGGGCCAGAACAGCTTGTGGCTCATCTCAGCATACCTCGCACATGACCACGAAGCCCTCCCCGATGATAACTTTATTAATCTAGTCTCCACAAAAGCATCAAAAATCATTAATCTAAGTAATGTAGGTAACGAACCTACCTTCATTATTAGTAATAGGCAGGAAATCCTAGATATTACCCTTGCCTCTGACCATATACCTAATAGGATAAGTTTCAAAAGAACACTCCTTCTCAGACCATATATGTATTAGGGAAGCCAATTTAAGCCTCCTTAAATCCCGGGATTGTCTTTCAGGATCCCAGGATTTTTAAATAAAAAATTGCTATTACAAATATTCATGTAAATGCAAACATTTAATTTTAAGTTGATATGAATATAGAATTAGAAAATCCTTTTATTGAGGCTGAAAAAGATTGTTAAGACGATGAGTGTGAAACACTGGTGCAAAGCCTTTGCAAAGTTTTAGAAAAATTGCAACATCGGGAAGTATGCTATGTATTTAAAAAATGTCAGATATTCTGACTTAGGAAATATTTTTTTTTTGTGGTGAAGGCAATCGTGATCGAAACTTACAAATTGCTTACGATTATCGTACAACTATTTCTACAACTAGCATAGAATCAGAACGGTGCTTCTCATCAGCGGGTTATGTTGGTAATAATATCCGAACAAAACTCTCCAATAAAAAATAAAATATGTTGATCAGCTTAATGATTACTATACAAATAATTAAAACAAAAAATTTAATTTTGAAAAGTCTTTTCCAAAATTAATATGCCTTAAACACAAAAAATCATGAAGACGGTGTCAAAAAAAAATAATATTTATATAGTAATACCTTAAACTGTTCTGTATTTAATTTTTTTATATATTTTGTTCCTTAACCCTTTCAATAGCTAGGCTAAACTAAAAACAAAATATTTTTTGAGGTAATATTCTTATCATTAAGGTCCTAAAAAGATGAACAAACATTCCTTTGATTTTAAACTGCGCTACTTACGTTTTACAAGCTTGTACAAAGAAAAAATTATTTTGCTCCTGATCTGCACACCAGAGAACTGCAAAACTCACATAAAAATATTCATACGTAATCAGCACTGTTAAATTCATGCTCGAATGCATGATACAATTATTTTACAAGGTAGCCGCGTAGGCTGGCTTTTTTCTCACGAGCGGCGATGGGTAGTTGTCAGAATTAGCTGTTTATGCAATTAATCAAAGAAAAATTAAGAATAAGCACATAGCTAGTCAACAGCAGCAAACTACAACATTCTTTAGCTGTTTTTGACAACTACGAATCGCCGAAAAACTGTCACGGCTACCTTGTAAAATAATTGTATCATGGCTCGAATGCACACATTCGCTGTTGAGTTTATTTCAGTCAAAACTTGTGCTTCGTGTTGGGTCTATGATTTTATCCATCGATCGTCTTCATACCAATCATTTCGTGTTTGTTCGTTCGGCTCAGCAATGATTATTTTGATCAAGAATAAAACGCCAAAAGCAAAAATCAACGCGTATGAGTTTTTTCATAGGCTGGCAGAGAAAGAGAGAGAAAGAGCGAGACCAAATAAAAACAAGCAAAGTAATTTAATAACAACGAAACAAACACTTGTTTGTTGTCAACACTTTTAAAAAATTGTTCTATCACAAATGCTTGGCCGTCTGACATTTTTTTGGAAGCGGTAAAGTCTTTGTTATTAATTTTTAAAACAATTAAATCTAATTTTTTGATTCCTCTTTTACGAAATACATACATATTCATTGCAACATATAACGCCAAAGTTAGTTTGCTAAAACATGTGAATAAATTATGATCGACAAGCAAACTCATACTCCCCAGCACGATGCTGATTTTATTCAACGCTGAGTTTTTTTGCGTGATTAAATTTGAATGAAAAATGTTCGATCAGACAACGTGCTCACCTGAACGACGCGTTTGCCTGCGTGATGCTGATTTTATTCAAAGCTGTGTTTTGTCGAGTGATATGATGTGAGTTAGAATTTTGGTGTATGAATAAATCAAGAAAATATTGAGTTTTGCAGTTCTCTGCTGCACACAGCCTTTTTTTTAATCCCTTAAAGGTTTTTCAACCCTTTAGATCTTTGTTTCTTAAACCCGCTTAATATTCTTATCATTAAAGCCAAAAAAGATAAAAAAACATAAATTTGATTTTTGTCCGGTTAATTTTTTCTTATAAAATAGGCCGAAAAATTTTTTTCTTTTCTTCGGCACAAAACCGAAAATCCAACTGACTTTTATGTCAAATATCTCTCTAAATTTATTGTTATCATGTTGGTTCTTTTTTTTATAGAACCAAAGAATTTAATTTAAACAAAAGCTTTGCAAAATAAATACATATAAAAATGACTTTCTGATGTTTCCAATATATTGGGCAAATCCACTGAAAGGGTAATATTAATACAATTTGCTAGTCATTAATATAATTTAAGATTTGTGTGCTTATTAACAAAAAGGGTATTCACAATTGTGTGCTCTAGTTGTATTGTGTTTTTTTGCCATAGTTGAAAATCACAATTATGAGCACCCTTTAAAATAGAATTTGTGGTTGGAAACCTCCCACTATAGCTTTTTGTTACTATGCAAATAAATTAAGTATCCAATTTTATATATTTTATTAATATATGGCATAAAAAAGTTTAACTTGCATTTTCAGCTCTTCCATTTTTGCAATTAGAAAATAACTAGCAACCGATCAGTTGTTTATGGAATCTTAAAATCCACGTTCGTTAAACATATCATTGGGCTACTTAAAATGACCACACTTTTGGTTTGTAGAGATTTCATGTAAAAAAAAAAAAAAAATATAAAACCGCTCGGTAACGTGTGGCATTAATACCACGGGATTTTTTAATTACTCTAAAAACAACACAATTGTGAATACCCTTAATGAGTTTTGTTTTGTTTTTTTTACTTTATAAATGAAACATTTTTTAGTTTCAAGTAATACATAACAAAAAATTGTTTTAAAAACGTTTTAGTTTAATTACTTCTTAAAATTTTCAATACCGAACTAATCCCGGGATCCCGGGATTGAGATTTTCAATCCCGATAATCTCGGGATCGAGAAAAGCTTCCGGGATTGGACTCCCTAATACGTATGTATTCTTTTTCATGTTGATAACTTTGACACGAGATCATGCGAATTTCGCAATCTGAAACAAGTCAACTGGGATCTTTATATGAACACATCTAGATCAGATCTCTTAAATGGAAAACCTAATCGTCCTTCCAATAAACAATCTTTAGACACTTTTGTCTCACTAACTCGCTAAATAAAGCTCTATACACAGCTTGTCCGCTAAAACACCCTGGGAGAAGCAAAAGCCTTCTTGGTGGAATAAGGGACTAGAAGAGCTCTGAAAAAAGACCAGTGCCCTATTTCACCAAATACAATTTGTAAAAAAAAAAAAATTCGTTTCACGAATTACTACGTACAATGTAGTAATTAATTTTAAATTACATATTTACAAATTTGTAAGAAAAAAAAAATTCGTTTATATCGCACCCTGACAACAAAAGTCACACTCCCAAAAATATATTAATATTGTACAATTAATATAGTAATATAATGTATTAATTGTAAATAATTATGTTGCCTATCCCTGTCTGCAAATATCTTTCCCTTTTTATGAACAAATATAAAATATATATTTTATGAAAAATAATGTAATTTTTTGTTTAATAAATTAAAACAATTTTGTTATAACTAAATTTATTCGCGGCTTGTACACTTTTACTCACGACAAATATAGGGTGTCCCGCGATAGAGTGCAACTATTTAAATAGGTGAAAGCTGATAGCGAGTTGAGCAAAAAATCTTATGGGAGAGGGGGTCTATTTTCACACCCTAAGGAGTTACAGGGTTAACTATTATTTCATAACATTGATGCACATTATTGTTTTTAGAAGAAAAACTAACTCACGTAAAACTTGTTTTAAGAAGTCATTTAAAAGGCAATAAATTCATCTTTCTAACGATGTATCAACAAACACACCCGACTTGTCCATTTCTGAGCTGTGCTCGTGTGAAGATGAAATTAGTCCGTTGAAACTACTGAATTTCAAGTTTGAGCGAAATTTTTTCTGAATTTTGCATAGTAAATACAAATTTGTTTGGCATAAAACTTGTGATTTATTTTATTTTTTTTTTAATCACATCAAAATCATAAACATATCTTTAAAAAGAGCAAGACCACTTTAAGGTCTTTTTTTAATTTTTTTTAATTTATTTTCACTAAAATTGCAATAACTTCATTATTTCTAATGCGATCCTCACTTTCAAGATATCGTTGGAAAGGTTTTGAGTGCTTTTAGTCATGGCCAGAATTTCTAAAATGTGTACATATTAAAGCTAAAATATTAATTATAAAAACACTTTCTGAAAAAAAATTTTATAAGAAATTGAAAACAAATAAATATTAAGTTATTTGAATTTTGAAGGTTTTTGTATCAAAATAAAATAAAAAAAGACCAACAATTAAGTTTTTTTTTTGGAATTTCAACCAACTTGTCCGGCTCTGTTACGTGCGATCACTGTGAATGCTAAGTGATGCACATCCGTTCAAACGGATTTCGCCTATTGATTTACGGAGGTATGTTTTAAGAAATTTTAGGGATGAGAACGATATCTCATTTATCTCAAATTAATAAAATTTTACAGACAGAAAAACTTTTACATAAATCTTAAAACCTTAAAATTCACAAAATTACTTTAACGGATGACTTAAAGCTTTTTCTTTGGTTAGAATTCTGAAGAATGTAAGTCAACTTTTTATAACTCATAAGTAACTTCAAACATTCCTAAATAATTAAACCAGGTTTAGACTCATATCTTTAATTCGAAAGTTAATTGTTTAAAAACTCTTGACTATAAAAGAGTGACCCTTTCACTATTTAATAAAAACTTGTTTTGTGCCGTAAGTCACGAAGAGGCTATGATGCAATGCCACCATAAGCAGAGCTAAAGAAAGCGCAGAACTTACAATAAGCTCCATTTACATATTTGGAGTAAGCCAACCAACTCCAGCGACAAAACCATGGATGCTGAAATTTAAATTTTCGAAAACTGCTCGAGGTAAAATCAGCGTTGGCTGAGGTATACTTTAACATCTTTCTAGTCGGTTCGAATAAGAAAGATTTTTCAGTATTCATTTCTCCCTTGCAAGCATAAAACATAATTCATATATCAATACGATTTTTTTTGCTCTATTTAAAGCAGTAACCCTCTAGTCTTTACGATGTATAGCCTTCGAGATATTGGGTTGATTTGAAAACCTATGTTGACTGGGCGATTTTCGGATCGGGCATGAAAAGTGTAATTCACCCTATCATATCTTAAATTTTCTGAATTTCTTCTTTAGGAATTTTTGTATATAAACGTGCACAGCTAGAGAAAAACTGATGCCAGATATGAAATTTTTGTACCTAATTCAACCTAAAACCGGTCTCACATGCTTATACAAAAATTTATCGAAAAAAGTTCCTAAAGAATAATTCACAAAATTCAAGGCATAATAATTTTTAGAATTCGTATCATTTATTTATATTTTTGATTTTGATAAACCGAATTTAATTGAAATCTTTTTGCAGTGGCATTACAGATTTACAACAGAAATTAAAAAGCCGTGATGGTAAAAAATATATTCGCACCACCATTGTACCTTATATACTTTGAAATTTGTGAATTTTTTTCTTTAGGAATTTTTCACAATAAATTTTTGTATAAAAACGTTTAAATGTGCGACTGGTTTTAATTTGAATCGGGTGCGAGGATATCATTACTGGCATCAGTTTTTTCTAGCCGTATACGTTTATATAAGAGTAAATAAGCAAATATGCTGATTTCTTTTCTGATTTTGAGTACGTACGTTAGCGTAAGTAGAGTACCTACTTTTTTTCTCCGATAAAACCTTGAAGAGAACAATTCAGTTTTTTCTTCGCCTCCATGTTCTATTATCATAACAATCATAAACAATTTGTGTGAAAACGACAATAGATAAATTCACGGTGACTGAAAAGAAAAAACAAAGAAAGTGTAGATGAAGATCTAGGCATAAAGCGGATCTAATCTTAAAAATAATTTTCTTATTTTGTTAACACCTAAATGTACCTACTTAACTTTTGGATTCAACAAAAATAAACCCAAAAGTATTAAAGTACTGTCATATAAAAAAAAAAAGTATAATTAAAATTAAATAACAAGTAGATTCTTGTAACGATAACATCTCGTTAGAGCATTTGTGAAATAGCATGACAATTTGCAGTTCTATTTTTTATATCTAAGGAATTGATTTAAAAGTTTAATTTTCTTTTTAAATCAACCATTCGTGTGTCTCTAGTACAAAAGCTGCTCAACGATTCACTAAAATGCAATTCGGGGGTCACTAGACTTGGTTTAGACCAATAAAAGGTAACTCAATTGAATAGATTTTTGATTATTTATTTAATTTTGGTACAGGAAGGGGGGCAGGTTTTCTATACACTGTAGTTAATCTGAAGGGGTCATTAATTTCCATACTAAAATATCATCAAAGAACTTACTCGTATATCCGCTTCATTGTGTAGTCTAGGTATGACATCGAAAGTGACTCCGCAGTGATCATTAGCGCATTTAACATACGAAAATTGAAGCCGAACTTACCATCATTGAACTTTTCGAATGAAATCGGCATTGCAGCATGTGAAATCTCATATGGATTACCGATATGGCGCAGTATATGAGGCATTGGTTGATTGGACCATATAAGCACTGTGGGACAGTTGAAATGCGCTGCTATGCCAAAGAGAAAATCAGAATAGATGTAACCGTATAGCAGAAGATCGAATTTGTTGTCTTTGTTATGTAGAAAGTTAAGGAAAACATTATCATCTAATATTTCAGCAATTGGACCGGACACACTCCGCACTACATTCAGCATAAATGTAAGCTTTGTCAGTACCGTGACTTTCTTATTATCCATAAATATCTGACCCAAGTTTGAGAGTCCAGAATCTAATTTAATGTGAGTTATGCTGGAATCGAATTCAGTGAGTCTAACGGGTTGCACTGTCACGAGTGTGATGTTATGATTTTGTTCTGCTAGCGCCTTGACTACAGCTAATTGTAGTATGAGATGCGATGGGCTGGGTGATGGAAATAATGCCAATATATTTGCACCATTTATGGATGGCGCCAGTGATGACAGCAGTAGAACTATCAATGCAAGTTGTGATGATGACTTTAACATGTTTATAATTTGTTTTTATTCTGAATTAAATAAGAAATTTCCTTGAATTATAATATTTTTTGTTTATAGACACTTATAGTCAGATCAGCGACCGAGTACAGACTAAATTGTTTGATGAATTTCTTTACAAAATCTTCTAATGCTTTCTTTTGTTCAGCGACACATTTATGTAAAAAATTTATTTACTATACCCAAAACCTTGACATTAAAAATTTTAGTGCCCCCACTTCAGTTGTTATCAGATAAATTAATTGCTTAAAATCTCGCTCGTTTCATCTCTGTATGTTATTTGGCTTGAAATAAGTTATATTGCGCGGCCGTCTGCGTGCATAGCTTTTTGCGAGGTTCATTGGCACATGGATAAATAAATATAAAAATGTGCACATACACTTGACAGATTGAATTGTATTCTTTATATATCAGTATTTAATATTAAAAAATATTAAAACGTATAGTAGTTACGATTACATTAGTTACGGTTGTAGCGTATCTACGGTTGCCACGGTTCATCTGGACTCATTTCCACACACAAAGACTACTACTCACCTGAAACGAAAAATGTTGTAAGCTACATTTATTCGAAATTTGGTCTCGCCTTGAAAACTTCAAAGACAGTTTCGCGAAAATTTTATCAAATTTTATTGGAAATTGCTTCAAATATCTTGGCAACCGACTTTGAATATGTTGTTTCGAGAAAAACGCATTTAAATTTTCGTCTCCACACGCTAGCAAACTACCACATCAAATTTTAACTATGTATGTTTCACCGTAGTCGAGATATCAGTTGGGTATAAAAACACCCAACCAATTTTATGTATTCTAAATGGGCACAAATTCTGCTGCAACGACAACACTTCGTTTTCTATCAAAAACAGGTATAGTTGGCTTATTGGCTAAGAGAGCTTTTACATTTTTTTATGCATAAAATTTTTTACAAATGATAATAACACAAATTTTTTGATTTTCAAACTCAATCACATTTGAATTTGAAAATGTAGTAGTTAACGTTAAAATTTCTTGGCTCACCCCAAAAACAATTTATAGCTCTACATTTTCTTAAACAGCAAACAAAACATAAGAACTTAGCTCTTACCAATCCTGAGATATGATCAATTCTGTAGAAGCATTTTAATACCCAACCATAGTTAATGAGTCAAAAAATATCGCTGTAAAATTTTCAGAGTACATTCTTAAAACATTACTTCTTTGATAAAATAGGTTTCTAAATTATGCATTTTCTCAAAGAAAATTAATATAGGAGGTGCCTGCCTCTCAATGTAAATTTTGACTTTATTGAAGCGAAGCTTTCTACACCTCGTCTTGTGATTTACTTTTTTCCTTCCATACACCTTTTTCTAAGAATTATTGTTGTTTTTACTTGCGTCTATTACAGCAAGAGGATATAAAATTGAAAATTAAAAATATTCTTTATAAGCGTAATCAGTAAGAACCGAACCCGCACCATTTCAATCGGGAGTTCTACACACTCACCACTACTCCAAAACAACCCTTTGTAAAGGGTTGTGCATTAGCTATCCTACATACATGTGAATACGTGAAGGTATGATGCAACAGATTACAAGAACACAAGGTTGTCAGTAAAAAATCCGGAACAATTCCCACGAAAATTACCTTTTCCCACAGTAACATACACTGCGCGTCACATGAATAGGTACAGAGTTTTTCAAATATACCAAAGCTAATCTCCCTGCTCCAAGCTTCTTAAAAAGCTTTTTTTTTGTTTTTTTTTCAAAGTTTGTTAAATTTTGAAGAAATCTGGTGAAAGAGAGGACTGAGATTTGTACCGTTAACTTGTAATAATTAGTTTTAAAAACAAGTAGAAAAAATATGCTCAATTTTTCGCGTCACTTGAATAGGTACAGCTACTTAAATAGAAAAAAAACAATGAAATAAAGTATCAAAACCAATTTTTTTTTATAACATTTTTTATTTAGTAATGGGTTGGTCCCCCTTTATTCAAAATTACTTCGAACATTCTGTTTGGTAGGCTATCATATAGGCTTTTTAAATAATTTAATGAAATTTCATTCCATGCCACCCTTATCGCTGCAATGAGTTACTCTCGATCATCAAATTGCCGGCCTGATTCATAAACCTTGCGGCACAACCATCCCCAGACATTTTCTATTATGTTAAGATCCGGTGAGTATGGAGGCCACGGCAACAATTGAACATTTTGGCCATTTATCCAGCTTTTGACCACTCTTGCGGTGTGTATCGGGGCATTATCTTGCTGGAATGTCCATGGAATTGGTCCAAAAAGGTTTGAAAATTTCGGAAAAACCGTTACTAGTATTTGCTTGTATGAGCTTGCGTTCATTTTTGCTGTCTGAAACTCGAGATCAACAGTACCGTAAAAAGAAACCGCGCCCCAGACCATCACTCTTCCTTCGCGACTATGGTGGCGGGACAGAAAACGCTCCTCCTTCTGTAAATCGTGAAAGTAATAGTTGAACCCATCAGGACCATCCAAATTAAACTTTTTCTCATCTGAGAAAGCCACGAATTTCCACTGCTCCTTCCATGACATGTGTGTTTTACAAAATTCTAGGCGTGCTATCTTTCTTTGCTGGTTCAGTGGTGGTTTCTTTTGAAGTTTTTTAAGTTTTAGATGTTCGGCACCATTTATTATTCTCCTAACTATAGAAACACTAGCATTCACACTACTTTTCGCCCTTATTTTGGCCGCAGAATCACTGGAATTGGAAGCTAACCTCAATATTACTCTTCTGTCAGCAGCGGTTGTAGCCCGTTTTTGCCTTCCTTTCATGTTTTTCCCGTAAAAATTTGGGTCTCGCAAAAAGCTACACACAACATTAGCACTTCTATTAATTTTGTTGCCAATTGCACGACCTGAAAGTCCCAACTCGGAATATGCTTCAATTTTTGCCTTCTCGGCGACAGTTAACGGATTCGCACGTCCCATATTCACTGTGTAAAAATTGGAATTCAAAGAAAAATATTCTTACTATGATTAAAGACACTTTTAAAAAATTTTGGGTCACCCACCTGATTCAACAGCAATGCTTCGACTAATGTACCTATTCAAGTGACGCGAAAAAATTGAGCATATTTTTTCTACTTGTTTTTAAAACTAATTATTACAAGTTAACGGTACAAATCTCAGTCCTCTCTTTCACCAGATTTCTTCAAAATTTATCAAACTTTGAAACAAAAACAAAAAAAAGCTTTTTAAGAAGCTTGGAGCAGGGAGATTAGCTTTGGTATATTTGAAAAACTCTGTACCTATTCATGTGACGCGCAGTGTAAATTAAATACCACTAAAATTATCATGGTAAGGATAAACAAAAAATTCCCACCGCAAATAAAAAACCAAAAAAAAAAAATACAACGATCATTAAAAATTACCACGAAAATACCACTGGTTTTAAAAATACCACCAAAAATCTCATAAGCATTAAGAAATACCACAGTAAATCCCATATGCATAAACAACTAAAAAAAAATTAGAAATACCACAAAGAAATAATAATGGTATTCAATGAACGGCGTATTTGTGATGTTAATAGCGCAAGAGCGATACATTAACTGAAGCGTATTTTGCAACAACAAAAACGTAAGGGATTTTACATACGCAGCTTACGACAATGCGGTGCAAGTAGAGCGTATAACGTCAACTGTGATTTCATTTTCATTTTAAAAGATAATTAAAAACCAATGTATTTGATAAATAGACTTGCAAATATTTTTTAATATTGTTTTGGTGGTAGTTATATTTTTTCTACTTTTGGCATTTTAACATAATAAAAAAGGACTAACAATTTCAGATTTGAATAATGGTCTTCTCAGTCGGCGGTCCGACATCTTACCTACTCGTCTACCGTGGTTGTTAAAAATTACATACTTATTTTGCAATATTACAAATGAAAGTAAGCTTTCGGGAGCCCGGGTTCGAGACCCAACTCGGCCAACAAAAAAATATTTTTTTTGTTGTTTTTTTTTTAAATATAAATATTTTTACAAACTGTTCTGTGTATTTAAACATTTTTTTGGAAATTTTTTTGTAAATTTTTTCATATAAAATAATATGAAAAGAATAAGAACCTTCAAAAGGTAGGCCTTACAGAAGTACTCTTTAATGCAGTGATCATGGAAGGTGTATTGACGCCAATAAAAGCAGTGCTAGCATGCCTTTTTTTGCGAAGGACTCGCTAAAATGCCCACTGGGAAGCATTGTGCATAACACGGGGGCTATACGAGAAAGTACTGTTAAGACAGTTGCAACACATTCACACATTTTTACTGTCTGATCTACTGTCTTACCTTTTTTTGTAGACAGTTGGCGGGACAGTAGCTAGGACAGTAGAGTGATATTTAGCATATCTAATGACAGCAGACGATAAAATTTAGTAGAATTAATTGGAAATTTACAATACTTTGGTGTGCTCGTAGCTTTAAGAAAAATTTTCTTCATTATATATAAATTTTTTATTGTTTTGTCTACTGTCTTTCCAACTGTCTTACCAACTGTCTGGACTCTTATTCACAGACACAAAGTTTGACAACTAATACGTATTTTTCACTGACTTAACAGGACTATCTCGTGTAACCCCCGTGTTAGCTATCCAAATAATAAAAGTAGCAAGGTTCCATTGAACGGGTTAAAAATAATCACAATATGCCAATTTTTTTTTACTAGATGTAGATTTTAATTGCGAATTCAGCCATGAATGTTCATAGGAACTTAAGACAAGGCCGGTGGTCTAGCGCTCGAAAATTATTTGTAGGATTTTTTTAAAAAGTTAAAATATTGAACAACGATATTTAAACTTTTAAGGTATATTGTAACACTCATTCATCACAAAAAAAAAAAATTTTTTTTAATATAAAAAATTGTTTATCTTGTTCAAAGTGGCGCTCAATGAGACGCTTTTTAGGAAAAGGGGCATGGGCGGTGTTGCAGATTTTGACTTTTCTATTTATCTGAAAAATAAAAACCAAGAATATTAATAATCACTATGAGTGCAGCTATGGCTGGCATTAATAAAAAAAATATTGAAAATTGACAGAATTACGCGCTTTTGAAAATGAAGTTCTTTAAACAGCTTGTTTTCTACCGGTTAAGTGTAAAATATACGATGTTTTTGAAATTTGATTCTAGTTTCAGCGATAGCCACTGATGTTTTGAATAACATATTTAAATTTCAGATGATTCATAAACGTTATTTACTCTTTAAAAACATAAATAAGCAATTTTACGCGGGTTTTTTTAATAAAAAAATATGGTTTGTATGGGAGATAGGCGATGTAGTTGACCTAGAATTCTTTTCATTTTTGTGCTGTTACTTAATTTACGCACTGTGTGTTTGTGAAAAATATAAAAACATTTGATTGGAAATTTAACCAATTTGGTACAAAGTAGCATTATATGGGGCTTTCATACAATTTGAATCATTCTCCTTCTATTCTATTCTATTTTATTTTATTACTAGCTGATATACCCGGTGTTACTCGAGAGTCATTTATATAAACATTTTAACATGCACTTCTCGATTAAATGTGTTTTAAATTCTGGAATAATGAAAAACATGTTGAATTTTATTTTTAAGCTACCGTTAGAAAGGTAATTGAACGAACTTTAATCCAAAAAAGTTTTTTAAAATTTTTTATTGGTGGTTCTATCTCTTGCTAGCTCACTGCAAAAAGGGGTACAAAAAACATATTTTAAAAATTAAAAATTATTTTTATATTTACTTAATCTTAAAGCTAGCAAAATTACCTTTTCAACAATATAAAAATTATGGTGGGACAATGCGTCCTTGAGATATTTTAAGGACATTTTAAAGTCTAAACAAAGATTTATATTGAAAAATATATTGAACTTTTAAACAAAAATATTATAATGAAACATATCAAAAATAGCGAAGATATTGGCATTAAAAGTAAAAAAATTGATTTTCATATAATTTTTTCTCATTATTAGCTATCAATGTTTTATGAAAAATTTGTTGTACTAAAAATGATTTTACTAAAATTTATATTAGCTGCGTTTTTTTCATGGAAGATCAGGATTATACCATCGCATTTGCAAACAAAGCAATAACAACAAAAAATACAGCAAGTGAGCTGGACATTTAAATTGATCCAATTCTATGTTTTTAAGTGTTGAAAGCGCAACTGTAAAAGTAGACAACACTTAGGCGTTATTGACGGCAAGATGACGCAGCGACTGAAAAAACTGGCAGTACTGCATTATTTGACATTTTAAAAGTTTGGGAGCAATAGCATTTTCGCAAAATATTTTGCAAAACTTGTCTGCTAGCTACATAAGAACATCAGTTATTCTTCTGTAAGCAGAAAATAGCGCAACCTGTCCGTAATCCCAAACGTGTGGGGTTAAATTTGAAGAAACTTTTGGTAGACATCATTCGGCTATTCACCGCAAGGTGTATAGTTTGGACCCACAGTACTTACAAATGCGGCGCCTTCTATCTGTGAATTTAATGTGCGAATGGCGGGGGAGGGGGCGAGGGAGGCAAAAAACTAAGTAGATTACTATAAGGAAGATGTTATTTAATCCCAAATGTTCGTAATTACTTTAGATACACAACTGCATTCTTAGAGACAAATGGAGACGTTCAAACTATATAGAGAATTTTAAAACAAAACGTAATTTTATTAATAGTCTGGTATTAAAAAGTAGATTTTTAGCCATAACTTTTGATTGAAAAGAGATATTGGGGTAATTTTTTCACATAAATAATTTTTGAGACTTGACTTTTTTGTAAAAATATAAAAACAACTTTTTGGAAAAAATAAATTTCGCGAAAAAAATTTAACAAACCTTGTTGTTTTGATGACAAAAACAGTAAAATAATTTTTGCGCTTAGCTGTAAGAATTTTTGCAAATAAATGCTATGTCATATGATTTCATTTTTACAACAACAACAATTTTTGAGTAATTTTTTGAGTAAAAAGTCAATATTTTGGACCTTTTTTGACATAATTATAAAACATAGTTACACTTACTTAACGGTACAGTTCAATCTATTTTTGTGAAGTGATTTTATTGAACTTTTGACAAAAAAAAATTTGAATGAAATATATTAAGGGACAGCGGAGGTATTGGCATCGAAAGACCAAACTTTGATTTTCATGTCTTTTTTTCTCATTCTTAGGTAACGATGTTTTATGAAAAAGTCGTTGTACTGAAAATTTTTCCAATTTCAAAGATTTACATATCTTGTTTGTCGTGTTTTTGATGTCAAAATAACAAACAATTTTTAAAATGAAATACACAAAAATGTCCAATAGTAAAAAGTTTTATAATAACAAAATTACCGTTAGTGGAAAAATTTCGGAGGGGGCGTGGCAAAAACTAAGTATGTTAAATTTTAAGTTGAAATGTACTAAATATTGTACTAAAGTTTGACCGAAATCCGTTGAGCTGTTTAGATTTGTATAAAGGCCAAACAAACAAACAAACAAACAGAAAATGAGTTTTATTACTATAGATATTATATTTTTTCCTTTTCTAGGTCGTATATAACCTTCAGTGCCCACTTTGTTCCAGACGCATATTCTTTTGGCATAAAGTCCAAACTTTTCTTATAAGCTTTTGAAAAAATATAGTTGCAACCTTTTTGCAAAGCTTCAGAGATTATAATTTTAAATATAAAGAAAAAAAATCTCAAGTACCAACACCAACATTATTAATATAAGTTGTCAAAATTGATGCTTTGTTTTTGCCGACAAGTGATAAACAAAAATTGTGAGCTGTAGATGCTTAAAAGTCATAAAGTATGAAATGAATAATATAAATCAAGATAATGAATAAACAGTTGTCCCCTCTGCTGGTGATTGTTTTGTAAAGAACTTGTTTTTGCAATCTGTTGCTTCATGAACTCATTTGTCATAAACCCAAAATATAATTCTTAAATTTTGTTTTTTTTTATCAATTATAACGTGTTTTTTTTTAAACGCTGTTTTTTATTCTACGATTTGTGTGACAACCTATTAAGAAAAAAAATTAGAAAAATTCTTGTGAACTAAAAGTTACGTGAATTGATTCGGATTGTTTATTAATTTTATATGCTACTGAAATTTAATTTTACGCTACTGAAAAATTAAATGTTACTGAAAATTCTTTCAAACCTCCATAATAGAGAAGAAAAAAATGTTTAAACTTATATTGTAAGAGTACTGAGAGCTGATCTCACTAAACGTTACTCTAAACGTTAAAAAAGTATGAAAATTATCGCTTCCTCGTAGCATTCTCATCGGCTGAAGATTTTGTAAGAGCTTTTAACTTCATTTTGACAGTTTCGGTCACTGGCTCTCCACCCTAACACTATTTTGTCTGGTTATACCAGGATTGCATCAAAAACTGGGCAGAATGTCCATAAAAGTTGAACTTTTTCCGAGAGAATCTGAAAAATGGAGCGATGAACAGGATGAGTAATTTCCAGGGCTGTGGAGTCGTCAAAAAATAGTTGCGATTCCGACTCCAACCGCCGAAATTTTTAAAGTACGACTCCGACTACGACCAAAGACAAAAATAAAAACCTCCTAAATTTAGTCAATTTAGGAAATTTAAGTGAAAATTAATAATTGTATATCTGGAGTTCTTTTATAGTGATAACAAATATTTACCCCTAAAATGTACCCTAAATAAAAAAAAATAACCTAAATCTAGGGTAAAATCTCCTAAACTAGCAGCACTGGTTTCCTTTCATGAAAGAATGAATGCAATGATTTTATCAATACAAATTTCTAACGAAAGAGTGTACATACTATGTACATACATAGAGAGTATTCACACGATAGAAAAAATATGCAAACAGATATTGCATTTAAAATGAACATGACGACGCACAGTACTTTGAGCCCATACAAAAGTGAGGAATAAATACAAGGAGTTGTTCGATCTTTACGAAATTTGGCATGTTTATTATTTTTTGGCTGCTGATTTCAAAAATTGAATCAGATTTTATGTACATCAAGTATTTACGCCATAAATGAGGTTTAAAAATTAAAAAACTGAAATTTCCCTATTTTTAATTAAATATTAAAATTACAAAAACTTTTTAAAAAAAAAATAAAAATATATTTTTGAAAAGTTTAAGGTCTGAACTTGATAAAACTGAAAATTTTATGGCAATATCTTTTTGTTAAAAAAAGATATGCTTATAGTTTGATATGCACTTTTTTCACGAAAATGTTACTTTTAAAAAAATATGTTTAAATATGTTATTATATTATGTTATATGTTAAAATATGTTTAAAAAAATAGTACGAAAAAAATATGTTTTTGCAAAAAAAATATTTTTTGTAATTCTAAATTCACTTTGTATTATTAAAGTAAATATTTTTTGTTTAATTGATTAAAAGAAAAAAATTAAAAACAAAATAAAAAAATTGATGCCAAAAAATAGGTATTTAAGTAATATAAACCTAAGTATCCTCGGTTCTTTCCGTTTCAATATAGTAAAGCATATACGTATCTTCGTCGTATAACTTGTTCTTGTATTTGATTTTTCTTTGAGATGATAACAAAGGATTTGATGAAATCAGCAGGTATGTCATCAGATCTCTATTTGTATTTTCCCGTGAGCTTTTCCTCGTATGGCTAAAACGAGCATATCGAATGTGTTTGTGGGAAGCCTCCAATGCTTCTTCTGATAAATTTCCTACAAAAATTAAAAAAAATTTTTTATTTATTTCTTAATATTATTAAAGTTAAATATTACCTATAGGTAAATCGAAGAATTTTAAAACTTCACATCCATGCATTAAAACTTTGTGGACAGAACTAGGCATATAATACCAAGGGTAAAGATCTAGGTACTAATTCCTGGTATCAAGAAGGAGCTTACTAAACTCATAAATTTTAATGTTTTTCCACACGATTATAAGTACAGTGACAAAGCCATTTGTTCCGATAGACAATTTTGACTGTTAATATTCGAACCATGATTATTTTTTCTTGAAGCAAGTTCTGATGCATATTGTAATTCGTCTTCAGAATAATCAGATAATAATTGAGCCACTTTCCTTATTTTCATTTGATCTAATAACAAATGGAACTCCTTTTCAGGCCTTCCGCGACTTGTGCTTGGTTGCTGAAATGTAAACTTTATTTTTAACTGCACTAATATTAAATTTTATTTTTACTTGCGTACATTATTTGGATCAGAAATAACAATTGCTTCGGCACTTAACCAATTGGAATACTTTTTAATAAGCTTGCTTTTACTATATCCGCACTGCTTCCACTTCGTTTCCAATTGCAATATAAAAAACTTAATATTTTCATCAATTATTTCTTCACTGTATGAGATTTTACAAATTTTATCTTTAACAAATGACTTCAAAAACAAATATTTATTGCGTGGACCGGCAGAAATCCAACAATTAAATAAATCGTTATTAGTAATAATTATTGGCATTTTAAATTAAAAATCTGTGTAATGTTTTCGCTGAGAAAAATATGGTAAAAACAAATATGTTGGCATTAGTAAGCATGAGAATACCCTACATTTTAACATAAATAGTCATTATTTATTTTTAACCTGTATTTAATAACAGCATTTTAACAAACAATTACAAAAGAATTCATACTCCAATTACTTTTACTTTTACTTTTACAACTTTTACAATAGATTTTCATACTCCAATTACTTTTACAAACATAATAAATTAAAATCACTATTTAAAGAACCTCTTAAAAAAACAATTTTCTGCAAACTGATACGTCTTACTTTTCAGCGTAGAGTACAATTCATACAAATTACTTTAAAAATGATCTAAGTCTTAATTTTTTTAAAAGTAAACATTTAATGATTTAATAGAAATAAACATACTAGTTTTTTACCTAATGAAAACGATTATTAAAAAAAAAATGGACTTAGGTCATTTTCGAAATTAGTCACCCATAAATATGTTTGTTTACATTTCAAAGGAGTAAACTCCTCACTACATGCTACGTTTATTAGAGGTAAATATGATTTTTGACCATTTTTCAAAATACGATAACTCTAAAAGTCGGATAAAAAAGGTTAATATGTTTTGGAATTTTGAAAGAAAAATACATAAGTAACAATATATTTGAAAATAAAAGAGATGTTTTTCGTTGTTTTTTTTTTTTTTAATTTGCTCTCAAAAATTGGAAATTTTTGGAAAATATTTACAAAAAAATTTATTTTTTTGCGTATTTTTATTTTTTTTACTTTCAGCTAAATTTTAAACATATTAAAATTTATTTATTTATACAGTACTTATCTTGAAGAAAAATCAAAAATAAAAAGAATTGGGCCAAAATTGCAATTTTGGCAATTTTTTTCTTTGTAAGATGTGCAAATTACTAATTTCCATTAATTAAAAGAAAATATGATTTTAGACTATTCTTCAAAAAGGGTGGACGCAGGCGGATATCAAATTTGGGAATTTGAAAGATAAATATGTATATTAAAATATATTAAAAAATTAAAGAGATGTTTTTTTTCTCTCAAAAATTGCAAATTTTTGAAAAATATTTTAAAAAAAATTTTATTATTGGACAATTTTCATATTTTTAGTTTTAGCTTAATTTAAAATATATTAAAATTGATTTATTTTTACAATACTAATCTTGAAATAAAATCAAAAAACAAAAGAAGCGGGCAAAAATTGCGTTTACAGCAATTTTTTCTTTGCAGGATGTCCAAAATCAAATATTCCACAACAATCAAAATGCATAAAAATTGTTGACTTTAAGGAGCTGTAGAGTCTACAAATATTGTTCGATTGGCAAAAAAAATTTGGATTCTTCTTAGTGGAAGTATTTAAAAAAAAAAAACGGTACCAATTTTGTTAGGATCTGCCACAACAAAAATCTTGATTTATTCCTATGAGACAAAGTACGACGCTTGCAGCGAAGTTTTTTCTTTTTTGCAGTGACTTATCAAAATTGCTTTTACTTGTGAGAGAACGTTAATGCTTTTGTTTGCTTTATTTTCTTCTTAGCCATGAGAAAATGAAAGCACAAGTTTATGAGTGACAATCACGGAGACTGTTGAAAATTTTGAAAAAGGAGAAAAAAGCCTTTTTTTCAAAAACGAAAAGTCGCACAAAAGTCGCTTTTTAACGTTTTTATTCAATCAAAAACACAACAAAAATCAACAAAATAAATAACTCAAATTAAATAAACTAAAAAATAATTCATTACAAAAGATTAAGTCAACTTCTGTAAAAAAGGCAAATATTTGAAAATTGAAAATATTGAAAAAAAAATTTGAAAGAATTTTTATTTTGGAAAATATTTGAAAAATTTTCTTTCGGAGTCGGAGTCGTGAGTTTTTTTAGCGACTCCGACTCCGGCAAAAATACCGCAACTCCGACTCCACGACTCCGGCTCTGACTCCGACTCCACAGCCCTGGTAATTTCATTAGGAGATGCTAACAATTGAAAAGCATTTTCAAGGGAAAAGCCAAATCATAATGTTAGCTGATTATTACTCGTCGCTTCAACGCAAAACTGACGATTTTTTACGAACGAAAAAGGTTCAATAAACACATATCGAGGGCCTATATTCATTTCCCCCATCTGCAAAAGTACAAGTTTTCAGGAGAGCGAAAATACCTTTTTATCTTCTTATATAACAATTTGTGAAAAATCAATCTTCTACAATGTTGTTCAAAAGTGTCCACGAACCACTGTGCATAAAATGTTTTTTCAAATTTTGTGCTAGCTTAGCTGCTATGGCAGATGGTGGGTTATGTCTAGAAAAAAATGACTATAAATGCAGTATTTGTATAATAGTAAAAAACGCCATTTTCAGTAGAAGATCAACAGTTAAAACTTGCTGTTTTTATTGTTGATGTTTTTTTGGACAATTTTCGAATTTAGCAAAAAAAGGAAAGTTAAAAGTCAAAGATACTGATATATTTACATAGGAATCTCAAGTAAAGTTATGTTTTTATATTATTTGTATTTGATATTGTCATAAAAATGATGATATTCGGTTGGAATTACAGCTTACAGTTTCTGTAGATGTTTCTACTAGCTTGATGCGATTGAAAGTTGAGTTGTATGCAACTGGGCAGGTGTCATATGTCCAATGTATTTTTGAATTTTAACTGGGAGGTCGGTATAATTTTGGTCGAACGCATTTTTGCGACCTGGTTGAACATTTATCAACCACAAATTTTGCTGCCCATTTTCATAAACTTCATAATCTTGGTAACAACTGTATTCAAAGGAATCTTGTTTAGCTAACACAACCGAAAATCATTCACAAAGTCCTTTGCTAGTAACGCGGGGTCCATAAAGACCATCCAAAACAAGAGCCGCATCAAACTCTTAAACATTTGTGATAGTGTAACTGGAAAATATTAGTATCAACATAGGAAATGTTTCAAAGTAAAAAATCTTCACAGAATTTTTCGAAACTACTTGTTTTTATTGCTGATAAAAGTTTTTATCGTAGGTTAAAAACAAGTTAGTTGATAGAGGTTCAGTTTAATTGATTAAAACAAGGTATTAGGATTGGTTTTTCGCTCTAATATTAATAACATAGACGCCTGCCATCATTTTTGGCATTAAAAAAAATGCCCAAAATGCAGATAGGGGAAAATAAATAGCGGCCCGCGATATACTATATTTAACTAAAAATTTTGTTTTGTAAAATAAATATATATATATAGATATAAGTTTTCTGCCTAGGACCCAACTTACAGTAATGATTTCTTTTGGAAATTACCCATATATCGATCGAATTCCGAAAAACTTTTTACGATAAAGCAACCGATTGAAAAGTAATAATTTTGGGGTGTTTAAAAGGTTTAAAAAGCAAAAACAAACTAAAATAACAAATGTTTAATCTACGCCTCTGATATATTTGCTGTGCTTAAGCAAAATCTATTTAACCCTTAACTGGTACACCTCAGAATTTAGAACTAATTAGTAGAAAAATATGTTCTTTTGATTTTTGTTGTGGTCCCACAGACCAGGGGTACCAGTTAAGGGTTAAAAAATTAAAAATCTAAATACAACTCTCTCAAATTTAAAAAAAAAGTAAACAAATTTCCTATTTGGCAAGTACCAAAAGCAAGGAAATTTTTGTGTTTGACTTTAAATTGTAAAGTCTTTTACAAAAAAGTAGCGTAAGGCCCTTTTATAAAAAGGTTGTTTCATTTTTTATAAATATGTAGTTACATGCAATAAAAATAGAGTTCAGCTCTACAGCTTGTTCGCACTTTCTCAGCATAAGATAGATACACACTAAAAAATTTCAAAAATAAATTCACACCGGTGAGCGGATATTTACATTTTCTACACCGAACGGTGTTAATTTACACCACTTAATCGGTGTGAAATGACGAACTTATCCGATCGGTGTGAAATTTGAAAGGCAAAGAAGAAGAGCAATATTGAAATCACATTATCATTGATAAACAAATTAAAAATTGAAATTTCTCAATTTAGTTCATTTTAATTTTGTAAATTTTGTATAAAGTTTCAAACTTTATTTTTGACACGACGAAATAGACTCCAAAATAATTAAATAAGCCCCAAAAAATGTCCATACATATTTGGGTGTTACTTAATATGAAATAACTCCCAATTTTTGGGGACAATTTCATTATTTTTGGGAAATACTTCATTTTTTTTGTTTGGTTCTTATTCCAATATGACATCCCCAATCCCCAATCCCCAATCAAAGTTTTCGGCGGCTTATTTCATTTGAAAATTAATAAATTTAATGACAATTTAATAAAAATTGTAAAAAACATCATTTCGAATAGTAAAAAACTACACCGTTCGGTGTTAAATAAAATTATTATTTTGCGTATTATAAAAAAACACCTAACAGGGTAGAAAACAAACATCCTATCTGATGTTTACTTTTTTACACCGATCGGTGTGAAAAAAATATGCTCTTTCGGATATAAAATTCTAGCACTTTGACACGGTGTTTTTTAACACCGAACGGTGTAGGACTCCCTGGAACACCGATCGGTGTAAAAATTCTATACAAATTTTTAAGTGTGTAGTTTTAAGAATTAACCCAAATATCATTAAAATATCTCAACGATATCGATAAAAGTAGTCAAAAACAAACCTTAGTAATGTGTAGATGAACCAAGAGATGATCGTGAAAAAGGAGAAAAGCACTTAGCACAACAACAAACTCTTATACTTTCAGGAGCTCAAATGCTTTGATCTGATAAAAACAAACTAAAAAATATTCGCGAGTTCGTAAAAAAAAATTTATTCGAATAACTGTCAAAACAAGTAAGCCGTAATAAAGGGAGTTGGTGACAGCTAAATCAATCAATACTACTCAAGATGAAAGGGCAGCGGCTTTTGAAACAGTATTTCTAGTCTGCTGTGTGATTGGATCTGTAAAAAGCTGATGCTGTTGTTTTTGTTGATTTCTTCATAACTTACTTGACCTTAAGCTCACAATTAAGTCTTGTAAAAAATCATCAATGGCTGCAATTAACAATAAAAATTTCAATTTTAATTAGTATAACTTACTCGTAGATCGTTTTCATGCTTCTGTCAAGAGATGACGTCAGCGCTAAGTCCAATATTGTTCTCAACATGTTCAGTAGACGAAATGAAAAATTGAAATCACTATTATAAGCGATATCATTTATAAACGGTAGTGGTACATATGAAGTCTCCAACGGATTTCCTACTAAGCTCAAAATATTTGGCATTGGTTGATTGGGCCAAATTAGAACTGTTGGGCATCTAAAGTGAGCCGCTATACCGAAGAGGTAATCGGAAAAAATATAACCATGAAGCATAAGATCGAATTTGTTGTCTTCATTATGTATTAGGCGAAGAAAATCCTGATCATCTAATATTTCAGCAACTCCTTCGGACAGGCCACGCACTGCAGAAAGCATATTTGTAAATTTAGCGAGTCCCTTGACTTTGGAAATGGAGCGTATTGTTCTTTCTATGCTTGCTAGACCAGAATTCAATAAAATGTATGAAATGTTTGGACTGATCTCTGTTGGTCTTATCGGCAGTACAGACACTACGGTTATATTATGTTTATGATCGGCCAGAGCTCTCACTACCGCCATATCGATGATAAGATGTGATGGACTAGGTGATGGAAGTAGTGCTAATATATTTGCCCCATTTATTGTTGACGTCAGAGTTGTGAGCACTAGGATTAGCATGGCTATGTGTGTACATGATGTCCACATGATTTACTCTTTACACTAATTAAGGCTTATTTTATATCTTTAATTTCAATTTGTCTTTGATTCACTTTGATTAACTTTGATTCACTTCAACTTCAGTCAGCTGCTGAACGCAAACTAAATAAATTTTCTTAAATAATAATTTTAAGCTATTATTTCTTTACATAAAAAATATACAGGGTGTTCTACAATAGAGTGCAACCATTTAGATTTACAAAGGTAAAAAGTGATGTCGAGTTGAACAAAAAATCTTATGGGAGGTGGAAGGGTCTATTTTCACACCCATAGGAGTTACAGGGTTAATTAATATGTCATGACCTTGATGCACATTATTGTTTTTAGCAGAAAAACGTACTCACGGAAGACGTCTGCTCAAAATCACAGAGTTTCAAGTTTGAGCGCAATTTTCTTAGTATTTCACATAAAAAATAAAATTTGTTTTTAGCATCAATTTTTTAATTTATTCAATTTTCTTTTTCAACTGATTCAAATAATTTATTCAACTAATCTAGTGAAACTTTTGTGTAGAATGTGCTTAATGTGGCAAAAGCTGTAGAAACATGTGATATTAAATCTGAAGCAAGTGTTATGCCTTGACCTCAGTCAGATCAAGTTACTAAACATTACTCTCCACAAACTTTTCCTATCACCACCAACTACAACTTTTCCTTGTAGATTTATGTTTTTTAAAGTTCCTTTGATTAGAAATAGTGAAAGAAAGGTTATAGCGTAGGACCATGGCCAGGTCAGGATTCGAACCCGGGACCCCTGAGCGACAGTCAAGCGCGTACCACCAGACTATCGATGCCGCCTGAAAATATAACAGTTGTACTGTGTTTTTTTTATGAATTAGAAAGAAAAAAATTGGAACAGATGTTCGAAGTGTCCTCCATTGTTTTAAATGGAATATTTGATTATTCTCCTCATTGCATATTTGAGGTTAGTTTCGTCCATTTCTTAATGCACAACAATCACAAAGTGAGTATGTCCTAAGACTGCAATTGTGTCAAGGGATGCAACAAAATGAGTGTGATAAAATAGGTATGAACAAGGGCGTTCACAGGATTTGTTCATGGGGGGAGGGGCAAAGGCAAAAGGAGTCTAGAATGCACATAAAGAAAATGCAACCTATATTTATTTATTTATATATTCGTCTATGGATATAATCCTAACAGACTAGATTTACAAACATTTAGGGTGCTCACAGTTTCGTTTTATCTGGTGTGGTATCTTTGCCGACTGATAACTTTAAAATATTTTGCCATCTGGTAACTATTTTTGTTTTTGTTTTGCAAACAAAATAAAGATAACACAAAATATTACAATTGCCATGCTTTGAAGCGTGTTTGTCTTTTGTCGTAATGTGGTAATGTGGCAATGCTGACAGTTGATTTATTTTATTGTACAGAAAATGGAAGCAAAAGAAATGGAAAGGAAAGTGAAATAAATTTGAATAAATTAATGTTGAACTCTGAATTGATTGAACTTTTCTTCTCAGGTGAAGCAGAAGCGAATGCAAAATGTGAATTTTAGAATTAATATGTAAAGAGGTGCTCACACTTTTAATGAGTTATATTTCTAAAGTTACCACATATTAACTTTAAAAGGAAACTGTGAATACCCTATATGATTATAAAATTACTTAATTACTAAAGGAAAAAAAATTCAATGGCTTTAAGAACCCTTAACTAAAATATGAAGATTTCATTTAAGTAATATAGATTTAAAATTAGTCCAAGATATAGAAAAATCAATATCACGAGTTCTAGAGAGAGCATTGAAATCAAACATAGTTCTAGTAAGAGGCTCATTGACTGCATAATTGCTTCTATGAAATTATATAGAAAAAACATTAAACTGGCGTAACTGACGAGAAGGAACAGAGAAATTAACCAGATTTAATGAATTAAGATTGTGAGCTTTAGATCAAGTGAGTTTTCAAGAAGGCAACAACAACAACTCTGTATAGAATCAATCACTTAGCTGACTAGACAGTCTGTTTCGGAAATCGCTACATTTTCCTCTTCAGTAGTCTTTGAGTGATTAAGCTGTGATCAACTCACTGTTTAAACTAGCATATGTATGTGCAGATCCTCTAATTCATTCTCATGAATTGTATGGCTGCTAATCATATGACACTTCAAAGCAGTAGGCCATTTTAGATCACCGCCATTAACTCTATCAAGGGTTGCCATCTGTTCCAGTTGCTTCTTCATTTATTTCAATATTCATTAGTGTTCGATTATTTGTCGAAATGCACCATAGAAATGAAACGAGTTTTTGCTTCGCCAGAAGCTAGTGTTCTTAACTGAAAGGTGGCTATTTTCACAACCAAATGTTCAATTACGTTGGCGAAGCAAAAACTCGTTTCATTTCTATGGTGCATTTCGACAAATAATCGAACACTAATGAATATTGAAATAAATGAAGAAGCAACTGGAACAGATGGCAACCCTTGATAGAGTTAATGGCGGTGATCTAAAATGGCCTACTGCTTTGAAGTGTCATATGATTCGCAGCCATATAATTCATGAGAATGAATTAGAGGATCTGCACATACATATGCTAGTTTAAACAGTGAGTTGATCACGGCTTAATCACTCAAAGACTACTAAAGAGGAAAATGTAGCGATTTCCGAAACAGACTGTCTAGTCAGCTAAGTGATTGACTCTATACAGAGTTGTTGTTGTTGCCTTCTTGAAAACTCACTTGATCTAAAGCTCACAATCTTAATTCATGTAATTATTCAATAGATCATAAAAACTAATTAACCAGATTTAATATTGCAGGACAATCAATGTGACCATAAATAATATAAAAATTATTATAAGTGAGCGAATTCTTCTTCTGCTTTCAAAGGATTGAAGACGTATTAGCAAACAAAGTACGTCCATAAGTGGGAAACGGTTTAACAACATTTAAAGTCGCACAGAGTGTGTGGAGTAGAAAGGATTCCAAATAAATGATGCATATTCCAGCTTCGATCGCACAAATGAGGTATAAAGCAATTTGAGTGTTTAAGGATCTAAAAACTAAGAACTATTACGACGAAAAATAGCAAGCAAGGAATATGCTATCGAATGATATAATTAATATGTGGTATAAAAGAGAACTTAGTATCAAAAACTACTCCCAAGTCAAGAATTTCTTCAACAGTTTTTAGCATACTTTTATCCAACTTATAGGAAGAATCAAAAATATTTTTTGATTTAGAAAAAGTTATATGATAACATTTGGAAATGTTTAATGATAATCTATTGGCTTTACTCCAAGTTAGAACATTATCAACATCCAACTGAAGGTAACCAATAAATAAAGGATTCTTAATTCTGGAAAAAATATTTAAAACGTCAGCATAGAGGAAAAAATTAGTATTATTAAAACAATCAGAGATATCGTTTATAATTAAGACCAAAGAGCCAAGAATGCTACCTTGAAGAACCCCCGAAATGGCAATAAGAAGTACGAACGTATATTATTTATACAAACATAAGAAATTCCGTTTCTAAGTTATGATTCAATACATTTTAAAAAGCTATAATGGAAGCCAAAATTTAGAAAAGGCTTTAGAAAAGTCTGTATATATATCATCTACTTGACAACCAGATTCAAAATAATTTATACAATACTCTCTATATAATTCTATTTTCTTAGATTTTTTATACTAATTTTGTTATCATGACGCCGGTTGACACACGCTTGTACACATAAGAAAATTACATTTATTTCAAAGATGGGGTAAAAATCTTACTCGTATTTTGTCCGAAACATTTTCAAATATTATTTTTTTCAAGTAATTTAAAAATTTTTTTTCTTAACATAGTAATTTAGTAAATTAAATAATGTGAGGTCTCTTTTATCCTTAAAAATAATCGCATTAATTACTATTTATCCCTAAGTTTTCCTCTTTTCAAATAAGTATACAAAAATTTCCCAATATATTTTTTTTTTAATGAATAAAACCAGGCAAGATTTTTAGACCATTTTTTAAAGTTTTGAAGGCCTGTTTCTCATCAACCAATTGCGAGCTGCCTGAAATTTATCAGATTTGGATTTAAGAGGTAAAAACTCATATAATCCGCAAAAATTAAGAATTAGAGTTGTCGCTATTCTTGAAATGTTTCCCGCATGGACATCAACTGACTTATTTCTTTTGTCAATATACATCAGTCATAGCAGCATGCAAGTTACTAAAATCAAGTTTGTTTGAAACATACATACCTATTATATAATTATTTAAAAAAATTATTTGATTTTTAATCAAAACGTATGAATATATATATAAATAGGCACATGTATAGTTTGGTTTTGGGCTCCATTCATTTTCTAAACACATTCCAGGACCTCCCTGCTAGGCTTGATTCTGAATCCTGGATGCAATATAAACACGTGACGCGAAAAAAAATCTAGACTATTCTCAAAATGGGTGAACACGTCTGTTAAAAAACGTGAATTTGAAGAAGTATAAAATAAATGTTTCAAACCGAGCTTACAACTTAAATTTTAGTTATAAAAATATTTTGACAATAAGATATTTTAATGAAATAGCGTTTTCTTAACAAGAATTTGTGATAAGCTTTTTTAAAAATTAGGGCTTCATCTAAAATAAGCCTACTTTATTCGGAATCTGCTAATTTTTTCGCATTTGAATTAGATGCTTTACCATCGCACAGTGCGCTTTTTCGATTTTAGGATGACATTTGCATTATCTCAGAAACCATAATTAGGTTTAGCTAGGGCCACGAAATTTTGTACAAATGAGTTTTAGACAAATCATATTTTTTTTTTATAAGAAACCCGCATAAAATTGCTTATTTATGTTTTTGAAAAGTAAATTTTGTTTATTTAACCTCACTTAAACGTCATGCTAAAAATATTTCAAATCTGATAACTTTTAGATATACATTTCTCCTATAAAACAATATTACCAAAATAACGAAATTTAAAAAAAAGTTTTAAAAAAATGATTGCTAATACAAAAAAAGTTCAAAACTTATATTAAATTATGAATTCTATTTTATGTTTCTTTAAATTTAAGAGTACCTACAAATTGTCTTGGAAATCAATGCATTTTAGGGCAAAATTTGATTTTAAAGACGTTTTTCAAATTAAGTGGTTTTTCTTAATAGCAGCTAGATGCAGCAGGTTTTTACGAAAACAGAAGATAGGTACGCTATTTTATGAAAGTTATAGCCTTTGACATTAATAAAGCATAATTAGCTAGATATTTTATACTAAATTTTACTAAAATTTTTATTCCTTGAAAAATTTAGACATTGTTTAGGATTTTATTCTATGTTTGCAATGCAGCGGCAACCCTTTTCATTTTGACATTTCTTCTTGTATCTTTCTTTTGTTGAACATACATACACTCACATATATTTTTACTGTAAGATGCTTCTTCTTAGTTTTTGCTATTCTGTACATTTATTCTCATTAAATCTTTTGCGCAATAAGTTTCAATTAATAAAATTAGTTGCAATTCTTTAATCAATCTTTTTTCTTAATAAATAAATGTTGCATTTACTACCAGTCATACTTCAACGATTTTTCTATTTTTTTTTTAACATTTTGTTTGTATTTTATATTAAATTCAATGGCAATAAAGATATAAAAAAGTCAAAAAAAGAAAACCTTGAAATATGCTTTGTTCTCGAAGTTATTATTTTTTAAACTTGACTTAATTTTTTGGGTTTTATTGAGCTTATTTTTGTTAAAAAAGTTTAAACTTTGACTAATTTTATAAAAAAACCATACAACACATCAAGTTTTTAATATCACGATTATAATACATGTTTTATAATCTGACGAATAAAAATATTTTTTTATAAAATTTAACAAAAAAAAAATCCCAAATGTCATCCTAAAATTAAAAAAAGCGTATTCTGCAAGATTGTTGGCATTTTTATTAAGTTTAAAAAAATTAAAAAATTATCCAAATTGGATCATCTTTATGACGGAAAAAGATTTTTTTAAGCCAACTTTTAGGAAATCTCTTAGTTTTTAAAATGTATTTTACTTTGTTTTCTTCTTGTGTTTAATTACTTTAAAACATAAATTTCTTTATCGTCCAAGTTAATGTGCATAATTGGCTTTAATGCCCTTTACAATCTGTTGCTCCGAAAAATGATCTTCGATTAATAGGAATATCATTCCTTATCATTCCTTAATTTCTCGTACGAATAACTTCATAATTTCTTCCATTACATTCGTAGCATTTACAAATGGCTTCGTACTATTAAGTATTAGTTGAGTTTAAAAAATTTTACAACCGAAATCTTTCAGCCTGGTTTTTTATTACCGAACAATTACCGAAAATAAGGAAATGTATGATTGCAAGGTGTCCGTAGTCTACTGAAGGAGTACGTGACCCGTAAGCTAAAAAGCCGTTGTTCAAATCCCAGCTCTAATAGAATGTATTTTTTTTTTGTTATTAGTACGTGTATCAAATATATTCGTACAATATGCATTTATTTTTGTACGAATACGAATAAAATATTTGTAATATGTACCCAACTACGTCGAATCTACGAATCCAATTCGTGACTGAAAACTACGAATAAAATTCGTAGAATGGACGCATTAATTAGTAATATCTACACTCAAAAAGTGCCTGTGTAACAATGGCCACGGGTGCAAAATACTATTTCAAAATGCATGCATGGTATAGCTCAGATTTATTTATAAATATACCTAAAAAAAAGTATTTTTGAGTTCTCTTCAAAATATATTAACAAATATGATGAAAATATCGTCATTTAAAATTAAAAAAAGCCGTAATTTACAATAAATGCAAAGTTTTTGATTGATTATTGATGATCTTTATTAAAAATTTCTTAATTCCTGCTAATTTTACACTCCTACAACTAAAAATTACGTTTTGATTAAAAAAGTTCTAAAATCCCTAAGTTTGAGCGTAACTTACAATTACAATTTAGAAAGTTTTTTGACTCTCTCGTAAAATTTTTTAATTGTAACTTACGGATTTTTAATTTAATATGAAGAAATTTAAAAAAATTTTCAATGCCTGTGGGCGCCCATGGGTATGAATCTGTGGGCGGGAATTTTGGTTAGAAGTTTACCTCTGTTTACTTAACGATACTCTGCCGGAGCTATTGAAAAATGTGCCCTTAGAATAGACACGCAATAATTTTCCAACATGATGGAGCTCTGCTCCATTACAGCAAAAACGTTAAGAAGTGGTTAGAAATAAAATATGCAGCTAGCTGAATTGGAAGAAATTATCCTATTAGGTGGCCTAATAGATCACCCGATTTGACTCCACAGAATTTTTTTGGTGGATAAGGATGAAGGACCTCGTTTATACAGAAGAACTTTCATCGAGGGAGCAGTTGATCGAACGGACAAACACAGCTGCTTCAATTCTACAACATTCAACAATTCATTATACGTATTGCATTGAAAACAAAGGAGGGAGCTTCAAACAATTTTTTTAATTTTTTTTTATAGTTCATAAAAAAAACACAGCACAATTATGTAGTTTCAATGGATTGATTTCATCTTCACACTAGCACAGCTTTGTAATGGATAGATCGGGTGGGTTCGTCGATACACTCTCAATTCATTGGCTTTCAAATAGGCATTGAAAATAAGTTTGAAGGACGTTATCGATTGAAATACTTTTATTCAATTATTTAAATTCAGAAAATATTTTAAGTATAATACAAATGATTGAATACAATTCAAGTTTGTTATGATTGCAAACATACAAGTTTATATGAACAAACTAGACATAAGTTTTGTACCATATATAAAATAACATCTTAACAAAGTTTTCCGTGAGTTAGTTTTTCTGCAAAAAACATTAATGTGAATCAAAGTCATAAAATACTAATTAGATTTGTAACTCCTCCTAACAATGTAAAAACTGTTTTCCCATACGGTTTTTTGCTCAACTCGACATCACCTTTCACCTCCGTAAAGAGTTGCACTCTATTGCGGGACACCCTGTATATTGAATTACTAAGCTAATTGTTATCGGACATGAGAACCCCTTACTATCTTGCTAGCGTAGCGCATATAACGTAAGCGATAATCACTCGCTTGGGTCATATCAATTTAGTGTGCACAATAAATAAAAGTAAGAGAACCAATCTTGCTAGCTAATCACGTTGTTGGAATAACGAAAGGTTTTCAGTTCGAATTTTATGTTTTTATATCACTCTTATGCCTAGTTTTTGCTCTGTAAATTACTATTCTTCGAAACAAAGCTTGGTTTTCACTTTATCAGTTAAGTTAGATTTTCCGAAAAAATAGGTTTTCTTAATAACGTTTACATTGTGTTTGTCAAAAATGGCACTTCACCTTCAATGACTTATAATGTTATTGTCAATATTGTCCCTAAGAACATTGATAGGATAATAAGGTCTTGTAATTATGGAAAAAATAGACTTTCTCCTCCTTTCTCTCATTTGTCTTCTAAATGCTTAGAGTTAGGAAAAAGTTAGGAAAAAGTAGAGAATTTAAAACGGATGAGAACTATAAGTAGGGGAGCTAGGGGCTAGTTGTAACAATAAATGTATTTTTAATATTAACTTTTTCAGATTACAACTATAATTTAGTTAATAAATTTGTGATCTATTAAAATATTACATGAATTACATCAAAGACTTCTGAAGAGGAAATGTACCGATTTCTGAAACAGACTGTATAGTCAGCTAAGTGATTGACTCTATACAGAGTTGTTGTTGTTAAGGTTGCCTTCTTAAAAACCTAATTGATCTAAAGCTCGCAATTAAATTCATGTAACTTTATTAAGTTATAGCCCCACATTTTATTTATTTATATAAAAAACCTTATGACAAAGTATGTTGATTAAAAAAAAATATTTTTCAGAAGAAAGTTAGTTTTTGGGGAAAGTTGTGACAGATGACTTGAAGCTTGTAGTAACTTTAAAGAAATTCATTTAATCGGAAATTTTAAAGTTGTTATGTATTTTTTTTCTGATAAATGAACATATTTTATATGCGTATGCATCTAGCATAAGATTAATTTATTGATAGCTGAGCTATTCAATTTAAAATTTTTTATGAAATTAGCATAAAAATATTAGAAAGATTTATAAATAACTTTTTGAAGTAAAAAAGTAACAATAAAATGTCAAATCAAGCCAAAGAGCGTGTAGCTTGTTACTCTCTCACTGAGAGTGGAAAGAGATTGAAAACAAAAACTCCATGTAAAATAACTAGATGAACATGAAGGTGGTCAATCCATGTGGTGGTAAATCCGTTTTTACAAAAATAAAGTAACAATATGAAAGAAAAAATTCAAATAAACTAGATGTAACAACAAAAAAGTGTTATAACACAAACTTTCCATGTTTAACTTTACAAAAACTAATATCAGTACAATTTAAACCATAAAAACAAACATTAAATTAAGTTGTAAAAACATTTTTCACATGTTTTTGTTACAACTTGGCCCATGGGATGATTTCGAACATTTTTAATTATTTACTAAAAACTATAGTTGTTACTAACAAAAAAAGACTATATATATAAATCTGAATATATAAACGAAACAAAGAAAATTAATTAATTTTTCCAACATTATAAAAAAACAAATTGTTTTTACTTATTTCCAAAAACTGTGAAGCTACTCACAAGTTTATGCTTCCCGCTATCCTGCTGAGCACTAAACATATTTACACAATAGACCCTGTTTTAATAATAACATTTACAAAAAGTTTTCATATTTTTTTTTTAAACTACTTAGTAATCGGCTTGAAACAACTAGCCCCTAGCACCCACATGACTATTAACGCTCCAGGCAGATGAAATTGAAACTTGTAATGGCACTTGTTCAAATAATTTACTTGTTGAATTATGATTTCTTATAAACGCGATTAATTTTTAATTTGAATCATTACGTTTGAGTTCAGACCAGATAGATGGTACCTGTTTTCGGTGCTTGCAAGTGAACCATGATCAACGCAACTCTTCTCATTCAAAGAAGAATCTATCTTGCTGATCCATTGCACCTGCAATAAACAACGAAAAAGTTAAAGAATGGAGAGAATCCGGACATTCCTTTGGGACAGTTAATGATCATAAAAGCTCCTTGAAAATGCTTACCAGCGCTGCCCCGTCCCGAAGATCCGTACACGTCTGTGCGCAGCTAAGAATACACGCAACCCTACACAGAGAAAGCTAGACGTCGACAAGCTGCAATCGAAACAGAAAGCCGAAGCTTTCGACACTCGACTCTCACTCCTGCTTTAAAGCACTCCTCTAATCGATGATATATGCGCTCAATGGATACACATTTCCAACTCTATGCGTGCTACTTCTGAAGAGGTGATGGGCTACCACCGCCCTCGCCGAAACCAGTGGTACGACCAGGAGTGTCGCGACGCTACTGCAAAGAAAGAAGCTGCCTACAAGGCCATCCTGCAGTCGGTTATATCGCGCGCTGCTAAGGAGCGATACAAAGAAAGGAGGAGGGAAGAGAGACTAATTTTAGGCGGAAAAAAAGTGAGGCAGAAAAGCGCGAGCAGGAGAAGAATAAGATTATGGTGACAGAAGTGAGGCCCGAAAATTTTTCGAAAAAATAAGACACCTTGCCGATGGTTTTAAAACCGGGGCCTCTTCCTGCAAGGATGAAAACAGGAATCTAGTGACAGATGTCCAGAGTACACTGACGTTATGGAGGAAACATTTCTCTAAGCTTCTAAATGGCGACGCTGACAACCATCCCGCCAATAGGGATGATTTCCCGGAAACCCCAAAGCTATAGCTCGGCTTAAAAATAACAAAGCCGCGGGAGCTGATGACTTACCTGCTAAGCTGTTTAAGAACGGAAGTGAAGCTCTATTTAAATGCATTCACGAACTTCTATGCAGAATATGGTCGGAAGAATGCATTGAGATTGGAATCTCAGTGTCTGATTGGAATCTGTCCAATCCACAAGAAAGGCGATCCCACTATCTGTGAGAATTACCGTGGGATAAGCTTTCTTAATATCGCATATAAGGTCCTGTCGAGCGTTTTATGTGAAAGAGTGAAGCCCATTGTAACCGAACTGATCGGATCTTATCAGTGTGGCATCGACCAGATTTTCACGCTACGACAAATCTTGGAGAAGACTCAAGAAAAACAAGTCGACACCCACCATCTTTTTGTCGACTATAAAGCCGCCTTCGATAGCCCAATAAGGAAGCACCTGTACTCCACCATGTCTGAATTTGGTATTCTTGGTAACACCATTTGTTACCAAAACGAGGCTTCAGACAAGGTGATTCCTTATCGTGCGACTTTTTCAACCTAATGATGGAAAAGATCATCCGAGCTGTTGATCTGAGACGTAGTGGCACAATATTCTATAAGGTTTTATGCTGCTTGCGTATGCTGATCGATATCATTGGCCATAATACGCGCGAAGTCAGTGCAGCATTTTCCAGATTAGAAAGAAAGTCAAGTCGAATGGGTCTGGCAGTGAATGCAGATAAGACGAAATACTTGGTGTCAACAAATAAGCAGTCCCAGCGTTTTGGAACCCACGTTACCGTTGACAATACCTCCTTCGAGGTTGTGAAGGACTTCGTCTATCTGGGATCCAGCATAAACTCAACCAAGGACAACAGCATTGAGATAAAACGAAGAATTACTCTTGCCAACAGGTGCTACTTTGGGCTCAGTAGATAATTGAGAAGCAGACCCCTATCTCGACGAACGAAAATCACGCTCTATAAATCGCTCATCATGCCCGTCCTACTTTATGCATCATAAACCTAGACGCTGAGCAGTTCAGGTGAAAAGACTTTAGGAGCATTCAAGAGAAAGATTCTCCGTAAGATCTACGGACCAATCTGCGTCAATGACGAGTACCGAATACGGTGGAATAATGAACTGTATGAGCTGTACGCTGACATCGGCATAGTCAAGCGCATTAAAATCGAGCGGCTTTGCTAGGAACATGACCTAGGTTCAGCGTATGAAAGACGATGCTTCAGTGCAGAAAACATTCGATTCAGTACCCAGCGGCGGTCAACGCAGATTCTCTTCGACCGCATCTTCGTTGGAAAGACCAAATAGAGGACAACCTGACGAGGCTAGGAATTTCCAACTGGCGCCAGCAAGCGAAAGACAGAAATGGCTGGCGCAAATTCTTAGATGAGGCCAAGACCGACATACGGTTGTAGCGCCAACTAAGAAAGTAAGTAATTAAAATTAACAAATTACGAAATATTTATAAGAAACATAAATTCATTATTTTATTATTGATATATTGTATTTTATGCAAGGAACTTTGAATTAGTAACGTAATTAGTTAAATAACAAATAAATGTAAGTTTATATCAGGTATGCATTTTTTAATCTAATAATTCTTCAGTATCAATGTTTTTGATTTTTTGTGATAATACCTCCTAAGAAATTTCAATGTTATAGCAGCATGCTCCATTTGATTTTAAAAGGGTATTTTGTTTGTATTAATCTTGAAAGGGTGTGCTTACTTTAAGCCTATTTTGACATTTAGTTTTGTTTAAGTTTTGATATGAAAAAATACGTTTAACGTTAGCCAACTAATAAATTATGTGAAGTAATCATTCGATAATTTTATTTATATTGCCACACATAAGTTAATAATTTTCATTTTTAATGGGACCAACTTAAGAACAATAGTACGGATTTTTGACAATATTTGGAAAAGTACTGAAGTCATCGCGGGGGTACCGCGGTACATTTGCAAAGCGAAAAATACTGAATTCAGTACTTTAAAACTGAATTTGTTATCCCTGAATTTTGGTTGCAAAATTTCCAGCCGAAGAGAAAAATCTCTCGGGCTCTACATCAGTAGGCGGAGTTTTTATCAAATAATCATATGCTGTTTGAAGCAGATTACCGCGTGGGCCACCATTTAAGTACATTTTAATTTAATTTTCGAACATCTGAGTGAAATTTAAATATTTTTAAAAGTTTATACTCAAATGTCAAATCGGCCTTTGTAGTTTAGTGGAGAGTGCGCTAGACTATGAACCCAGAGGTCCCTGGTTGGAGTCCGGATTCGAGCACTGTTATTTTCACTTTCTTTGTTTTTTCCTACATTTAAGAATTATGGGAAACTGAAAATCCACAACAAGGTGGAATTAAAGGACAGGAACAACTTAGGGCTGGAAATGCTTGCCGAGGTTAAGGCATAACACTTCGGTTAAAAGCAATTCAAAATGTATTTTACGTTGGTTTCGCCTAATCAATAATTCCGTATGTTTCCAATCAATTCCTCTAAATCAGCGTTTCTTAACCTGGGGTCCGCAAGTATATATATAGGGGTCCGCCGTCTAATCTATGGGCATTTGAATTAATAATTTTTTTAAGTTTTAAACCACTTTATGTCCACTCATGAAATACAGTGGGATAAATGTGTGGCAGTTAGTACCGACGGTGCTTGGGCTATGACCAGTACACGAACAGGACTTCAGGCGCGCTTGAAGAAGATGAATCCATCTATTATCTGGCATCACTGTGGCATTCATAAAGAAGCATTAGCTGCTAAGAATATGCCAGAAAAATTAAAAACAGTTTTGGACGACATAGTGCAAGTCGTGAATTTCCCTTATTATCGGTATGATAGGTGAAGAAATGGGCAGCATTCACATGCAGTTGTTATTGCATGCTGAGGTGCGTTGGTTGTCTTGTGGCAAAGTTGTGTCGCGTGTTTTTGAGCTGAGAGATGAGATCAGAATGTTTTTTTTTAATAATTCTGTTGGCAGCGCCAATAAACATGCTAATCATTTCAATAACTTTGAATGGCTTACAATGGTAGCATATTTGGCTGATATCTTTAGTGCCCTGAACGAGCTGAACTTAAGTCTACAAGAAAGAGATAACAACATCTTCCAAGTTGAAGATAAAGTTTTGACTAATCCGCTAACTTTCCGCTAACTTGGGATCTTCAAATTCTAATCTTAAATGAATGCTATTAAATATCATATACTGTTAAGGGAGGTTGTATATAAAGGTACATGTATTATTAGTTAAGTTTTCTCTCGCATATGCTACTATTAAACTGGTAATATGTAAATTGGCCAATAAGGCTTTTGTATTACTTACAATGAAATAAATAAATAAATAAATAAATAATCGTACAATTAAAAAAAACTATAATCATTTTCCTACACTGGTAGCGTTTTTGGAATCCTCTGGTGGAGAAATGTTGCCAACGCAAGTAGAAGAGGAAATGATTAAACACCTCCGCGGTTTGACGTCTTCTTTTCGGGATTATTTTCCAGAACACGACAGAAATAAAAACTGGATAGCAGACCCTTTCAACGCAGATGTTTTAGATATAATCGGCTACACAACGGTACAGGAAAGTCAATTAATAGAAATATCATGTGATTCAACTTTAAAACGTAATTTGAAAGAATCGTCGTAATCAAGTTTTTGGGTAAATTTAAAAAATGTTTATAAAGAAATATCAGAAGAAGCACTAAAATATTTACTGCTTTTCTCGTCCACATACCTCTGTGATAAAGGCATTCTCTGCTCTTGTATACACCAAAAACAAATACAGAAACAGATTACAATTGGAATCAGATTTGAGATTACAACTAAGTAAAAACATCAACCCAAATATTACTAATTTAGTTTCGAAAAAGCAGCACCAACCTTCACATTAATACAGAACTTTTAATTTTTATAAAAATGAAAATTTTTCAGTACTACAATAATTTTTCCAAAATTTATTCCTGTGTTTTTTTTAAGGGGGTCCTTGAACTTGTGCGATATTTTCTAGGGGTCCGCGGAGTGAAAAAGGTTAAGAAACGCTGCTCTAAATAATCGAACCCTTTCCTTCCAGGTCAAAGACCAAACCTTGTTTGTATAAGGCGCATGCCTTGGTTTTTTGATCTTTATAAAAAAAAGGTGTTGCATTTTTGCAATTTGAAGGCAATCCTGGAATCCCGAAAATACTGGGATTTAAGGCATTATAATTATTATTATTATTAATATTTATTAACAAAAAGTATCAGTACAGTAAGAACTAAGTTATTATATAGCACAACATAAATACATTCAATATAAGTATAATAACAACTGTTTTGTGATTTAACTTAACTAAAGATATGTTTTATATAATAGCAAATTAATTTAATATAATAGTACATTTAAGTAAAAACATAAAATTTAATAAAAAAATTATGAATTTAGTAGATTTCAAGAAGTTTGGACAGAAAAAGAAAGAATGAAGAAATTTAGTTGGATGAAAAAAGTAAGAATAGATTGCCTTAAAACACCTCTCCCTGAGACCTTACTCAGTCCACGTGGCAGAGAATTCCACAGTCTGATGGCGTTAATGAATAATCCCGGGATTGTCGGGACTGGAAAAAGTACGAGATCCCGGGATTGGAAGCCTTAATGCATACGCTTAATGTGTTCTTTACACATTAATTGATATTAAATTAAGCAATATTCGTTTTCGTGCAATGATTCCTTACGATTTTCGACGTGAATTAATAGGGAAAGAATGCATTCTTAATCGACTTAATTCGACATATGGTGATGAAGCACCACACCCTGCAACTGTAAAAAGCTAGTTCAAAGAATTCGAGCGTGGCCGTCGTTCTTTTGAAGACCAATTTCGTAAAGGTCATCCAAGAGCAGTTGTTGTGCCCAGAAAACATCGATGGTGTGCGTGTATTGTCGGAAGCAGACAGTAATGTGATGTAATATGAGATAGAGTCATCTTGGGCCCCTAGTGACCACCATATTCGATTTTACATGAGTATCTAGCCAAAAAAATTTGTCCCTTAGATAATTTAACGGTTGTAAAGAAAATTCGTGTTGATTGGTATCAATCGTGGCCAGTGTTGCCATTTTAGCCTATTACCGGCTAGATCTAGCCTTTTTTTAATGCATCTAGCCGGAAAAATTTAGATTTAGCCTCTAGCCTTTTTCTTAGCCTTTTCTTAAATTAATTTAGCCTTTTTGGCCGTTTAGTCATTTTTTGGCCGTTTTTATTATTTTTCTATATCAGGAAAAAAAAATTTCTACTTACGATTAGAAATCCGGAAAAATCAAATGCAACGTAAGCAATCTGGCAACTTCTGTTACGAAAATATCGAAACAAGTGCCAGTAGTTTATTGATTTAAAGTTTATCGTTTTTTACCGCAGTGCTTAGTTCGCACATCACTATCATCTGTTTCAGCTGGCGGCAAAATTTGCGCAAATATGGAGAGGTAAGTAAAAATATTAATTTGCTTAGAAATACTTGTTCTTAACTAAAAAAAATCTTATTTTAATAGGTATTTTAACAAAATTCAATGCAGCGATAATGAAGAGTGTCAATCAGAAAGGTATTGCTTGTTAAAAACATAAACTTGAGCCACAATTAAAATTTTTCTTTAATAGCGATGGAAGTTCCAATTCGAACATGCATGAAATACCAAGAGAAGACAAACTAGAATGTAGCAGTTCAACAGATTCTAACACAAACAGTGAATCAGCAGAGTGCAAAGGCAAAAAGCGAAAAATCAGCAAGTCCATGAGGTATAAGATATGTTAAAATGTTATTGGCCAATCGATTGGACAATAAGATTCCAATAAAAAGTTAATATCAATATTGGGAAAATATATAAATTTTCAGAATATATAAACAAAAAGTTCGTAAAGCCTGGTTAAAAGATAAGAGGCTTAAAGGTTGGATTGCTGAAGATGAGAGTAAAATATTTTGCAAATGTTGCAGTTGCAAATTGCAACCAAAGCTGTGTGGTCTCGTCGCCCATTCAAAAACAAGTAAGCACATTTCGGCAGCCGCTGCATTGTTAAAAGGAAATCAGCCAGTACTTCCTTTTAAACCTACTAAAATTGATGTTAATGTAAAAAAAGCTGAATTATCTAATGCACTTTACGTAGCTGTTCATACAGCAATTCAATCGGTGGACCATTTGTCAAAACTTCAGAAAAATTCATTTTGCGATAGCGAAATAGCTGCTGAACTTAAACTGGGTCGAACAAAATGTGGCGCATTGATTAAAAATGTTCTTTCTCCTTATTTTCAAAAACGTTTATTAGCTGACATTGGAAATAATAGTTTTAGTTTAATCATTGACGAATCTACTGATATAAGCGTAAATAAGTACCTTGGCATTGTCATAAGATATTACAGTATAAATACTAAATTAATTGTAAATACGTTTCTAAAACTAGTAGAACTAGAAGATTTTACTGCCAATGGCTTAGTAACTTCTATTTTAAAAACTTTGCAAGAGTTTGGACTTGATGTTAAAAAATGTAAGGGTTTGGGTACGGATAACGCAAGTGTGATGACTGGCATCAATAAAGGCGTAATTGCTTTATTAAAACAGCACAATCCAAGTATAGTTTTAGTCCCATGCGTATGTCACTCAATACAATTAGCCGTTTCATACGCTTCAAAGTTTATTCCGAATGAAATTGAGTTTCTGGTAGCGGAAACCTATAATTGGTTTGCGAAGTCTTCGGGTAGGCAGATGAGTTATGCTAATATATATTCTGCTATAAATGATGGACTTGAGCCACTAAAAATTGTCAGATCTTGCGCAACGCGCTGGTAATCCATCGAAGTTGCAGTTAAAAAAATTTTAACTTAATGGCTAGAATTGAAGACGCAATTCAAGATCGCAGCGGTAGCGGAATGTTGCCATAAAGCTCAACTTTTGACTAATCTATATAACGACACAAATTTAGCTTATTTACAGTTTTTGTGGCCAGTATTGCAAGAGGTTCAAAAAGTTAATAAACTTTTTGAAAGTAATACTGCAGACCCATTGAAAATCTTTAGCGAATTAAAAATTTTACTTTCCTTTCCTTGCTTCCTTGTTGTACCGCGGTCAGAGGATTTTGATCCCTTAAGTTCTCCGTTGATAAATTCGATCACTGTTCCGCACTTTCACTACAGTTTTGAAAATTTTATTCAAAAGAAAATACAGGAAAATGTGTTTGATATTAACACCGAAAAAATTATACGCGAAAATTGCCGTACTTTTCTTTTTAATTTAATAGAGCAATTGCGCCAACGTTTGCCAAGTAATATCGACACTTTAAAAAAAATTGATTTTTTTTCGGTGGAAAATGCGTTAAAAGTTGTTAAACCAAAAATATTTGATCATTTAGAAAAGGAAAAATTCAAATATAGCAGCGATGAAATCACTGCAATCGAAATGCAATGGCAAAGTTTAACTTTTTATCAATGGATCAATTTACAATCCACAGTAGAGTTTTGGGCTGAAGTTCGTGAATTAAAAAATGCAATTGGAAAAAGTCCATTTAACGAACTTTCGAAATTTATTTTTAATTTTTTAATTTTGCCACTCAGTAACGCCGAAGTTGAAAGAATTTTTAGTTTGATGAATATTGTAAAAACAAAACTAAGAAACCGATTAAAAATTAAAATGTTAAATTCATTATTATGTGTAAGATGTGGACTAAAAAGAGAAGGGAAATGCTGTGATAATTTCATTATAGAACTTGATCTCATACGTTTAATGAATACATGTGATATATATTCCGATTCGACTGACGAAGAAGAATATATAATAGGCGATATATAGCTTCAAAATTCTTTGAACTATAAAAAACAATTGTTTTTATTAATTTTTTTTTTCATTAAAAGAATATATTTATGTTTATGGTTTTTTATTTCTACCAAATTGTTATAAAAATGTTATAAAAACTAATAAACATTTGAATTCCTGTTTTAAAATTTGGCTTTTTTTTAGCTTTAAACAGTGTTGATTTAGCCTTTTTTAGCCTTTTTATTTTGCCCATTTAGCCTCTATCTTCAAAAAGTTATGGCAACACTGATCGTGGCTATACGCTAATGAGCTCTAAACAAAGCAGCAATTCTTCGTTTGAGTCATTCCAGTGAGCCAGTTTATTCAGAAAAACCTATCAAGACGTAACTGTACCATTTAAGAAGCAACGTAAAACAGTTACTGCTGAATTAACTAAGTTAAAATAAGATCATCCACCCTTACAACAATGCGAACATCCTACACAACAGCTCAAGTAAAAGCGTTTTTAAGCAATCCAAACGTGGAATTCAAAGGAGGGTCATATACCTTACACTCCTAACTTGGCACTTTCTGACTTCTACTTGTTTCCTTACATTAAGGAAAAAATGCATGGCCACCGTTTTTCTATGTCCAAACAGCCCGTTGAGACCTTCAAAAACCTGGTTTCGGGGGGTACCAACTTCAGAGTGACAAGACTATTTCGAAAATTTGTTTAAACGAATGCAAAAGTGAATTAATTATCTTGGAGAATACTTTAAAAAACAATAAACTTTCAATTCTAAATTAAATTTCACTGATAAACCACTGTTTTTCATTGTTTGAAGCAAGAATTAAAAGGCAGCCGTCGTGCAATGAGTGAAAAGAGTTGGAAAAGATCACTGATAATCTATTGTCAAAGAATGTAATAAGACCAAGCGACTTTCAGAATGCATATGGTATTATTCTCGTAAAAAAGAAATTTGGTGAGATTGTCACTCAAAAAATAGGAGTCAAATGTATAAAAAATTTCACTAAAAAAAAGAGTTTAAAAGTAAGCTTACTTTTTGTATTCCAGCTTATTAACTGTACTTACAGTTCAACAATTAAGAAATTCCTGCTGCCAACAGATCAGAATCCATCATGTGGTATTAGAGTTCATTGATTGGAAAAGCGTCAAGGGCATCTATAAAAGACTTGGCTGGAAAAATCGCATCAACGAATAAAGCGACTGACTACCTTTAACAAACGAAAACCTCGCGTGAACATCCGTCATTAATCTGGCGGCTGACGTACGTGTCGCATTGATAAAGAAGAAATCCGCGCCACACCCTCATGACAACAAATCAAACGCTAACAAGATGGGCTAGAGCTAGAATTAACATGGAGTAAAGACACTGGCTCTGGTATAGCCGCATGGGAAATCGACAGGTTGTATTAAATTTATTTAATATATATTTTTTCTGGTTTTATCTATGGTGCTTTGCTACTCATTGCGCTTCATTTGTATTAATTTTATGTTCCTGCCGGATTCGTAGCGTATTCAGCGAATTATTGACAGGATTTGGAGTTGTATTCAAGCTTCTTTTAATGCCAATGGTGTTGATTAAAATTCAAATTATTATGTAACTGTAACTGTTGTCAAAGTTTGATGGCGTTGCTCTTTTCATGGCTTATGATGGATGACGTAGTACAGCCGCGGGGCTTAATTTTTTTCGATAAGGAAATGGGGCAGGAGAACACGTAACGCACAGGATTAAGCTGGAAAATTAATTTGAATAATAATGCGAGGACTATGTAAGTAATTTATTCATTGAAAACTGGAGTTGTTTTCAAGCAATAAAAAAATTATCACCAAAGTAAACCGAAACTAAGACGTACATTTGATGCTTCATTAGCAGACTGATGTAACTTAAAAACGAAGAAAGAGTCAAGTTCTGAAAAACAATTCGAAAAGAAAAAAAAAAAATTGAATCAAGAAATTTAAATAACAGCAAATTTGTATTGAAGAAATTCAAACAACTTCCGCTTCCTGTCGCTAATGTAAAATTAAAACCTTTGTGAATATGACTAAATCGCCAGAAATCGATTATAATCCTTAGCACTTGAATATTTAAAAGAAAAAAAAAAATGTTTGCTTGAGGGATGTTTTATGCTTACAACGCAACAGCGTGTTATGAGCGCATCACTTGAAAATATGTCACAATTTTATGTATGTAGTAGCTAGACTTAATACTGCCGAAAACAAGCACGCATAACTCACGATTTACGCACTTTCCAACACTGCTTTGTATCGTGCCCCCTGAAGCGTAAGGATAACTTGACACAGTAGGAGTTTAATAAATTTAGCATTAAGGTGAGTTTATTGGAAATGAAAATACATACCCAACGAATATAAATAAAATGCTTTCACTTTTGCTTTACTTAAAAATAGGTTTTTAGGGCGTTCATAGCTAGGACTTGTTTGACAAAGGGGGAGGCCTACAATAAATATATCCTGCGGGTCTTTCGCCAAATATGTTCTTGAGTTCTTTTTTCTATTATTTTTCAAAATTGATTGCAAACGCATGTTTGAGTGTTTCAGTGTTTTGCTTCTAAAATCTAACCACGTTATGGTATTTATCTTGTTTTCAAAATTTAATAAAACTGCTTTTCAAGTGCTTATGAAATACTTGAAGCGTTGACAGCTGGTGGTATTGTTCTATTTTAATTTTGTAAAAAATGTGCAAAGGAGCATAAGAAGACTGAAAAGGTCAACGTGTTAGAAAAAGGTTACGCAAAAAATGTAATACTCTTCGCTTTAATAAAAACCGCATTAAAATTCAATACATTTTTTCCAGAAAGAAGAAAATGTTAATTTCGCAGTATTAAACCAGTGTTGTGTCGCTTTTACAGCCAAGTATATTTGACATAAATAAATGCGGTTCACTTCAGCAAACTGCCAAAAACATTGTCTGTTGCAAATTTGATGCCAAAATCTTGTTTGTGGGGTTGACCCAATTCTCTTAGCTACCACCACAATCCACTTTGCTCCCCACATCCTACACATTCTTATTAGTAAAACACCCTGCATCACAAAGCAACGAAAATTACTGCTTTACGCTCCTCTGTGACGTACGCACTCAACATGTATAACGGATGAAAGGACGACGACGACATAATTTGTATTAAGCCAAGTTCACAGCCGATTTATCATATTTAATATGCGATTTATGAACAATTTAAAATCAAATAAGTTGCACATTAAAAATAATTTATTACATTGTTGCGGTGTAATTTGCACGCCTACAATTTTATTCTGGTGTGTGGTAAGTATCTATGCGTTTGTCAATTAGACTTAGAAAATGTTAATTTTAAACAAAAATGTGTTCTTTAATAAATCGGATGAATTGTTTTGCTTTTGGTAATTTCCTCTATTGAATTTTGTTATTTTGAATTTGTTGTTTGTTATTTGTTATAGACATGTAATATGTAATTTGCAATTTGTAAATTTCGTTTATGATTTGTAAATCCTGACTTGTAAATTATTATTTGTAATATGTAGTTTGCGAATCTGTTATATGCAATTTTTTGTTTGTAATTTGCTTTTTGTAATTTCTAGTTTGTAATTTTTTATTTGTAGTATGTAGTAATTTGTAATTTGAAATTTGAAGTTTGTAATTTGGAATCTGTAATTTATAATCTGTTATTTGTAATCTGTAATTTTTAATCTGTAATCTGTAATTTGTAATCTGTAATCTGTTGTTTGTAATTTGTAGTTTGTTGCTTTTAATTTGTAATTATATTTAATTTTTATTTTTGAAGATAAATGGGGATATGAGCAATTAGGTTCGCTTATGTGTTTTCCTTAGTTTTTTTCAAGTTTATCGTTTAAACGAGCCTAATATTTTTTGAGTGGCTTCTTACGTATCCCAGATCAGAGACTATAAATATTTATAGACATTGCATGTGAAAGCTCCGGTACGGAATGAAAAATTTGCACGTACAAGACAAGAGACCCGACGAGTAAATAACCTAGCGAGTAATCGCTTGCATGGATTTGTGTTGCTAGCACAACATGTATAAGTTGCTTAAAGTCTTGTTTATGTTGCTAGAATTTATAAAAGAACAGCAATGATGCAGAAAACCACTGCTTATACATATATTTTTTAGATTACTGAGTAGAGTAGCCTGACTTCGTTTACATTTTTTTTTGGCTTGATTTGTTGTTGCTGCATTGGACTTTTTTTTGTTACGCTAGGATTTTGTTCACGTTTTGGAAGCATTTCGTTGATCGTCAGATATAAATCATATTTTTGCGATTTTGTCTATCTGAAGCAAAGACGTTTTAGATAAATCGCTATATCTTTTTTATTTCTGATCGGATTCAAATGCTCCAAAGAACAAAATTTTAGAAAATTTATCAATCTTCTAAATGACATTAAAATAAAATTTTAAAAAATGAATTCAATTACTTATTACCTATTTTAAACAGATTTAAAAGTAAAAATCTAATCTGCTGCACGGAGTTAAATCCACTCATACCTTTAAATTGTATTTTTTAAAGAAAATGCCATCAATTTTGTTTTCTTGTTTTTATTTCTTTGTAACTTAAATTGATATTCGGCTAATTTGTTAAAAAAAGTATATATTTATCTATTTGAAGGCGGCTTATATAAATCGCTATATCTTTTTTGTTTCTAATCGGATTCAAATGCACCAAACGACAACATTTTAGAAAATTGATCAATGTCTTAAATGACATCAAAACTAAATTATAACAAAATTAAACCAATTATTTATTAACTGTTCTTACCTTTATCCTTTCAAATTACATTAAAATAAAGTTTTGCAAAAAATAATCGATCATAAACGCATAAGGCGTCTTTAAGTAGAGAAATAAAAATAAAAAATAAAAAAAATAGAAAAATAATAAATTCGAACATTTTCATTTCGTAGGTTGATTTTGAGGCGAATTAATCTTTTTGCACAAAAACGGGGTCAACCTCATTTTCCCCGTTTTTATAAGTGTTTTTCCCGTTTTCCCTTTTGGGTTGCAAATTCCCACAAAACGGGAAAAATTCCCTTTTCTGGCAACACTGGGCTCATCACTTTTTTTTTGTAGTGCTGCACAGTGGCGGATATGCCGGAAAACCTGGCCAAAAGTCGAAAAATAACGGGATTCGCACAAAACTTGGCAAATTTATGTTTAAGAGGTCACTGATCACGAATATGGAATTTATTTTTCAAAATTCAAAATAGTGGATTCAAAGTGGCGGACACATGTTACTCAAAACAATTTCATTTCAACCAAATTTCGTATACTTCGGTTTTCGAGGTCGCTGGTCATGAATATCAAAATTATTTTTCAAAATTCAAAATGGCGGATACAAAATGGCGGACACATAATACTCAAAACAATTTTAATTCAACCAAATTTTTTATGCTTCAGTTTTTAATTTTTCCAATTTTGAAAAAAAAAGAATTCGTGCTGGATTTAAAGAGTTTATTTATCAAGAAATGACTAATATTACAAAACCAAAGTGCATCACCTAATTGTCCTAGGTTTTACTGTATGTATGAACAGTAGTTACATAATGTACGATTTATTAAATAACTTATAATTTAGAACTCAATCACTATCTGACGCGAGACTTTCATCTGATTCACTGCTATTTATTTCGCTTGGTTGCGCAACATGTTTGGAACTCGCGTAGCATCCTGGAGGCAGTAAAAGTTGTATAGCTTCGGAAAATAGACTATTGTTCTTTTTCGGTGGCAAAGTTCTTAGGCTCGTAATAAATGGATCGGACGAAACCAGCAACCAATGAAAAATGTCTTCCATGTTTTTTTCTCTTGAACATTTCCGCGAAAAGCCATCACGAAATCCTTTGTCTTGTTGCAGGCATTCCACTTTTGTTTCATTTTAATGAGCGTCAATCTCAATGTCTCTACAGTATTTTGACCAATTTCATAATGTTCACGCTTCTTTTCGATTGCTTTTTTATGCAAAATATCCAATTGTTCATTAAAATTGAGGTGCAGTTTTTTGGGCAGGTAGTCGAATAAATCTCGTCAACTCCACACGACATCTTTGTCGATTGTTTCTAAAATAAAAAAAAAAAAAATGATCTTATAAAACTCCTTGTGTTATGATCAGGTACACTGTAAAAAATCAATCGTAAAATAACTACTTTGCTCGTAGCTAAAACTGAGACCTATATGAAAAGTAGCATTTTTATTAGGGGAAGTATTCTAAATTAAGGTATTTTTACTAGGCTGTAAGTAGTTTTTTTACGAGAACTGGTGATTTCGGGCAAAAATAATTGAATATACTAGATTCAGACTACTATACTGAATAAAAAAAGTGGAAAAAAACCGCGGACATCGATGGACAAAAAAAGTATTTTCAAGATCTTTTAGTAATAAACGTTAGAAAAGTTGTCAAGTCTAGGCCAACTTTGAGAATAACATTTTATACACAGACACAAGTTCAATTTTAGAATAGTAGAAAATTGTTGCAGTACATACCATCAGTATCACTCCCCATTTTTCCGGAATGAATGGCAGCACTTGAAAAAAAACGACGTGCACTTGAAAAATATCGAATTTTGGAGGCTTTTCAGCGACACTAGGAAGTAACGCGGCGGACGAGATTAAAGATCGCGATGACAATCGAGATGACAGGGACAACCGGTTTCCCCTTCAGAATAGCATACAGTGATGCCTTCTGCACCAGAGAGAGTAACTTTCGAAGCGAATTTCTACCTTGACATTTTTCGACTTTTGGCCAGGTTTTCCGGCATTTCCGCCACTGTGCGCTGTGCTAGCTGAGCAAATCAAAACTCTCGCAACACAAACGCGTCAAAAGACAACGAATAAGCAATGCGTGGCAGCTGCGATGATTTCTTAAAAAACTTAATACCTTAAAACTGTAGCACAAATATTATAATTAAAAATTTTTTTCATAAAAATTGGCCCAGTACTTTTGGAGTAAAGTCGTAACTTGAAATTTTCACTTAAATTTTATATAATAGTATAATAATAATCTTAATATATAAAAGGCAAGCACGCTGCTCCGTGTGCAATTCTCTCAAACTGTTAGCCTGAAAGTATGCACATCTTAATACATAAAAGGCAAGCATGCTGCTCCGCACACAGTATTTCTCAAATTTTAATTAGGGGTATTCACGGGTATTTTGCACACTAATGCGTGAACATCAATATTGCAAAAAAAATTATATGTCCAATGAACAGTAAATATATTGCCACCTCATTTCAAAATCACAAAAAGTTGTTAGAATCAACATACGAACTAAAGCTTTTTAAAGTTTTACGCAGGTGGTAACTTTGTTTGGCCCAAAATACACTGTAGTGCTCAGTCTGCGTGAACAGTCAGTTATTCAAAAATACACTGTACTGGTCAGTCTGCGTGAAACCAGTTTTGTTTTGTGTACATGAACTGTGTGTGATTGTATTGGTGTAGGCATCCCCTAAATAATATATGATTACTTCGCTTTTGCGTGCGTGTCAGTCCATCGTCACTACAGCTTTTTCTGTGAGTGAGATTTCGCGCACTTCACGTCGCCTGCCTCACCTCCCTTGCCTAAGAAACCCGGTTTCACGCAGACTGAGCACTACAGTGTATTTTGGGCCTTTGAGAACAACCACAACGTGAATCAGCTGTGATGCTAAACGTTCAGGCGTGATGCGTTCTCACAATAGGTTTGGGCAGTGCATAATTCAAGAAGTGTTACAAAATTGCTTCTAATGTGTTTGTTGTTGGAGTGATACGAAAGTTCGCAATCTTACAATTTCGCATCGTCGCAACTGCGTTTCGTATCAACCCGTGAATACCCCTATAATATTTTGACAGTAAAATAATTTTACATGACACACTCACTGCTTCCAAAAAAGCCTGAAAGTATGCACAGAGAATAAATTTGATACCTATCAGTGACAATATTGGGTTTTGGGTTAACTACCTCTTTTTTTCATCCTTTTAAAAAAAGTTATGACGAATTAATGAAATTCTGCTGAGTAGATTTTTAGTCGATTGTACCAAAAAATATAATTGTATCAGCCGAAAACCGACATTTGAGTTGCTACGTATATGAATGTTGCAAGGCCAGTGTATGTGGACTTTTTGCACTTTTACACTTTAACTAATTTTTCAAAACTGCTTCAATATGTAAAGTGTTATTTAAAGTGGTACATTTGCATTTTTCAAAAATCAAGTGTATAAAAAATCAACCTCTAAAAAGAGAAAAAAGTGCTTTCGGTAAAAGGCTCCAAAAAGGAAGTGTGCGGAGGACCTATCATATGACAGGCTTTTTTATTAGTATAGTATAATTGTTTTAATATATTTAAAATAATTTCAACACATATTTCAAATAGTACTGCAGTTTTTGTCCAAATGCGTTAATTTGTATGGAAAAATTGCAAAAATTTTCAAAAATTTAAGACGCAAAACAAAAACATATTTTCGTTTTTTTTTTATATTAAAAAAGGGCTTAATTAAAAGCCTTCTTAAGAGTTTTCAAAAAAGTTTTGCTGCTCAAAAGTAAAGAAGTTATGGCCCATTTTTTCAGAGTATAGTTTTGACTTAAATGCACAACAAATTCATTTTGGAAAAGAAGTGATTTCGTCAAAACCTGTCAGAATAATGTTCAAATATTTTTTCTTAGCTTATAAAATATTGTTAGAAAATTTTTGTTAAGTTTTTGAATTATGATTGGAGTATTATTTTAAAGTTGAAATGTAAGTCTTGTGTTATTTGATGCATTGAATGTTATTTGAGTGTTATTGGAATATTATAAGAATGTTTTGGAATATTAAAGAAATGTTTTTGCAGTGTAATTGGAGTATTTTTGCAATGTTATTATATGTTTTTGGTATAATTGTATTTCTCTTTAAGCTTTCGGTTGATTTAAAATAAATAAAAAGTTTTTCAGTAATAAATCTGTGCTCACAAGCAATAATCGCTTAAGTTGACTAAAGACAGAACTAAAATATGGGTGTAGATGTGTTCCACGCAGATATCTTTATAAACACACAAAATCTGGAGCTTCTGCCAAAGTTATGATACAATTAAAAAATACCCTTTTATATAACTCATATGGTGATTGAAAATTTTAAAGCACGATTTCTCGAAACTGATTTCAAAGACTTGCTTCGCTTAGCTGTTGTTATCGCTTATCGACACAGAAATAATTTAATTTAAAAAAATAACTTCAAAGTCTAAAGTTTCGATAAAAATATTTAATTTTTAATTGAAACGGATATAACTTCACACAATGATAAAAAGCACACAAATTAACCTTTCAAATATGATAGCCTATCTATATATATAAAAATGAATGTAAGTTTGTTTGTTTGTGTGTCCTGAATACATTTCTATACCGTTCATCCGATCGCGATGAAACTTTCCAAATTGGTTGTTCGCTTTCATGCGCAGGTCGTATTCGTCGTAGTCGTTAGCTACGTTAGCTCCAATAGCTTTGGAGTTACAGACCGCACAGCCTCGGAATTCGGTATTCGAGCGCAATTTACACATGTCGTTTTACTGATAAAATTTTATGGGCGTAGTACAAGGGGACGAGGCATCTCCCAAAAATGTGATATCGAATAGCTTAGGAAGTATAGGACGTACCGCCTAGGAATTCGGTATTCGACCACAATTTCACGTGCCGTTTCACTGATCAAATTTTATGGGCGTTGTTAAATGGTAAGTGACACCTTCCATGACCCATTTAGAGTGCCCCAATCGAGTCCAAATGTATGACTGACCCCCACTAACTTTGGAGGGCCGATTTACCCATGCCAGTGGCACACCCCCTGGAACCCCCCTGGGGTTCCCCATACAATCATTTCAAAAAATCACTTTTTTTCCACTTTACATGAAAAAATCAGCGAAATGGGGTCGCCACTGGCATGGGTGGATCGGTCCTACAAAGTTAGTTGTGGTCGGTGATATATTTGGACTCGATTGGGGCACTCTAAATGGGTCAAAGAGGGATTTTTCAAAATTTGACCCTACGGGACAAAAGTCAAAAGTTTGGGCATTAGAATTCGTTTTAGAGGTATACTTCCTCGGGCAAAGTTTCTTATTTTGATCCCTAGAATACGATTTTCACTGAGCAATGGGCGATTTTTTTGCCTTGCTACAAATCGACCCGGCCTAATGTACATCTTTGTAAGTTGGTGAAAGAGGGCACAGATTGTATCTTGTAAAATTACTCGTGTTATTTTGTCCATTTTAAGACTACAGCTAGACTCTTAATAACATAACTTCTAGAATGCCTTGCAAAGTTTTTAAAATAATTTGTCATTTTCAAAAGATTAAAGATATTTGGCTTTTGGTCAAAGGTGATTTGTGATAGCATAACATTTCGTAATCTTTCTTTGATACTTTTGCTATGTATTACTACATTAAGACAAAAGCATATTTTTTATTCTATCATTTATCACAAGCAAGTTTCTTATAAAAATCGTACTTTCGACTCATCGCCCCAAATTTTTGCATCCATAAGGAATGTCATGCATGACGTCGCAGACTTCGAGCCTTCAAGTTAACTGAACTAAACTCAAATGGTCGTAATTCAATTTCCGTTACTGCTAACACAGCGAAATCCTTTTTCACTCAAGTGCTACAAACAACAAAAATTCAGTGTAAGTAATTTTTTTTTCATATATTTTCAGTTATTTATTGCCATGAAATCTTATTCATTGTTCGGTCAAAATTAATAAAGGTGGCTACAAAGCACGCCCCGCATATTCCGGACACTCAAACCGTTGGCATAGAATGTACGTGACATTGTAACGTGGTGCTTTGCCGTGACATGATTTGCTTCTGATTTAAGAAATCAATTTAATAAATTGTTACTACTGCTGCTTAACAGATTTTTATCAATTTTTTATGAATTGATTTCTTGTTTTCAGCATGAATAAAGGAAGCTGCTTGTCATATCGACATGAATAACGCGCAAGCATTCCACAACGAACTATTTTCAATTCGAAGGCAACGAAGCTAGAGGTTGAAAGGCTATGAAAAAGCTTATGTGTGTTCAAATGTTCTCTTGAAGTGCAGTTAGGCAGGAGATATGTAGAATATTTAGTTATACATTCATACATACATTCATACAGAAGAAACAATAAAAATATTGTATTCCGACTAATAGAATTGTCCATGATATCAAGATATTGTCCATGCCATGATTTGATGATATGATGTGATTGTATTGTAAGAGCAATTTACAATCATGGCATAAATACGAAGGACCTTCAAAGTATCATAGCTTGGAAATGTGTCATTGTGAATATTTGAGAAAGATTTTTTGTAGCGAAACTATTTCGCAAAGATGTTTGAACTTTTTTAAATTCTTATTAAACAAAATGTGGCTTTCTGAAGTATGCCTTCTTTCTATAAAAATTCTGTGAGAAAAATATATTTAAAAAAAACATACCACAAACTGAGCATCTCCCATTACAGCCTGTCAAACCAGATCTCACACTTCTTGATCTTACAATTTATAACAATTTTCCGCCCAATAAACACCATCGCGTACCACTTCAAACAATGAGCAGCGGTAAGCATTTGTTGCTGTGGCCTAATGAAGATAAACCATTGGCTTCAAGGCACAACTGACAGCGAATGTCAAATTTCGAAAACGCACAAATTAATCTCGAATACGCTGATAACGTGTGCCTATGTGTCACAAACCAGAGAAAATTAACGGTCACAAATCTAAGAGCTGTTGTATGAAGCATAGAGAAAAACACCCTCATTAACGGGAAATTAGTTTTTTTTTCGTATTTGGCTATTGTTCTCTTGTGGAATGGGCTGAGAAAATCTTACAAGGACATCATCAGGCGTTTCATCATCAACTGCAATTCATTTGTTATGCCTTTCATTGTTCAAGATTCTGGTGTTGGTTGTTTTTTTTTTCATTTTTGTTTGCTGGTGTCAAGAACTTAATCAAAGAAACACACGCAAGCATCATTGAAAAAACAGTTTCCCCACAGCTGAGGCACAGTTTTTCTTTGATTTTCCAAACTCTCATATTTAATTCATTTCTTTAATGTCCTTTTTTCCGTCTCGAACAACTTGCCGCAAAAATACCTTCAAACAATGCGAGAACAAGTCAGCACTAGGTGTTGGAAATTAATTTCAGAAATGGAGTGACGTTAAAAAAAAATGGAAAAAATATGAAGCCGCTTCTTGGAGTGCCGAGTGTGTCCGATAAGTACAAATCAAGGCAGCAGATAGCAGATAAAAGGTGAAATTAAGTAAGGAAAATCACGTCCATCAGGATTAAGATTTGACCCTCTACATTATGCACACACACATACACACTTACACTTATAGTGTGTTATGGGTAAAGTTGAGTTCTGTCAACGATTGTCCGCTGTTTGCCTCTTTGTCATAAGATCTGATTATGTTGTTGGCACTTTTTTGTGTCATGCTTTTCTCTGATTTATTTTAAGGCTCTTGAGAGCACTCACAGCATATTCTCTGCTTAAGCCTCTCCTTGCTGGTTTTATTGTTCTGATTGTTTATGCATTCTTTTTTTGTTGTCCTTCGTCTTATGTTAATGCAATGCCAAGTGATTTAACAGTTTTAATTATGTAGAAATTTTGAGCGATTTTCTCCAGGATTTTCACTCGTCTTCGCAGTTATTTATTTAATTTTATTCTTTTGTTTTCCTTTTTATTTTGAAGAACGCAAGTGTGTTTTTGATTAACCTCAATTGCAGAAGAATCAAAGATACGGAAATGTATGCATCGAAAATGTAATAATACCAAAAAATAATAAAACCAAAAATAATCAATAAAACCACAAATTATAAACTAATAAAACAAAGTCACGACACGAAACTCGCATTCGAGTAAAAGTTCTTTTCTGCCCAAAGAGAGAAAAAACTTTCGTTAAAATAATAAAGAATAAGACAACTTCTTCAATTTGATGTCAATCGTTTTTGATATTACCTGGTCCTTTTTTAAAATTTCTAACTTCTAGATATCCTGGTACTTTTTTTAAATGATTTTCTTTTTTGAAATATTCGTCCTCTTGGATGTTTTCACAATTGTTCTTTTTTTAAACTCTAAAACTTTTCGCGAACGTGGAAAATAAAAATTATGGTTTTTAAAAATATATACAGTAGGCAGGGTCGATTCGTGGGGAGGCAAAAAATCACCCATTGCTCAGTGAAAATCGTATTCTAGGGATCAAAATAAGAAACTTTGCCCGAGGAACTATACCTCTAAAACGAATTCTAATGCCCCAACTTTTGACTTTTGTCCCGTAGGGTCAAATTTTGAAAAATCCCTCTTTGACCCATTTAGAGTGCCCCAATCGAGTCCAAATGTAAGATTGACCCCCAATAACTTTAGAGGGCTCAATAAGAGAAGTCAATTCCCAGGATCCCTGATGACTTAAGCCCCTTTAAATCCCAGGACTTTTTTCCAGGGATTTTTAAATAAAAAATTTGTATTACAAATATTCATGTACATAAATACAACCATTTCATTTTAAGATCATATGAGTATAGAACTAGAAAAACCTTTTATTGAGGCTGAAAAAGATTGTAGGGACGATGAGTGTAAATCACTGTAGCGAAGCCTTTGCAAAGTTTTAGAAGAATTTGCAACATTGAGAAGTCAGCTACGTATTTCAAAATTGTCAGATATTCTGACTTAAGAAATAGTTTTGTTTTGTGGTGAAGGCAATCGTGATCAAATTGTGCAACTATTACTCCAACTAGCATAGAATCAGAACAGTGCTTTTCCACGGAGAAAACTTTTTGCTAAATTTATATTGTGGTTAAGCAAAACTTGCGCTTGATTCTCAGCCACTTCAAAATTATGCTAAATTTCAGCAAAAACTAATCAAAATTTGCTTTTTCAATTTATAATAACTAAGCAAATATTTGCTTGAATTAAGTAGAAATTCGCTATTCGAAGTTGTTATAACTAAGCAAATATTTGCTTAAATTAATTAAAAATTTGCTTTTGCAGTTTTTAATAACTAAGCAAATATTTGCTTGAATTTAATCAAAATTTTACTTAGTTAATACAAACTGCAAAAGCAAATTCTTACTTAATTCAAGCATGTATTTGCTTAGATATTATAAATTGAAATAGCAAATTTGGATTAGTTTTTGCTGAAATCTAGCATATTTTTGAAGTGAAATAATTATTAACATTTAATTGAATTGAAAAATAAACACCATCTGGAGATTTGAACCTCGGCCGCGTGAGTGTAAGTGCTTATCCATGCGACCATCGGAGCTGTTAACCAATCGTCGCCTAATTTTCTTCATTAAGAATAAATGTGTGCTCATGTGTTTAGGAGAAATTTGCTTAAATTTAGTAAAAATTTGCTATTTGAGTTTATAATAACTAAGCAAATATTTGCTTGAATTAAGTAAAAATTTGCTATTCCAATTTATAATAACTAAGCAAATATTTGCTTAAATTAAATAAGCATTTGCTATTCCAATTTATAATAACTAAGCAAATATTTGCTTGAATTAAATAAAAACTTACTATACCAATTTTGGTTACGCGCTCAAAAGTGATAAATGACAAATTTAAAATTTCCAGAAACGCTTATATTTTTATGTTTTTAACTGAAATATATTAAAATTTAAAAACAAATACTTTTCTAGACATTGATAATTTTCACTTATCACTTAAGTGCGCTTGATATACTTTGTTAAAAAACTACGAAATATGAAATAGAAAAAAAGAAACATTGTATGGAACATACATAGCTGTTACACTTTTTGTAAATTAAAGTCAATCTAGATGTATGCTCTCACAGATATTTTTTCTGACCATACAAAGTGCGGACTATTTTCACTATTGATAAATGCTTTGGAAAGCGTCATACGAGTATTACTTATGATTTTTAAATTGAGTCTGTTCCTTAGTTCCGTTTTTATTAAATAAAGGTCTTGAAATTTTCTTTCAGCAGCGGCTGAACTGTGAGGAAGTGTCATTATTTTTTAACAAAATTTGTTAGTTCTATAAAAGATTTTTTTCCATAAAATTTGTACAAGAATCAACTTTTTCCTACAAGTCTACAATATTCATGTCGCTTTTTGGGCTAAGCTTAGAAAATCGTAGTGAATTGCTTTCCCAGCTCAGCAGGGTTGTTCTTTCGTAGCACACAAGTTCGATAGCATTGAAAAAGGCAGATAATTTTAATACAATTTTGCAAGTAACACAAAACAGTGTATCCTTTAATGTAAAGTTAGGGATCATATTTAAAAAGAATGAATTTGTTTCGTTTCGTCACTGCCAAATTTTACCAAAATGGAATTAAATTTCACTTTTTCTCATCGAAATAAAAATTTACCAGTTTTGGTAAAATTTTCACATTGTGGCAACGCTGATACATATATGTCAGAGTCACAAATAAATTGAAATTAAAGCTTTTCATAAACTTTTTTACAAAAAAATTAATGTGTCAGTCCTAAGTTTGTAATAGAAAATAAATTAAGCTTTAATAAATATTAAAAACTTCAATACTTTTTTAATTATAAGAAAAAATGTTTGGAATTTCGTACTTTAATACTAAAAAATATTTTCTTAGGTTTAGTCACCACCGCCTTATCCTCGCTATGCCCATGAATTGCAGAATGGAAAATTTGGGCTTTTAGATACTTTTGCTGGATTCTATCTTTTGGTATGTATATTATTTTTTAGACCCTAAAACATTTTTTAAGCGAAAAAAATGTTACTTAAGTTTCCCCTCTTAAAAGGCAATAAACAGCTCGTTGATGGGGAACATCTAAATCCAACTATCTGAAGTTTAGACTCTTTTGCGACCGCTTCTAACTCCTACACTCGAGCTGAAGGCGGAACACGAACACCATTTCTGAAATCTGCGTCTAAAATTGATCTGATTGATTATTAATAATTGTATGTTGTGCAACTTTTTCAGTGTTACTCTGTGATTTCTGTGTAAATTGAAGTCATTTTCGTAGCATTTGTTTCTTCTCAGGCTTGTCTTTGTTTATTTCTCTTAACTTTTTCGCTCAGTGTGGCCTAGAATGTAGCAGCAATTTTTCAACTGCTGCCCAAACAAAACTCCTGATTCTTCGATTTCAAAAAACAAATGACTTTCTTCCCTTGCTATCGTTATTGTTTTTGTTGTTGAAATCCACAAAAAACTGACATGTCCTCTCGAGGGATTCACTTCAACTGATCCACAATTTTTTTGGTGCTATTTGTATTATGTTCCTCCTTCATAGCATGTTGTTTTTTTGGTTTTGTTTGCCAACTTCTTCTTCTTCTTTCTTTGGCTGATACGAGTTATGGTACTCATTGGCAATCATTATAATTTGCTTAATGGTAGCGTAAAAAATTAGACCATATTGAATGTCAATTGTTTGATTTTTTGATTATTTCAATTTTCATTGATTAAATATTGAACCAGCAGATTAAAGAAAAGTGAAGTACACCGAAATATGAAGCTACTCAGGTTACCTTTGTAGTGAATGGAGTCTGTTTGTGAGTTTTCGCTTTCAATATTTAGAAAATTCAAAGGGTGTTTTAATAATGATCAGCTAACTGCTGGTTGGAATACCTTACTTCTTTGTGTCGTTCTGTCCTTTATATTAACTTAAAGTAGCATTTGTTTAAATTCATCTGTGCCTAGTGTAAAATTAAAAAAACTATAGTATATGTGCTAGACCGGTTCATAAGTGCATGGGGAAAATTATATGTCGTTTTTTCTTCGGTTCGCGTTTATTTTCTGAAAGTTCGACCCCTATTAAGCACAAAAATATTTTAATATCTAAAAAAATTTGACCTCTAGGGGTTCCGCAAATCATTTAAAAAAATGTCGTGTTTAAGCGGAAAAACAATCAGAACATATTTTGATAGGAAACAACTATTAATAGTTCAGTCTTACTAATTTTTTTTTTATAAAATATGCATCTGGTAACTTTTGGCGGAGTTTTAAACATGCAATTTTACTCTCAACGAAAAATTATTGTCTTTCCATAAAAATTTTTTTTCTTAATTTGGTCTAGCGACCTTTTTTTGTAATTTTGTATTTTTGTGTGAAACTTAGGCTTTCTTGAGTTGCAACATATTTTACATTTTATTGACTTTAACTTGCGAAAAAATTCAAAATACTTCATTTATTTATTATTTCTAATATTTATTTATTAAAAATATGACTTTTTTGCAATGCATTTAAACTTTTTTTATCGACTTGCAGCAAATACTGTTTTTGCTCTTCATTAGAAGTTATTGAATTATTAAATTCTGTTATTCTCTCTGCTGAATCGTTAAATTCATTTCTACGTTGATAGAAAAAAAACCACGATTGGACGCTTTTCTTTTCAGTTTTTTTTTTGTTTGACATTTCTTGACCGTGGGTTGTCAGAAAAAATTTTGTTGTCGAGGCTACCTTGTAACTACCGTTGCCATCATATCTCTTTTAAAGAGGACATGTTCTCTTTATTCTTGAGTTTTTTTTATATTTTTTAAAATTAAAAGTCCTCCTTTTTTGTTGGAGACAAAATATAATATATTACGTAGCAATAAAAAATTTAATAAAAATGCAAAAAAAGAAATTTTCATTAAAAGTATCAACACTGATTTTTGCATACGTTACGTGTCCACTAAGACGATTTTGTCCTAGCTACACTCAGAAAAAAGCACCTCTCTTTTTGTGATAAAAAAATTCTCTATTTTCAATAATAGCAATTTTCTCTACTTCAAATAAAATTTTCTTCAATTAGAATAAATTAGAAATATTTCTTCACTTGTGGGAAATGAAAATATTTCATGTCTCTAGTAATGATAAGTATTTTTCACGCACTAAAAAATTCTCATTTTTAGAGAAAAATTTATAGAAAATTAAAAATTTTCTCTATTGTAGGTAAACAATTCACTATTCGATATATTTTCTTCAATAAAAACAAATCTTTTCTCAAAAATAAAAAGTTTTCATCTCTTAAAACGACATATAATTCAACCTAAATTTTCTTGTATTGAATTAGGTACAAAAAAAAAAAAAATAGAAAGCGTGAGAGCGATTGAATGATGTGAAAAGCACGTGTTGCATATTCTTCATATTATGGTGATTGTTCCTTCAAAAGGATTTTTTTATTTAACATAGTTACATAAAGCAATGTTGTTTATTACAACTGGTTCTTTGAATGCGTTTATAAAATCGTATTTCAGAAGAAAATTTTGAAATATTTATAAGGGGTCGCGAAAAACTATGCCACAGCAATAATTCTAGAGGTAGAATATTTTCTATCCTAGAAATTTCTCTTACATATTTTAACTAATATTTTTACAACCAAATCACAATGCCATAATAATACTTTTACTTTGCGAGGCCTGAGTTAAAACAAATGTTTTACAAAAAGAAATTTTTAATTGTAATTTCAGATATACTTCTCTGTTTTAGAGAAAAATGTACACAATTGGGAAATAAGTTGTAGCAATATTAAGAAAATAAAACTCTCTAGTGAGAAACTTTAAACGCAATTTTTATAAAGGATTTATTAAAATTAAATAAATATTACTCTGTTTTCGGGAAAAATTTACACAATAAAGGAAATGGTTGAACCTGTTATAAAGAAATATTTTTCTATTAAAGAGAAGGTGTCTTTATTGATGAGAAAATATTTCTCTTTTTCATGGAAGCTTTTTACCATTTTTAGAAAATTTTTGGGATCGCATTTAGAGAAAAGCATTATCTGGAGCAAAGTCAATACCATTTTTCTCTAAATATGATGCCTTTTTTCTCATATTCGGAGAAACTTTTTTCTGAGTGTATTTTTTCACCCTTTTAGAGACATTGATTAACCCTAAATTAGTTTGAAAGGTTTAGTTTTTGGTTTAAATGAAAGAAAAATAAGGTTTTGCTCAAAAATATTTGTACAGCATTGGCAATTAATTTTGAAACAGCCAATAATGAGATTTTTTTACATATTAATAGAAAATTTATATCTCTGGCCCTAACTAATATTAAGGAAAAACGTTCCAATGAATTTTACTTGATATATAGATCTTTCAAAAAAACCCCAAACCTGAACAAAATATCTTGCGATTATTTTAAAGCATGGTCCAAGGAATTTAAAAATATTTCAGTTTTTGAATGGATAAATGTAAATAAAATAATTAACAGTATCGAAATTATGGAAAACAGATTGCATAAATGACGCTTAGTAATATATTAATTTAATTCGCCAACCAAAAATTGGCTTCGAGATTTTTTAACAAAAAATTATATTTTTAAAAAGTTTTTCGACGCATGTTAAAAACAGAAACGGTTATTAAAACAAGCTCAAGAAAGCTTTTAGTATGATTCTGAGGAAGCTTGATAAGCTTATCACAATTTGATCTCGTTTGCTACTTCAGTTGAAAAGACTTTATAAAAAAACTCTAATATGATTATTTATTTCATCTCATTTACTTGAACCTCCAGTTTGTTTAATTTTTTTCAATAATAAGTGTAAAATGTTTTTATTTACATTTATATTTATTTTTTTATTTTATAACAAATGTTTTTAAAACTAAAAAACTGAAAAAAATGATGTTTTAAAAAATGTTTATTTGGTGTTTTTATTTTGCAATTATGTAATTTTATTGAATTTAAAAAAAGGGTCTCTTTTTGTCCCTTTTTTTGTCAAAAGCTCTCTTATTTTGCCCTAGACTTCTGGTAACCCTACCTTGTAACTCATTTTATCATGATATTTGACGAAAAGTGGCAGGATTTTGTTACAATCAACACTCAACTTTTTTCAATTAACTCCACATATCCACTGAGTTAATTAATGTAATTAACGATTCAGCAGAAAGAAGCGAAGCATTAATAACAGACTTTAACAATTCAATAAATTCTAATGAAGAGCAAAAACAATATTTGCTGCAAGCATAGAAAAAAATTTAAATGCATTACAAAAAATCATAGCTTTAATAAATAAATATTAGAAATAATAAATAAATGCAGTATTTTTAATTTTTTTCTCAAGTTATAGTCAATAAACTGCAAATTATGTTGCACCACAAGAAAGTCTTAGTTTCACACAAAAATACAAAATTACAAAAAAAATTTTGTTAGAACAAAATAAGAAAAAAAATTTTGTATAGAAAAACGATAGTTTTTTGAATCAATTGCATGATTAAAATTCCGCCAAAAATTACCAGATGCATATTTTTAAAAAAAAAAATTTAATATGACTAAACTATTAATAATAGTTTCCTATCAAAATATAAACTTATTAATTTTCCGTTTAGACACGACATTTTTTAAAATGGTTTAAGTCCCACATAGCTCTAAAATGAGCTTTAAGCGATTTGTGGAACCCCTAGAGGTAAAATATTTTTAGGTATTAAAATATTTTTGTGCTAAATAGAGGTCAAACTTTCAGAAAATGGATGCGCACCGGAATATTTTAACACTTTTGTAATGTGAACCGGTCTCATATGTATATTCAGAAAAAAAAAGATAAATTGAAGTTGATTAAAAATGTGCTATTTCTAAGAAAAATGTTTCTATTTTAGATATTGCTTTAAAATATTTGTTGTTACTTTGACGAAATCCATTATTTGTTTTATTTTAAACTCAAAATTCATCAAATTTATAACACATTCTTTTTTAGTTTTCCACATGGGGTATCAATATTATTGTCTCTTATTATTTTCTTTTGTTGGCATAAAAACCATTAGTTTGAGAAAAATTTGAGTGTTGCGCCTTTTTAAGAGCAAAAAATGTCATTTTAAGCTGACACCTTCTTGGAAACACATCATTAATCACAACACTTGGCAATCCGCTGTGCATTAGCATAATAACCGTATCATACACGACTTTAAATTTTTTGAAGACAAATAATAAATCCATCATGCACACAAACTAGACTAGCTTATTTTTAAACATCGTTAACTTTTTCAAAGAAGCGTCAAAAGCTACGCGCTATAAAAGTGTATAGAAAAAATTACTAACGGATATAAAAAGTCACACATGTGCCAATTTCCCAGAAGCAACAACAAGTTACAGCAATATTCTTAGCTATTTATGCACAACAGCCACACCCACACCCACACTCTGCAATGAAACTACGAAAAATAACACAAACATCATTAATTTAAAATCGCGTCTTTTGTCAGAGACTGTCGGCTTGACGGTGGGCAGGAATTGCTGTCTGTCTTCAACTGTCATCGTCTTCATGATGTTACTACACTTTCACTTCCTTCAACAGACACTTGCAAATATGCAAAAAAAAAAACAACAAAAATGCCTTTTTGCAAAATCGCGTCAGTTGCAAAATAAACGATTTATTTTTTTGACACTTCTATCGGCGGAAGTGACGTAAGCATATGTTGAAGTAACGTGCTAACACACTTACCCACACCCGCGCCATCAACTTCCGGCGGGCGGATATTGTTGATGAAATGTTAACTTGCCTCTGTGTTTGTCTGAGAGTGTGCAATTGTGTTTGTGTGTAATTGTATTGTTATGTCAAGAATTGACATTTGCAGACGAGGTGCGTATTTTTACGCTTCTAAACATTAAATGCAAATTTTTTTATTATTATTTCAGTCGTGTAACAATTTATACAGTCGACAGCAGGGCGGGCGCATATGTCAGTGACACTCGACTAACGATGATACAATTCTAGTTGAAAATGGGTTCTCCATCTAACCATTTAACCTGAAAAAGCACTGAAATCTTTTTAGTCCCTTTACTTCCTCTCATTTTTGATGTCTATAAACATAAAGATCATAACTAAACTTGTGTATAAAACAAAACCAAGACTATTTTTAAAGTTTTGATCTGGCAAGTTGAACGAAAGAGGATGGTTCTACTTTAATAGGCTCAATACTAGAGTGTATAGACTTGTATAGAAAAATCTGACCCCAATTCCGGCACAAAAATTGAATAGTATATAAAAAAATCCTTTTTTTTTACCTTTTTTCTGAACCAATTTTGGCGTCCCTCGAATTGCATTTTTGTGAATTGTTATGCAATTTTTGTACTGGAGACCCACCAATGGTAGATTTAAAAAAAAATCAAGCTTATCAACCGCTTCCTTGAATATACAAACATAGAACTGCAAATTTTTATCCCATTTGACAAGTGCTGTGTCAAAAGAAATCTACTTGTTATTTAATTAAATTTTAACTTCTTGTTTTTTATCTGAACGTGTTTTAACACTTTTATGTTTATTTTAATTTAATCCAAAAGTTAAGTAGATTTTGAAACTATTTCCGTTAAGAAAATAAAAATATTTATATTTCTTAGATACTTTAAAGGACTAAAAATGGTTTTTTGTTTCGAATTTCAGCCATTTTGAGCGGCATTCCAAAATAGAAAAAAATTCCATAGATTACATGGAAGTCCATAGAGACACTACATACAAGGGCGTCCGCAGGATTTGTTCAAGGGGGGGAAGGCATAAAGGTGTCTAGTATGCACATAAATTGAATTATGTAACCTACATAATTCAATTTTCTGAAATCTATTTTTGGTACTAGTTTTGTTATCATGATACACCGGTTCACACACGTTTGTACACATAAGAAAATTATATATATTCCAAAGATAGGGTACAAATCTTTCTCGTATCATGACCGAAACATTTTCAAACTTAATTTTTTTTTCATGTAATTTAAAACATTTTTTTCTCAACAAATATTCTTAGTAATTTAGTGAATCACATAATGTGAGGTCTCCTTTAACCCCAAATAAAATTGCATTAATTACTATTAAGCCCACAAATTTTTCTCCTTACAAATAAGAATACAAAAATTTCGAATATTTTGTTTTTAAAATGAATACAACCAGCAATTTTTCCAGTTTTGGAGGCCTATAACTCATGAACCGATTGCGAGCGGCCTAAAATTTATAAGATTTGGATTAAGGAGGTAAAAATCGCTATTCTTGAAATGTTCTCCACATAGACATCAATTGACTTATTTCTTTTTTCAACATGCATCAGTTCTAGCAGCATGCAAGTTACTAAAATCGAGTTTGGAAACACACCTATTATATGAATTATTAAAAAATTTTTTTCTTAATTCAAAACGTATGAATAAATATATAAAGAGGTACATGTATAGATGGGTTTTGGGCTCCATTCATTTTCTAAACATATTCCAGAACCTCCCTGCAAGGCTTGATTCTGAATCCTGGATGTAATATAAGCACGTGACGCAAAAAAATCCAGAAAATTCTCAAAATGGGTGGACGTCTGTTCAAAAACGTGAATTTGAAGAAATATAAAATAAATTTTTCAAATCGAAATTCCTATTTAAAGTTTAGTCAAAAAAAACTTTTGACCGTAAGATATTCTTATGTAAAAGCGCTTTCTGAAAAATAATTTGCCATCAGATTGTTTTAAAAATAAGTGCATTATTTAAAATTAGCCTAATTTATTTAGAATCTCCTTATTTTTTTTTGCTTTTGAATCAAAAGCTTTTCCTTCACCTAGATCGCTGCAATTTTCTCAAATTTAAATGCTGCAAGATTGTAAGCAATTTTATTAAGCTTACAAAACATTAAAAAATTATCCAAATTGGATCATATTTATGACAGAAAAACGATTTTTTTAAGCCGACTTTTGGGAAAGCATTTAGTTTTGTAAATTCATTTTACTTTGTTTTCTTCTTGTGTTTAATTACTTTTAAACATAAATTCGCTTATCATCCAAGTTCATATGGTTGGCTTAAATGCCCCTTACCATCTGTTGCTCCGAAGAATGATCGTAGACTAATAGGGATATCATTCCTTATCATTCCTCAATTTCTCGTAAGAATAACGTCGTAATTTCTTCGATTGCATTCGTAGTAAATACTAATGGCTTCGTTCTATTTAGTATTAGTTGAGTTTAATAAATTTACAACCAAAATCTTTCAGCCTGGTTTGTTGAACAATTACCGAATATAAGAAAATGCATGATTGCAAGGGGGCCGTAGTCTACTAAAAGAGAGTACGTGCCGGAAGCTAAAAAACCGTGGTTCAAACCCCAGCTAAGATGGAATGTAAAAACGACACTATTTTGCATACACCTTTATCTAAGAATTATTGTTGTTTTTTTACTTCGTCTATTACAACAAGATATCCTCTTGAATATTTCAAGAATAGCGATTTTTTCCTCCTAAATCCAAATCTGATAAATTTTAGGCCGCTCGCAATCGGTTATAGGCCTCCAAAACTAGAAAAATTGCAGGTTGTATTCATTAAAAAAAAATTATTTGAAATTTTTGAATTCTTATTTGAAAAGAAAAAAACTTGGGGGCTAAAAAGTAATAAATGCGATTTTATTTAGGGATAAAGGAGACCTCACATTATGTGATTTACTAAATTACTAAGAATATTTGTTGAGAAGAAATGTTTTAAAATTAAAAATATTTCTTTGTAAGTGTATCAGTGAGAATCGAACTCGCACCATTTCGATTGAGAGTTATGCACACTAACCACTACTCCAAAACAACCCTTTTTGTTATGATGTGATTCACTCAATATTAAATATTAACTGAAGCTATGTTGCAGTAGATGACAGGAATTCATTAAAAGGATTGTGCATTAGCTATTCTGTATGTGAATGCATGAAGTTATGATGCAACAGATTACAAGAATGCAAGGTTGCTAGTCAAAATTCGAAACAATTCCCACAAAAATAACCTTTTTCCCCGCAGTAACATCAATTAATCATCACCAAATTCCCATGGTAAAGATGAACAAAAAAACTCCCACCGCAATTTAAAAATACCAAAACAAAATCTCACGATCATTAAAAATTACGACAAAAATATCACTCGTTTTAAAAATACTACCAAAAATCCCATAAGCATTAAAAAATACCACAATAAACCCCATATGCACAACAAATTTTAAAAAAGTTAGAAATATCACAAAGAAATAATAATGGTATTCAATGAAAAGCGTAAGCATGATGTTAATAGCGTAAGAGCGATATATTAACTGAAGCATATTTTGCAACAACAAAAACGTAAGGGTTCTTACATACGCAGTTTACGACTGTGATTTAATTATCTGTGTCATTTTTATTTTAAGAGATAATTGAAAACCAATGGATTCGATAAGTAGACTTGCCAATATTTTTTAATATTGTTTTGATAGTAATTATATATTTGTTATTTTTGGCATTTTAACATAATTTTTGGCAAGCTTTACGCTTGCAAAAAAATCAAAAGTTCAGGATAGTATTGCCATATGTCAAAAAATGTCTACACACTTAGTTTTCATGATAGAAACTTGTTCTTAAAATAAATATGCAATTTAGTGGTTTTTAATTAGGGTTAGTTTGAGAAAATGTACAGCGTAAACTTATAGCTTATATACGTCGTTCATCGAATACCATTATTAAATTTTTGCGTAATAAAAGAGGAAAATAAATTTTTAAGAAAAAAATTTCCAAATTTCTGTGCCATTAAAAAATACCACGCTGAATTCCCACAACAATTAAAAAATATCACGCTGGATTAAAAAATACCATGGCAGTTCCCAAGATCAATTAAAAATTAGCACGAATGGAATTTTTCACACATTACTGGCAGCCTTGCAAGAATATATTAAAAGAATTGTGCATTAGCTACCCTACATATTCTATTGTGAATGCGTGAACCTATAATGCAGCAGATCACAATAAGCGATCAAAAGCATTGTGCATTAGCTATCCAAACAACAAAAGTTGCAAGATTCCATTGAACGGGTTGAAAATTATTACAAGATGTCAATTGTTTTAGGTGTTCATAGGCACTTAAGACATGGTGGTCTAGCGCTCGAAAATTTAAGGTATTTTTAGAATTTTTTAAAAAGTTAAAATATTGAACAACGATATTCAAACTTTAAGATATATTGAAACACTCATTCATCATAAAAAAACTTTGTTTTTTAATTTAAAAAATTGTTGATCTTGTTAAAAATAGCGCTCAATGAGACGCTCTCAAGGAAAAGGAGCATGGGCGGTGTTGCAGATTTAGACTTTTCTATTTTTCTTCTATTTTTAGTGGAAACATAAAAAACCAAGAATATTATTAATCAAGGGAGAGCAAAGCTATGGCTGACACTAGAAAAAAAAATATTGAAAATTGACAGAATGACGCGCTTTTGAAAATTAAGTTTTTAAAACAGCTTGTTTTCTACCTGCTATTAGGCGTAAAATATACGATGTTTTTTAAATAAAACTTTGATTCTAGTTTCAGCGATAGCTTTGATGTTATGAATAGCATATTTAAATTTTAGACCATATCGGAAAAAGTAGTTCTGAGATAAATGAGTATAAAGAAAGAAGTGAAAATAACGTTAGAAAGACTATACTTTTAAAATATCAAAATAGATATCATTTGCGAATGATAAGCGATCCAAATATTTGCACAACACGATTAGGACAACTATTGATGTAATATTTGCTGGAAATATTGATGACATTACATCTATATAATATACGTTTGATATTTTAGATATTAGAAACCAATAATTCCATTTGCAGTAACAAAAATAATTAAAAATTAATGTAAAATAATAATGTAAGGAAATAAAATTTACTGGTGGGAATATTATTTTTTTTTTAGTTAACGATATCGTATTTAAAATTTTTGAATTTAAAAATTTTTTATTAAAGAAACTATTAAACTACCAAACTTATGAAATTGCGAAAAAGCTTCGCTTCTCTCTTGTGTCCAGCGACGCATCTGTTTTATTTTTTGTAATTAGTAAATGTCAGAGCTGTTAAATCGGCATTCATATTCAGAATTTTAAGTACAACTGAATAACTACATAAGAATGCATTCAATGAATGCAAAATTGATTAATAAATAAAATTTTTAATTCACATTAATTTTTACAAAAATGATTTATTATGCATTTCAATTATTCATTTTCGTTATTCAGAATAATGAATAATTTTTTATTCATTTGCTATTCACAAAGAATGCAATTCACAAAGAATGCAATTCACAAAGAATTTCAGAATATTTGAATATTCTTTTTTATTCATTATTAATTTTTTATTCGTTATTCGTTTTTTATTTATTATTTTTTTGTTATTCATTATTAATTTTTTATTCATTATTCATTTGTTATTCTTTATTCAGTTTTTATTCATTTTAGTCCAAAGCCATAAATAAAAAATGAATAAAAAAATTAATTATAAATAAAAAATGAATAATGAATAGCAAATGAATAATGAATAAAAAATTAATAATGAATAAAAAGTGCAAGCGCTCCCCTGTGGACACCCATGACAAGATATGTCCTTTACCGACACTAAAAAAAGAATTGTTCTCATTTTGTTAACACTAAGGCCTTTTACACATGCAGAAATTGAGAAGTAATGCAACTACAACGCAATAGCTTAATAAGTTGCAAGCCACTCCAATTTTAAACTGAATTGCAATCTATGCTTTCAGATGAGCAAGTAGCGTCGCAAAGCAACATTGAAAAATTCAAAACACAAATACATTTTAATTAAAGCTCTGTGAAATAGAAACAAGAAATTAAAATAGTTAAAGCGATTCGATTGATGAAAATGTTATTTCATGTTATTATACTCGAAGAACTCAACATCAAAGTAGAATTTATGTGCATCCATACATAAGGAACAATATAAACTGCAGATTTTTTGTCGCAGCAAACTAACGGCAGCACTGCAGTGGAATTCCCAAACGCCTTAACGATGATTTTCGATATCGTTAGCGAAAACTGTAGTTTTCTATGAACGTGGAACGCACAATTACCGATAACTTGTGATGTCAAACAAAACACAATATGCAACACAAAATCGCCGATTAAATTGCAGCAAGACTTCGGTATAAATACATTGGTTGGCAACTTTTGTTGCAGTTGCATTGCTTTTCAATTGCTCCATGTGTTAAAGGCCTAATAGTTAAAAAATGTACTTTACCTCTGCACTCAACAAAAAATATACACATTTAAATAAAGATACTTTCATATAAAAAACTCGGAATTCGGTATTTGAACACAATTTAAACGTGCCGTTCCACTGATAACACTTTATGGACGTTAGACAAAGGGGCGTGGCACCTCCTATACAACTCAAATTTGTGACATCAAATAGCTTTGGAGATTCCGCACAGCCTCAGAATTCGACCATAGTTTACACTTGCCGTTTCACTGATAAAATTTTATGGACGTTATTCAAGGAGGCGTGACCCCTTGTACTCAACCTAAATTTGCGGTATCGAATACCTTTAGAGTTTTAGGACGCATAGCCTCGAAATTCAGTATGCGACCACAATTTAAAAATGCCGTTTCACTGATTACATTACATGGACATTGGGCAAGGGGGCGTCGCACCTCCCATACCACCCGAATTTGAGAAATCGAATAGCTTTTTAGCTATAGGTCGTACCGCCACGGAATTCAGTATTCGACCACAAATTACACATGCAGTTTACTGTTAATCTGTTATGGGCGTTTGGCAGCGGAAGCTTGGTAGATATCTGATAAACTTTGTCGTAAAAGATTAATTTAATCCGTGACGGCAAATATGTTAGAACATACCGACTGTATAATCAAACTTCTTCTTATGGAAAACTCGTTTAGTTCTTAGTTAAACATCTCAGTCTGTACAAAAATAAAAATGTGTTTCCTTAAAAACTTATCAATAACGTGCCAATTAATAAGAAAAAAAAAATATTAAACTAAGCACAACAAAATAATTTTTACCCTTAAATTCTAATCGTTTGTCAAAATATCACCCTTTTCATAAAAAATCACAACAAATGATTGCATTTGCTTAGAGAAATGACAAAAATATGCGTACCTATATTCATAAAATACTTAAAAAAAAAGAAACATTAAATATTTTAAAACGCTAAAAAAGAGGGTGAAAAACAGCAGCCGCCCTTTGATACAAGCGATAATGGGAAAGGAGTTAAACCGCATGATATCAACTACGAACCCGAACGCCCGCTAATAACCTATTTATCAGTGCAACAACGTAAGGATAAAGGATACACATATGATTGACTTCATATGTAAGGCGACAGTTTAATGTTGGAGAGGAAAATGTCAAAATGTGTTTGACACATACACACGAGCACACACACTATCAATCACAGCGCAACTTGATGATGTGATTATCCTTCATCCTGACATACTACTACATTTGCGTATGTGGAAAAAAGTCGAGTGTTTTTTTCTTTCCAACTTTTTTCTTACAAATTCTGCAATTTTTATTTATAAAACGACGTCTTGGCAGCGAGTCCTTTGGGACAATAACATGTTTATCCTTTGAATAATGATTACCCCGATCATTTTCAATTTGAAGCAAACATTAAAAAAATGTAAAAAAAAATGTAGAAAAATAGTTTGAATTGGGTGTGGCGGGCGGATGGTTGATAGATGCAGCATCAAAACCCTCTAAAAAGATGCAGTTAAGCAAAGTTAACAAAGTATCGATGATGATTTCAATCGGCGACATGGTGACGTCTGTCAACGCGGCTGTTCTCGGCGGTATTCTCCCATGACGAAAGCGCCATATTATTTTTATTCTTCAAACTTTTATTTTCCGCGGACTCCCTCAGCGGAATGGTAGCATCAGCAGCAGCAGCAGCAGCAACAGTGGCTGCTAGAAACGTGTTTACACACGGTGTGACTCATCAACAATAGGAGTGCCTCCAGCTCATATGTGGGCATGAAGGGTGCCAGTGGTACATCACACTTTCGCGTTTTCACACACATACCCCCACACTGCAGCAGCTATACCGAGATCAGCATGTCCCGCGGTGATTGTTGCACATCTTGCTAAAATGTGTGAAAATCTAAACACAAAGATTTTAATGTGTGGAGTTGTAACAAAATAAAAATAATGTTCTCCAAGGAATTGCGTACGCTCTCAGCGGCGTGTGTCAGTTAGTCCCAGGCATGTGAGTGCCCACCCATGACAACGCTGCTTGTTTTTTAATGGTTTTTCTTATTGTTTATGTTCTTGTTAGATCCCTTAGGATATTTGCAGCCACCACATACAAACAAACTGAAGATGTAATATTAATCGAACATGTTTTAAGTCGGTTTAAATGGCAAAATACTAATTTTTTAATTACAATCCAGTGGATTCTATCCAGCTGTGTCTATGATAAATAGTTTTCTCTTATATTGTTTCCTTAAAATAGTTTTCTCTTATATTGATTCCTTAAAAAAGTAAAAGTTTGAAAAATTAAAAAAAAAGTTTAGAAACAAAAATTACATTAATTGCAATTTTAAGGCAGTATTCTAGTGCAGAGGCCCGAATTTCGGTCGATAAAAGAATCAATTAAGATTCTTATCATTTATTTATTCATATTTGTATTTGTATTTATTTGAGTATAAATTAGTACTATAACATACAAAGAGATATTTAAGAAGTACAACGGTGTGACATAAATAATCAACCTATAGCATATAACTAGTAAGCCCGTGTGGCATTTAAACGCCAAAATCAAACATATCTAGATTTTATTTTAAGCTATTGAATAGGTTTTCAACTTATCGAAATTGAAATGAAATTAATGTGGGTCGTTTTGCAATATCGCGGGTATTTCTTACTAACGTACAAGATCATAAGCGTATAAGGGGTCTGTAAGTTAAGAAATAAAAAAAAATTAAAAAATTAGAAAAAATTAGATATTAGAAAATTTTCAGCTCTAACCTAAAGCATTTTTTTAAATTATGTTTTCTCTCTTCTTGATGTTTATAAAAAAAAAAAAAACTCACTTGAGTGGAATTTTTTACTTTTCTCTGAAATACTGCACTTAAAACTGGCTGGAAAAAATAAACAAAAAGGCTTTAAAGGTAAATTTTTGAAATTTTTATGGAAAAATCATATTTTTGGCTTTCTCACACTGTTGGAAGCGAGAGCTTTTCAGTGGCTGCGAATTTCTGAAAAATGCTTTCATCGCGTATGACGTATTATACGTTGTCATTAATGGGTTAAAACAAACTTAAAGTGCATTTCAATGTTATTGCATTTAAATTGATTACCAGGGAAGACAGAAATATGCACGAAAAAATCTAAAATAAGTATGCTAATATGCTCTAAAAAATGGCAAAATATGCCATCAAATAAGCACGAAAAATGTCGAAGTCGGAGTTTATTATTCAAAATTTTATTCAATAGTTCATAAAAAAAAAAACAAAACAATAGCCATTTCAAGGCGTAAAAGTAAATATTTCAGTTTAAATAAATTATAATTTTAATTATAAAGTAAAAATTTAATTCTATTTTAATCATTTAATGAATATTTTGTTTGGTAGCTCGAAGCCAATGCCAAAAGTCTCCTTCCGGACGAAGTCCATTATTTTATATGGTGCTTATAGCAAAAACAGTGTATTGCATTCAGCGATTACACTGAACAATTAAATGCATTTTTATATTATCAAAAAGAAATTTTCTACGATTTTCAGCCAACAATGTTTTGTATTGTGAGAAAGACCGCTCGACATCGCAGGATGTAGTTGGGCACCATTTAAAATATGGGACTTCGTTCGGAAGGAGACTTTCGGCGTATGGATCCATTGTCTGTGAGTTTTTAAACAAAATATTTTTTATACATATATAATATAATATCTCTTTATAAATATATATAATACCAAAGAAATTACAATGTTGCCAGATGTGAAGGAAGTATCAAAATTTGCCCGATTACAAGCTAAAATCTGTTCGAAAAGTTAAAAATATGTAAAAATATGCACAAATAAGCACAATCGTTATAAATATCCAAAATTATTAACAAAAGGTCCAAATATGCAAAAGCATATATTATATGCATTTGCATATAATTGTCTTCCCTGTTAATTACTTAGGAATCAGTTTTTGACAAAAAAAAAAAGTTAAAACTGCCACCATTTAGCAAATTCTTAACCGGTTTTGATGTTCTTAAGTTAAATGGAAAGGCATATTAACGTGCAATTAATTTTTGTGAAAATATAAATGGCACTTATGGAATATTTTTTAATTAAAATTTATAGAAACACCATTTTTTTAGTTAAAAAAGGACAAGAAATTGCTTCGCTACACGCTTCATTTTATATTTTATCGAATATCTGTAAAAAATGTTATGTTAAACCTTACTTTATGTCAAATTATATTGAAAAAGCTAATTTTTTTTTGCAATAAGCCAAATGGCTTTAAAAATGCATTTAATGTCGCCACAACAAAATTCGAACACTTCAACTTTTAAAATAAATTGAAAAAATTGTGATGACCTTGAAAGGTCAAATCAAGTGCGACGGACTCTCAACATGTCCTTCTTTAAAAATTTCTATAAAGTTTGGGTGTGCTTCTTTATTTATGGTTTTAGGACACTGTGTTATATTGGTCTTTTTTTTTGAGCGCGAGTGTACAATAGCTTGGGGAACTTTTGAATCAAAATAGTAATTTATCTATAAAACTAAGAACTTTTAAAGGCATTAATTTTTTTTTTGTCACAAAAACTAAATATTTTCGAAGCTTAAATTTTTTTGGGCTTGCATATATCTAAGGATATATTAAAAAATAAGGTAGGATTGAAAATGTTCCTTCATAGTTACCATAAAATACAGTTATATTCAAGGTATAACTATATAATATAAAATATTTTATTAATATTTTCGATAATTTGAAATATTTTAAGTAAAATTTAAGTAAAAATAAAACAGTAGAAATAACTTAAATATTTGCAATCCAAATGCCATAACTAATATTTGCAATTTCAAAAGTTTTTTTTACAACTTAATGCCAGGGACCAGGCGTTTCTGGCCCTAGGTCTGTTCTTGTACTCGATTCAAGTAACTTGAAGTTGCTCGAAAGCGTTTTTTCGCACATTTTTCAAGCTCGAGAGAGAAGAAGAATAAGCTTAATGTCACTCTCTATTCTATTACAATTACTCAAAACTAGCTTGAACTTCACTTGAAAAATTTCTTCGAGCACGAATCTTCTTCTTGCAATTGCTTCAATTTATTGTCAATCAGCTGTCAACAGCAACTGTTCTGCTCGAAACTTGCTTGAAGTCGTTTTCGTACTTTTTTGCATATTCTCACATTTTGACAGACAATAGAGTTACTCTCACAGATTTAACCTTACTCGAACTTTACTTGTAGTTAGTATGGGAACAGACCTCCTTTGTGCACTGAAGAAGAGCACACAATATAAATTAAAGTTTTTTCTAAATGACCTTGTTATTTATTATGTTGATTTTATATGTTTTAAATACAAATTCTAAATGTTTGATAGTTTTAATCATACTCGATTTTAAATAAAAATTCTAGTTGTTTGATAGTTTAAAATCGTTTATTGAGCTTAAGGTCAAAGTTAGAACAACGAATCTAACGTTCTAACGAATCTTTCCAAAGAAACAACAACAACAACAACAACAACAACAAAGTTTTTTAAATATTAAAAGGAAAACATCACAAGCTGATTTTATTGCAATTTCGGCCCTGCTAAAGGCTTCATTAGAAATCTTTGTGATACGCCTTGCACGCGCATTAGCGCACTGCACCACAGAGGCGATGAGATTTTAAGTGTCAATTTCTCAGTTTTTCTCCCATTTTATATTTTCATGTTTGTTGTTGTATGCTTTGTTAGTGGAAGACTTCCGACAGACTGTTGGACTCCATAATAATAACATAAGCATAAAGACTAAAGTAAAGCAAAAATACAACAACAAATGTGAAAATATGAAATGGGAGAAAAACTGAGAAATCGGCACTTAAAATCTCATCGCCTCTGTGGTGCAGTGCGCTAATGCAAAGATTTCTGATGAAGCCTTTAGCAGGGCCGAAATTGCAATAAAATCAGCTAGTGATGTTTTCCGTTTCATATTGAAAACGTTGTTGTTGTTGTTGTTGTTGTTCCTTTGGAAAAATTCGTTAGAACAATTAATTGTTCTAACCTTGAACTAAAGCTCAGTAAACAATTTTAAACTATCAAGCAACTAGAATTTATATTTAAAATCAAGTATGATTTAAACAATCAAACATTTAGAATTTGTATTTAAATCATATAAAATCAACATAATAAATAACAAGGTCATTTAGAAAAAACTTTAATCAAATAGTAGAGCACGACCAAACAGAAACAGGCTAAAAATATATCAGCAAAATCTAAAAACAACTTCAGTAACCATGCTTTGTTAGTGGAAGACTTCCAACAGACTGTTTAAATCATATAAAATCAACATTAATTTGTTAAATTTCTCGTGTTTTTCAAGCCTAACCTTTGTCATTGCCTCTGGTTCTTTGAGTACCATCTTTACTTCTTCCCATACTACCTCTTCTAGTATATCCACGCGTATTGATTTGCTGCTACATACCATATTTCCACCAAAACGATTTGCATCTGTTCCAGGGCATCGATAATAACTTCTCCCTCCCTTAATATTACTCATTCCATTATAAGTATATTTACAACACTGACATACTATTAATCCTTGTAATAAGTATTTTCTTCCACTTTGTTGCATTCTTGCTGTTTTCTTATTTTCAAATAGCTGCTTTTGTACTATATCAAATAACTCCTCTTCAACTATATTCGGTATTTCTATCAACTTGGATACATATTAAAAAATAGTAAAGATAACTACCAAATACCTGATAGCTTTATAAAAAAAATTTAAAACCACGAATTTATATGAAAATAACACAGACAACAATTTCAGTATTGATCTCGACGATGTTACTAAATTTTTATTTTAAACATAAGTATACATGTAACACCTTTATGTTTTTGTTTTAAATTTAAGTTTTCTCTAAGTAAAAAAGTAACTATTTTTAGCAAAATATAATTATTAAAAATAATTTTGTATAGTAAAAATAAACTGATATTGTATATATATATTTTTTTTTTATTTACATCTCATTAATATTAATTTATGTTTATTGAATGGAAGTGGAATTTTTATTGCTTTTTGCTTTCAAAGCAGTGATTTTTTATTATTTGATAATATGCAAATGTTAAAAAGTGACTAAATTGATTCTGCAAAGATTTGTTGTTCAAAAAGCACATATAATTCCGCTTTGATTTAGCAAAAGTTGTTCCTTTTAATTTGTCTCAGTGAATGGACTGCATGTGTCACACAAGACTACTGAAGAGTTGATGTCGGACCATTTGGCAATATCAGCTGTAACAATGACCAGCATGACTGTTTTTAAAACAACCTCAAGATATTTTTAACCTAAGAAACAAGCACACATCTGTTGAAATTTTACTCTCCCCTCAACGAAAGCTTTGAACTTTTCCAGTGTCCAATATTTTACGTTGTTTTTTTTTTGTCGATTGTTTTAAATAAATTGTGTTTTGTGTGGAAATTGTGCAGTCACGCGAATAAATTGGCGCACTGACCAGCATCTAAAATTTGTATACATTAAATCAAAATTGAGGGTCACCAGATGGCCAACCAGTTTTACAGAGGCTTACTACTTAGTATTGGTTTTCGTGACATTTGTGAACAAGTGACAACAAGTGACAACAAGTGACAACTTGTCCAAATTGACAGTTTACGTAAAAATGCCTTATTACAGTGATAACATCTTGTATGTAAAAAACGTAACCTTTTATTTCCACTCGATGACTTTCAATTATGTAATTGATGTAACAGTTGTTAGAGAAAAAACAAAGGCAAAAACGGTCTGCAGGTATGAACTAATGGTTACAGAAGGGTTACATGTACAAAGTTCAAACATGAGTGAGTGCAGTAAAGGGTTAATTTCAAATTGTTTATTTATTCAATTACAGCACACAAAGGAACAACATGAGTTGAATGCAGTTACCAATGCCATTGATAAGCTAAATGAATCATTGGTGTTTTTAATATATAGTCAGCATTTGCCTTTTAGAATAGCCTCTACCGAAAACTCATTTCCGTTTTGTTCGATTTTACTACAGTGTTGCTCTGCCACCACCTCTGTTTTAAAGCGTCTCCTGCCATGTTTTGAAAATTGAGCATTTAGTGCATCGTTGGTTGCCATCATGCCACATGTTGATGCTACTTCTTGTATAGTATGGTTGATCAACGTCCGTTTGCACGCATCGTTAACCACACTCACGCACTACACACATAGTCATTCTCAAGGTTTATGGAATCCGTTTCATGGTGTGAACCGTGGATACGGACGGAATCCTGCTGTTGTTCCGCCGGATAAAAACCTTAATTGGAAAAGCATTGTTCGGAGCTTGACCTGTGCTAGAAAAAAACCAACCTTGTTTAGTGGTAGGGTGGTTGTTGGCTGTTGGTGGATGAGCATGCATGTCAATGCATCGCAACCTTAGGCAATATCACTGACTCATCCTGTTTGTTTAGTGTTATTATGAATGTTATTCATTCCTGATGTAGCCTAGCTAAACTTAGAAGAATAATAACTGAAGTTCTGTTTTGTACTGCTGCTCTTGATAAGCCTCCCTTCACAGTATCACAGTGGAACAAAGCCCTACTGTTGTAACCAAATTGATTTCCTAGTCGTAAGATTTGAGTAGTGAAACAATTTTATTACAAATGTTCGAAATTGAATTATTTAACAGTCAATCCGAAGGGCCGCAATTTCTTATTAACAATTAATTTATTTCACAATTTTTATAGTAAAAGTAATTTTGTACTAAAAACTAATATTTTCAAACTAAAATTGAACATTTGGATCAAAAAATTCGAGTAATTGAAACTTTTTTAAATGTTTGTTTTTGGCTTATATATGTTTCAATCTGTTAAGATAGATTTAAGATTTCTATTTTCTTTTTTTCAAAACTTTTTTGTATAAAAAGTCAAATTTTACATAAAATGTCAAAAAGTGATAAGACTTGGACAAAAAGTGGGTGTATTTTTTTTAAATTTATTGTGCCATTTTTGGATTTTCTATGTAATAGCCAAACTCGAAAAAATGCCTCAAAATATTCTAAGAAAATTAACTTGTTCTTTTGGCTTATTTTAAACATGTCCTGTTTCATAAAATTTTTACTGTAAATTTTATCTTTTACAAGTAAAAAAAGTGTGACAGCTCCATCGCGTGACTGGAGTTTACTCTTTAAGATCGACTACCTTAGATTTTAAAATCTATACTATTATATTAAAGGCTTCTCACATATCTGCGAAGACGTTAAACTTAAAAACTACTGAACCGATTTTAGTGGTTCTTTCACTAATATAAAGCTACATGCTTAGCTTAATATCTTGCATTCTTTATTTTTTAAAAATACTCTTAAGAGTTACTAAAATATAAATTTATAAAAGCGTCAAAAAAATCAAACATAAAAATCATTGCTTCATTAAATTGTGAACACACAACACACAAGCAGCATAAAACTTTCCTTTCCTCTGCTATAGAGGTTCTAATTGTTTTTATTGCGGTGTCGGGCATGGGTGTCGGGTACCTTTGCACATTTATACTCTCCCATATTGAGTATGTATTAATTACCCAGAAGTAAAATAAATTCGAATTTTGCAACTGATCCGAATGTTTCCTATAGTTGCATTCACACAAATAAATTTATTTTGTTGTACATCCTATTGTTAGCAATCATGTATGCGTAATGTTACCAACTATACTTACTTTGTAAGTATCATACTTATTTTCAGCTTCATATACTTACTAAAATTCCATACTTAAAAGTATACTTACTTTTAAGATTTATACTTAATTATGCTTACTTTTCAGCTCCGATTGAACGTTTTTATTTGCAAAAGTGGAAAAAGTTTGAAAATTGTACCAACAGCGTTAAAAATACAGACTCTGGAGTCAATTTTATTTTTAAAAAATAATATTGAATACAGCTGTGTCGAATTTTACATTTTTTTAAAGACAAGACCTGAAATATTAAGGGTGTACTGCAGTTCGTCGGCTAAAAAAATAGGCTATTTTTGGGAATTTCTCGTGAGCTTGCTATGAAAGATATGTTTATATAAGTAGTAAGGAATGATAAATGAGGTCTTAATTTATAAAAATAAAAAAATTTATTAATGTTTTTTAATAATTTGGAGGCAGGTCGGCTCCCACACGTTATCTCGGCATCTGTTTATCTGAAACAAAAAATCGAAGTGTTTTAGATTCAATATGACAAGGACTATAAAATAGACTATTAATATTAATTTTTAGCAATTGTTGTTAAATTTAAGTAACAAAACCAAAAAAAAAAATTTTTTTTCGCTGTTATTTGTAAAAAAATATAGTAAACATACATTTTTTTAACACGATTATAGTTTTTTTGTAAGTAGTCTTGTGTTAAATATGTGGTTACAATTTCAGAAGGATCAGCCCACCGGAGAAATAGTGTGGGGCGTCCGTAAAAACGTAGTTTTGAGAAAAACGCTCTTAAAATTTTTTAAATGCGTTCTAACATGAGTTCAGGTAGAGAAAGTTTTGGGTTGAAAAAATTACTTAAACTGCTCGAATCTTCATAAAAATTTAATACAATATTCTTAGTACTTATACAAAAATTGTAAAAAAAAAGAAAAAACTTTCGAAAGTGACCAATTAGACTTCACACTTAAATAAAATTTACAGCCAAGACAAATACGATTTCAAGCAAAAAGAAAAAATCAAATTAATGTAGCGCTTCAATTCAGTGACAGTGAGAGCGAATAATGATAACTTTTCTTTGGTCTCTGTATACATTTGAATGTGATTTTTTCATTTTTTTTTATTTGAATATTTTGAAAGTGCGTATAACTTTTAATTTTTTGTTATGCTTTTGTTTGTTTTTAAACTATTTTATACGTTAGAAATATATATGAATTTTTTATCTGAAGACTTTTTGGTTTTAGATAGATTGTATACACAAAGCTTTTTAAGTAAAACAAAAAGAGGGTGTGACAATATTTAAAGAATATTGTGGGTTCTATTGATTTTAACATAAATTAGTAAATTGTATCAAAAAATATCCAATTTGTTTTCCTAAGGTAAAATACTTACTTATACTTATTTAAAAAAATTATACTTACTAATACTTACTTTTCAGTGTTCTAAGAAGCAAATATACTTATTTTTTAATAACATGAGTTGGTAGCATTATGTATGCGGGTCATTATTAGCAAAGAATTTAGGCAAAGCATAAACTCATAGAGCAGTAACGAACGTGTAGTACACACTTCGTATTTTAACGTAAGCACGATAGAGGGAATGAGACAATTACTTTTGCTGTGGCCATCACTGACAGAATGAAAACCATAAAAGCGAATGAGTTGAAAGAATGGCAACAAATAAGTTACTAGACAAACCACAAAAATATGGAAAAAATTCTGTTTGGAATGCAAAAGTTCTGTTAACGTTCTGATCTTACATCTGGCAGCAATTTCAGTTTCATCTGTTACAAATTTTAATAGTTGGCGTCCTTTAAAAGTTATTTCAAATTGTTTTATATTGAACTTAATAAACGCATAAAAAACCGTAAAATTAATGAAAATATACTAAATTATTTACAAACATACTCATATAATATAGTGAAAAAATTATTTGTGCAAAGTTTAAGTGAAAGCTAAAAAAATGATTGGCTTTAGTAGCCGAAATTTAAAGCGTTTGGCAAAAAAAAAGAGGTGGATAATATTAGAGGAAAAAAGGAAAAACTAACAAAAAATTGAACTACTAATTTAAATTAAGTTGAAGTGGAATTTCCTTGCACAACTAAGGAATTCATTGTTTCTAATCAGCAGATATTGTCAAGTACAGTTAAGGAATTTAATTCTTTTACAACACAAGCTGCAGTTTTTTTTTAACCTTGAAACGGTAGAAAGGAAGAATCACTGAAAATTATAATGTTTAAATAAAAGAAAGTGTTTCTTATTCATTTATTCGGCAATAATAGGATTAATCTCATTCCCACTTACAATGTTTCTTTACAGGATTGATCTGACTTTTGCTTACAATGTTTTAACACAAGACTAAGCTGACTCTGATTACAATGTACCTACACAGGATTGATCTGACTCTTTCTAACAATGTCGGATCTGATTCTCAGTTACAATGTTTTTATGAGTTTTTATCAGTTACAATATTTTTACTGATCTGACTCCCACTTACAATGTTTTAATACAGGACCGATCTGGCCCTCACCTACAATGTTTCTATTTAGGATCTATCTGTGTGGCTATGACAAGCGTTTGTAACTGTAAATTGAATTTCGATACAGAATTAGCACGTATCCGCCATACATTGTATGGGAGAGAGGACCTATCTTGTCATGGGTCATTTTACCACGGGGTAGCGCTTTAAAGAGCATACCGAAAACAACCCATTGGTAAATGGACACGTGACGTAACTAAGTATTCCTTAAATACAATGTAGCAGCGAGGCCTCAAACATCTGCATACAATTCTGAATTACATTTGTTCAGGCATGGCTGCTAAACAACTGATGACATCTACCTTACACAGTAAACCGCTTTTTGCAGAATTCTTATAAGACTTTAGGTGATTTTTTTGTGCTCTGATTTATATTGCAGTTTATGTAAATAAATGTGTAGGCTGTCAAAAGCAAACATACCGACAGACGGATAATGTGGAATACAGGTAAATAGGCGGACAAGTAAAAATGCAGACGAATAGTTAAAAAAAACAAATATACATATATGACATATATGTTAGAAACTGTTTATTGAGTTTTGTGTCAAAATGAAGCAATTTTTTTCAATTAAATGATATGTATGAAAGAGTGGGGAAAATGGAAATTAAAAAATTTAAAGAAAAATAACTTTTGGTCTATTTTTTGAGCACAAATTGAATATTTTAAAGGTTTTGTGAAAACAATATAAGACACTGAATTGGTGAAATAGCGTTTAATCTTTTCTCATTTCTCCAAATTCACTTAATTGGCCTTTCAGACAAAGGAATTTTGATGAACATTGATTTGAAAATGGCCGAGAAGTTCGCTTGCAAATTAAAAATTTTACATTTCAATCGGTTTTTTAATTCTAATTCTAAAGAAAATGTGTTATATTGATAAAATCTGTATTTTTCAAGATATCGCAATAATTTTGATGTCATAATTACGGAAATTTTTAATATACTAGATATACGTACAAAATATTTTCGAAAAATCTTTTATTTACCGTTACTTTTATTTAATTACAGCATTTCATAAAAAATGCGTTGTACTGTGAAAATCTATAGTTTTTGAGATAAAGCCAAAAGTTTGATGTCATAACAATGGAAATTTTTCAAAACTTAAGAAGAATTTATTCATATTCAGAATCTAAGTTAAAAAATTACATTTTTGAATAAAAAATTTAAAAAAAAATGTTACCAATATTTTCTATAATCCTGTTATGCAGAACTTATTAAAAAATCAAAATACAGAAAAAGCCAATCAACTTTCTGTCACCATTACTGTCACGGTAATTCAAATTAAATAAAGTAATTTTTTAATATTTATACCATTTTTTAATTATTAAATACATACAAATATTTTTATATTTTGCATTTGATGATAAAACAAAATACTTTAATTTTAAGATAAAATTTTTTTACATGGTATTTAATATTTGTATCGCAGGCGAAGCAGCGGGTATTTGCTAGTATATATAATATGCAAAGTAAGTGAATTAAGGCAATGAAATACCTGAGACCATTTCCAGTATATCCAATAGAAACGCATGCGGCGGTCATGTTTGTAACGTTTAGTGAAGTCTGACTGTTGGCGATTAGATAAAAGTGCTTTAGATGCTCTTTGTAAGCTTCATTGGAGGTTTTACCTGCGGTGCAAGGATTATGAGACTACTGGCTGAGCTTACTTGAGAACATGCAACGTATCGTTGTCCATGAGAAAACTACAATCCTCGGTTAATTCAATTGCTGCTATCTTTAATGACTGTCCCTGTGATATATTGATTGGCAGTTGTAAAAGGCAATTGTAGTCTTTTAAACTCAAATGGATAATATGTTGGTATGAGTGGTATTTGAGAAATAAAAACGGAATCACCCTGAGCAAAGCCAGCTAGTATTGTTGTTTCTATAGATAGATTTTACCTGTAATCTTGTTTCATCACAGAGCTTAGTGGATTTAGATAACGCAAAAAAATCATAGGAATTGCTACTTTAAGTAAAATTATGTGTGCTGGAAGTCCTGGAGACTACACGGGTTTAGAAGCTCTACAGGGTATTGAACTGCATCATCTCTTTGCACTACCGTATCAACTGATCGGTAAGTCCTTTCAATTGCTTTAAAATGCCCTAGCATTTCGTTTATAATAGCAGCCCTATCGTTGTTAGGAGTAAGAATGGTTCGCTCACACAGTCAATCCATGATTTTGTTTTTTAAGTCAGCGATATCTGAATCAGAGTTGCCAGTTTTTTCGTATTCTTGGCCATCATTTGTCGACAACTAAACCGTCAAAAACCGCCAATAATTTTTTTTTATATTTTAAGAAAATAAAGAAAACCATAACATTAACATAACGTGATAAATATTTTTATTATATTTATACATATGACCAGAAATTGCAGCTTCGAGCTCTTATTAGTTATAGTTAAATATATTAAATATAAGTAGTTAAATAGTTAAATATGTATGCATGTACAAACCATGCAAAAAACTAAAAAAAGATACACGGTCGGAATTTTTTTTAAATTATAAAAAAACGACAACAATAAGTACAATAAATAAAGTAATAAGTACACGGTCAAAAATCTTAGACTAATTTCTAATCTAATAGTTGAAATTATACATTAATTATTACTTGTTCTATTAGAATTTGAAATGTTCAGATTATTAGAAATTTTTTAAATAAATCTAAAAATAATATTTAATACATTTTTAATCCAAGTCTAAAGCCACTTCTGTTTTTTGTAACGTGACGCCAGTTCATATTTTTGCTTATATTTTTAAATCCTAAGGGTCGATTTTGTCATTGATTTTACTTTATATTGTGCTACTTAATTACTACATAAATATAAAAAAATCTGTTTAAAACCGAGAATTTTTCATTCTTTTTTGTTTAAATTTTTTCCTATTTATTACATTACATACATTTTTTCCTAATACATTAAGCTGATCAACGCGTCTTATTTTTCATTAAACAGTTTTGTTCGAATATTATTACATATATAACCAGCTGATCAGAACCACCGTTCTGATTCTATGCTAGTTGGAGAAATAGTTGTATTACAATCGTAAGCAATAGATTATCAGAACATCTGACAATTTTGAAATATAATACTTCCCAATGTTGCAAATTCTTCTAAAAATTTGCAAAGTCTTTTGCAGTGATTCACACTCATCGTCCTAACAATCTTTTTCAGCCTCAAATAAAGGTTTCTAGTTCTATATTCATATCAACTTAAATTAAATTGGTTGCATTTACATGAATATTTGTAATACATATTTTTTTATTTAGAAATCCTGGGATCCCAGAAAGAAAATCCCGGGATTTGAAGGGACTTAAATCGTAAGGGATCCCGGGATTGACTTCCCTAGTAGCAAGCAAGAATTTTGAAAAGTCACTATTCTCCCAAGTGAGCGCAACCTCAGCGGAGATTAGTAAGCTTTCAAGAGGTTTCCACTTTATAGCCGATACACATTGGCCGCATTCAGCGCAGACAACAGTTGGCAACTGTTGTGTAAAAATTCGCTGAATGGTACAAATTTGGTAGCGCTAACTAAAAATGATAAAGTAGCGAACGGCTTTTAATCGAGCGAACAAATTCTATGCTACATGAACACAACTGTTTACTTAACTGTCAGATGCTGTTACTGACGCTGTTAAATTAATAAACGCAGAAAGAACGCATGAAATTTAAGTGAGAAACCTTTGCAATTGAATTAAATTTACATACAAATTAAATTGAATCTAACTTCTGACGTGTAGAGTAGCAACACATTCAGAGAAAAACATCGTGAACTAAGGTAGCGCTACCATTACAGTTCACAACAGTTGTCTGCGCTGAATGCGGCCATTGACTGCGACCAGCGACAAACGCCAATTGTCAAAAAATAGAACGCATGTTGTCTTATGAAGATGTATTTTTTGAAGACGGCACGACAAAGAGAGAACACGACCTCAATTGTTGCTGCCGCAGGCTTCAATCTATTTCTAATTTGATAGACGACAAGAGCGAATATAGCAGAGTTTGTTTATGTTTTGTATGAAGTACAGATTGTCGCTGTTGCGTTCATTATAATCAAGTCGTCGAGAATACTGCGACATTTCTCTCTGACGGCAAGTTTTTGTTTTGTCGGTGGACGACTGTTGCAGTCAATGTGTATCGGCTATTACTTGAGAAAAGGAAGTTTCCAGGGCTTTACATACAAGAGCGAACTTAGTGCTTCAAATTACCTTGGAAGAGGCTTCGCACAAGTTCCTATGAGAGAGAGAGAGAGAGAAAGAGAGAGAGAAAGAGAGAGAGAGAGAGAGAGAGAGGAAATTTGCTTCGCAGTCGTGACTTTTTCAAAATTAAATAAATAAAAAATATTTCCGCTGTGAGATATCTCGTTAAGTTGCTTCCTATGTATCTTCAGGAAGCCTAAAGCACTACAGGTTCGTTTAGAAAGTTTTTAACTTGCCCTCACAAGTACCTTCGCAGTTTTGTGAAGGGAGGTATTTCAAACTTCAATTCACAATTTTATTAAAAGTTTTATCGGGGTAGAAACTTCTTAGAATTTTAAAAAACGGGTTCGTTTTAAAGTAAAATTGTAGGTTAGGAGGTATGAGAGAGAGGTGAGCGTGGTATTATGTTTTTTTTCCGGTTTGACTTACCTTCAAATTTGATTTTTATTTTCCAGAAAAAAGCTTATATCTTTATTGGATTTCAATGCGATAGCTCCAATATCACAATGTGATATGAAATCATCACAGACGGATTTACGGTCATAGCTAGATCGACTCAGGAGTTGTTGCTGATCAAGTTTATTTAGAATTTTCTATGCCTGCCTGACCCTCTTATAGTTGTAAAAACGGAGTGAAAAAGTTAATATAACCCTTAAGCAGTACTCGTGCGGCAATAAAAATCCGTGACTTTTCCTTCTTAACACAAATTTTAAAAATTTTCCAATAAATTTTGTTCTTAGTTTGTTTTTTTTTTTGTGCGGAATGAATTCTCCTGAACCATTTTTTTTCTTATTCGTTCTAAAAACTTTTGAGTTTTTTTCTGTAATAATAAGAAATTTTTTTTTCTAATAAGAAATTTTATCTAATAAGTAAATGTACTTTTTGATCTCAATAAACGGGTATTATCCTTGTTATAGAAATTTATTGAAGCGTTTCTTTGGCTCACATGTCATTTGCTTATTGACATGTGTGTTATTGTTGTTGTTGTTTTTGTTGTTGTTGGTGTAGCTACAATTTCTGTTCTACCGACATTGCTATTGTGCTTCAACAAGCTCAGTGACAACAAACAACAAAGATGACGACCAACGACGTACCTTAACCCCACCCGCCCATGCAAACCAGAACGACTCACACAAACATCGTTCTCGAACGACAGGCAGAAGTTTAAAATTGTAGTTTAACCCCCTTTGGCCAATTTAAATTTGTTTTGACAAAATGACATCAACATCCTGTCGACACATGCATGATTTTGTGTGTGTGCGTCCTTAACGGTTTATTGGTTTTGCTATTGCCAAAATAAAAAAGGACTCTTAGTGGCTAATTTGCAAATAATACATACAACAAGCAGCATGCGTCGCCGCTCATATGTAAATTTAAATGCGCTCATGTGTGCGCTCGAGTGCATGCAAGGAGTGGGAATGCCTGCGTGTGTGTGTTTGGCTGGTTGTATTTGTGTTTGGCGGTTTCATTTTTGAACATTTTAAATTACATTAGAAAATCCTTTTATGCAATTTTTTTTTCGTTTTTTATGACAAACAACGCTTGAATTTACGCAAAATAAGGTCACGATTTTCTTTACTATTCTATTTCATTTCTACCTTTTGAGGGATTTTAGCATTCTTTTTTTTTCTTGTATCTTTCATGTACAGTTAGATAAATAGATGTTGGTATCTTTATGCATATGTTCAGAATCCTTTGATCAATTTTTGAAGGAGTTATGCATGCGTTTATTTATTTGCTTACGTTTATTTAAATCAAAAACATGCAATGAATTTAAATTTTTCGAGATTGAGTTACAATTTTAAATTAAAATTATGTAAGCAATATATGAGATTTGTTGAAAATGTATGTTCTTCAATAATCCCTAATAATGTGTGCAAGTATTTGTTCATTGAGCCGTTAAGTATGAGCTTGAATTTAACTCAAAGGGATATAAAAATTTTAAATAAAAAATAACGTCAAGAGTACTCTAAATGTACAGCTAAAGTTTAAAATCAGTTAATACAAAAGTTTTGTGTAATTATGTAGAGCTTTTTTAATTTTAAAAAAAAATATTAAAAAGAGTTCTTGCGTTTTGATTTTCGAGTTATTTTCGGGTTATTCCATCTAAAAAGCTTTAGTTAAGCTAAACGTATAACTTCTTTTTATGTCTCTTATAATGACGGAAAAACCCACTTAATTTGGTTTTATAGATAATATTTTTAGCAACATAAGGAAGTGAGTAATTTTTGTCAAAACCAATCGACAAAAAAAGCTAGCAAATACTAGTATAAAAACACAAAGAGAAATACTTAAGCTTTCTATGATTAAACCAATCAAGAATCCTACCGATTCTTACTCATTCATAAAATTTTCAATTCAAGCGTTAATTTTCAAGTTTAAGAAAAAGTTGTCCAAGAAATTTTTTCTGAAAACTGTAGCATATTTTTTTATCTACTCTATAATTTTCTTAAAATGATTATAATTTGCTTGATTCATGTATGTCATCTTCTTACCATAAGAAGCAATTTGCTTGATATGAGAAACTTTTGTCTATAAAAAATAAAAATTTTCTTGATCCAAGTAAATCATATTCTGAAAATAAGAACATACAAAAATTGGAACATGTCAAGAATAGCGACAACTCTAATTTTTAATTTTGTTTTTTGCAGATTATATGGATTTTGGCCTCCTAACTCCAAATCTGAAAAAAATCTTGTTATTTTTTTAAATTTTTTCAACAAAACTACACATTATGGGTATCATTTAGAAAGGTAATTAAAGTACCTTTTCAACAAGGTACCAAACATGAAAATCCATGCATAACTTTTAAAGATATAAACATTTTATTGTAATGCTTTCGTAAAAGGGAAACCACTAGCTTTTCAGACAAATTGTATATCTTAAAAAGTTATGAATGAATTTTCACGTTTTATATCTCGTTGAATAGGTAGGTACTCGCATTACCTTTTTTTTATACCCATAATACGGAGCACTAAAAAAAACAGCAAGACTTGTAGCAACTTTGGAGGCCTATAACTTCTGAACCAATTGCAAACGGCCTGAAATTTTCCAGATTTGGGTGTAGGAGGATAAAGTCTGTATAATCCAATAAGAAAATATTAAAAAAGAGAGTTGTCTCTATTCTTGAATTATACCCAAAAACTATTTACTAAACAGGAGAAAGATGTCTATTTATCTTATACTTACATATACATATTTTTTTACTTACATTTACATATTTTTTATGCTTACATATTTATAATGTGATATTTTTGTATTTCAATGTAGTAAAATTTATATATCAATCTTATAATATTGATTAAAAGAAACTGTCCACTTTAAATGATTTCACATGTATTTTATGTTAACCCTTTTTATATTTAGCTCAGCACTGCTCGTTCTGTGTTGGCTATTTGTTAGATTATATTATTTACTAGATAGTATAAAAGATAGTTACATCATACTAAGTTTTCGAATTCTTTACAAATATCCAGCGGTCAGCAATTGTAAAACCTGATGAAATCTGGTGTGAAATAAGATCTATTTTGCTTTGAAAATTCGGGAATGATATCATTACTGATTTTAGAATACGAATTTCCATTCAAGCTTTCTGAAGATTTCCCTGAAATTGTTCAATCTGTGAACATTTTGTTTTTTTTTTCGTTCTCAGACCGGAAAATACTCCTTAGTTTAGAAGCGAATCCTAAATTTGCTTCGTATTCCTACCCGAGCGACGGTTGAGATTAGAAGCAAAGTGATTATGGCACCAAATAACTTTGGGAAATTAAAATAAACATCATGTCTTTCATTTTTAAAAATTTAAAAAGGAGAACGTTAAAAAAATTAATAAAAAAATATTTGAATGCAAAATTTAAAAATGAAAATCTATTTTGTATATAAAAATGGATTGTGATTTGTTCTGATGCTTAAAACTTAAAAACGACTGGACCAAATTGGATACTTCTTTCTGCGGATTTATTTGTTATTGCTACACAAAGGTTTAGAAAAAAGAAAATGTTGCCGCACCCCCTTTTACCGCCCAAAAATCAATAAAAATGCTATATTTAAGACAGGTTTTGTCGTATTAAACAAAAATTTGGTAATAAAGTTCGTATAATAACTATCGGTAACAATATTAAAAATGGGTGTGGTCCCACTACAGCTACGCCTACTTTAAAGAAAAGATTAAAAGACTTCGAAACTACTGGTCCAATTGAGCTCAAACTTTGGCAGTGGATTTGTTTCGAGTACGATATGGTTTAAGAAATAACTGCCCACAATTATATAAAAAATTTGTGGTATCAAATTGCTTTGGATTTATGGGTCGCACAGCCTCGAAACTCGGTTTCAACCACAATTTATACATGTCACTTCACTGATGACATTTTATGGGAGTAAAAATGAAGGGGGAGTGGGACCTTCGATAAAAGCAAAACTTGCGATATGAAATAGTTTTTGAGTTACAGGTCACATAGCATCGAATTTCAGTGTTCGATATCAATTTATAAATTCAGTTTCATTGATAACTTTTTATGGGCGTTGGAAAAGAGGAAGTTGCACCTCCCATGCAACCCAAATGTGTGCTATGGAATAGCTTTGAAGTTAGAAGTCGCACACCATCAAAATTCAGTAGTCTACTTAAACTTACACATGCAGTTTAATTGGCAACATTTTATGGGCGTTGGAAAAGGGGGAGTGACACCTACCATATAACTCAATTTTGCGATATCGAACAGCTATGGAGTTATAGTCGCACAGCTATGAAATTCAGTATTCTACCTCAATCTGCAGTTTTACTCATAACATTTTATGGCGTTGGACAAGCGGGCGTGGCACCTACCATGCAACCCAAATTTGCGATATCGAATAGATTTGTAGTTATGGGTCACACACCGTAAGAATTCAGTATCCGACTTTATTTTATCATTGCAGTTTCATTAATAACATTTTATGGGCGTAGGAAAAGGGGATTGGCATCTCCTAAACAACCCAGAGCTGTGTTCTCGAATAGCTTTGGAATTATGGGTCACACAGCGACCTCAACGTACACATGCAATTACATTGATTTAATTTTATGAGCATTTTTAAAGGGGGCGTGCACCTCCCATCTACCCCAAATTTGCGATATCGAATTGCTTAGGAATTATAGGTCGCACAGCGTCGGAATTCAGTATTCAACCCAAATTTACACATGCACTTTCATTGGTAACATTTTTTGGGCGTACGACAAGGGGGAATAGCACCTCCTATATAACCCAAATATGCGATATCAAATAGCTTTGAAGTTACAGAACGCAAATTTGTGCTATCGAATAGCTTTGGAGTTATTTGGAGTTATGGTCGCACAGTGTAGGAATTTAGTATTCGGACTAAATTTACAAATGCAGTTTTATTGGTATTATTTTATGGGTGTTGGACAAAGGACATACAACCCAAATTTGTACTATCAAGCAGCTTTGTATTTATAGGTCGTACAGTATCGGAATTCAGTATTCGACCTCAATTTACACATGAAAGGAAGCATGGCAGCAACGAGCCGGGTTTCAGCTAGTTTTTGTATAAATTTCTGTTGAACATTTAACAAAATCCCGGGATTTTCGGGATCCCGGAATTTTAATTTTAAATTCTTATGTGTTTAAGGTTATTCCACTATTTTCTATTCAGTTGGATTTTATATTTCTTTATTCTTGAAATTATTTCTAAAATATGTTTTTGATTCATCTGAAGCAACTTATTGGTAAAAATTTCACCTTTTATATTTTTTCGTTTAAAAAATACTTGTTTTTCTTCTTGAACTGATAATTTTACATCAATACCAATTTACGGTATGAAGGACGATGGATAGCAATTGTGGGATTGAGGACTAATATAAGTTCAGTTTGCTATCTGCTATCACATATCAAAAATTCAGGATGGAACTTTTTGTTTTGGGGCAAGTTTTGGGGTGTGTAATTCTTACTTTCATAAAAAAATCACGATTTTTTGCACCTTAGCCTAAATTATGGTACCAAGGACGATAGAGCGGGACTGGAGCATAATGCCGTTCGATTAAGAACATAAAAGTACATTTTTGAACAGAAATATAGAGTGGAACTTTTTTGCCTTCTATAGGTTTTTTCGTTTTAAAAATAATTTTTTTTTCTAAACTAATTTTTTTACTTTAAGACTATTTTACGGTATGAAGGACGTTAGATAGCAATTTTGGGATCAAGGACTTAAATCAATAGTTTGTCATCAGCTGTAAATATTTGGTTTGGGGCTAAGTTTGGGGTGTGGAGTTCCTACTTTCATTCAAAAATCACAATTTTTTGCACTTCAGCCCAAATTTAGGTACCAAGAACGATAGAGCGGTACTTAAGCATAGTGCCAGTCAATGTACCATATTTAAATACATTTTCGAACAAAGATGTAGAATGGAACCTTTCTCCTTCTTTACTTTTTCGTTTCAAAAAAATTTTAAATTCTGACTTTCATACAAAAATCTTTATTTTTTGCACTTCAGCCTAAATTTTACTATATAGTTTGTATTTTTGCATTATTTTAAGTATTTTCTTAATTATTTTCTCTTAAAAAAAATTATTTAGCTAGTTTTTGCACCTTTAAATACGTTGCGGCGAATTAAAATGTTTGGGTCGAGTCTTACGGCGAATTCAAAAGTTGGGCTGAGTAAAAAAATTTGGGATGAACATTTTGGGCTAACTTCGCACCGGTCTAACAATATACACTCGCGGTCAAAAAAAAAAAACCGGGCTAACAATTTGATAGCTAATATTATTTTTCTTGAATTATAACACAGTGTGCCAAGACCATAAATAAACAAGCACATTCATACTTTATAGAAATTCTTAAAGAAGGATATGTTAAGAGTCCATCGCACCTGATTTGACTTCTCAAGGTCATCACAATTTTTTTCAACTCATTTTTAAAGTTGAAGTGTTCGAATTTTGTTGTTCCGACATTAATTGCATTTTTACAGCCATTTGGCCTATTGGAAATGACAAATAAAATTAACTTTTTTTCAATAAAATTTGACGTAAAATAAGGCTTTGTAAAAAGATTTGACGAAAAAGGAGCAGTTTGCATGGTAGCAAACATTAATTACATAGAAATCAGTTTTTGACAAAAGAAAAAAAACGTTAAAAGTGCCGCCATTTAGCAAATTCTTAACCGATTTCGATGTTCTTAAGTTAAATGGCAAGGCATTTTTAAGTGCAATTAAATATTTGTGCGTGTTATTAAATGTTTGATCACAAATGATCGAGAACTCCGAATGGCTTATGTTCTCAAGAAGCTTTAAATGGCAATTTTTACTCTCTGAGGTCTGCCATTGGCTGCAGAGAGGTGACGACCGAACACAAAAATTAATTAAATTGAAAAAACTTTCTGTCTTAGCTGGAATTGAACCCGGGCTACCGCGGTTCTTCAGCTAGGGGGCCACGCACTTTACCCACTAGGCTACGGCCGCACTGGAATGGAGTGTTATATAATTAAAATTTATAGAAGCACCATTTTATTTGAAGTTTAGAAAAAGTATAAGAAATTGCTTCGCTACACGCTTCATTTTGTATTTTGTCGTATATCTTTTTACATAGCCTTATTTCAACATGTCTTTATTTAAGAATTTCTATAAAGTTTGAATGTATTTGTTTATTTATGGTGTTGGTACACTGTGTTATAATTCAAGAAAAATAATATTAGTTATCACATTATCAACTCTGCTTTTTTTTGACCGCGAACGTACAAATACACAAATGTATTAAGTTTTTGTGTAGATTTTATAGGTTATTGGTTACTCAAATACTGAGATCAATAATGAATGTTTGGGACCAATTTTAAACCCTCAATTTTTTCCCAAAAATATCAGAGAAATATTACCCCGTCAAAAAGAGGTCAAATCTGCCCCACTTTCCCCTACAATTTTTTTTTTTTTTACTCATCAGACTATTTTTTACTTTGATTATTTCTATATAGGCATAAAATTCTCTTTTATACTAAGATAAAATTGGCCATTGTTAAAAAATTTATTCTCTTGTAATTACATAGTATTGGAATTTACAATTTTTTTGAAATGTCATATTTTTAGCATTTCAATTCTTAGAGCACAATATATCAGAACACGAAATTTTGCAAAGGAAATAAGAAAATAGGCAAAGCGTTATGCGAATTTTTTTTTTTGGGTTGTTGGTTGTATGATTTTGTGCCAAGAATTTATGTTCGTTATAATATTTTCTCTTATATTGACAGAGAAAATGTCAAAGAAATCTGACTGTATTACGCTTTTACAAACTGTAGATTACATTTTAAAAAAGTTACTGTAATACAATCAGATTCAATGAATTTTTTGTCAAAAAAGTAAGTAATAAAAACTAACTTGGTTATGAGTTATGAAGAAGTTTTACAGTAGTCACCGACAAATCCGTTGATAAGAATATTTACATTTTTTTCCCCAATTTTAGTATGCTTTTTATGAACTCTGTGAACAATAAGTTTCATGCAAAAATTGTAATATTTGTACGAAAAATAATTTTATGGAGGATCAAAAGTTGCGTTTGACCCAAATTTGAAATGATACCAACAATACGGCTTTTCAGATTTGGATTTAGATCGATTTCGAATACTGTTGGTATTTGTGGATTGCTGTGAACGGGGTCGTCTATTGTTATTTACAGAAAATGCGTTGATCTTGTTCAGAATTTCATTAACTTGCTGTTCAAGAATATTCAATCTCGATGACGGGGGATTGTTGAAGGCAATGGCTGTTCTTTAATTGCATCGACCAAGTTGCAATCAAGTTGATCATATATCTTGTCTGCCATTGCTGCAAGTTTTTCGAGACGGTCTTCACTAACGGAAAGAATTGCCTTGGTGGTAGAAGACAATCGCTGCAGCCAAAGAGATTTAAGTAAATCATCTGAAACTTTACCAGACGCAAGCTCTTTCATTTCTCGTAATAAAACTGTAGGTTTCCTATTCCCGATGTTAACATTTTCAAGAAGTTGTTTTAGGCATTTTTCTTCGGAGTCCATATAAACGTCTAGAATTGCTTTTTTTAGCGCGTTAAATTTGTTTTCAGCAGGTGGATCATCAACAATATGACTGACAGCACTGAGAACACTGCTTTCAATGGATCCGACTAAAGTATGATATTTGGTCAAATCGGAAGTAATTCCAGATGTTACGAACTGGCTTTCCAGTTGTCGGAACCAAAGTTTCGGATTTTGGCGCCAGAAGGGAGGAACTCGCACCTTGACAGCAGAAATTTCCGGTACAGAAGAGCATGAACGAAATTCGTCATCGCCACTATTGACGTTGTCGTAAGCCATCGCACGTGTTAATATTTTAGTGTTTATTTAAGACGTGTTACTAAACGGGGTCACCAATGTCGCTTTAGTAAAAGAAGCATATAACTTTTCCTTTTAAAAAACTAAAACGAATGAATATATTTTTAAAGGTTTTGACAATATATAATTTCTAAAACAAATGAAAACTTGATAAATTAAACAAAAAATATTAAAGTATGTTTAGCACAGAAAATACTGAGTGCTACAAGCTACTCTGGTAAAAACAAGTGTACAAAATATTAAGTTTTTTAAAAATCATAATTTTTCTCCACATAGAACAGCTATAAGCTATAACACAGAGCACAAATGTCCCCACTTGAGCTTATAAATGTTCTTCCTCCTTTTTATTAACATCAATAATATTTCATAAATAATTGCTTCCTTTTTCGCATGAGATGTTATAAAAATATGTTAACTAATCACCGTAGGAAAGGATTTTTATGGCTTTTCATTTCCTTCTATAATCACCCAAACCGACGACGCATATCCTACAGACATGTGTGCATAGTTTGGTAAGAAGGAAAGGAGAATCCTCACAAGAAAAAAAATCCATTCATCAGGAAAAACCAAAACGGAAACTCGGAACGTTTAACATTTATGCTTGGAATAGTTAAGGTTGAGGTGATGAATGTCAAAAATAAAAAGCGCAAAGAAATAACACAAAAAAAAAGGAGTCAAGGAAAAGATGTCATTTCCTTGCAAGGATACAAACATAAATTGACAGCGCGTTTATGACGAACTTTTATTGTAATGGTAAAAGTTTTGAAAAAGAAAAGCATCCGGCCAAAGCGCCAGGGTTCACATAAGTTCGTTCAGTCAATAAAATAGATGGCGTGGGGTGGGGTGGTGTGTTTATTTATTGAGATGATATTTTAGCATATAGAGAACGATAATCTACTATAGTATGTGGCAGTGTATTAGTATTAAAATGTTATATGAGCAATTTAAGAAATTTAATGACTTGTGACATTATTGTGATGTGTTTGTTGGTTACTTACTCACTCACTGATGGCATGACGATAGGGTGTTATGCCTAAAATTGGACAGGGTAGAACGCACAAAAGGCAGCCAATAAAAAAGGTACACAAACTCTCCGCTCCTGCTACACAAAGACATAAACACGACACAGAAATATTTAAATTGCATTTGAAATGTTAAATAAATTTACCATCATTATGACAACCACGTCTTATAAACGAGCAGAGCTGCTACTTGACCCAGTCCACGTGTCCTTCAGCAAAGACGCTGCCAAAGCGAATGTCGAATGTCATTTACAGCTTCCGTTATTCGTTATGTCGCTATACGCTGTATTAGATGCAAGAAATTTAAAAAAATTAAGCATTCAAAAAATATTGTAATTAGATCCTGTGCGTTGCGTAGTATCGAATTCCGGTGCCGCTTTCTAATCCACAGATAATAACGCCACGGTGGTCCTGTGAGCAGGATACTGCAACAGACAATGGAATCAGCGAAGCTTACATCACCTTGCAACAGCACAAAAGAGCCAACAAAATGTAAATTTCGAATTCCACTTTATCAATTTTCAGCTGGCTACCATATTGAGTGCTCGCCAAGTCGCTTAGGAAAAAGCAATAAACACTCCGCTGCTGTCATGGTTCCAATGCTTGGGAATTTTATTCAAAAGCTAATTGTAAATTCTAATAATACGCGCAGGGAATCATACGCCGCACTTCAATATGCAATACTAGGGGACTAGAGTAGCCTTGATGGACGTTGCGACATAAAGCGATGCCTGCTGTTTGCGTCTTGTTTTTTTCGCTATGTGTGGCGCACATGATAATGACACAATATTTTACGCTTCGACAGACCGCTAAGATTTTTATTTGAATTTGATTGTTATTCGCCATTTTCCATTAATTTTGAGTGTTTTTCTTTTTGGGTTTGTTCTGTTTTCCCGTGCCCCTTGTGACTTTTGCATTACGTATTTCACATTGTTCCTCATTTTCTTATGGTTACCTGCTGATAATACAGTAAAAAAAAAACACTGAATTCTCAATGGCATATCCTGTACTGTTTGTATTGGCATCCTAGAATAAATTTATAATAAAATTTAGCAAAGTGCTTGGAGTGAAGTTTTTGACATCTATTCTGTTTGTTGATTCATGCGGTGGTTTTGAAATCTTAACTGTATGCATTTTTTTGTTACTCTTACTTCAGTGTCGACGAAATGATATCCTACAGTGAGTTGGTTTCCGTGGTGATGGTCGAAAATAAAAAAAAACAGGTGCGTCATCAACGGGAAAAGCAAAGTTTTTCTTTATGGATAATTTTTTGTATAGTTTTTAACAAATAATTAAATAACAACATTAAATAAGCTTAAAGCAGAAGTTAAGATTCGTTTCTCTACATTTTAATAAAATTTTGTATAATTTATTAGTGCATTGCATCATGTTACATTCAGTTTCAATTTAAATATTATAATAAAATTTTATGGAAGAAATTATTGGTTTATGATAAATGAAACAGTAAACATATATTATAGATGTAAAATCATCAAGATATCTACCAAACACTGTATCAATAGTTGTCCCTAGTCGGTTTGTGCAAATATTTTGATCCTTAATCATTCGTAAATTACATGTTTCAAAAAGACATTGTTTAAGTGGGTGACGGGACATAACCTCAAAGAACATAATCCCAAATTTTAAATTTGTTATTGTGTCCCTTTATTTTGCGGACGAAATTCTAAAAATTGAATTTGGGATTATGACCGCTTATTAACCTATAAATGTTCCCTACCAGAACAACCAGAACCGTTAAGTTTAGCTTTTGAAATTTTCAGCATAAACTTGCATTAATATTATACGGAAAACTCTGAAATTAAAAAAAAAATCAAAGGATTTAAAGGAATGGTGAAACGTATCATCATAAATACATAAGGGATCTGTAAGTAGAGAAATAAAAAAATAAAAAATTAGAAAAATGATAAATTGGAAAATTTTTATTTAGTAGGCGTTCAACTTAAACTTAATGCACTTTTTTTCATTATATTTTCTTTTTTCTTGATGTTTTCTTGAAAATAAAATGAGTGGCATTTTTCACTTTTTTTAAAAAAATACTGCATGAACTGACGCGAAAAAGTAAACAAAAAGGCTTTAAATGTCAATTTTATAACATTTTTTTGGAAAAAGCACACTTTTGGCTTCACTGTTGTTTAAGAGTGGCTGCGGATTTTTGAGAAATTTTTGAAAAATCGTTTTATCGCCTGTGATATATCACACGTTGTCATGTGTGGGTTAAACGGCCAAAACACCAAATGGGAGTCTTGACCGCTTGTAAGATTTCCCTTGTACGGAATGTTGTCTTCATCATTCCTTACAAGGCAAATAATTTTTTTTTTGATGAAATTTATTTTGGGATTACGTCCTCATTTATTTTAGGCTTATAACTTCTTTGAAACTGGCCATAATCCCAATTCTAATTTTTAGGGTTATTTCCTCAAGAAAACCGGACATAGTTATAAATTTTAAATTTCTGATTATGTCACTTGTGGCTATGTCCCGTCACCGTTTAAGTGGCTGTGAACATTTAATCCCATTTAAAATTTGGGATTATAACCGCTTTAAAAGAAGACATAATCCCAAAAATTGGATTTGGGATTATGTCCACTTTTAAGAGGTCATAATCCCAAGTGTTTTCAACAAATACTGATATCTGTGTCAAAAGGCAATAACAGCTTAAAACTGATTTCAAAGTTTCGAGAAATTTTGTTTCAAAGTTTTCAATAGCCCTATAAGTTATATGAAAGGTAATTTTAATTTTGTGACATAACTTTGGCTAAGGTCATGCTAGAAGCTCCAGCATGTCTTAAATTAGACTTAAGCTATTTTTTCTTAATACAGATATAAGAGAAAATGATTTGCTTTCGTACGAAATGGTGATAACAACATCAACAAGGTCAATTTATTTTTTTAATGGTTTTTTACGATAAAATAATTTGCCCTTGTAGACAGCGAAGCCGGTGTTGGACTTATTGGTTGGAGTCCCTAAGCAGCGACCGAAGGCCTCATATTAAAATGAGAATTATGTCCAGAAGTACTGTAAACAGCGAAGCCAGTGTTGTACTAACTGAGGGTTCTAAGTCCTAAGCAGCGGCCGAAGGACGCCTATTAAAAAGAGAATTATGTCCAGAAGTACTGTAGGCAGCGAAGCCTGTCTACTTGGACTTACTAAAGGTTATACTTTTTTTTGAATAATTTTTCATTTAATTTTTTGGGCCATATTTCAAATGGGACATAATTCTCTTTTTTCTCTTTTTTATTCACAACTACAATCTCGGCCTTAATATAAAAATTTTTGCAGAGAAGAAGGCAAAACTTTTATTGGGGATTGTGGCCGCTTAAAAAGGGGATTATGTCCTCGGAAAACTTGGAATTCTTTAATATACTTGGATAAAAGTTTATAGCAACAGGTGACTACAAGGCAAAGCACACTTTTTGGGACTCACGATTAGGAAATCCAAAAGGAAAACAACTTTTCTCTGTCTTATCAAATAGAAAATGTAATTTCGATTTTTTTTCATCAGGTAAGCCAACTTACTGGACTTACTGGACAACTACTGGACTGACCCTCAAAAGGTACCTGATCTAATGGACTTCGCAATATGTAAGAACATTGATTGACAATCAATTACAGTAGAAACTAGTTTTGATCTATCTTCCGATCACTCCCCAGTAATATTAAACTTGCGTAGCCAAGCTCAAGCAACGGGAAAATTAAACAGACTTTATTCAAAGCAAACAAATTGGCTTAAATACCCACAGTACATTAATAGTCATTTAGAGCCCAAGCCCTCACTAAAAAGTGAGAATGAGATTTACTCAGCCGTTGAGAGCTTAAATCAAACGCTCATCTTAGCGGCTGAAGTTGCAACTTCTCTTACCCATAAAACTAAACTACAAAACCTAAGAAAGACCTCAAAAGGAATTAAAGAGCTTCTAAGAAAAAAACGAACACTAAGAAGGGGATGGCAGCAAGGAAGACTGCCACAAGCAAGAAAAACTTCCAATTAGCTGTCAGGCGACTCAAGGAATTATTAAATACTGAGTAAGAACAAAACTTAAAGCGACATACGCAAAAGCTAACTCCAACAGAAGCAACAAATAATTTCGTATGGAAGGCGAATAAAAAAAAAAGATTACAAAAGAATGCAAAGCGTCTTTGAGAGTCAAAAATTGAAAAATTGTCGGGAAGTGATTTGGGCTAAGGTAGAGCACTTGAAATTTGTGTTTCAGCTGAATACACCTAGTAATTATTTTAACATTCCTTAATTACCCACACAAGCTTGTGATCCTTATTAAAATTTAAGATCACGGATATTGACGGTATTATTAAAACGCAACTTAATACAAAGAAAGTCCCAGGATACGATCTTATTACTCCAAAAATAATAGAGGAGCTTCCAAGCATTGCAAATAAAATAATTTTGTATATATTTAATGCGATATGGAGGATTGGATAGTTTGCAATGTTTTGGAATATTTCACAAATAAGCATGATTCTTAAACCAGAAAAAGACCCAACCCAAGCATCCTCTTACAGACTAATAAGCTTGTTGTCTACACTTTCAAAACTTTTTGAAAAGTTTCTTCTAACTAACTTACAGCTATACATGGAACAAACAGGAGCTATATAAATCCACCAATTTGGCTTTCGAAAACATCATGGTACTATAGAGCAAGTGCATCGTATTACAAATGAAATAAGAAAAGCGTATGATGGAAAAAAAAATGTTCTATGATTTTCTTAGATGTTGCTCAGGCATTTAATAGGGACTGGCATGAAGGTTTTATATACAAATTAAAATTTTTAGTACCTTTTACTGCAAAAAAATTCTAAAACCATACCTAAGTGATAAAAAATTTAGAGTAAAACGTAAACACTTTATTACATATAATTTTCTAACGTCAGCTGGAGTTCCTTAAGGTAGTGTCCTCGATCCAGTATTATATCTTATATTTACAGGAGATCTACCAACTAGCAATCGATTGGTCACTTCAACATTTCCTGATGATGCAGCTATGTTCAGAACCCATTCAAACCTTATAAATGCATCCAAAGTCCTAAATGAACATTTAGTAATCATGGAAAAATGGTCAAGAAACTGGAGAATTAAAACTAATAATGAACTCCAAATTACGCACGTTACATTTACTTTGCTGACTGAAATATGTCTTACACTTATACTTGATCCCTATAAGAGCGAATGAAGCAAAAAGCTCTTAAGCTAAACTGGTTTCTTAACAGTAACTCAAGACTACGATTGGAACATAAGGTATTGTTAAACAATTCTGTTATTAATCCAATTTGGACTTACGGTGCGCAGCTTTGGGGTAAAGCAAATTCTTCTTATGTCAAGCTCACTAATGCGCCATGGTTCGTAAAGAATGAAAACATCCACACAGACCTGAATGTTCCTTACGTAAAGAGAAGTCTTATTGCATTCGATCATAAATACAAAGAATGAATTCAACATCATTCGAATTCTTTGGCAAAAAAGCTTGCTCAAACTACACATTTAGCTTATCTGCATCATTTACAGTTGCAAAAGAATGAGCAAAAACTATTTGTTGTTCTTTTGAAACAATTCTTCCGTATGACTCTGCTTTTTTTCAGAAAATAGACCGCCATTTCTTAAAATAGGAAACATTTGTTTACAATTTACATGACCTGACTTATGTTGTTTTAGCAATAAACAAAGATTATGATGAGTTTTTCAAAGAAGAAAAAGTACACTGACTTGTGCAGATTTTATCCACCTTATGGATCTACCTTAAAAAAGCGCTTGCAACAAAAAACGTACGTTTGAAAAAATGTATTTTTGATGTTTCTGAAATAAACAATTTATTAAATAACTTTGCGCTTGAAAACTGAAGGGTTCGGGGCAACAAAGTGCTAACCCACATAAAACAGGTTTGAAGATAAACGCATTGGACAGTTTGACGGCTTCTATAAATCGCAATTTTGAATTGTTCATATTTTTCCCATAAAGAGCGTTAAATTAGGTTTTTTTATAATTTTAGTTATTAGAAGTCCTGCATACAATGGTATTTGCATACTCAAAACATATAAATTCTGCCGAAAAAATTCACATGTAAAACTTTAAATGTCGCCTGTTAGCCACACCTTTTAACTTTATCACTATTTTTTATTTTCATTTTTAGAAGTCTTGCAAACAATGATCTCTGCATACTCAGAACTTTAAGAACCCTTGTCTGTCGGTGCTAGAAAATTAATGTATTTTGTATGTGGGTTAGCTCCATCTTGCCGAAAAAATCGCGATTTTAATTTTCAAGGCTCCTGAAGAAAACACCTTTCTTTCGAATTCTTAACTTAAGAATAAAACACTTACATACTTTTTCAGAGAACTTTATTTCTATAGACACGCACAAATTTGAAATCAAAATTTGTAGAAAAATTTTAGGAAATATGAGTACAAACATTCATTACATTAAAAATGTAATTCTTAATAATGTGTTTTAATAATTAGGTACATAAGAGAAAAAAAGGTCAGTTACAAGCAATGTAACCGAAATTATTATTTGTTAAAAATGTTTATTGGTGTGGCCTTTAAAAGACTCAGAATATTTAATAACAGGTTTTTTTGAGCAAACAGTATGTAATACAGCGTGAATCAGAGTAACTGTCGCATCTACAGTAATAATAATTACACAAAAAGAAGCAACACTTGTTGTTTTTTTACGACTCTGGCATTAATTGACAACCTATTTTATGAACAGTTTCAAACGTTTTGTCAATTTTTTTAGAAAAGAAGCATTGAAAAATTTCAAAATGTCTTGTCAGCTATGCTTTCTCCGAAAAATTCAAATTGCCCTTTATTTTCATCAAAAAAGGCGTTAAAATAATTCAGAATATTACTTAGAACATGTTTTGAAGAACCATTTTATGCCAAGAAAATTTATGAAGAAGGTCACTTTTGTTTTCAGCAAGATTCTGCTGCACACAAGGCAGAAGTCGTTCAAAGTAAGTGCAGAGCAAATTTGTCATGTTTTATTTCTGTAGACGAATGGCCTCCGTCCAGGCCTGTAGCCAGACCAAGAAGACAGAGGGGGCAGGCATGAATCTTGGGGGGGAAATTTTTTTGTATTTTCATTTAAATAAAAAAAAAAATTTTTAACGTGTGAAATGAATACATTACACATATTTATTAAAAATAAGAAAGACATTTTTTAAGTAAAACAAATAAAAAAATTAATTTAACCAGTCGATTGCATCAAATTGATGCAGATTTTGATTCAGATTTGTATATTAAGAACAAGCATGCATGTTTTGATTTAAAGCTTTTGCTTCTTTAAATTTTTACTAGAATTTAGATTTGCAGTTTTTTTTTATTTTAAAATTAATAAACATTCATCATGCATAAAAAAAAATTTAAAAATTGAAAACATTTCAATTAATTATATCGAGGGCGATTTTTCAAAACGTGCTATTTGCATAATCACAATTTTTCAGGAGAGCAAAAAAACTGTTTCTTTAGTTAATGTAAAGAGTAAGAACTAATCTTTCTTCTACAATATTATTTAAAAATGACACCGAAGTTATATATATTTTTTTTTTAATTCCTATTATTTGCGCAGACATAGCAGAAAGCACTTTTTACAATTAAAATTTGATAAAACTATATTTTCAAATAAGCAAATAGCACTTTTTGTACAAAAATACAAAAATGCTATATTGTATACTATTGAATGATTTTTATTTAAATTTCATGCTTTTTATTCAAGTTAATGGTGTTTTAATGTAAAACATTATTGGAAAGTAATATAATAACAATATTAATACATATACAAATGTTAGAAGTCATAGAATTTAAACTAAAAGGTACCTATTAATATAAATAACAATCATTTTACGATTAGTCTTTCTTCGGCTGTTTTAATTTGTCATAAAAATAATGATATTCTCGCGGAATAACAAGTTTTAATGCTTGCAAATCTTGCAGATTGAATTAAAAATAGGGAGCAGTTCAACTGAACGTTATAAAGTTTTATTTAAGAGTATAAATTTAAAATGAAAATATTTGACACATAAAATATCTGAACAAAACTAATTTGATTTTATTTGGTAAAGTGGAAAAACTGCAAGTAGTTTGCTGGTATCGTTAACACCCTTCCTCAAACGGATTGTATCCCAGCTTTGCTTCTGAATTTTTCCAGTTTGGAGGCTGCGAGTGGTTTGGTGAGCATATCTGCAATCATTTCTTCAGTTGGACAATAAATACAATTAATGTTCTTATGATCCACGTGATCCTTCACAAAGTGCATTCTTGTGTCGATGTGCTTTGTTCTGTTACTAAATTTTTGTTCCTTGATTAACCGTAAGCAGCTCTGGTTGTCCTCAAAAATAACTGTTGCTGATGTCTGGCTTATTTGCATATCATTCAGCAACTGACGAATCCAAATAGCTTCTTTACATGCTTCAGATAATGCTATAAACTCAGCTTCTGTAGATGATAACGAGACACATGTCTGCTTCTTACAACTCCAGCTTATTGTACCGCCATTAATCTGAAAAATATAGCCAGAGTTCGACTTTCGCTCCAATCTGTCCTCAGCCCAATTAGCATCAGCGTAGCCTTTTAAACAGTATTTTTCATTTTTCTCATCACTTAAACGCAAACAAAATTTCGAGGTGCCCTTAAGGTATCGTAGAACCCGCTTGATTTCTATCCAATCCTCTCTGTTCGGACAGCTGACTTTTCTTGCTAAAATTGAAACACTCGCAGATATATCGGGTCTAGAACAAACGCCTAAATATAAAAGTGATCCGATAAGTTTTTGATAATTATTATTATTAATTAGGTTTTCTGATTCGGTTTTTCCATATCCTGGATCCAGAGGATATTTCGAACCCTTTGCATTTTCTAGTCCAAATTGTTTAACTAAACTATCAATATATTGCTTTTGACGAATATTAAAATTAGAATTTTGATCTCTAAAAACTTCTAAGCCTAGATAGTGATGAGCTTCACCGAGATTATTTATATCAAAATTGTTCTTGAGTAACTTCTCAACATCCTTAATTTTGGTTTTATCTTTACTTGCAACCAAAATGTCATCAACGTAGATTAAAACATAAGTAAGCCCTTCCTCGATGGTACATTTTGTATAGAGACATGGGTCGGATGTTCCTTGAACAAATCCCCCGCAAATCAAAACATTTTGCAAAGCTTTGTTCCAAACATGAGCGGCTTGCTTTAAACCGTACAAGCTTTTGTTGAGCTTACAAACAAGATTAGAATTCCCTTCCTCAAAACCAGGCGGTTGCTTCATGTAAATGGTTTCTTCTAGGTTTCCGTGTAAGAATGCTGATTTTACATCCATATGGATTACATTCATACCTTTGACACCTGCTACTGACAACAAAGTTCTTAGTGTGGTCTGCCGAACAACTGGCGCAAACACTTCATCATAGTCGCAACCGTATTTCTGACTAAATCCACGAGCAACTAATTGAGCTTTGTAACGTTGTACTTTCCCGTCGATATTTCGTTTGATTTTATATATCCATTTACAGCTGACGATGTTGACGTTACCTGGGGGAACGACTAGATCCCATGTGTGATTGTTCTTCAACGCAGCAATCTCTTCCTTCATCGCAATAGTCCACTCTTTCTTCTGTACAGACTTAATTGCGTCATTGTACGTCTTTGGCTCCATTGAAAATGAGTTTACCGTCCATCCCAAACGATCTGGCACTTTACCTTTCATGCTTCTATCTGACCTACGTAATGGTTTAACAACGATTTCCGGACTTATACTCACAGGGCTTCCAATGTTAGAAAGCTCTTCCGTGGCGTCATCTAAGCTGCAAAACGATGTATCATCTTCTGAATCAAGTTCTAGAGAAGGCTCTATATCGCAATTTACGATGCCGTCTCGTCCGCTTTCAGTCCTTTTTCGGCATAGTACTTCGACAGGTAGACTCAAGTCGGTATCAGCAGAGTGGCGCAGTGGAAGCGTGCTGGGCCCATAACCTCTTGCAGATTGAATTAAAAATAGGGAGCAGTTCAACTGAACGTTATAAAGTTTTATTTAAGAGTATAAATTTAAAATGAAAATATTTGACACATAAAATATCTGAACAAAACTAATTTGATTTTATTTGGTAAAGTGGAAAAACTGCAAGTAGTTTGCTGGTATCGTTAACAGCAAATGCTTCCATTTGCTTGGCTGGATAGGACGTGGAGCAGATAGTAAGGGTTTTGGTTCGTTATAACCTTCGTATGTTTTGATTGTGGTTGGAAGGTTCATGTATTCTTCATCGAAACTGAGTTTATATTTAATGTCGCCACTTGGTAGATATATAAGAGATTTTATTTGTGATACGGTGTGGGATCATTCTTATTATTATTTTGTTATCTATTTTGACGGTCTTTTTAGCTTCTTTTGTTATTCTTACATAGTCATTTGGCAAGTATATTGTCTGCTTTTTTAACTTCACCTCAATCTTAGCGTGTGCACTGTCGCACTCCATTTGAGTGTGCCCCTTCTCTAAGTACTTCTGTTCAATTATCTTACTATTTTCGATAGCAAAAATGGACAATGCGTTTGATAAATAGTGGTTACGATTCTGATAGCCACAACCATCGGAATATATTATGATCGGTAAGGTGTCTGATAAACAATGGGTTTTTAAGTGATATATTATACATGAAATAAACGTCGACGCGGATAGATTTCCATTAGTTTCGTTCCACCAGTAATTTGTACATTGGTGATTATAAATTGTGAAGTTGTATACTTGAAGACGCTGTTTATAATAAATAGCGGATGCGTTTATATCGGGACAAAGTTTTACAGCTTGTGCATCCATCGTAAACACGTAACATCGTCCTTCTTGAGCTGCGAGTTTGTCCCGTTGCTTTTCTAATTGAGCACGTTCTTTTTTAAATATATGGGTGTTATATTCATCCACTGCAACTTGTTTGGCTTTAAATCCAACACACGTATCACATTCATCTTTACGAGGCATACATATATAGAGCCAAATTTTGTTCTGCAAAAACATGTTTAAACGTAGAAATTGACACCGGACGAACTTGATTATCCAAACATTTAGATTTATAATCCTTATATATATCGGCTTTAGTTTTTAATGTTGTTGCGATATATACCTTACTACTGTTTTTGCGGCAATAATGACTTTCCATTTTATCTAGGTTTTCGAAATATTCTTCTAAGTATCTTCTACAACCAGCATTTTTAGAATGAACTGTGTGCCGTTCATTTTGCTTGACATGAGGAGAAGAAACTGGTTTGTCATTGACCAACCAACGTGTTGTTGGTATCTGTGATATGTGGGCCTTTAAAAACACTCGCTTAGCTTCCCAAACATGTTCCAAAACATTTTGAAAATATTGTTTCTGGTCAATTCATCAAATTTTTGGCAGTACATTACCTTCCTTTTTTTACAAATTGCCGATAAATACGTTGGTCCAATTTGTCTTGCCGCTTTTGGTACATTTTGTTTGACAACTTTATCTACCGTCGAAAATCCCAAATATTGTTGACCCTTCATCCGCTTTATCTTATTTTCCTTTCGAATTTCTGCAAAGTAATGGACTCGTTTTTTTCTACGGCAAGCGACTACATTGTTGTTGATTTGTTCATTCTCGAAATCTGGATAAAATTATTGTTAACAATTATAATTGTCACGAATTTTAAACAACAAACCTGATATGAGATCGTGCCCAACATCGTCTTCGTCGGATGAATCATAATCAATTGCAATACGTTCTAGGAAATTACAATACACGGCTTTATGCTGCTCACTTTTTGAATAAATATTCATTTCGATCATAACAAATTTCAGTATAATAATAACAAAAAATTATTTTTTTATGCAAATAGCACTTTTTGTATGCACAAATTAACGTATTGCAGATAGCACAATCACAAATTTTACAATAAAATGATTGTAGAAATAATTTTTCACTTTAAAATAAATATAATACATGACAACTAAATCAGCGAACACATTGCCATCAAAAACTCATTTTCGACAAAAGTGCAAATAGCACATTTTGAAAAATCGCCCTCGATATATTCTTTTTGTATCTGCATCAAATTGGTGCACAACGTGCTTTTCGTTTATAGAAAGTTCCTATGGATGCGGGTTAAAAAATTTATAAAATTCAAATCTTAGTTTTTGGTAGCAAATGTTGGCGACCCAGTAGAAATATGAAAAATTGCAACAATTTGTCTGAAATTTTTTGTTAAACAAATTTCATATACATATTCAAGTCGTGAATAAGGTGAATGCATATATTTTTTGTTATTTTAAACTAAACTAATTTTAAAGCAATAAACAAATATATCAACAAAATGCATATTAATAATTCATTTAAAGTTTTTCATTGTCTGATTTGGCCAGGTGGCAAACGGTTGTAGTAGGGGGGAATTGCCCCCTTTTCAGCTGGCTTCAGGCTTGCCTCCGTCGTCTCCTGACCTAAGCCCCCTGGACTTTTCTATTTGGTATTTAATGTTGAGCAAATTAACGAACATAAAAAACATGACGGAAGATAAATTTAAGCGACGATTAATAAAAATATGGGATTTATATTTCAGAAAACCAAAGTCTTTCACAAATCTTTTAAAATTGTTACAAAAAATGAAACGCGAAAGATTCATTCATCTTATTCAGAATAAGATACAATCTTTAAAAATGTAATGCTTAACTTTAATCTAGAAGCAACTCTGAATTTATTAAGTTTTTCAACTCCACCCACCATCGTTATTTTGTTCACTGCATTAAAAGATTAAAATTTTAGTTATTTTTTTATAAAAAATTTATAAATATGTAAGCAAGTAGCTACATCGCGATGAACTATACCCACTTATATTTTGCAATATTGCAGTAACGTCAACACATGCGACAGTGCGAGCGATTCTCACTCGATATCTTACAAATCTTTGCAAATTGTGTTCATAAAATTTTATCACCCAATAACCGAAATGGATTTGAAATTCGTGTTGAAGACGTGAATAGTTATCAAATAGTTAGGGTTTCCTCGAGCAAACACTGCGCTGGACATGTTGAAGAGTTGAACTTTCCGGTATTCGAGGTAATGTCAACACATGTGCGTATTTCCGTCTGAATGACGGTAAAGTGATTGTCACTTATGTTAAAGGGACTGCTGCCAATGTATGGAAAAGGGTTCAATAAGTGGCATTTGTAATAATTTAATAATTCCATTATTATTATGGGATTGAATCAGAATTGTAATGCAGCATTATGGTAATGTGAAAGTGACCATTTCAAGCATCAATTTTTGGTTGTTTATCGACACAAGAAGTCGTTTTGAGTGTATTTCTTTGTCGTAATAAAAGGAAATATTGACAGATTTTAGGAAACTTACCCCCGTATTCATAAACCTGTTTTAGCGATAGTTATACAGTGAAAAACATTTTGTTATGCATAAACGTATGTTATCATCAACGTTCTAAGAGTATTTTAACGATCGTTAAAATCAATCTGAACATCGTTCCTACTCGTTCCTCGTCGTTGTTTTGTTCAATGGGGTTGATTCTTGCTCTATACATTTTTCGGCGCTTTGGAAAAGGATCCTCTTCTTCCACTAAAGTGCAGATAATCAAAATATTGAACATGTCCATTGCTTTTATATTTTTGTTTACTTTTCACTTCACTTTTTTTGCTTTTTTAATGCCTAACATAACTTGCCAAAATCAGCTATGGGTGTTGTTACGGTGGTCGTCATATGATCCCTGGTCATGACACTTTTTACTCTCTTTTTTCGTTTGATGAACTGTGTGACGAAAGTATGCTATGCTGGTGGTCATATGATGCCTAAGCACCAGTACACTTTTTGCTACTTTTAGTATTTTTACAACCGACGTGTTGCTATTAAGCAGGTTTCATTACTGCTTTCATACATTTTATACTAAAAGTGTACTATTTTCGTGCCTAAACACAAATATTGTGAATAAGTTCACAACGCAACACTAGTTTGATCCCATGATTTCATATTTTTGTCAAATCATTTGGTGACCGTGGTGGTGAAAATTGACTCTCTTGCTCTCGCTCTCAAATTGTTAATATACATTGAAACAACAACAATGCATGACCATGATGAGCCTATGACCGCCACCGTAACAGGGCACTTTCTGGCGACAAAAAGTCTGTTTTTCGTCAAGTTCTTTCGTTAAGCTGTCAGCTGATGAAGTGTTGCTTACTGTTTTTAAAAATTCCCATATTGCTTAAAATGCTCTTAAAATACGTTTATGCATAAACAGCATTTTAAGGGATAGTTTGTGTTCTAACTAAAACAGTTTTTAACGAGTGCATAACAAATGTAATGAATACGGCCGTTAGAGTTTGAGCAATTTTTAGCTACGCTTTTGACATACAAATAAATATTTATGCTATATGAAATTTTCAGAAATTTAATGCTTATTAAAGAATCTTCCGTCCTTGTCTTCCCGGCAGCTATGACAAAATCAAATTAACAGCAAATGTGCCGAGGATTACGCAATTAGAATGAGTTATGAACGCAATTTGAGACAATTTCTGATAAATCTTCAACCATTGCCATGGTTATCAATCCCGGCAAATCACCCAAACATTCGAACAACTCAACCGTTACACAGAAACTCTTCCCTTTCTTTCTTTTAACTCATAACTAAATTAAAAGCCAAGCCAAGTCAAGACAGTTAAAGGGGGCAGACGACAACACGTTGCTGGTGATATACTTAAGGAAGCATGATGTTGTTGTTCTTCTTGTTGATAACCCGTACAAGTGAATTGATTTCATCAATTCATCTATAAAACACTGGGCAGCAAGGATGCAAGCAAGCAACAGGATCCAAGTAGCAACGGCAGATTAACCAAAGGAAATTAAACCACTGTTTTGATGGTTGCAGGGATTCATGCAGCTTAAAATAGGGTTGGTCTTCCACAGTCAAGCACGTTGAAAGTAAAAAGAACGCCTTTGGTCACATTCTCATTCTGACCACAACACATACTTGATTTCGTTCATTTCGCAATTGAAGAGAAATGGTTCGGTGAAACTGAGTGGGCTGGTCAAGCGGATTATGTGGAAACAAGCTGCGAACATACGCCCAACTCATGTAACCACAAGTGAGCACAGATCCTTGCAAGGGCTTCAGGCGACAAGCGGTCGTGTTGCTCCAATCGTGTACCCTTAACACTCAGCGCCCATTAAGAAGTTTACTTAAAACCATGATGAAGCAACACCAGTTTCGATGTTGCTATACAAAGTCATAGCCAAAAACAGGACGCTCATCTAACTTTAATATCCCGTACTGTGTTACGACACTACTTTTAGCGCTGATTGCTTTCATTAATCAATGGGTGGATGGACCCACCCATCGGTTTCCACTCATGCCACCCGTTCTTCAGTGGCTTCACTCATTTTGACTAATGAACTAGAAATAGTAAAATAGTAAAAGAAAGAAGAAAAAAAAAACATTTGCAATTACTTTTTTCGCAGACGCAACATGTTTACTCTTAATAAGGATAGATTTATTGTGTTAAGCGTTCGGGCAAGTTGTTTTTTCTTCGACTGGCTGAAAATATTTTGTGTGTAATTCCTGTCTGTTGTGCTTCAATGACTCTGTGCATTTTAGCGAAAATTAAGTTAATGAAGAAATAAATGAGTTCAATGACGAAAGGAATCACTTAAGGACATTTAGGTAATTCTTTATTTTGTTGTTAAGGATTAATAGCGCAGAGATATGAGAGAATTTATGAGCGGAAAAAAGTTTATAGATACTTAAATTAATTAAGCATTGGTATAAGCCTGATATGAACCTTGCCGAATTTTTAAAATTATTCACTCTATTAATTTTCTGGTACCCTGAGAGAAAAGAAATTATTATAATAGATTTTTTGAAAAAACGATCTTTGTTTCACACTCAGAAAACAGTTTGACTTTAAGATAAAAAAACACAAGTTTTAGTGATAAAAATTTGAAATTTCTTTAGTTTTAAGTAAAATTATTTTTGCAACAAAAGTACTTGCATTTGTTTAAAAAATTGAGATTTTTAGTCTAAAAGTAAAACTGTCTTTGTCTTATTTTATTTATTGTTTTTAAAAATTTAATACACACTGAGAAAAAAAGCATACTACAATCAAAAAAAATTTACATAATATTTAAGAAAATTTTACTTGTTTTAGCGCCAAAGAATTTTTTCCAAATTTAAATTTTACTCTTAAAGAAATAATTAATATAAGGTTGAAATGTTATAATTAATTATTTCTTTCAAAGAAAAAAATATCCTCTTGGAAAAATTCTTCATTGGTAAAACAAGTAAAATTTCATATATGTGAAGTAAATTTTCTTTGATTTTAGCATGCTTTTTTTTCAGTGCAGGTTTGCTACTATGGGTTGAGCAAAAATAATAACAAATTTTATATACTTATCCGTGGAGAGAAAAAATTAAGCATTCTATGCTTGAATCAAGCAAATAAGCTTACACTCAAGCGTAAATTTCTCAATTAAAGACTTATTTTGCTAGTATTGATCAGATTTAAAACACGTTTATTAAGAAAAAAATGTCTTATATGTCTAATTTGAAAAACATTTGCTTACAACTTTAAAATATCTTTTCTAGATTCAAGTTTGATATTTGCTTGAAGTGAACAAAATTTCTTTTATTCATGTTAACAATTTGCTGAAAAAAAAATAATTTGCTTGATTTTCGAACTTTTTCTTTTCTTGATATGGGTATTTCCACAGGAAAGTCTACCGTGACCAAAAAATTAAAACTTATTCAAAACTTATTATTTTATGATATTATCTAAGAGAAACATTTTAATTTTATTAATTTAAGCAATTTGTACATAAAATTATTAACCATGATGATCACATCGTCTGCACTGTTTCACAAATGTAGTTTTTCTTTTTCGTAAGTGTTTAGTAAATGTTTCATAAACATTTTTGTTTTATTAAAAATGGAAGGCATTGGCTAAAGATAATGAAAAAATGGTTGATGCAATTAAAGGAAAATATATTGAATTTGTTTTTAATTACCTAATTACATAATTACTTAACTACCTAATTACTTAATTACCCAATTAAATTGCAATGGAAAAAACTGTCCCGTGCGACCTGTCCCGTGCGACCGAGCTTAATATTAAATTAAAAAATAAGTGTTAAATATTATTGGGTAAAATAAAAGCAATTTAAAAGAAGCACCAATGCACAATATCTATAAAATAAACTCTTTGAAATATTCCTTCAGACTTCGCTGAATTCGGCGCTTGAGTTGTTGTCCTCGAAAAAAACTTCCGTTTTTGTCCCGTGCGAACCCCGTTGTTTTTGGCAATTATTTTTAAAAGGAAAAATTACCGATAATCAACCTTAGCACCACTTATAGAGCTTACTATGAGTTATAAGTTAAGACCATTATCAAAATATAAATCCGTGTTATTACTACTTTTTTTTCAATTTAACTGCGTACGACTGTCCCGTGCGACACCATGGAAATGCCCATATATTGTTTTCATAAATCTTAAAAAAATTATATATATTTTTAAAATTATTTTGGACTTAATGCCAAATAAGTTCACAAAGCAGCAGGTTGCAACAACAAGTTTTTTGCTGAAAAAAAAACTACCAATCAGATTTGACAGACTGTTTTGTTGATCGCCACATCAACTCTTTAGTAGACCTCTTTGGCTTCTGCAGTCTATCCACTTCGATAAGCTTATACGCAACGAGTATAAATTATACCAAGAGATTGCTTCATCCAGCGTTCCAACTTCTTTCCAGACTATCAGCCATCCACCGACAGAAAAACCAAAACAATGACAACCAACGAGTTTTTGTACTCGTTATTGACGCATTGCTGTGAGTAAGAAGAAGTAAACATGAAAATGAATACGACAAGTAACGAAAGGAGAAGAAAACAATATTATAAGTATGTATGTGAATGAAAATGTAACTTCTATTTGCCACAACTTTTACAGCTTATTTTTTTGTGTTAATTTTTGGGATCTTCTTGTGTTTGACGAATTGATGTTGTTTCTAGCTGGACATTGTAGTTGCGATTTTATTCTAGCTAGATTTTGGTTGCATCTGCAAATAATAATTTTTTCATTAGCCGAATAAATAGACGGAATTCAGATTCGGCTAAAGAAATAATTATTCTTTAATAAGGAGTTGCAAATATGTTTTTTTTTTCATGAAGAGAAGAAAATTGCTTGTTACCCATTTGCTTTAATGTTGTTGAAATGGTTTTTATGTAGGTATTTTATTAAAAGATACCAAAGTTACAAGCAGTCATGATTTTATTTTAAGAAATTTATTTAAGAAAATGATTTTATTTTTTATTAAAATGTCAATTTTACGACAAAACCATTGATCGTAGATGCATGTATATATATATATATATAGTATAGAATAGTATAGATATATATTAATATTATATTTATTGTTTTATACACATATACTTATAATTTTATTAGTATTCTTATTAGGTTATCTTAAACCACCAACAAAAATATACCTATCTGCCCAATCAGAAAACCCTGCAAGCATAATCAAAAGTATATTTTGATTCAATTGGAAAATATTTAAGAATTCCATTTCGTTATATTAAGATATTTATTTCAGATAGATTTTATGTTGAAATGTATATAACTAATCCGAGTAAAACAATTTCATTTAGAACATTTTATTTTTTATATATTTTTATATACTTTGTTTATCACGTAATTAAAATGCAATGATAAAATTTTTAACATTTATTAGAATAATTTTGTACAAATGTAATATTGTGACGAAATTTGTTGTGAGCATTTTTATCATGCATTTCTTAATTGGTTGGTTTTAAGCATTTTAAACATTTTAAAAATAAACAGTTTTAAACATAATATATATATACAGTTTTAAACATTCATAATATATATGAATTATTTCATATATATTACTTTTGAGTAAAATTTCATGTGAGTATAATTTATATAATTGTATAGTAGCATATATTGAAACGAAGTTATTTTTTTTTATTAAATATTTACAAGTTATTAGTTTATTTTATGAAGTTTAAGGTACTTGTTTAATACAATATGTGACTATTGTCTTCTGTACATGCTTTTATTGGGTAAATTTTGATGACCTTTTTTTGGTTTTTAAAGCATTATTAAAGCACAAGAGGTTTACATATTTTTATGTTTTTGTTCAATGTAAAAAGTGAACATTTCTGTATTTTATTACTATGTTTAGAGGTCAGTTATATGTAAATGCAGACGTATTAACCTCGTATATGATTATTGCCATTTTTTTAAAAGTTTGAAGAATACGATACTTTTGCATATTCGGGAGAATTAAATGGCAAGTTTCATAGTTCCGTATGGTTGATCAATGGATTTAATTGTTGCGATAAATGCCAATTTTCACAGTTCTGTAAGGTTGATCAATGAATTTAATTTAATAATGATTATTTAATAATAATTAATTTAATAATGATAAAACTACATATCAGATAAGGACGATTCATGCATTAAAATGAGCACCAGGTCCTCGTCCTTAAGAAGGGATACTCCTTTGTCCAAATGCCGTTTGCTCTATCTATTGTAGTTTAGGAGTTGTAGAACACTTTTTGGAGTGGTAGATGGCCAAAAACATGTGCTTTTTCCGTCATAACTCCCAAACTGTACATCCTACAAGGACGATTTATACACCAAATTGTTTCTAATACATATATACACAAGACTGCATATTCAGAAAAAAGTTTTCTGGAATTTGATTTTTTTTCAAGAATCTTAGTTCAAATTTTTTACATGAATCATAGTTTTTGACGTGGTTTTGTGCGATTTTTTTGATTTTTTAGCCACAACTTCTAAACCATACATCATAAAAGGACGATTTATGCATCAAAATGTTCCTTAAGCTACTGCCCACAAGACTGTATCCTTAAAATAATTTTAAAAATTAGATTTTCATTTCCCCTTTTTTGTCTATTTTTATTTTTTTTATTTATTTTCTAAAATAAAAACTACATATCAGATAAGGACGATTCATGCATTAAAATGAGCACCAGGTCCTCGTCCTTAAGAAGGGATACTCCTTTGTCCAAATGCCGTTTGCTCTATCTCTTGTAGTTTAGGAGTTGTAGAACACTTTTTGGAGTGGTAGCTGGCCAAAAACATGTGCTTTTTCCGTCATAACTCCCAAACTGTACATCCTACAAGGACGATTTATACACCAAATTGTTTCTAATACATATATACACAAGACTGCATATTCAGAAAAAAGTTTTCTGGAATTTGATTTTTTTTCAAGAATCTTAGTTCAAATTTTTTACATGAATCATAGTTTTTGACGTGGTTTTGTGCGATTTTTTTGATTTTTTAGCCACAACTTCTAAACCATACATCATAAAAGGACGATTTATGCATCAAAATGTTCCTTAAGCTACTGCCCACAAGACTGTATCCTTAAAATAATTTTAAAAATTAGATTTTCATTTCCCCTTTTTTGTCTATTTTTATTTTTTTTATTTATTTTCTAAAATAAAAACTACATATCAGATAAGGACGATTCATGCATTAAAATGAGCACCAGGTCCTCGTCCTTAAGAAGGGATACTCCTTTGTCCAAATGCCGTTTGCTCTATCTCTTGTAGTTTAGGAGTTGTAGAACACTTTTTGGAGTGGTAGCTGGCCAAAAACATGTGCTTTTTCCGTCATAACTCCCAAACTGTACATCCTACAAGGACGATTTATACACCAAATTGTTTCTAATACATATATACACAAGACTGCATATTCAGAAAAAAGTTTTCTGGAATTTGATTTTTTTTCAAGAATCTTAGTTAAAATTTTTTACATGAATCATAGTTTTTGACGTGGTTTTTTTCGATTTTTTTGATTTTTTAGCCATAACTTCTAAACCATACATCATAAAAGGACGATTTATGCATCAAAATGTTCCTTAAGCTACTGCCAACAAGACTGTATCCTTAAAATAATTTTAAAAATTAGATTTCATGTTAATTTCATGTGTCCTTTTTTGTCAATTTTTATTTTTTTTATTTATTTTCTAAAATAAAAACTACTTTTCAGATAAGGACGATTCATGCATTAAAATGAGCACCAGGTCCTCGTCCTTAAGAAGGGATACTCCTTTGTCCAAATGCCGTTTGCTCTATCTCTTGTAGTTTAGGAGTTGTAGAACACTTTTTGGAGGGGAAGCTGGCCAAAAACATGTGCTTTTTCCGTCATAACTCCCAAACCATACATCCTACAAGGACGATTTATACACCAAATTGTTTCTAATACATATATACACAAGACTGCAAATTCAGAAAAAGTTTTCTGGATTTGATTTTTTTCCAAGAATCTTAGTTAAAATTTTTTACATGATTCATAGTTTTTGACGTAGTTTTTTTCGATTTTTTTGATTTTTTAGCCATAACTTCTAAACCATACATCATAAAAGGACGATTTATGCATCAAAATGTTCCTTAAGCTACTGCCCACAAGACTGTATCCTTAAAATAATTTTAAAAATTAGATTTCATGTTAATTTCATGTGGCCTTTTTTGTCAATTTTTATTTTTTTTATTTATTTTCTAAAATAAAAACTACATTTCAGATAAGGACGATTCATGCATTAAAATGAGCACCAGGTCCTCGTCCTTGAGAAGGGATACTCCTTTGTCCAAATACCGTTTGCTCTATCTCTTGTAGTTTAGGAGTTGTAGAACACTTTTTGGAGTGGTTACTGGCCAAAAACATGTGCTTTTTCCGTCATAACTCCCAAACTGTACATCCTACAAGGACGATTTATACACCAAATTGTTTCTAATACATATATACACAAGACTGCATATTCAGAAAAAAGTTTTCTGGAATTTGATTTTTTTTCAAGAATCTTAGTTAAAATTTTTTACATGAATCATAGTTTTTGACGTGGTTTTTTTCGATTTTTTTGATTTTTTAGCCATAACTTCTAAACCATACATCATAAAAGGACGATTTATGCATCAAAATGTTCCTTAAGCTACTGCCCACAAGACTGTATCCTTAAAATAATTTTAAAAATTAGATTTCATGTTAATTTCATGTGCCCTTTTTTGTCAATTTTTATTTTTTTATTTATTTTCTAAAATAAAAACTACATATCAGATAAGGACGATTCATGGACGATTCTGGAATTTGATTTTTTTTCAAGAATCTTAGTTAAAATTTTTTACATGAATCATAGTTTTTGACGTGGTTTTTTTCGATTTTTTTGATTTTTTAGCCATAACTTCTAAACCATACATCATAAAAGGACGATTTATGCATCAAAATGTTCCTTAAGCTACTGCCCACAAGACTGTATCCTTAAAATAATTTTTAAAATTAGATTTCATGTTAATTTCATGTGCCCTTTTTTGTCAATTTTTTTTTTTTATTTATTTTCTAAAATAAAAACTACATATCAGATAAGGACGATTCATGCATTAAAATTAGCACCAAGTCCTCGTCCTTAAGAAGGGATACTCCTTTGTCCAAATGAATTTTGCTCTATCTCTTGTAGTTTAGGAGTTGTAGAACACTTTTTGGAGTGGTAGCTGGCCAAAAACATGTGCTTTTTCCGTCATAACTCCCAAACCATACATCCTACAAGGACGATTTATACACCAAATTGTTTCTTATACATATATACACAAGACTGCATATTCAGAAAAAAGTTTTCTGGAATTTGATTTTTTTTCAAGAATCTTAGTTAAAATTTTTTACATGAATCATAGTTTTTGACGTGGTTTTTTGCGATTTTTTTGATTTTTTAGCCATAACTTCTAAACCATACATCATAAAAGGACGATTTATGCATCAAAATGTTCCTTAAGCTACTGCCCACAAGACTGTATCCTTAAAATAATTTTAAAAATTAGATTTCATGTTAATTTCATGTGCCCTTTTTTGTCAATTTTTATTTTTTTTATTTATTTTCTAAAATAAAAACTACATATCAGATAAGGACGATTCATGCATTAAAATGAGCACCAGGTCCTCGTCCTTAAGAAGGGATACTCCTTTGTCCAAATGCCGTTTGCTCTATCTCTTGTAGTTTAGGAGTTGTAGAACACTTTTTGGAGTGGTAGCTGGCCAAAAACATGTGCTTTTTCCGTCATAACTCCCAAACTGTACACCCTACAAGGACGATTTATACACCAAATTGTTTCTAATACATATATACACAAGACTGCATATTCAGAAAAAAGTTTTCTGGAATTTGATTTTTTTTCAAGAATCTTGGTTAAAATTTTTTACATGAATCATAGTTTTTGACGTGGTTTTGTGCGATTTTTTTGATTTTTTAGCCATAACTTCTAAACCATACATCATAAAAGGACGATTTATGCATCAAAATGTTTCTTAAGCTACTGCCCACAAGACTGTATCCTTAAAATAATTTTAAAAATTAGATTTCATGTTAATTTCATGTGCCCTTTTTTGTCAATTTTTATTTTTTTTATTTAATTTCTAAAATAAAAACTACATTTCAGATAAGGACGATTCATGCATTACAATGAGCACCAGATCCTCGTCCTTACGAAGGGATACTCCTTTGTCCAAATGCCGTTTGCTCTATCTCTTGTAGTTTAGGAGTTGTAGAACACTTTTTGGAGTGGAAGCTGGCCAAAAACATGTGCTTTTTCCGTCATAACTCCCAAACCATACATCCTACAAGGACGATTTATACACCAAATTGTTTCCAATACATATATACACAAGACTGCATATTCAGAAAAAAGTTTTCTGGAATTTGATTTTTTTTCAAGAATCTTAGTTAAAATTTTTTACATGAATCATAGTTTTTGACGTGGTTTTTTGCGATTTTTTTGATTTTTTAGCCATAACTTCTAAACCATACATCATAAAAGGACGATTTATGCATCAAAATGTTCCTTAAGCTACTGCCCACAAGACTGTATCCTTAAAATAATTTTAAAAAGTAGATTTCATGTTAATTTCATGTGCCCTTTTTTGTCAATTTTTATTTTTTTTATTTATTTTCTAAAATAAAAACTACATATCAGATAAGGACGATTCATGCATTAAAATGAGCACCAAGTCCTCGTCCTTAAGAAGGGATACTCCTTTGTCCAAATGCCGTTTGCTCTATCTCTTGTAGTTTAGGAGTTGTAGAACACTTTTTGGAGTGGTAGCTGGCCAAAAACATGTGCTTTTTCCGTCATAACTCCCAAACTGTACATCCTACAAGGACGATTTATACACCAAATTGTTTCTAATACATATATACACAAGACTGCATATTCAGAAAAAAGTTTTCTGGAATTTGATTTTTTTTCAAGAATCTTGGTTAAAATTTTTTACATGAATCATAGTTTTTGACGTGGTTTTGTGCGATTTTTTTGATTTTTTAGCCATAACTTCTAAACCATACATCATAAAAAGACGATTTATGCATCAAAATGTTTCTTAAGCTACTGCCCACAAGACTGTATCCTTAAAATAATTTTAAAAATTAGATTTCATGTTAATTTCATGTGCCCTTTTTTGTCAATTTTTATTTTTTTTATTTATTTTCTATCTCTTGTAGTTTAGGAGTTGTAGAACACTTTTTGGAGTGGAAGCTGGCCAAAAACATGTGCTTTTTCCGTCATAACTCCCAAACCATACATCCTACAAGGACGATTTATACACCAAATTGTTTCCAATACATATATACACAAGACTGCATATTCAGAAAAAAGTTTTCTGGAATTTGATTTTTTTTCAAGAATCTTAGTTAAAATTTTTTACATGAATCATAGTTTTTGACGTGGTTTTTTGCGATTTTTTTGATTTTTTAGCCATAACTTCTAAACCATACATCATAAAAGGACGATTTATGCATCAAAATGTTCCTTAAGCTACTGCCCACAAGACTGTATCCTTAAAATAATTTTAAAAATTAGATTTCATGTTAATTTCATGTGCCCTTTTTTGTCAATTTTTATTTTTTTTATTTATTTTCTAAAATAAAAACTACATATCAGATAAGGACGATTCATGCATTAAAATGAGCACCAAGTCCTCGTCCTTAAGAAGGGATACTCCTTTGTCCAAATGCCGTTTGCTCTATCTCTTGTAGTTTAGGAGTTGTAGAACACTTTTTGGAGTGGTCGCTGGCCAAAAACATGTGCTTTTTCCGTCATAACTCCCAAACCATACATCCTACAAGGACGATTTATACACCAAATTGTTTCTTATACATATATACACAAGACTGCATATTCAGAAAAAAGTTTTCTGGAATTTGATTTTTTTTCAAGAATCTTAGTTAAAATTTTTTCCATGAATCATAGTTTTTGACGTGGTTTTTTTCGATTTTTTTGATTTTTTCGCCATAACTTCTAAACTATACATCATAAAAGGACGATTTATGCATCAAAATGTTCCTTAAGCTACTGCCCACAAGACTGTATCCTTAAAATAATTTTAAAAATTAGATTTCATGTTAATTTCATGTGTCCTTTTTTGTCAATTTTTATTTTTTTTATTTATTTTCTAAAATAAAAACTACATTTCAGATAAGGACGATTCATGCATTAAAATGAGCACCAGGTCCTCGTCCTTAAGAAGGGATACTCCTTTGTCCAAATGCCGTTAGCTCTATCTCTTGTAGTTTAGGAGTTGTAGATCACTTTTTGGAGTGGTGGCTGGCCAAAAACATGTGCTTTTTCCGTCATAACTCCCAAACTGTACATCCTACAAGGACGATTTATACACCAAATTGTTTCTAATACATATATACACAAGACTGCGTATTCTGAAAAAAGTTTTCTGGAATTTGATTTTATTTCAAGAATCTTAGTTAAAATTTTTTACATGAATCATAGTTTTTGACGTGGTTTTGTGCGATTTTTTTGATTTTTTAGCCATAACTTCTAAACCATACACCATAAAAGGACGATTTATGCATCAAAATGTTCCTTAAGCTACTGCCCACAAGACTGTATCCTTAAAATAATTTTAAAAATTAGATTTCATGTTAATTTCATGTGCCCTTTTTTGTCAATTTTTATTTTTTTTATTTATTTTCTAAAATAAAAACTACATTTCAGATAAGGACGATTTATGCATTAAAATGAGCACCAGGTCCTCGTCCTTAAGAAGGGATACTCCTTTGTCCAAATGCCGTTTGCTCTATCTCTTGTAGTTTAGGAGTTGTAGAACACTTTTTGGAGTGGTAGCTGGCCAAAAACATGTGCTTTTTCCGTCATAACTCCCAAACTGTACATCCTACAAGGACGATTTATACACCAAATTGTTTCTAATACATATATACACAAGACTGCATATTCAGAAAAAAGTTTTCTGGAATTTGATTTTTTTTCAAGAATCTTGGTTAAAATTTTTTACATGAATCATAGTTTTTGACGTGGTTTTGTGCGATTTTTTTGATTTTTTAGCCATAACTTCTAAACCATACATCATAAAAAGACGATTTATGCATCAAAATGTTTCTTAAGCTACTGCCCACAAGACTGTATCCTTAAAATAATTTTAAAAATTAGATTTCATGTTAATTTCATGTGCCCTTTTTTGTCAATTTTTATTTTTTTTATTTATTTTCTATCTCTTGTAGTTTAGGAGTTTGCTCTATCTCTTGTAGTTTAGGAGTTGTAGAACACTTTTTGGAGTGGAAGCTGGCCAAAAACATGTGCTTTTTCCGTCATAACTCCCAAACCATACATCCTACAAGGACGATTTATACACCAAATTGTTTCCAATACATATATACACAAGACTGCATATTCAGAAAAAAGTTTTCTGGAATTTGATTTTTTTTCAAGAATCTTAGTTAAAATTTTTTACATGAATCATAGTTTTTGACGTGGTTTTTTGCGATTTTTTTGATTTTTTAGCCATAACTTCTAAACCATACATCATAAAAGGACGATTTATGCATCAAAATGTTCCTTAAGCTACTGCCCACAAGACTGTATCCTTAAAATAATTTTAAAAATTAGATTTCATGTTAATTTCATGTGCCCTTTTTTGTCAATTTTTATTTTTTTTATTTATTTTCTAAAATAAAAACTACATATCAGATAAGGACGATTCATGCATTAAAATGAGCACCAAGTCCTCGTCCTTAAGAAGGGATACTCCTTTGTCCAAATGCCGTTTGCTCTATCTCTTGTAGTTTAGGAGTTGTAGAACACTTTTTGGAGTGGTAGCTGGCCAAAAACATGTGCTTTTTCCGTCATAACTCCCAAACCATACATCCTACAAGGACGATTTATACACCAAATTGTTTCTTATACATATATACACAAGACTGCATATTCAGAAAAAATTTTTCTGGAATTTGATTTTTTTTCAAGAATCTTAGTTAAAATTTTTTCCATGAATCATAGTTTTTGACGTGGTTTTTTTCGATTTTTTTGATTTTTTAGCCATAACTTCTAAACTATACATCATAAAAGGACGATTTATGCATCAAAATGTTCCTTAAGCTACTGCCCACAAGACTGTATCCTTAAAATAATTTTAAAAATTAGATTTCATGTTAATTTCATGTGCCCTTTTTTGTCAATTTTTATTTTTTTTATTTATTTTCTAAAATAAAAACTACATATCAGATAAGGACGATTCATGCATTAAAATGAGCACCAGGTCCTCGTCCTTAAGAAGGGATACTCCTTTGTCCAAATGCCGTTTGCTCTATCTCTTGTAGTTTAGGAGTTGTAGAACACTTTTTGGAGTGGTAGCTGGCCAAAAACATGTGCTTTTTCCGTCATAACTCCCAAACTGTACATCCTACAAGGACGATTTATACACCAAATTGTTTCTAATACATATATACACAAGACTGCATATTCAGAAAAAAGTTTTCTGGAATTTGATTTTTTTTCAAGAATCTTAGTTAAAATTTTTTACATGAATCATAGTTTTTGACGTGGTTTTGTGCGATTTTTTTGATTTTTTAGCCATAACTTCTAAACCATACACCATAAAAGGACGATTTATGCATCAAAATGTTCCTTAAGCTACTGCCCACAAGACTGTATCCTTAAAATAATTTTAAAAATTAGATTTCATGTTAATTTCATGTGTCCTTTTTTGTCAATTTTTATTTTTTTTATTTATTTTCTAAAATAAAAACTACATTTCAGATAAGGACGATTCATGCATTAAAATGAGCACCAGGTCCTCGTCCTTAAGAAGGGATACTCCTTTGTCCAAATGCCGTTAGCTCTATCTCTTGTAGTTTAGGAGTTGTAGATCACTTTTTGGAGTGGTGGCTGGCCAAAAACATGTGCTTTTTCCGTCATAACTCCCAAACTGTACATCCTACAAGGACGATTTATACACCAAATTGTTTCTAATACATATATACACAAGACTGCGTATTCTGAAAAAAGTTTTCTGGAATTTGATTTTATTTCAAGAATCTTAGTTAAAATTTTTTACATGAATCATAGTTTTTGACGTGGTTTTGTGCGATTTTTTTGATTTTTTAGCCATAACTTCTAAACCATACACCATAAAAGGACGATTTATGCATCAAAATGTTCCTTAAGCTACTGCCCACAAGACTGTATCCTTAAAATAATTTTAAAAATTAGATTTCATGTTAATTTCATGTGCCCTTTTTTGTCAATTTTTATTTTTTTATTTATTTTCTAAAATAAAAACTACATATCAGATAAGGACGATTCATGCATTAAAATGAGCACCAGGTCCTCGTCCTTAAGAAGGGATACTCCTTTGTCCAAATGCCGTTTGCTCTATCTCTTGTAGTTTAGGAGTTGTAGAACACTTTTTGGAGTGGTAGCTGGCCAAAAACATGTGCTTTTTCCGTCATAACTCCCAAACTGTACATCCTACAAGGACGATTTATACACCAAATTGTTTATAATACATATATACACAAGACTGCATATTCAGAAAAAAGTTTTCTGGAATTTGATTTTTTTTCAAGAATCTTAGTTAAAATTTTTTACATGAATCATAGTTTTTGACGTGGTTTTGTGCGATTTTTTTGATTTTTTAGCCATAACTTCTAAACCATACACCATAAAAGGACGATTTATGCATCAAAATGTTCCTTAAGCTACTGCCCACAAGACTGTATCCTTAAAATAATTTTAAAAATTAGATTTCATGTTAATTTCATGTGTCCTTTTTTGTCAATTTTTATTTTTTTTATTTATTTTCTAAAATAAAAACTACATTTCAGATAAGGACGATTCATGCATTAAAATGAGCACCAGGTCCTCGTCCTTAAGAAGGGATACTCCTTTGTCCAAATGCCGTTTGCTCTATCTCTTGTAGTTTAGGAGTTGTAGATCACTTTTTGGAGTGGTGGCTGGCCAAAAACATGTGCTTTTTCCGTCATAACTCCCAAACTGTACATCCTACAAGGACGATTTATACACCAAATTGTTTCTAATACATATATACACAAGACTGCATATTCTGAAAAAAGTTTTCTGGAATTTGATTTTATTTCAAGAATCTTAGTTAAAATTTTTTACATGAATCATAGTTTTTGACGTGGTTTTGTGCGATTTTTTTGATTTTTTAGCCATAACTTCTAAACCATACACCATAAAAGGACGATTTATGCATCAAAATGTTCCTTAAGCTACTGCCCACAAGACTGTATCCTTAAAATAATTTTAAAAATTAGATTTCATGTTAATTTCATGTGCCCTTTTTTGTCAATTTTTATTTTTTTTATTTATTTTCTAAAATAAAAACTACATTTCAGATAAGGACGATTCATGCATTAAAATGAGCACCAGGTCCTCGTCCTTAAGAAGGGATACTCCTTTGTCCAAATGCCGTTTGCTCTATCTCTTGTAGTTTAGGAGTTGTAGAACACTTTTTGGAGTGGTAGCTGGCCAAAAACATGTGCTTTTTCCGTCATAACTCCCAAACTGTACATCCTACAAGGACGATTTATACACCAAATTGTTTCTAATACATATATACACAAGACTGCATATTCAGAAAAAAGTTTTCTGGAATTTGATTTTTTTTCAAGAATCTTAGTTAAAATTTTTTACATGAATCATAGTTTTTGACGTGGTTTTTTTCGATTTTTTTGATTTTTTAGCCATAACTTCTAAACCATACACCATAAAAGGACGATTTATGCATCAAAATGTTCCTTAAGCTACTGCCCACAAAACTGTATCCTTAAAATAATTTTAAAAATTAGATTTCATGTTAATTTCATGTGCCCTTTTTTGTCAATTTTTATTTTTTTTATTTATTTTCTAAAATAAAAACTACATATCAGATAAGGACGATTCATGCATTACAATGAGCACCAGATCCTCGTCCTTACGAAGGGATACTCCTTTGTCCAAATGCCGTTTGCTCTATCTCTTGTAGTTTAGGAGTTGTAGAACACTTTTTGGAGTGGAAGCTGGCCAAAAACATGTGCTTTTTCCGTCATAACTCCCAAACCATACATCCTACAAGGACGATTTATACACCAAATTGTTTCCAATACATATATACACAAGACTGCATATTCAGAAAAAAGTTTTCTGGAATTTGATTTTTTTTCAAGAATCTTAGTTAAAATTTTTTACATGAATCATAGTTTTTGACATGGTTTTTTGCGATTTTTTTGATTTTTTAGCCATAACTTCTAAACCATACATCATAAAAGGACGATTTATGCATCAAAATGTTCCTTAAGCTACTGCCCACAAGACTGTATCCTTAAAATAATTTTAAAAATTAGATTTCATGTTAATTTCATGTGCCCTTTTTTGTCAATTTTTTTTTTTATTTATTTTCTAAAATAAAAACTACATATCAGATAAGGACGATTCATGCATTAAAATGAGCACCAAGTCCTCGTCCTTAAGAAGGGATACGCCTTTGTCCAAATGCATTTTGCTCTATCTCTTGTAGTTTAGGAGTTGTAGAACACTTTTTGGAGTGGTAGCTGGCCAAAAACATGTGCTTTTTCCGTCATAACTCCCAAACCATACATCCTACAAGGACGATTTATACACCAAATTGTTTCTTATACATATATACACAAGACTGCATATTCAGAAAAAAGTTTTCTGGAATTTGATTTTTTTTCAAGAATCTTGGTTAAAATTTTTTACATGAATCATAGTTTTTGACGTGGTTTTGTGCGATTTTTTTGATTTTTTAGCCATAACTTCTAAACCATACATCATAAAAGGACGATTTATGCATCAAAATGTTTCTTAAGCTACTGCCCACAAGACTGTATCCTTAAAATAATTTTAAAAATTAGATTTCATGTTAATTTCATGTGCCCTTTTTTGTCAATTTTTATTTTTTTTATTTATTTTCTAAAATAAAAACTACATTTCAGATAAGGACGATTCATGCATTACAATGAGCAGCAGATCCTCGTCCTTACGAAGGGATACTCCTTTGTCCAAATGCCGTTTGCTCTATCTCTTGTAGTTTAGGAGTTGTAGAACACTTTTTGGAGTGGAAGCTGGCCAAAAACATGTGCTTTTTCCGTCATAACTCCCAAACCATACATCCTACTAGGACGATTTATACACCAAATTGTTTCCAATACATATATACACAAGACTGCATATTCAGAAAAAAGTTTTCTGGAATTTGATTTTTTTTCAAGAATCTTAGTTAAAATTTTTTACATGAATCATAGTTTTTGACGTGGTTTTTTGCGATTTTTTTGATTTTTTAGCCATAACTTCTAAACCATACATCATAAAAGGACGATATATGCATCAAAATGTTCCTTAAGCTACTGCCCACAAGACTGTATCCTTAAAATAATTTTAAAAATTAGATTTCATGTTAATTTCATGTGCCCTTTTTTGTCAATTTTTATTTTTTTTATTTATTTTCTAAAATAAAAACTACATTTCAGATAAGGACGATTCATGCATTACAATGAGCAGCAGATCCTCGTCCTTACGAAGGGATACTCCTTTGTCCAAATGCCGTTTGCTCTATCTCTTGTAGTTTAGGAGTTGTAGAACACTTTTTGGAGTGGTAGCTGGCCAAAAACATGTGCTTTTTCCGTCATAACTCCCAAACTGTACATCCTACAAGGACGATTTATACACCAAATTGTTTCTAATACATATATACACAAGACTGCATATTCAGAAAAAAGTTTTCTGGAATTTGATTTTTTTTCAAGAATCTTAGTTAAAATTTTTTACATGAATCATAGTTTTTGACGTGGTTCTTTTCGATTTTTTTGATTTTTTAGCCATAACTTCTAAACTATACATCATAAAAGGACGATTTATGCATCAAAATGTTCCTTAAGCTACTGCCCACAAGACTGTATCCTTAAAATAATTTTAAAAATTAGATTTCATGTTAATTTCATGTGCCCTTTTTTGTCAATTTTTATTTTTTTTATTTATTTTCTAAAATAAAAACTACATATCAGATAAGGACGATTCATGCATTAAAATGAGCACCAGGTCCTCGTCCTTAAGAAGGGATACTCCTTTGTCCAAATGCCGTTTGCTCTATCTCTTGTAGTTTAGGAGTTGTAGAACACTTTTTGGAGTGGTAGCTGGCCAAAAACATGTGCTTTTTCCGTCATAACTCCCAAACTGTACATCCTACAAGGACGATTTATACACCAAATTGTTTCTAATACATATATACACAAGACTGCATATTCAGAAAAAAGTTTTCTGGAATTTGATTTTATTTCAAGAATCTTAGTTAAAATTTTTTACATGAATCATAGTTTTTGACGTGGTTTTGTGCGATTTTTTTGATTTTTTAGCCATAACTTCTAAACCATACACCATAAAAGGACGATTTATGCATCAAAATGTTCCTTAAGCTACTGCCCACAAGACTGTATCCTTAAAATAATTTTAAAAATTAGATTTCATGTTAATTTCATGTGTCCTTTTTTGTCAATTTTTATTTTTTTTATTTATTTTCTAAAATAAAAACTACATTTCAGATAAGGACGATTCATGCATTAAAATGAGCACCAGGTCCTCGTCCTTAAGAAGGGATACTCCTTTGTCCAAATGCCGTTTGCTCTATCTCTTGTAGTTTAGGAGTTGTAGATCACTTTTTGGAGTGGTGGCTGGCCAAAAACATGTGCTTTTTCCGTCATAACTCCCAAACTGTACATCCTACAAGGACGATTTATACACCAAATTGTTTCTAATACATATATACACAAGACTGCATATTCAGAAAAAAGTTTTCTGGAATTTGATTTTTTTTCAAGAATCTTAGTTAAAATTTTTTACATGAATCATAGTTTTTGACGTGGTTTTTTTCGATTTTTTTGATTTTTTAGCCATAACTTCTAAACCATACACCATAAAAGGACGATTTATGCATCAAAATGTTCCTTAAGCTACTGCCCACAAGACTGTATCCTTAAAATAATTTTAAAAATTAGATTTCATGTTAATTTCATGTGCCCTTTTTTGTCAATTTTTATTTTTTTTATTTATTTTCTAAAATAAAAACTACATATCAGATAAGGACGATTCATGCATTACAATGAGCACCAGATCCTCGTCCTTACGAAGGGATACTCCTTTGTCCAAATGCCGTTTGCTCTATCTCTTGTAGTTTAGGAGTTGTAGAACACTTTTTGGAGTGGAAGCTGGCCAAAAACATGTGCTTTTTCCGTCATAACTCCCAAACCATACATCCTACAAGGACGATTTATACACCAAATTGTTTCCAATACATATATACACAAGACTGCATATTCAGAAAAAAGTTTTCTGGAATTTGATTTTTTTTCAAGAATCTTAGTTAAAATTTTTTACATGAATCATAGTTTTTGACATGGTTTTTTGCGATTTTTTTGATTTTTTAGCCATAACTTCTAAACCATACATCATAAAAGGACGATTTATGCATCAAAATGTTCCTTAAGCTACTGCCCACAAGACTGTATCCTTAAAATAATTTTAAAAATTAGATTTCATGTTAATTTCATGTGCCCTTTTTTGTCAATTTTTTTTTTTATTTATTTTCTAAAATAAAAACTACATATCAGATAAGGACGATTCATGCATTAAAATGAGCACCAAGTCCTCGTCCTTAAGAAGGGATACGCCTTTGTCCAAATGCATTTTGCTCTATCTCTTGTAGTTTAGGAGTTGTAGAACACTTTTTGGAGTGGTAGCTGGCCAAAAACATGTGCTTTTTCCGTCATAACTCCCAAACCATACATCCTACAAGGACGATTTATACACCAAATTGTTTCTTATACATATATACACAAGACTGCATATTCAGAAAAAAGTTTTCTGGAATTTGATTTTTTTTCAAGAATCTTGGTTAAAATTTTTTACATGAATCATAGTTTTTGACGTGGTTTTGTGCGATTTTTTTGATTTTTTAGCCATAACTTCTAAACCATACATCATAAAAGGACGATTTATGCATCAAAATGTTCCTTAAGCTACTGTTCACAAGACTGTATCCTTAAAATAATTTTAAAAATTAGATTTCATGTTAATTTCATGTGCCCTTTTTTGTCAATTTTTATTTTTTTTATTTATTTTCTAAAATAAAAACTACATATCAGATAAGGACGATTCATGCATTAAAATGAGCACCAGGTCCTCGTCCTTAAGAAGGGATACTCCTTTGTCCAAATGCCGTTTGCTCTATCTCTTGTAGTTTAGGAGTTGTAGAACACTTTTTGGAGTGGTAGCTGGCCAAAAACATGTGCTTTTTCCGTCATAACTCCCAAACTGTACATCCTACAAGGACGATTTATACACCAAATTGTTTCTAATACATATATACACAAGACTGCATATTCAGAAAAAAGTTTTCTGGAATTTGATTTTTTTTCAAGAATCTTGGTTAAAATTTTTTACATGAATCATAGTTTTTGACGTGGTTTTGTGCGATTTTTTTGATTTTTAGCCATAACTTCTAAACCATACATCATAAAAGGACGATTTATGCATCAAAATGTTTCTTAAGCTACTGCCCACAAGACTGTATCCTTAAAATAATTTTAAAAATTAGATTTCATGTTAATTTCATGTGCCCTTTTTTGTCAATTTTTATTTTTTTTATTTATTTTCTAAAATAAAAACTACATTTCAGATAAGGACGATTCATGCATTACAATGAGCACCAGATCCTCGTCCTTACGAAGGGATACTCCTTTGTCCAAATGCCGTTTGCTCTATCTCTTGTAGTTTAGGAGTTGTAGAACACTTTTTGGAAAGGAAGCTGGCCAAAAACATGTGCTTTTTCCGTCATAACTCCCAAACCATACATCCTACAAGGACGATTTATACACCAAATTGTTTCCAATACATATATACATAAGACTGCATATTCAGAAAAAAGTTTTCTGGAATTTGATTTTTTTTCAAGAATCTTAGTTAAAATTTTTTACATGAATCATAGTTTTTGACGTGGTTTTTTGCGCTTTTTTTGATTTTTTAGCCATAACTTCTAAACCATACATCATAAAAGGACGATTTATGCATCAAAATGTTCCTTAAGCTACTGCCCACAAGACTGTATCCTTAAAAAAATTTTAAAAATTAGATTTCATGTTAATTTCATGTGCCCTTTTTTGTCAATTTTTATTTTTTTTATTTATTTTCTAAAATAAAAACTACATATCAGATAAGGACGATTCATGCATTAAAATGAGCACCAAGTCCTCGTCCTTAAGAAGGGATACTCCTTTGTCCAAATGCCGTTTGCTCTATCTCTTGTAGTTTAGGAGTTGTAGAACACTTTTTGGAGTGGTAGCTGGCCAAAAACATGTGCTTTTTCCGTCATAACTCCCAAACTGTACATCCTACAAGGACGATTTATACACCAAATTGTTTCTAATACATATATACACAAGACTGCATATTCAGAAAAAAGTTTTCTGGAATTTGATTTTTTTTCAAGAATCTTAGTTAAAATTTTTTACATGAATCATAGTTTTTGACGTGGTTTTGTGCGATTTTTTTGATTTTTTAGCCATAACTTCTAAACCATACATCATAAAAGGACGATTTATACATCAAAATGTTCCTTAAGCTACTGCCCATAAGACTGTATCCTAAAAATAATTTTAAAAATTAGATTTCATGTTAATTTCATGTGCCCTTTTTTGTCAATTTTTATTTTTTTTATTTATTTTCTAAAATAAAAACTACATATCAGATAAGGACGATTCATGCATTAAAATGAGCACCAGATCCTCGTCCTTAAGAAGGGATACTCCTTTGTCCAAATGCCGTTTGCTCTATCTCTTGTAGTTTAGGAGTTGTAGAACACTTTTTGGAGTGGTAGCTGGCCAAAAACATGTGCTTTTTCCGTCATAACTCCCAAACTGTACATCCTACAAGGACGATTTATACACCAAATTGTTTCTAATACATATATACACAAGACTGCATATTCAGAAAAAAGTTTTCTGGAATTTGATTTTTTTTCAAGAATCTTAGTTAAAATTTTTTACATGAATCATAGTTTTTGACGTGGTTTTTTTCGATTTTTTTGATTTTTTAGCCATAACTTCTAAACCATACATCATAGAAAGACGATATATGCATCAAAATGTTCCTTAAGCTACTGCCCACAAGACTGTATCCTTAAAATAATTTTAAAAATTAGATTTCATGTTAATTTCATGTGTCCTTTTTTGTCAATTTTTATTTTTTTTATTTATTTTCTAAAATAAAAACTACATATCAGATAAGAACGATTCATGCATTAAAATGAGCACCAGGTCCTCGTCCTTAAGAAGGGATACTCCTTTGTCCAAATGCCGTTTGCTCTATCTCTTGTAGTTTAGGAGTTGTAGAACACTTTTTGGAGTGGTAGCTGGCCAAAAACATGTGCTTTTTCCGTCATAACTCCCAAACTGTACATCCTACAAGGACGATTTATACACCAAATTGTTTCTAATACATATATACACAAGACTGCATATTCAGAAAAAAGTTTTCTGGAATTTGATTTTTTTTCAAGAATCTTAGTTAAAATTTTTTACATGAATCATAGTTTTTGACGTGGTTTTGTTCGATTTTTTTGATTTTTTAGCCATAACTTCTAAACTATACATCATAAAAAGACGATTTATACATCAAAATGTTCCTTAAGCTACTGTGCACAAGACTGTATCCTTAAAATAATTTTAAAAATTAGATTTCATGTTAATTTCATGTGTCCTTTTTTGTCAATTTTTATTTTTTTTATTTATTTTCTAAAATAAAAACTACATTTCAGATAAGGACGATTCATGCATTAAAATGAGCACCAGGTCCTCGTCCTTAAGAAGGGATACTCCTTTGTCCAAATGCCGTTTGCTCTATCTCTTGTAGTTTAGGAGTTGTAGAACACTTTTTGGAGTGGTAGCTGGCCAAAAACATGTGCTTTTTCCGTCATAACTCCCAAACTGTACATCCTACAAGGACGATTTATACACCAAATTGTTTCTAATACATATATACACAAGACTGCATATTCAGAAAAAAGTTTTCTGGAATTTGATTTTTTTTCAAGAATCTTAGTTAAAATTTTTTACATGAATCATAGTTTTTGACGTGGTTTTGTGCGATTTTTTTGATTTTTTAGCCATAACTTCTAAACCATACATCATAAAAGGACGATTTATGCATCAAAAAGTTCCTTAAGCTACTGCCCACAAGACTGTATCCTAAAAATAATTTTAAAAATTAGATTTCATGTTAATTTCATGTGCCCTTTTTTGTCAATTTTTATTTTTTTTATTTATTTTCTAAAATAAAAACTACATATCAGATAAGGACGATTCATGCATTAAAATGAGCACCAGGTCCTCGTCCTTAAGAAGGGATACTCCTTTGTCCAAATGCCGTTTGCTCTATCTCTTGTAGTTTAGGAGTTGTAGAACACTTTTTGGAGTGGTAGCTGGCCAAAAACATGTGCTTTTTCCGTCATAACTCCCAAACTGTACATCCTACAAGGACGATTTATACACCAAATTGTTTCTAATACATATATACACAAGACTGCATATTCAGAAAAAAGTTTTCTGGAATTTGATTTTTTTTCAAGAATCTTAGTTAAAATTTTTTACATGAATCATAGTTTTTGACGTGGTTTTTTCGATTTTTTTGATTTTTTAGCCATAACTTCTAAACCATACATCATAAAAGGACGATATATGCATCAAAATGTTCCTTAAGCTACTGCCCACAAGACTGTATCCTTAAAATAATTTTAAAAATTAGATTTCATGTTAATTTCATGTGTCCTTTTTTGTCAATTTTTATTTTTTTTATTTATTTTCTAAAATAAAAACTACATTTCAGATAAGGACGATTCATGCATTAAAATGAGCACCAGGTCCTCGTCCTTAAGAAGGGATACTCCTTTGTCCAAATGCCGTTTGCTCTATCTCTTGTAGTTTAGGAGTTGTAGAACACTTTTTGGAGTGGAAGCTGGCCAAAAACATGTGCTTTTTCCGTCATAACTCCCAAACCATACATCCTACAAGGACGATTTATACACCAAATTGTTTCTAATACATATATACACAAGACTGCAAATTCAGAAAAAAGTTTTCTGGAATTTGATTTTTTTCCAAGAATCTTAGTTAAAATTTTTTACATGAATCATAGTTTTTGACGTGGTTTTTTTCGATTTTTTTGATTTTTTAGCCATAACTTCTAAACTATACATCATAAAAGGACGATTTATGCATCAAAATGTTCCTTAAGCTACTGCCCACAAGACTGTATCCTTAAAATAATTTTAAAAATTAGATTTCATGTTAATTTCATGTGCCCTTTTTTGTCAATTTTTATTTTTTTTATTTATTTTCTAAAATAAAAACTACATATCAGATAAGAACGATTCATGCATTAAAATGAGCTCCAGGTCCTCGTCCTTAAGAAGGGATACTCCTTTGTCCAAATGCCGTTTGCTCTATCTCTTGTAGTTTAGGAGTTGTAGAACACTTTTTGGAGTGGTAGCACCAGGCCATTAAAATTTTTTACATGAATCATAGTTTTTGACGTGGTTTTGTGCGATTTTTTTGATTTTTTAGCCATAACTTCTAAACCATACATCATAAAAGGACGATTTATACATCAAAATGTTCCTTAAGCTACTGTCCACAAGACTGTATCCTAAAAATAATTTTAAAAATTAGATTTCATGTTAATTTCATGTGCCCTTTTTTGTCAATTTTTATTTTTTTTATTTATTTTCTAAAATAAAAACTACATATCAGATAAGGACGATTCATGCATTAAAATGAGCACCAGGTCCTCGTCCTTAAGAAGGGATACTCCTTTGTCCAAATGCCGTTTGCTCTATCTCTTGTAGTTTAGGAGTTGTAGAACACTTTTTGGAGTGGTAGCTGGCCAAAAACATGTGCTTTTTCCGTCATAACTCCCAAACTGTACATCCTACAAGGACGATTTATACACCAAATTGTTTCTAATACATATATACACAAGACTGCATATTCAGAAAAAAGTTTTCTGGAATTTGATTTTTTTTCAAGAATCTTAGTTAAAATTTTTTACATGAATCATAGTTTTTGACGTGGTTTTTTTCGATTTTTTTGATTTTTTAGCCATAACTTCTAAACTATTCATCATAAAAAGACGATTTATACATCAAAATGTTCCTTAAGCTACTGCCCACAAGACTGTATCCTTAAAATAATTTTAAAAATTAGATTTCATGTTAATTTCATGTGTCCTTTTTTGTCAATTTTTATTTTTTTTATTTATTTTCTAAAATAAAAACTACATATCAGATAAGGACGATTCATGCATTAAAATGAGCACCAGGTCCTCGTCCTTAAGAAGGGATACTCCTTTGTCCAAATGCCGTTTGCTCTATCTCTTGTAGTTTAGGAGTTGTAGAACACTTTTTGGAGTGGTAGCTGGCCAAAAACATGTGCTTTTTCCGTCATAACTCCCAAACTGTACATCCTACAAGGACGATTTATACACCAAATTGTTTCTAATACATATATACACAAGACTGCATATTCAGAAAAAAGTTTTCTGGAATTTGATTTTTTTTCAAGAATCTTAGTTAAAATTTTTTCCATGAATCATAGTTTTTGACGTGGTTTTTTGCGATTTTTTTGATTTTTTAGCCATAACTTCTAAACCATACATCATAAAAGGACGATTTATGCATCAAAATGTTCCTTAAGCTACTGCCCACAAGACTGTATCCTAAAAATAATTTTAAAAATTAGATTTCATGTTAATTTCATGTGCCCTTTTTTGTCAATTTTTATTTTTTTTATTTATTTTCTAAAATAAAAACTACATATCAGATAAGGACGATTCATGCATTAAAATGAGCACCAGGTCCTCGTCCTTAAGAAGGGATACTCCTTTGTCCAAATGCCGTTTGCTCTATCTCTTGTAGTTTAGGAGTTGTAGAACACTTTTTGGAGTGGTAGCTGGCCAAAAACATGTGCTTTTTCCGTCATAACTCCCAAACTGTACATCCTACAAGGACGATTTATACACCAAATTGTTTCTAATACATATATACACAAGACTGCATATTCAGAAAAAAGTTTTCTGGAATTTGATTTTTTTTCAAGAATCTTAGTTAAAATTTTTTACATGAATCATAGTTTTTGACGTGGTTTTTTCGATTTTTTTGATTTTTTAGCCATAACTTCTAAACCATACATCATAAAAGGACGATATATGCATCAAAATGTTCCTTAAGCTACTGCCCACAAGACTGTATCCTTAAAATAATTTTAAAAATTAGATTTCATGTTAATTTCATGTGTCCTTTTTTGTCAATTTTTATTTTTTTTATTTATTTTCTAAAATAAAAACTACATTTCAGATAAGGACGATTCATGCATTAAAATGAGCACCAGGTCCTCGTCCTTAAGAAGGGATACTCCTTTGTCCAAATGCCGTTTGCTCTATCTCTTGTAGTTTAGGAGTTGTAGAACACTTTTTGGAGTGGAAGCTGGCCAAAAACATGTGCTTTTTCCGTCATAACTCCCAAACCATACATCCTACAAGGACGATTTATACACCAAATTGTTTCTAATACATATATACACAAGACTGCAAATTCAGAAAAAAGTTTTCTGGAATTTGATTTTTTTCCAAGAATCTTAGTTAAAATTTTTTACATGAATCATAGTTTTTGACGTGGTTTTTTTCGATTTTTTTGATTTTTTAGCCATAACTTCTAAACTATACATCATAAAAGGACGATTTATGCATCAAAATGTTCCTTAAGCTACTGCCCACAAGACTGTATCCTTAAAATAATTTTAAAAATTAGATTTCATGTTAATTTCATGTGCCCTTTTTTGTCAATTTTTATTTTTTTTATTTATTTTCTAAAATAAAAACTACATATCAGATAAGAACGATTCATGCATTAAAATGAGCTCCAGGTCCTCGTCCTTAAGAAGGGATACTCCTTTGTCCAAATGCCGTTTGCTCTATCTCTTGTAGTTTAGGAGTTGTAGAACACTTTTTGGAGTGGTAGCACCAGGCCATTAAAATTTTTTACATGAATCATAGTTTTTGACGTGGTTTTGTGCGATTTTTTTGATTTTTTAGCCATAACTTCTAAACCATACATCATAAAAGGACGATTTATACATCAAAATGTTCCTTAAGCTACTGCCCACAAGACTGTATCCTAAAAATAATTTTAAAAATTAGATTTCATGTTAATTTCATGTGCCCTTTTTTGTCAATTTTTATTTTTTTTATTTATTTTCTAAAATAAAAACTACATATCAGATAAGGACGATTCATGCATTAAAATGAGCACCAGGTCCTCGTCCTTAAGAAGGGATACTCCTTTGTCCAAATGCCGTTTGCTCTATCTCTTGTAGTTTAGGAGTTGTAGAACACTTTTTGGAGTGGTAGCTGGCCAAAAACATGTGCTTTTTCCGTCATAACTCCCAAACTGTACATCCTACAAGGACGATTTATACACCAAATTGTTTCTAATACATATATACACAAGACTGCATATTCAGAAAAAAGTTTTCTGGAATTTGATTTTTTTTCAAGAATCTTAGTTAAAATTTTTTACATGAATCATAGTTTTTGACGTGGTTTTTTTCGATTTTTTTGATTTTTTAGCCATAACTTCTAAACTATACATCATAAAAAGACGATTTATACATCAAAATGTTCCTTAAGCTACTGCCCACAAGACTGTATCCTTAAAATAATTTTAAAAATTAGATTTCATGTTAATTTCATGTGTCCTTTTTTGTCAATTTTTATTTTTTTTATTTATTTTCTAAAATAAAAACTACATTTCAGATAAGGACGATTCATGCATTAAAATGAGCACCAGGTCCTCGTCCTTAAGAAGGGATACTCCTTTGTCCAAATGCCGTTTGCTCTATCTCTTGTAGTTTAGGAGTTGTAGAACACTTTTTGGAGTGGTAGCTGGCCAAAAACATGTGCTTTTTCCGTCATAACTCCCAAACTGTACATCCTACAAGGACGATTTATACACCAAATTGTTTCTAATACATATATACACAAGACTGCATATTCAGAAAAAAGTTTTCTGGAATTTGATTTTTTTTCAAGAATCTTAGTTAAAATTTTTTACATGAATCATAGTTTTTGACGTGGTTTTGTGCGATTTTTTTGATTTTTTAGCCATAACTTCTAAACCATACATCATAAAAGGACGATTTATGCATCAAAAAGTTCCTTAAGCTACTGCCCACAAGACTGTATCCTAAAAATAATTTTAAAAATTAGATTTCATGTTAATTTCATGTGCCCTTTTTTGTCAATTTTTATTTTTTTTATTTATTTTCTAAAATAAAAACTACATATCAGATAAGGACGATTCATGCATTAAAATGAGCACCAGGTCCTCGTCCTTAAGAAGGGATACTCCTTTGTCCAAATGCCGTTTGCTCTATCTCTTGTAGTTTAGGAGTTGTAGAACACTTTTTGGAGTGGTAGCTGGCCAAAAACATGTGCTTTTTCCGTCATAACTCCCAAACTGTACATCCTACAAGGACGATTTATACACCAAATTGTTTCTAATACATATATACACAAGACTGCATATTCAGAAAAAAGTTTTCTGGAATTTGATTTTTTTTCAAGAATCTTAGTTAAAATTTTTTACATGAATCATAGTTTTTGACGTGGTTTTTTCGATTTTTTTGATTTTTTAGCCATAACTTCTAAACCATACATCATAAAAGGACGATATATGCATCAAAATGTTCCTTAAGCTACTGCCCACAAGACTGTATCCTTAAAATAATTTTAAAAATTAGATTTCATGTTAATTTCATGTGTCCTTTTTTGTCAATTTTTATTTTTTTTATTTATTTTCTAAAATAAAAACTACATTTCAGATAAGGACGATTCATGCATTAAAATGAGCACCAGGTCCTCGTCCTTAAGAAGGGATACTCCTTTGTCCAAATGCCGTTTGCTCTATCTCTTGTAGTTTAGGAGTTGTAGAACACTTTTTGGAGTGGAAGCTGGCCAAAAACATGTGCTTTTTCCGTCATAACTCCCAAACCATACATCCTACAAGGACGATTTATACACCAAATTGTTTCTAATACATATATACACAAGACTGCAAATTCAGAAAAAAGTTTTCTGGAATTTGATTTTTTTCCAAGAATCTTAGTTAAAATTTTTTACATGAATCATAGTTTTTGACGTGGTTTTTTTCGATTTTTTTGATTTTTTAGCCATAACTTCTAAACTATACATCATAAAAGGACGATTTATGCATCAAAATGTTCCTTAAGCTACTGCCCACAAGACTGTATCCTTAAAATAATTTTAAAAATTAGATTTCATGTTAATTTCATGTGCCCTTTTTTGTCAATTTTTATTTTTTTTATTTATTTTCTAAAATAAAAACTACATATCAGATAAGAACGATTCATGCATTAAAATGAGCTCCAGGTCCTCGTCCTTAAGAAGGGATACTCCTTTGTCCAAATGCCGTTTGCTCTATCTCTTGTAGTTTAGGAGTTGTAGAACACTTTTTGGAGTGGTAGCACCAGGCCATTAAAATTTTTTACATGAATCATAGTTTTTGACGTGGTTTTGTGCGATTTTTTTGATTTTTTAGCCATAACTTCTAAACCATACATCATAAAAGGACGATTTATACATCAAAATGTTCCTTAAGCTACTGCCCACAAGACTGTATCCTAAAAATAATTTTAAAAATTAGATTTCATGTTAATTTCATGTGCCCTTTTTTGTCAATTTTTATTTTTTTTATTTATTTTCTAAAATAAAAACTACATATCAGATAAGGACGATTCATGCATTAAAATGAGCACCAGGTCCTCGTCCTTAAGAAGGGATACTCCTTTGTCCAAATGCCGTTTGCTCTATCTCTTGTAGTTTAGGAGTTGTAGAACACTTTTTGGAGTGGTAGCTGGCCAAAAACATGTGCTTTTTCCGTCATAACTCCCAAACTGTACATCCTACAAGGACGATTTATACACCAAATTGTTTCTAATACATATATACACAAGACTGCATATTCAGAAAAAAGTTTTCTGGAATTTGATTTTTTTTCAAGAATCTTAGTTAAAATTTTTTACATGAATCATAGTTTTTGACGTGGTTTTTTTCGATTTTTTTGATTTTTTAGCCATAACTTCTAAACTATACATCATAAAAAGACGATTTATACATCAAAATGTTCCTTAAGCTACTGTTCACAAGACTGTATCCTTAAAATAATTTTAAAAATTAGATTTCATGTTAATTTCATGTGTCCTTTTTTGTCAATTTTTATTTTTTTTATTTATTTTCTAAAATAAAAACTACATTTCAGATAAGGACGATTCATGCATTAAAATGAGCACCAGGTCCTCGTCCTTAAGAAGGGATACTCCTTTGTCCAAATGCCGTTTGCTCTATCTCTTGTAGTTTAGGAGTTGTAGAACACTTTTTGGAGTGGTAGCTGGCCAAAAACATGTGCTTTTTCCGTCATAACTCCCAAACTGTACATCCTACAAGGACGATTTATACACCAAATTGTTTCTAATACATATATACACAAGACTGCATATTCAGAAAAAAGTTTTCTGGAATTTGATTTTTTTTCAAGAATCTTAGTTAAAATTTTTTACATGAATCATAGTTTTTGACGTGGTTTTGTGCGATTTTTTTGATTTTTTAGCCATAACTTCTAAACCATACATCATAAAAGGACGATTTATGCATCAAAATGTTCCTTAAGCTACTGCCCACAAGACTGTATCCTAAAAATAATTTTAAAAATTAGATTTCATGTTAATTTCATGTGCCCTTTTTTGTCAATTTTTATTTTTTTTATTTATTTTCTAAAATAAAAACTACATATCAGATAAGGACGATTCATGCATTAAAATGAGCACCAGGTCCTCGTCCTTAAGAAGGGATACTCCTTTGTCCAAATGCCGTTTGCTCTATCTCTTGTAGTTTAGGAGTTGTAGAACACTTTTTGGAGTGGTAGCTGGCCAAAAACATGTGCTTTTTCCGTCATAACTCCCAAACTGTACATCCTACAAGGACGATTTATACACCAAATTGTTTCTAATACATATATACACAAGACTGCATATTCAGAAAAAAGTTTTCTGGAATTTGATTTTTTTTCAAGAATCTTAGTTAAAATTTTTTCCATGAATCATAGTTTTTGACGTGGTTTTTTGCGATTTTTTTGATTTTTTAGCCATAACTTCTAAACCATACATCATAAAAGGACGATTTATGCATCAAAATGTTCCTTAAGCTACTGCCCACAAGACTGTATCCTAAAAATAATTTTAAAAATTAGATTTCATGTTAATTTCATGTGCCCTTTTTAGTCAATTTTTATTTTTTTTATTTATTTTCTAAAATAAAAACTACATATCAGATAAGGACGATTCATGCATTAAAATGAGCACCAGGTCCTCGTCCTTAAGAAGGGATACTCCTTTGTCCAAATGCCGTTTGCTCTATCTCTTGTAGTTTAGGAGTTGTAGAACACTTTTTGGAGTGGTAGCTGGCCAAAAACATGTGCTTTTTCCGTCATAACTCCCAAACTGTACATCCTACAAGGACGATTTATACACCAAATTGTTTCTAATACATATATACACAAGACTGCATATTCAGAAAAAAGTTTTCTGGAATTTGATTTTTTTTCAAGAATCTTAGTTAAAATTTTTTACATGAATCATAGTTTTTGACGTGGTTTTTTCGATTTTTTTGATTTTTTAGCCATAACTTCTAAACCATACATCATAAAAGGACGATATATGCATCAAAATGTTCCTTAAGCTACTGCCCACAAGACTGTATCCTTAAAATAATTTTAAAAATTAGATTTCATGTTAATTTCATGTGTCCTTTTTTGTCAATTTTTATTTTTTTTATTTATTTTCTAAAATAAAAACTACATTTCAGATAAGGACGATTCATGCATTAAAATGAGCACCAGGTCCTCGTCCTTAAGAAGGGATACTCCTTTGTCCAAATGCCGTTTGCTCTATCTCTTGTAGTTTAGGAGTTGTAGAACACTTTTTGGAGTGGAAGCTGGCCAAAAACATGTGCTTTTTCCGTCATAACTCCCAAACCATACATCCTACAAGGACGATTTATACACCAAATTGTTTCTAATACATATATACACAAGACTGCAAATTCAGAAAAAAGTTTTCTGGAATTTGATTTTTTTCCAAGAATCTTAGTTAAAATTTTTTACATGAATCATAGTTTTTGACGTGGTTTTTTTCGATTTTTTTGATTTTTTAGCCATAACTTCTAAACTATACATCATAAAAGGACGATTTATGCATCAAAATGTTCCTTAAGCTACTGCCCACAAGACTGTATCCTTAAAATAATTTTAAAAATTAGATTTCATGTTAATTTCATGTGCCCTTTTTTGTCAATTTTTATTTTTTTTATTTATTTTCTAAAATAAAAACTACATATCAGATAAGGACGATTCATGCATTAAAATGAGCACCAGGTCCTCGTCCTTAAGAAGGGATACTCCTTTGTCCAAATGCCGTTTGCTCTATCTCTTGTAGTTTAGGAGTTGTAGAACACTTTTTGGAGTGGTAGCTGGCCAAAAACATGTGCTTTTTCCGTCATAACTCCCAAACTGTACATCCTACAAGGACGATTTATACACCAAATTGTTTCTAATACATATATACACAAGACTGCATATTCAGAAAAAAGTTTTCTGGAATTTGATTTTTTTTCAAGAATCTTAGTTAAAATTTTTTACATGAATCATAGTTTTTGACGTGGTTTTTTTCGATTTTTTTGATTTTTTAGCCATAACTTCTAAACTATACATCATAAAAAGACGATTTATACATCAAAATGTTCCTTAAGCTACTGCCCACAAGACTGTATCCTTAAAATAATTTTAAAAATTAGATTTCATGTTAATTTCATGTGTCCTTTTTTGTCAATTTTTATTTTTTTTATTTATTTTCTAAAATAAAAACTACATTTCAGATAAGAACGATTCATGCATTAAAATGAGCACCAGGTCCTCGTCCTTAAGAAGGGATACTCCTTTGTCCAAATGCCGTTTGCTCTATCTCTTGTAGTTTAGGAGTTGTAGAACACTTTTTGGAGTGGTAGCTGGCCAAAAACATGTGCTTTTTCCGTCATAACTCCCAAACTGTACATCCTACAAGGACGATTTATACACCAAATTGTTTCTAATACATATATACACAAGACTGCATATTCAGAAAAAAGTTTTCTGGAATTTGATTTTTTTTCAAGAATCTTAGTTAAAATTTTTTACATGAATCATAGTTTTTGACGTGGTTTTGTGCGATTTTTTTGATTTTTTAGCCATAACTTCTAAACCATACATCATAAAAGGACGATTTATGCATCAAAATGTTCCTTAAGCTACTGCCCACAAGACTGTATCCTAAAAATAATTTTAAAAATTAGATTTCATGTTAATTTCATGTGCCCTTTTTTGTCAATTTTTATTTTTTTTATTTATTTTCTAAAATAAAAACTACATATCAGATAAGGACGATTCATGCATTAAAATGAGCACCAGGTCCTCGTCTTTAAGAAGGGATACTCCTTTGTCCAAATGCCGTTTGCTCTATCTCTTGTAGTTTAGGAGTTGTAGAACACTTTTTGGAGTGGTAGCTGGCCAAAAACATGTGCTTTTTCCGTCATAACTCCCAAACTGTACATCCTACAAGGACGATTTATACACCAAATTGTTTCTAATACATATATACACAAGACTGCATATTCAGAAAAAAGTTTTCTGGAATTTGATTTTTTTTCAAGAATCTTAGTTAAAATTTTTTACATGAATCATAGTTTTAGACGTGGTTTTTTTCGATTTTTTTGATTTTTTAGCCATAACTTCTAAACCATACATCATAAAAGGACGATATATGCATCAAAATGTTCCTTAAGCTACTGCATTTACACGATTCATGCATTAAAATGAGCACCAGGTCCTCGTCCTTAAGAAGGGATACTCCTTTGTCCAAATGCCGTTTGCTCTATCTCTTGTAGTTTAGGAGTTGTAGAACACTTTTTGGAGTGGAAGCTGGCCAAAAACATGTGCTTTTTCCGTCATAACTCCCAAACCATACATCCTACAAGGACGATTTATACACCAAATTGTTTCTAATACATATATACACAAGACTGCATATTCAGAAAAAAGTTTTCTTGAATTTGATTTTTTTTCAAGAATCTTAGTTAAAATTTTTTACATGAATCATAGTTTTTGACGTGGTTTTGTGCGATTTTTTTGATTTTTTAGCCATAACTTCTAAACCATACATCATAAAAGGACGATTTATGCATCAAAATGTTCCTTAAGCTACTGCCCACAAGACTGTATCCTTAAAATAATTTTAAAAATTAGATTTCATGTTAATTTCATGTGCCCTTTTTTGTCAATTTTTATTTTTTTTATTTATTTTCTAAAATAAAAACTACATATCAGATAAGAACGATTCATGCATTAAAATGAGCTCCAGGTCCTCGTCCTTAAGAAGGGATACTCCTTTGTCCAAATGCCGTTTGCTCTATCTCTTGTAGTTTAGGAGTTGTAGAACACTTTTTGGAGTGGTAGCTGGCCAAAAACATGTGCTTTTTCCGTCATAACTCCCAAACTGTACATCCTACAAGGACGATTTATACACCAAATTGTTTCTAATACATATATACACAAGACTGCATATTCAGAAAAAAGTTTTCTGGAATTTGATTTTTTTTCAAGAATCTTAGTTAAAATTTTTTACATGAATCATAGTTTTTGACGTGGTTTTTTTCGATTTTTTTGATTTTTTAGCCATAACTTCTAAACTATACATCATAAAAGGACGATTTATGCATCAAAATGTTCCTTAAGCTACTGCCCATAAGACTGTATCCTTAAAATAATTTTAAAAATTAAATTTCATGTTAATTTCATGTGCCCTTTTTTGTCAATTTTTTTTTTTTTTATTTATTTTCTAAAATAAAAACTACATATCAGATAAGGACGATTCATGCATTAAAATGAGCACCAGGTCCTCGTCCTTAAGAAGGGATACTCCTTTGTCCAAATGCCGTTTGCTCTATCTCTTGTAGTTTAGGAGTTGTAGAACACTTTTTGGAGTGGTAGCTGGCCAAAAACATGTGCTTTTTCCGTCATAACTCCTAAACTGTACATCCTACAAGGACGATTTATACACCAAATTGTTTCTAATACATATATACACAAGACTGCATATTCAGAAAAAAGTTTTCTGGAATTTGATTTTTTTTCAAGAATCTTAGTTAAAATTTTTTACATGAATCATAGTTTTTGACGTGGTTTTTTTCGATTTTTTTGATTTTTTAGCCATAACTTCTAAACCATACATCATAAAAGGACGATATATGCATCAAAATGTTCCTTAAGCTACTGCCCACAAGACTGTATCCTTAAAATAATTTTAAAAATTAGATTTTATGTTAATTTCATGTGTCCTTTTTTGTCAATTTTTATTTTTTTTATTTATTTTCTAAAATAAAAACTACATATCAGATAAGGACGATTCATGCATTAAAATGAGCACCAGGTCCTCGTCCTTAAGAAGGGATACTCCTTTGTCCAAATGCCGTTTGCTCTATCTCTTGTAGTTTAGGAGTTGTAGAACACTTTTTGGAGTGGTAGCTGGCCAAAAACATGTGCTTTTTCCGTCATAACTCCCAAACTGTACATCCTACAAGGACGATTTATACACCAAATTGTTTCTAATACATATATACACAAGACTGCATATTCAGAAAAAAGTTTTCTGGAATTTGATTTTTTTTCAAGAATCTTAGTTAAAATTTTTTACATGAATCATAGTTTTTGACGTGGTTTTTTTCGATTTTTTTGATTTTTTAGCCATAACTTCTAAACCATACATCATAAAAGGACGATATATGCATCAAAATGTTCCTTAAGCTACTGCCCACAAGACTGTATCCTTAAAATAATTTTAAAAATTAGATTTTATGTTAATTTCATGTGTCCTTTTTTGTCAATTTTTATTTTTTTTATTTATTTTCTAAAATAAAAACTACATTTCAGATAAGGACGATTCATGCATTAAAATGAGCACCAGGTCCTCGTCCTTAAGAAGGGATACTCCTTTGTCCAAATGCCGTTTGCTCTATCTCTTGTAGTTTAGGAGTTGTAGAACACTTTTTGGAGTGGTAGCTGGCCAAAAACATGTGCTTTTTCCGTCATAACTCCCAAACCATACATCCTACAAGGACGATTTATACACCAAATTGTTTCTAATACATATATACACAAGACTGCAAATTCAGAAAAAAGTTTTCTGGAATTTGATTTTTTTCCAAGAATCTTAGTTAAAATTTTTTACATGAATCATAGTTTTTGACGTGGTTTTTTTCGATTTTTTTGATTTTTTAGCCATAACTTCTAAACCATACATCATAAAAGGACGATATATGCATCAAAATGTTCCTTAAGCTACTGCCCACAAGACTGTATCCTTAAAATAATTTTAAAAATTAGATTTCATGTTAATTTCATGTGTCCTTTTTTGTCAATTTTTATTTTTTTTATTTATTTTCTAAAATAAAAACTACATATCAGATAAGAACGATTCATGCATTAAAATGAGCACCAGGTCCTCGTCCTTAAGAAGGGATACTCCTTTGTCCAAATGCCGTTTGCTCTATCTCTTGTAGTTTAGGAGTTGTAGAACACTTTTTGGAGTGGTAGCTGGCCAAAAACATGTGCTTTTTCCGTCATAACTCCCAAACTGTACATCCTACAAGGACGATTTATACACCAAATTGTTTCTAATACATATATACACAAGACTGCATATTCAGAAAAAAGTTTTCTGGAATTTGATTTTTTTTCAAGAATCTTAGTTAAAATTTTTTACATGAATCATAGTTTTTGACGTGGTTTTTTTTCGATTTTTTTGATTTTTTAGCCATAACTTCTAAACTATACATCATAGAAAGACGATTTATGCATCAAAATGTTCCTTAAGCTACTGCCCACAAGACTGTATCCTTAAAATAATTTTAAAAATTAGATTTTATGTTAATTTCATGTGTCCTTTTTTGTCAATTTTTATTTTTTTTATTTATTTTCTAAAATAAAAACTACATTTCAGATAAGGACGATTCATGCATTAAAATGAGCACCAGGTCCTCGTCCTTAAGAAGGGATACTCCTTTGTCCAAATGCCGTTTGCTCTATCTCTTGTAGTTAGGAGTTGTAGAACACTTTTTGGAGTGGTAGCTGGCCAAAAACATGTGCTTTTTCCGTCATAACTCCCAAACTGTACATCCTACAAGGACGATTTATACACCAAATTGTTTCTAATACATATATACACAAGACTGCATATTCAGAAAAAAGTTTTCTGGAATTTGATTTTTTTTCAAGAATCTTAGTTAAAATTTTTTACATGAATCATAGTTTTTGACGTGGTTTTTTTTCGATTTTTTTGATTTTTTAGCCATAACTTCTAAACCATACATCATAAAAGGACGATATATGCATCAAAATGTTCCTTAAGCTACTGCCCACAAGACTGTATCCTTAAAATAATTTTAAAAATTAGATTTTATGTTAATTTCATGTGTCCTTTTTTGTCAATTTTTATTTTTTTTATTTATTTTCTAAAATAAAAACTACATTTCAGATAAGGACGATTCATGCATTAAAATGAGCACCAGGTCCTCGTCCTTAAGAAGGGATACTCCTTTGTCCAAATGCCGTTTGCTCTATCTCTTGTAGTTTAGGAGTTGTAGAACACTTTTTGGAGTGGTAGCTGGCCAAAAACATGTGCTTTTTCCGTCATAACTCCCAAACCATACATCCTACAAGGACGATTTATACACCAAATTGTTTCTAATACATATATACACAAGACTGCAAATTCAGAAAAAAGTTTTCTGGAATTTGATTTTTTTCCAAGAATCTTAGTTAAAATTTTTTACATGAATCATAGTTTTTGACGTGGTTTTTTTCGATTTTTTTGATTTTTTAGCCATAACTTCTAAACCATACATCATAAAAGGACGATATATGCATCAAAATGTTCCTTAAGCTACTGCCCACAAGACTGTATCCTTAAAATAATTTTTAAAATTAGATTTCATGTTAATTTCATGTGTCCTTTTTTGTCAATTTTTATTTTTTTTATTTATTTTCTAAAATAAAAACTACATATCAGATAAGAACGATTCATGCATTAAAATGAGCACCAGGTCCTCGTCCTTAAGAAGGGATACTCCTTTGTCCAAATGCCGTTTGCTCTATCTCTTGTAGTTTAGGAGTTGTAGAACACTTTTTGGAGTGGTAGCTGGCCAAAAACATGTGCTTTTTCCGTCATAACTCCCAAACTGTACATCCTACAAGGACGATTTATACACCAAATTGTTTCTAATACATATATACACAAGACTGCATATTCAGAAAAAAGTTTTCTGGAATTTGATTTTTTTTCAAGAATCTTAGTTAAAATTTTTTACATGAATCATAGTTTTTGACGTGGTTTTTTTTCGATTTTTTTGATTTTTTAGCCATAACTTCTAAACTATACATCATAGAAAGACGATTTATGCATCAAAATGTTCCTTAAGCTACTGCCCACAAGACTGTATCCTTAAAATAATTTTAAAAATTAGATTTTATGTTAATTTCATGTGTCCTTTTTTGTCAATTTTTATTTTTTTTATTTATTTTCTAAAATAAAAACTACATTTCAGATAAGGACGATTCATGCATTAAAATGAGCACCAGGTCCTCGTCCTTAAGAAGGGATACTCCTTTGTCCAAATGCCGTTTGCTCTATCTCTTGTAGTTAGGAGTTGTAGAACACTTTTTGGAGTGGTAGCTGGCCAAAAACATGTGCTTTTTCCGTCATAACTCCCAAACTGTACATCCTACAAGGACGATTTATACACCAAATTGTTTCTAATACATATATACACAAGACTGCATATTCAGAAAAAAGTTTTCTGGAATTTGATTTTTTTTCAAGAATCTTAGTTAAAATTTTTTACATGAATCATAGTTTTTGACGTGGTTTTTTTCGATTTTTTTGATTTTTTAGCCATAACTTCTAAACCATACATCATAAAAGGACGATATATGCATCAAAATGTTCCTTAAGCTACTGCCCACAAGACTGTATCCTTAAAATAATTTTAAAAATTAGATTTCATGTTAATTTCATGTGCCCTTTTTTGTCAATTTTTATTTTTTTATTTATTTTCTAAAATAAAAACTACATATCAGATAAGAACGATTCATGCATTAAAATGAGCACCAGGTCCTCGTCCTTAAGAAGGGATACTCCTTTGTCCAAATGCCGTTTGCTCTATCTCTTGTAGTTAGGAGTTGTAGAACACTTTTTGGAGTGGTAGCTGGCCAAAAACATGTGCTTTTTCCGTCATAACTCCCAAACTGTACATCCTACAAGGACGATTTATACACCAAATTGTTTCTAATACATATATACACAAGACTGCATATTCAGAAAAAAGTTTTCTGGAATTTGATTTTTTTTCAAGAATCTTAGTTAAAATTTTTTACATGAATCATAGTTTTTGACGTGGTTTTTTTCGATTTTTTTGATTTTTTAGCCATAACTTCTAAACTATACATCATAAAAGGACGATTTATGCATCAAAATGTTCCTTAAGCTACTGCCCACAAGACTGTATCCTTAAAATAATTTTAAAAATTATATTTCATGTTAATTTCATGTGTCCTTTTTTGTCAATTTTTATTTTGTTTATTTATTTTCTAAAATAAAAACTACATTTCAGATAAGGACGATTCATGCATTAAAATGAGCACCAGGTCCTCGTCCTTAAGAAGGGATACTCCTTTGTCCAAATGCCGTTTGCTCTATCTCTTGTAGTTTAGGAGTTGTAGAACACTTTTTGGAGTGGAAGCTGGCCAAAAACATGTGCTTTTTCCGTCATAACTCCCAAACCATACATCCTACAAGGACGATTTATACACCAAATTGTTTCTAATACATATATACACAAGACTGCAAATTCAGAAAAAAGTTTTCTGGAATTTGATTTTTTTCCAAGAATCTTAGTTAAAATTTTTTACATGAATCATAGTTTTTGACGTGGTTTTTTTCGATTTTTTTGATTTTTTAGCCATAACTTCTAAACCATACATCATAAAAGGACGATATATGCATCAAAATGTTCCTTAAGCTACTGCCCACAAGACTGTATCCTTAAAATAATTTTAAAAATTAGATTTCATGTTAATTTCATGTGCCGTTTTTTGTCAATTTTTATTTTTTTTATTTATTTTCTAAAATAAAAACTACATATCAGATAAGGACGATTCATGCATTAAAACGAGCACCAGGTCCTCGTCCTTAAGAAGGGATACTCCTTTGTCCAAATGCCGTTTGCTCTATCTCTTGTAGTTTAGGAGTTGTAGAACACTTTTTGGAGTGGTAGCTGGCCAAAAACATGTGCTTTTTCCGTCATAACTCCCAAACTGTACATCCTACAAGGACGATTTATACACCAAATTGTTTCTAATACATATATACACAAGACTGCATATTCAGAAAAAAGTTTTCTGGAATTTGATTTTTTTTCAAGAATCTTAGTTAAAATTTTTTACATGAATCATAGTTTTTGACGTGGTTTTTTTCGATTTTTTTGATTTTTTAGCCATAACTTCTAAACCATACATCATAAAAGGACGATATATGCATCAAAATGTTCCATAAGCTACTGTTCACAAGACTGTATCCTTCAAATAATTTTAAAAATTAGATTTCATGTTAATTTCATGTGTCCTTTTTTGTCAATTTTTATTTTTTTTATTTATTTTCTAAAATAAAAACTACATTTCAGATAAGGACGATTCATGCATTAAAATGAGCACCAGGTCCTCGTCCTTAAGAAGGGATACTCCTTTGTCCAAATGCCGTTTGCTCTATCTCTTGTAGTTAGGAGTTGTAGAACACTTTTTGGAGTGGTAGCTGGCCAAAAACATGTGCTTTTTCCGTCATAACTCCCAAACTGTACATCCTACAAGGACGATTTATACACCAAATTGTTTCTAATACATATATACACAAGACTGCATATTCAGAAAAAAGTTTTCTGGAATTTGATTTTTTTTCAAGAATCTTAGTTAAAATTTTTTACATGAATCATAGTTTTTGACGTGGTTTTGTGCGATTTTTTTGATTTTTTAGCCATAACTTCTAAACCATACATCATAAAAGGACGATTTATGCATCAAAATGTTCCATAAGCTACTGCCCACAAGACTGTATCCTTAAAATAATTTTAAAAATTAGATTTCATGTTAATTTCATGTGCCCTTTTTTGTCAATTTTTATTTTTTTTTATTTATTTTCTAAAATAAAAACTACATTTCAGATAAGGACGATTCATGCATTAAAATGAGCACCAGGTCCTCGTCCTTAAGAAGGGATACTCCTTTGTCCAAATGCCGGTTGCTCTATCTCTTGTAGTTTAGGAGTTGTAGAACACTTTTTGGAGTGGTAGCTGGCCAAAAACATGTGCTTTTTCCGTCATAACTCCCAAACTGTACATCCTACAAGGACGATTTATACACCAAATTGTTTCTAATACATATATACACAAGACTGCATATTCAGAAAAAAGTTTTCTGGAATTTGATTTTTTTTCAAGAATCTTAGTTAAAATTTTTTACATGAATCATAGTTTTTGACGTGGTTTTTTTCGATTTTTTTGATTTTTTAGCCATAACTTCTAAACCATACATCATAAAAGGACGATATATGCATCAAAATGTTCCTTAAGCTACTGTTCACAAGACTGTATCCTAAAAATAATTTTAAAAATTAGATTTCATGTTAATTTCATGTGTCCTTTTTTGTCAATTTTTATTTTTTTTATTTATTTTCTAAAATAAAAACTACATATCAGATAAGGACGATTCATGCATTAAAATGAGCACCAGGTCCTCGTCCTTAAGAAGGGATACTCCTTTGTCCAAATGCCGTTTGCTCTATCTCTTGTAGTTTAGGAGTTGTAGAACACTTTTTGGAGTGGTAGCTGGCCAAAAACATGTGCTTTTTCCGTCATAACTCCCAAACTGTACATCCTACAAGGACGATTTATACACCAAATTGTTTCTAATACATATATACACAAGACTGCATATTCAGAAAAAAGTTTTCTGGAATTTGATTTTTTTTCAAGAATCTTAGTTAAAATTTTTTACATGAATCATAGTTTTTGACGTGGTTTTTTTCGATTTTTTTGATTTTTTAGCCATAACTTCTAAACTATACATCATAAAAGGACGATTTATACATCAAAATGTTCCTTAAGCTACTGCCCACAAGACTGTATCCTTAAAATAATTTTAAAAATTAGATTTCATGTTAATTTCATGTGTCCTTTTTTGTCAATTTTTATTTTTTTTATTTATTTTCTAAAATAAAAACTACATTTCAGATAAGGACGATTCATGCATTAAAATGAGCACCAGGTCCTCGTCCTTAAGAAGGGATACTCCTTTGTCCAAATGCCGTTTGCTCTATCTCTTGTAGTTTAGGAGTTGTAGAACACTTTTTGGAGTGGTAGCTGGCCAAAAACATGTGCTTTTTCCGTCATAACTCCCAAACTGTACATCCTACAAGGACGATTTATACACCAAATTGTTTCTAATACATATATACACAAGACTGCATATTCAGAAAAAAGTTTTCTGGAATTTGATTTTTTTTCAAGAATCTTAGTTAAAATTTTTTACATGAATCATAGTTTTTGACGTGGTTTTGTGCGATTTTTTTGATTTTTTAGCCATAACTTCTAAACTATACATCATAAAAAGACGATTTATGCATCAAAATGTTCCTTAAGCTACTGCCCATAAGACTGTATCCTTAAAATAATTTTAAAAATTAGATTTCATGTTAATTTCATGTGTCCTTTTTTGTCAATTTTTATTTTTTTTATTTATTTTCTAAAATAAAAACTACATTTCAGATAAGGACGATTCATGCATTAAAATGAGCTCCAGGTCCTCGTCCTTAAGAAGGGATACTCCTTTGTCCAAATGCCGTTTGCTCTATCTCTTGTAGTTTAGGAGTTGTAGAACACTTTTTGGAGTGGTAGCTGGCCAAAAACATGTGCTTTTTCCGTCATAACTCCCAAACTGTACATCCTAAAAGGACGATTTATACACCAAATTGTTTCTAATACATATATACACAAGACTGCATATTCAGAAAAAAGTTTTCTGGAATTTGATTTTTTTTCAAGAATCTTAGTTAAAATTTTTTACATGAATCATAGTTTTTGACGTGGTTTTTTTCGATTTTTTTGATTTTTTAGCCATAACTTCTAAACTATACATCATAAAAGGACGATTTGTACATCAAAATGTTCCTTAAGCTACTGCCCACAAGACTGTATCCTTAAAATAATTTTAAAAATTAGATTTCATGTTAATTTCATGTGTCCTTTTTTGTCAATTTTTATTTTTTTATTTATTTTCTAAAATAAAAACTACATTTCAGATAAGGACGATTTATGCATTAAAATGAGCACCAGGTCCTCGTCCTTAAGAAGGGATACTCCTTTGTCCAAATGCCGTTTGCTCTATCTCTTGTAGTTTAGGAGTTGTAGAACACTTTTTGGAGTGGAAGCTGGCCAAAAACATGTGCTTTTTCCGTCATAACTCCCAAACCATACATCCTACAAGGACGATTTATACACCAAATTGTTTCTAATACATATATACACAAGACTGCAAATTCAGAAAAAAGTTTTCTGGAATTTGATTTTTTTCCAAGAATCTTAGTTAAAATTTTTTACATGAATCATAGTTTTTGACGTGGTTTTGTGCGATTTTTTTGATTTTTTAGCCATAACTTCTAAACCATACATCATAAAAGGACGATATATGCATCAAAATGTTCCTTAAGCTACTGCCCACAAGACTGTATCCTTAAAATAATTTTAAAAATTAGATTTCATGTTAATTTCATGTGTCCTTTTTTGTCAATTTTTATTTTTTTATTTATTTTCTAAAATAAAAACTACATTTCAGATAAGGACGATTTATGCATTAAAATGAGCACCAGGTCCTCGTCCTTAAGAAGGGATACTCATTTGTCCAAATGCCGTTTGCTCTATCTCTTGTAGTTTAGGAGTTGTAGAACACTTTTTGGAGTGGAAGCTGGCCAAAAACATGTGCTTTTTCCGTCATAACTCCCAAACCATACATCCTACAAGGACGATTTATACACCAAATTGTTTCTAATACATATATACACAAGACTGCAAATTCAGAAAAAAGTTTTCTGGAATTTGATTTTTTTCCAAGAATCTTAGTTAAAATTTTTTACATGAATCATAGTTTTTGACGTGGTTTTTTTCGATTTTTTTGATTTTTTAGCCATAACTTCTAAACCATACATCATAAAAGGACGATATATGCATCAAAATGTTCCTTAAGCTACTTCCCACAAGACTGTATCCTTAAAATAATTTTAAAAATTAGATTTCATGTTAATTTCATGTGTCCTTTTTTGTCAATTTTTATTTTTTTTTATTTATTTTCTAAAATAAAAACTACATTTCAGATAAGGACGATTCATGCATTAAAATGAGCACCAGGTCCTCGTCCTTAAGAAGGGATACTCCTTTGTCCAAATGCCGGTTGCTCTATCTCTTGTAGTTTAGGAGTTGTAGAACACTTTTTGGAGTGGTAGCTGGCCAAAAACATGTGCTTTTTCCGTCATAACTCCCAAACTGTACATCCTACAAGGACGATTTATACACCAAATTGTTTCTAATACATATATACACAAGACTGCATATTCAGAAAAAAGTTTTCTGGAATTTGATTTTTTTTCAAGAATCTTAGTTAAAATTTTTTACATGAATCATAGTTTTTGACGTGGTTTTTTTCGATTTTTTTGATTTTTTAGCCATAACTTCTAAACTATACATCATAAAAGGACGATTTATACATCAAAATGTTCCTTAAGCTACTGCCCACAAGACTGTGTCCTTAAAATAATTTTAAAAATTAGATTTCATGTTAATTTCATGTGTCCTTTTTTGTCAATTTTTATTTTTTTATTTATTTTCTAAAATAAAAACTACATTTCAGATAAGGACGATTTATGCATTAAAATGAGCACCAGGTCCTCGTCCTTAAGAAGGGATACTCCTTTGTCCAAATGCCGTTTGCTCTATCTCTTGTAGTTTAGGAGTTGTAGAACACTTTTTGGAGTGGAAGCTGGCCAAAAACATGTGCTTTTTCCGTCATAACTCCCAAACCATACATCCTACAAGGACGATTTATACACCAAATTGTTTCTAATACATATATACACAAGACTGCAAATTCAGAAAAAAGTTTTCTGGAATTTGATTTTTTTTCAAGAATCTTAGTTAAAATTTTTACATGAATCATAGTTTTTGACGTGGTTTTTTCGATTTTTTTGATTTTTTAGCCATAACTTCTAAACCATACATCATAAAAGGACGATATATGCATCAAAATGTTCCTTAAGCTACTGCCCACAAGACTGTATCCTTAAAATAATTTTAAAAATTAGATTTCATGTTAATTTCATGTGCCCTTTTTTGTCAATTTTTATTTTTTTTATTTATTTTCTAAAATAAAAACTACATATCAGATAAGGACGATTCATGCATTAAAATGAGCACCAGGTCCTCGTCCTTAAGAAGGGATACTCCTTTGTCCAAATGCCGTTTGCTCTATCTCTTGTAGTTTAGGAGTTGTAGAACACTTTTTGGAGTGGTAGCTGGCCAAAAACATGTGGAAAATGTTCCTTAAGCTACTACCCACAAGACTGTATCCTTAAAATAATTTTAAAAATTAGATTTCATGTTAATTTCATGTGCCCTTTTTTGTCAATTTTTATTTTTTTTATTTATTTTCTAAAATAAAAACTACATATCAGATAAGGACGATTCATGCATTAAAATGAGCACCAGGTCCTCGTCCTTAAGAAGGGATACTCCTTTGTCCAAATGCCGTTTGCTCTATCTCTTGTAGTTTAGGAGTTGTAGAACACTTTTTGGAGTGGTAGCTGGCCAAAAACATGTGCTTTTTCCGTCATAACTCCCAAACTGTACATCCTACAAGGACGATTTATACACCAAATTGTTTCTAATACATATATACACAAGACTGCATATTCAGAAAAAAGTTTTCTGGAATTTGATTTTTATCAAGAATCTTAGTTAAAATTTTTTACATGAATCATAGTTTTTGACGTGTTTTTTTTCGATTTTTTTGATTTTTTAGCCATAACTTCTAAACTATACATCATAAAAAGACGATTTATGCATCAAAATGTTCCTTAAGCTACTGCCCACAAGACTGTATCCTTAAAATAATTTTAAAAATTAGATTTCATGTTAATTTCATGTGTCCTTTTTTGTCAATTTTTATTTTTTTTATTTATTTTCTAAAATAAAAACTACATTTCAGATAAGGACGATTCATGCATTAAAATGAGCACCAGGTCCTCGTCCTTAAGAAGGGATACTCCTTTGTCCAAATGCCGTTTGCTCTATCTCTTGTAGTTTAGGAGTTGTAGAACACTTTTTGGAGTGGTAGCTGGCCAAAAACATGTGCTTTTTCCGTCATAACTCCCAAACTGTACATCCTACAAGGACGATTTATACACCAAATTGTTTCTAATACATATATACACAAGACTGCATATTCAGAAAAAAGTTTTCTGGAATTTGATTTTTTTTCAAGAATCTTAGTTAAAATTTTTTACATGAATCATAGTTTTTGACGTGGTTTTGTGCGATTTTTTTGATTTTTTAGCCATAACTTCTAAACCATACATCATAAAAGGACGATTTATGCATCAAAATGTTCCTTAAGCTACTGCCCACAAGACTGTATCCTTAAAATAATTTTAAAAATTAGATTTCATGTTAATTTCATGTGCCCTTTTTTGTCAATTTTTATTTTTTTTATTTATTTTCTAAAATAAAAACTACATATCAGATAAGGACGATTCATGCATTAAAATGAGCACCAGGTCCTCGTCCTTAAGAAGGGATACTCCTTTGTCCAAATGCCGTTTGCTCTATCTCTTGTAGTTTAGGAGTTGTAGAACACTTTTTGGAGTGGTAGCTGGCCAAAAACATGTGCTTTTTCCGTCATAACTCCCAAACTGTACATCCTACAAGGACGATTTATACACCAAATTGTTTCTAATACATACAGTGGTTCAAGCGACTAACCGGACAGCGCAGCGAGCTCCTTTAAATGCCATTTTTTTAAAAAAATTCGTTATTTGAAGTACTCAAAGTTGTAAAAAATGTTTTATTGTTGTTTTAACTTTTGTTTGGTACAAAGAATTTGTAAAAAATTTACTCCAATTTCATTTAGTTAGCAATAATATAAAAGAATCCCCTTTTTAAAAGTCAAACGTTTAACCGGACATTTCAAATTAGGCATGTTGTTGGCTTTGAAAAATAAGTCAAACCGAATTTCTATTGATTTCGCTCATTGTGTTTTGTTTTCGGTAATCGCTACTACAAAAAATTCAACAATGGCGCATAAACGTACGCACACAACTTTCGAAATTCGGCAGCTAGTTATACGGCATTACGGTGAAGGTAAGACTGTACGTGAAATCGGTGATATCGTTGGTCGAAGTCATTCTACGGTCCACGATATTATTAAAAAATATCGTGACGATTTCCAAATCCTCAACAAAAGTCGGAAGGGTCAAGGTAAAAAACTAAACGACCGTGATGAGCGCCATATTCTTCAAAAAATAAAAAACAATCCATTCCAAACTGCAAACGAGCTAAAAAATTATGCAAAAGAAAGCTTAGGAAAGGACGTCTGTGCGGAAACTATTCGTAACACACTACGTAGGAATGATTTTCATGGAAGAATTGTGCGTAAAAAGCCATTCATTAGCCCAAAAAACAAAAGGCTACGACTTCAGTTTGCGAGAGAGTACTTGCTTAAAAATGATGCTTTTTGGGATACGGTAAGTAAGGTAATATGTTAAAAATTATGTAAAATTCAAGTGGTATGTATTAATTAAGGTACTATATACTGACGAAAGCAAATTCAACTTGCACGGTTCAGATGGCAAGGCTTATGTATGGCGCCAACCAAACACCGAGTTTAACAGGAAAAATACTCGTGCTACAGTCAAACATGGAGGTGGTTCTGTGATGGTTTGGGGCTGTATGTCTAGTGCAGGTGTTGGGAATTTAGTGTTCATCGATGGTAAAATGGATAAGTACGGCTACCTTAACATCTTAAAGGCAAATGTTAAGCAGAGCGCCGAAAAACTTGGTATATTACAGAACTTTGCATTTTACCAAGATAATGACCCAAAACACACTTCTGGTGTGGCAAAACTATGGCTAATACACAACTGCCCCAAATTATTGCAAACCCCTCCCCAATCGCCTGACATCAACGTCATCGAAAATTTGTGGAATGAAGTGGGTAAAAGGCTTTACAACACAAGCATTCGGAACATAGCTCAGCTCAAGGAGGAATTGATCAAGGAATGGAACAGTATTCAACCAGATGTTTGCAGAAACTTGGTCAACTCTATGAAAAATCGTTTGCAAGCCGTAATTGATGCAAAAGGTTTCTCAACAAAGTATTAAAATAATGAATTTAACAATTATTTGCTTGTGTCCGGTTACATGTTTGACTCTTAAAAAGTAGATTTCCTTATATTATTGCTAATTGAATGAAATTAGAGTAAATTTTTTATAAATTCTTTGTAACAAACAAAAGTTAAAACAATAATAAAACATTTTTTTCAACTTTGTGTATTTCAAATAACGTATTTTTTTGAAAAAATGGCATTTAAAATAGCTCGCTGCGCTGTCCGGTTAGTCGTTTGACCCACTGTATATACACAAGACTGCATATTCAGAAAAAAGTTTTCTGGAATTTGATTTTTTTTCAAGAATCTTAGTTAAAATTTTTTACATGAATCATTTTTTTGCATTTAATGGCAAGTTTCATAGTTCCGTATGGTTGATCAATGGATTTAATTCTTGCGATAAATGCCAATTTTCATTTCATAGTTCTGTAAGGTTGATCAATGAATTTAATTATTGCGATATCAAAACTTTGCGACACAAATTTATTTAAGCATCCTTTAATATAGAAACATTTAATTGCACCGAAAATTTAAGATTTTATTGTTTAATTAGAAATCATTAAGCTTTTAAGTAAAAGTAAGTAAGTAAGACAAGCGTCGCATGCATAAAAACATGCGATCCATCAATGTTGTAATTATTACCCTAAACCATGACAGCCTTGGTTGGTGACCTCTTGAGCCTGACATAAAATTTTGAATATTTGGAAGATTAAACCAATTCGATCACAACTCTGTTAAATTACAGAAACGTCCGTAAAATAAGTTCAATTCCTATCTTCAAGAATTTTGTAATTTTTTTCCTTGACACATTTTTTTAAATGTCTCAACAATAATTGCAAAAATGATGATAATTTTATGTTAGAATGTACCTTAAGCCATCCATTACCTACAGTGGGTCAGTTTTCGTTCGGTATGGCATTAGAGCAAAAATTATAAATAAAACAAAACTCACCAAAAATCATGAGATGAAGTCTTTTACAGTTGCGCAAAACATTTTTCTATTTACAAATACTTTTTTGAGAAATCAATAGTTTAACTAAAAACGCGAACTACAAAAAGTTGCATACAGCATACTTCTTATTCTAACAGTCGTTGCATTTTTTTTTATTTTTACTTTCTCTGTTATCTGCCTTTCTCTTAAACTCTTCAGAAACTATTTTTTCTTTTAACCACCTCACATTTTTTCTTATCAAAACCTTGATGAGGTGATCAAGAATAATCAGTCGATGTTCATAACATTCTTGTGTTTTATCAAACCACAAAGGGTTTGTTATGTTTGTTTGCTGTATGCAACTTTCTATAATTCGCTTTTTTAAGTTTGCTTCGTGACAAATTTTTTCAAATAGGTATTTGTAAATAGAAAAATGTTGTGAGCAAATGTTAAAAAATTCATCTGACGGATTTTTTAAAAGAAGTCAAGTGTCACTATAATTTTTCTTTTCAGGAAAAGTCTCCGAGTCAAAAGAATAACTTTTCATCTTGAAGAGATTTTCTTGACAAGCGTCGCATTTTATTTTATTTCCAAATTTTGCCTTAAATCCATATCCTACAAAATATCGATCCACTGAAATTTCCAAAGGAGTTAAGGGTGGTATGTTCATACTGGATTCTTCAAATTCTTCCACTGTTATTTTATTAATTTTTTCGTACGGACAATTTGGACTGGTGTTTTCGTCTTCATCGGATGGGTTAAAGTTCCATTCTAGCATTAAATCATCGTCATTTTCGCAATTTTTGCTGCGACTCTGAAAATTATGGGTCAGGAATTTCATGGACATTATCTGTGCAGAAAGGTATTGCATTTCTCTCACTGATGGTTCCGTGTTGCTCCCCAGTTGCGATCTCACGACTGAGAAGAAATTCTCTAAAGAGTCTGGTTCAACCTACCAAGCATAAAAAATTTTACGTTGGGGTCATCGAAGAGATCATCAACAAGCAAAATCATTGAGTTTAGGGTATATTTGAACCCATTGATGCATTGCACCTTATTACCTTTGTTTTGTGGAAGCTGAAAAGTTTCCACTAAGCCAATAAATTCCTTTATAAAAGCAATTTTGTTGCAATTTCCAAACACAGGACGCTTCTTGAAATTGGGGTCCTTGCAGTTTTGATATCGCAATAATTAAATTCATTGATCAACCTTACAGAACTGTGAAAATTGGCATTTATCGCAACAATTAAATCCATTGATCAACCATACGGAACTATGAAACTTGCCATTTAATTCTCCCGATGATGCAAAAGTATCGTATTCTTCAAACTTTTAAAAAAATGGCAATAATCATATACGAGATCAATACGTCTGCATTTACATATAACTGACCTCTAAACATAGTAATAAAATACAGAAATGTTCACTTTTTACATTGAACAAAAACATAAAAATATGTAAACCTCTTGTGCTTTAATAATGCTTTAAAAACCAAAAAAAGGTCATCAAAATTTACCCAATAAAAGCATGTACAGAAGACAATAGTCACATATTGTATTAAATAAATACCTTAAACTTCATAAAATAAACTAATAACTTGTAAATATTTAATAAAAAAAAATAACATCGTTTCAATATATGCAATTATATAAATTATACTCACATGAAATTTTACTCAAAAGTAATATATATGAAATAATTCATATATATTATGAATGTTTAAAACTGTATATATATATTATGTTTAAAACTGTTTATTTTTAAAATGTTTAAAATGCTTAAAACCAACCAATTAAGAAATGCATGATAAAAATGCTCACAACAAATTTCGTCACAATATTACATTTGTACAAAATTATTCTAATAAATGTTAAAAATTTTATCATTGCATTTTAATTACGTGATAAACAAAGTATATAAAAATATATAAAAAAATAAAATGTTCTAAATGAAATTGTTTTACTCGGATTAGTTATATACATTTCAACATAAAATCTATCTGAAATAAATATCTTAATATAACGAAATGGAATTCTTAAATATTTTCCAATTGAATCAAAATATACTTTTGATTATGCTTGCAGGGTTTTCTGATTGAGCAGATAGGTATATTTTTGTTGGTGGTTTAAGATAACCTAATAAGAATACTAATAAAATTATAAGTATATGTGAATAAAACAATAAATATAATATTAATATATATCTATACTATTCTATACTATATATATATATATATATACATGCATCTACGATCAATGGTTTTGTCGTAAAATTGACATTTTAATAAAAAATAAAATCATTTTCTTAAATAAATTTCTTAAAATAAAATCATGACTGCTTGTAACTTTGGTATCTTTTAATAAAATACCTACATAAAAACCATTTCAACAACATTAAAGCAAATGGGTAACAAGCAATTTTCTTCTCTTCATGAAAAAAAAAAACATATTTGCAACTCCTTATTAAAGAATAATTATTTCTTTAGCCGAATCTGAATTCCGTCTATTTATTCGGCTAATGAAAAAATTATTATTTGCAGATGCAACCAAAATCTAGCTAGAATAAAATCGCAACAACAATGTCCAGCTAGAAACAACATCAATTCGTCAAACACAAGAAGATCCCAAAAATTAACACAAAAAAATAAGCTGTAAAAGTTGTGGCAAATAGAAGTTACATTTTCATTCACATACATACTTATAATATTGTTTTCTTCTCCTTTCGTTACTTGTCGTATTCATTTTCATGTTTACTTCTTCTTACTCACAGCAATGCGTCAATAACGAGTACAAAAACTCGTTGGTTGTCATTGTTTTGGTTTTTCTGTCGGTGGATGGCTGATAGTCTGGAAAGAAGTTGGAACGCTGGATGAAGCAATCTCTTGGTATAATTTATACTCGTTGTTATACGCACAACTTCTGTTTAATCAAAACGGAATTTTTTGGGGATTTTTTTGCCTTTCAAAGAAATGTTTTTTACTATTTTGCAAAAAGCAAAAGTTCGAAAAATTACTGCTTCCTTCAGTTGAAAACAATTTTCATGATTCAAGTTAACAATTTTCTTAACAGTGGAATGTTTTCCATTACGTTTTTAATTCAATAATATTTTTAAAAACCAACTCCGCGGTTGCCTAAATTAAGATAATCATTTCTTGATTTCAGTTTTGTTCTAGGTTATAGAATCAAGTATTTCATTATTGTTGCAAACAATTGTTTTACTCAATTTTAGAAACAAATGCTTATTATAAAATTTGTTTTCTTAACTTTTGTTTTTAATTCTTTAATTGAGCAAAAGGGGGCTCATTAGCTGCGTTCCTTTCGCCGTAATATAATCGCGATAACAAATTTTATCAAAGGAACGGCAAGAAAAATGACTCTTAGAGGGCACTACCGTTGCAGTCAAAACGAAATTCAAACAAGCAATCATGATACAATAACTATTAGGTGTCATGAGAACGTGTGTCATTTAAAACTGTTGTGAACTGTTATGGTAGCGATACCTTAGTGAACGATGTTTTTCTCTGAATGTGTTTTACTCTAAACGTCAGAAAAATTGTAAGTTATTTATTATAATAATTAATATTATGCAATTATATAAATAATTTAAGTGCAATTTTTGGCTCCGCTGAATGCGTTCAATGTGTGTGACACACGCGGTTTGTTTTGTTTTCTTTTGTTTAACATTCGATGGTCGCAGCTCATGAGAAAATAGGTAGCTGTTATGGCTACCTTATAGTCATTGTATCAAACAAACAAAATATTCAAAAAATGAAATGACAGCTCATAAAAATATACAGCTGCGGCACCTGTGTTTCAAATTTTTTAAAGGCTATATCACAATTTTATATGGATAGCAAAAATAATCCTATTTGTTATAGGATTATTATTTTTGTTTTTGCTTTGCATGTAAAAAAAATAATCTGGATTATTTTGAAGCCAATGGAACGCAGCTATTATTAAAGTTTCTTAAATCAAGCAAATTATTTGCTTAATATAAAAATATACGGCCGTATTCATTATATTTGTTATGCACTCGTTAAAAACTGTTTTAGTTAGAACACAAACTATCCCTTAAAATGCTGTTTATGCATAAACGTATTTTAAGAGCACTTTAAGCAATATGGAAATTTTTTAAAAACAGTAAGCAACACTTCATCAGCTGACAGCTTAACGAAAGAACTTGATGAAAAACAGACTTTTTGTCGCCAGAAAAAGCCCTTTTACGGTGGCGGTCCTATGACCTATGAGCCTATGCTCATCATGGTCATGTATTATTGTTGTTTCAATGTATATTAACAATTTGAGAGCGAGAGCAAGAGAGTAAATTTTCACCACCACGGTCACCAAATGATTTGACAAAAATATGAAATCATGGGATCAAACCAGTGTTGCGTTGTGAACTTATTCACAATATTTGTGTTTAGGCACGAAAATAGTACACTTTTAGTATAAAATGTATGAAAGCAGTAATGAAACCTGCTTAATAGCAACACTCGTCGGTTGTAAAAATACTAAAAGTAGCAAAAAGTGTACTGGTGCTTAGGCATCATATGACCACCAGCATAGCATACTTTCGTCACACAGCTCATCAAACGAAAAAAGAGAGTAAAAAGTGTCATGACCAGGGATCATATGACGACCACCGTAACAACACCTATAGCTGATTTTGACAAGTTATGTTAGGCATTAAAAAAGCAAAAGCAAAGTGCCGAAAAATGTATAGAGCAAGAATCAACCCCTTTGAACAAAACAACGACGAGGAACGAGTAGGAACGACGTTCAGAATGATTTTAACGATCGTTAAAATACTCTTAGAACGTTGATGATAATATACGTTTATGCATAACAAAATGTTTTTCACTATCGCTATCGCTAAAACAGGTTTATAAATACGGGGGTATCCCCGTATTTAAATTTACAATTTTCTTAACAGTGGAATGTTTTTCATTACGTTTTTAATTCAATAATATTTTTAATAACCAACTCCGCGTTTGCTTAAATTAAGATAATCATTTCTTGATTTCAGTTTTGTTCCAGGTTCTAGAATCAAGTATTTCATTCTTGTTGCAAACAATTGTTTTACTCAATTTTAGAAACAAATGCTTATTATAAAATTTGTTTTCTTAAGTTTTGTTTTTAATTCTTTAATTGAGCAAAAGGGGGCTCATTATTAAATTTTCTTAAATCAAGCAAATTATTTGCTTAATATAAAAATATAATTTCCTTCCGTGAAAAATATTTTAAGATGTTTCCTGTAAGTACAAATTTTATATAAAGGCAGCCACAAATTGTTTTATTTGCTGCAAAGATCTCACAAGTATGATCTTATTTGTATTAATTATTTAAAAATTGCATATTAATACAAGTTATAAAACTTAGGGCCAGTTTTACAATAAAAACTTAAGTTTTTGCTATACTTAAGTTTGAGTTAAGTCTAGAAATTCGGCGACTTAAGTTCAACTTAAGTTTTCGAATCAATTTTTTTACCATAATTAAGTTGATTCGAAGACTTTAGTCGAAGTTGAGTCACCAAATTTCTAGACTTATCTTTCACTTAAACATGGCTAAAAACTTAAGTTTTGATTCTGAAACTGACCCTTAAAGTTGCAGCAAGATATAGCTCAAGAGCCCGATAGTTGGAGATTTTATTAAAAAATAAAATATTGTTCTGATTTTATATGATTTAAATACAAATTCTAAATGTTTGATAGTTTAAATCATACTTGATTTTAAATACAAATTCTAGTTGTTTGATAGTTTAAAATTGTTTATTGAGCTTAAGATCAAAGTTAGAATTAACATTTGAATTAGAATTAACAAAGTTAGGTTAAACATTTAGAATTTGTATTTAAATCATATAAAATCAACAAAATAAATAACAAGGTCATTTAGAAAAAACTTTAATTACATAAAATATTTTTATCGAAACAGTAGACTTTGAAATTATTTTTAGTGTACTAAAATTTATTCATAACGGAGAAACTTTTTATTTATGTAAAAATAACTAAAGGCTTAAAGAAAAATTAGTATATATAAAAAATGTCTAATAACATTAAAATAACATTGCAAAAATACGCCAATTAAACTCCAATAACATTTCATTACTTTTCCAAAACATTCTTATAACATTCCAATAACACTCAAACAAAACTCAATTAGCATTAAATACATGCAATAACACATGAATAACATTAAAATAATACTCTAATCATAATTAAAAAAAAATGTCGAATACTATTTCATACGCTAAGAAAAAGACTTGATCATAGTTTGAGAGGTTTTGACAAAATCTCTTGTTTTTTACCGACTTCAAAAAGGAGGAGGTTCTCAAGTTCGTTTGTTTCTTCTTTTTTTTCAGTATGAATTTGTTGTGCGTTTTAGTCAAAACCCTGCTCCAGAAAATAACGCATAACTGCTTTATTTTTGAGTTGCCGTAGCTAAACTTTTTGAAAAAATCTTGAAAATGCTTTCAGTAAAGCCATATTGATATATATAAAAAAAATTGTTTTATTTGCGTTTAAAACTTTTGGAAATCATTGGCAGAAATATGCTCCAGAAAACTGCTCATTACTTCTTTATTATTGGGTTGTTGCAGCCAAACTTTTTGGAAATATAATGAAAAAGATTTCATTAAAGACATACCCCATAACCATAGTCAAAATAGAAGTCGACTCTATATTTAGTATAAACATTTTTGACAGTTTTTTAATATAATATGTTGTCAAAAAGCTTGCACTAAGTTCAGAGTCGACTTTTATTTTGACTATGGTTATGGGCCATAGGTACTACAAGATATACAACTATTTGAAATTTTTACAATTGTCCCATACAAATGTTCAAATTTTTGCAAAAACATGCATTCACTATAAAATTTGTTTGAGAATTGTTGCAAATCAAATATAAAATGTGTCTCTCTTTTGCCTAAACCGAGTTTACACGTCCAATTTTGGTGAGTTAACCTCAGTTTAATTTGACTAGAGTTTAAGCTCGCACTGAAAAATTGGCCCTTAAAAAGTTACTTGATCTAAAGCTCGCAATTAAATTCAACAAAAATTTTGTTAAGTTGTTACGAATCTTAAATTTTTTTTTAAGTTTATAGGATATTTTTTTGATGCAACAGATTCTATTTCTACTCAACGATTTTAATTAAAAAAAGTATGCAGTTCTTTTTGGAGTATGTGTTGAAATTGTTTTGCGTACTCATAATACATACTTAAGTTCAAGTCCTGTCTTAAAATTAGTGTCCAAGCGAATATTCGATTTCGGTTTCGGTTTCGGTTATGGCCAGTTTTGGCCTTCTTTGGACATATTGAGGCCGAACAGCCGAAACTAACAGAAACTTTTGGTAAAAATTTCTTGCATCAGTCATTTAGTTCAAATATATAAATTTGGTTTAATAAAAACATTTACAACGCATTGTACAAAAAAAAAAAAATTATGAACTCGTCTATAATTTGATTTATCGTGTTAACGCAAAACATTTTGGTTAATTTAAGGCGTTCGATACTATCATTTTCGATTTTATCATCTCTATTGCAATTACTTTTAAAGTTTTTTTAGCTACTAAAGCCAACAATTGATAATTAAACATCCGAACGAATTCTGTGTGTGTGTGGAATAAAGGAAGAGAAAACGAAATATGCATTTCTAAATTTATAATACTAAACGTTTTTCTATAAAAATGTATTTTGTAGATACCTTTTTATATTAATTTTTTTCTTATATGTATGAAAGAAGGTACTTTTGTTCACCTTTAATAAAAAAAAAAGGATTTGTAAAAACTTAATCTGCAATCTTTTCTAAAAAAAATGTTGACCTCAAAATAATTCGTGTTCTTTCCTCGAAAATACTAATCACAAAAGAATAACAAATACAGAATTTTCTGACCTGTAAAATTCGGCGGTTCTGCATTCTGCTCTCTACACGCAGAAAAAAATATATTTGACACAAACATAATATTGAATGATACTATTATGTATAAAAACTTGTTTATAGCAAACAAGTTAATTTTTACATGAAATGTGTTTTTATATTACGGTAAACATAAAATGTTTTCTGGAAACAAATTATGTTCATTTTAATTTTACAAAAATATTTTTTTTTACAAAACTTTTTTTTACAAAAATATTTTTTTGTCACATCAATCAAAATATGTTTACCTGGAATTGTAAACAAACATAGAAATGATTGTCACAAAAAACTTTTTAACAAAAAAAAAACCAACTTCAAAACCACTACAAAGTAAAAAATAATTTTAAATTACTTTTCACATTAGTCCTTGGTCAAATTTGTTAATTTATTTATATACAGTGTTGCGCAAAACAATAGCAACAAAATCCGTACGCTGCTACAAAATTGTGTATCTGTTTAAATATACTTTGAAAATCATGATGCCGATTTTGCCAAAAAAAAATCATCTTTTCAGATGAAGCTCATTTTGATCTTGGCGGGTATGTAAACAAGCAAAATTGTCGCATTTAGGGCACAGAAAACCCGCACGCATACATTGAAAAGCCGCTGCATCCCAAACGAGTCACTGTTTGGTGCGGATTTTGGTCCAGAGGCATAATTGTGCCATTTTTCTTCAAAAATGAGCAAGGAGTGGCCGTTACAGTCAATGGCGATCGTTATCGGGCCATTTTGAACGAATTTTTGTTAACAAAAATTGAAGAGGAGGATATTGGCAACATTTGGTTTCAACAGGACGGCGCTACGTGCCACACAGCCGAAGCTACTACACTCGATGTTTTGCAAATCAAATTATTTGTGGACTATTATTTGTGGGGTGCCCTCAAAGATAAGTGTTACGCCGACAAGCCAGAGACAATTGACGCTTAAAAGGACAATATTCGAGAAGCCATTGGTGAAATACAGCTGCACACAATCGATAATGTGCTTAAAAATTGGACCGATCGTGTAGGCTACTGCAAGGCCATCCGAGGCAGCCATTTGAATGAAATTATTTTTCATTACTAACCGGAAGAATTGTACTTTCAAACAAAAAAAGAAATTTAAGAAAATATTCAGTAGTTTTTTTTATAGAATTTTCAAAAAAAAAAATTTATTTGGCGGACCCTGTATTAGGGACACACAAAAATGATTATAGGAACCAAAGCATACTTTCATACATTATATTAAAAACAAATCATATTCCAATTTGGTTTTGTTTTCTTTATTAAATTTAAAATTAATGTGATTTCATTCAGTTTGTCTGAGAGCATAATTAATATTTGGTGTAAGGTTCATTATTTTTTTATAAAAGGAACATAATTAATATTTGGTGTAAGATTCATTATTTTTGATAACCGTTGCACATCTGAGTGGCGTCGACTCTATTAAAGTAGATATGTTAGTATTAGTATATGTTTCCAATTCAGTTTCAGCGCTTCATACAGTGCAGTCTTATTGGAAAACCTTTGACCAGAAACTTTTACCTTCAAAAACCCAAAAAGATTTTCAATGGGATTTAAGTCATTGTGACTGTGCCGGCTAATCATGGACTTGAATCCCATTGCTTCTAATGTAATCTTTGATGATTTTTGAAGTGTGCTTCGGGTCGTGATCAGGCTGAAACGTTCACTGAAGCGACATATTCCACTCTGAATGTGGTCGCATCTTGCTTTATAAAATGTCATTACATACAAATCGATCCATGATTCCATCGATTTTTTGAAATGGTTCAACTTCATTATAGGAAAAATAAGTCCAGACCATAATGCCATCGCCTCCGTGTTTAAAATTTATTTTGCAGTTTCGGGCTTCAAGTCGTGTACCTGGGTGGCGCCGCACCGTGCACATCAAATCTGAATTAATCAAGTTGAACTTTGATTCATCGCTAAAAAAAAGGTTTTCGATTTTTAAACGGTCCAATTTAGGTGCTCTTTTGGAAGACTGAGTCCAAAAAACAATAAATTGCAACTAGTTGTCACAATTTCAGACAATTGTTTAAATTGTAACACCTCACCTTGTTTTTTATGCTTAGCTGTAAGCAAAGGTTTCTCTGCCGGTCTGTAACTTCTTTAATCGTTCTCAACGGCTCGTCTTCAAAAATATGGATGAGGATATCTAAATCAAGTGTCCGAACAACCTCTTTGGATGTGGCAAATGCATTTCGTTTGAACACACCACATATGTTCCTGTCATCACGCAGTGATGTCTTCCGCGGTCGCCCTATTTAATGTACCGTTGTTACGTCTTTTGTGAAGGTATATCTCTTTATTAATCTGCAAACTATTGACCGATTAATATCAAACTGTATCACGTTAGATATTTGCGAATTTTCGTTTTTATATTCGGAAATAATTTGTAATTTAAGATTTTCACAGTATTTAAAACGTGCCATTATTAATAGAACAGTCAATCTCACAACTAGCACAAAAAAAACTAAACTTAAATGTTTATGACTTACAAGCAACACGTGCTTTACAATTATGGAACTTTTACCGGTAATTCTTGGAACTTCTGTTCTCTTTTTACATTTTTCAAGTTTTGTTGCTTGTGTTTTGCTCACAGACAAATTGAAAGTAGTCACATTAATTTTAAATTTAATAAAAAAAAACAAAACCAAATTTGAATTTGATTTGTTTTATATATGATGTATGAATATATGCTTTGATTCCTATAATCATTTTTGTGTGTCCCCAATATTAAAAAAGATTCACGATTTTGTTGCAGCGCACTTATTTTGTTGCTATTCTTTTGCGCAACACTGTAAATTATTAAACTGGAAATCTTATTGCTATAAATTTTTTTCTATTTTTGATTATCATATTTATATTAATTTCTCCATTAATATAAAACCTTTAAAGTCGGCGCTTATATAATAGAGTGGGTCGAAAAAATTTTTTTTAAAGTGCGTCCACCATATGAAAGCTTATCTAGAGAGGATTTCAGGAAAATAAAAATTGTCGATCCTGCCACGCCCTAAAAACCACCAAATTCGTTTTAAATGTATAACTTTGGTATTGATTTTTAAAAATTATATGTCATGATAAAGGTTGTAATTAGTACAGTACTTTGATGATAGGTGCTAATGAGCTTTGACATCGTTTTCAGGGTCAAAATGCTTAAACTATATTTTTTCATACTAACCACCAAATATTTTATCATAATTAAAAATATCTAAAATATCTAAAAAATATCATATCAATTTGATGATCAATTATATATATACTTCTCTATGCCTACCACGTCTTCTTATGTTGCGTTACAAACGGAGTGATAAAGTTAATATACTCCTTAAGGAGTGTTTATAGTGCCGACTTACGACCGAACCGAACCGAGCTGAAACTCAAACATGCATTCGAGCAAAAGAGATGCGTTCTCTATTGCTCTTATGCGTTTTTAAGTTTCAACTCGGCTCGGCAAAGCAACAAGCAAAAAAAAAATAAGCGCGCCTTACCTAAACAGTACGCGAGGGGATGTAAAAAAAAATAGTATATGAAATTTGTTTTGTTATATGCGAGATAGGTGTTGTTGTCGGTGGATTTCAAAATGTTTTTGCCCGTTGTTTTATTTTGCTAGTTCTAGCTCATATCGCAAATTTTATTAGACTACAACGAATCCTTCTGCGTACTTAATTTAGAAATGCAGAAAAAATTTTTTCAAGATTTTTATAAGCCCATAGAATAGTTTCGTTCATTCCCTTTTGCATCACCGTTGCCAATCCAACATTTTATAATTTCTAACATGAGAAGATAAAAGTTTTGACACGAAGCTTAAATCAATTTGGAAGAATTTTTCTCTTTTTATAATCTACCCCTTATTTAGAATTGCTTCGTACTCGTATTTTCAATAATATTTCTCGTTTCACTAAATTATCGACAAATCTTGCAAGTATCACTCAAAGCAAATGTTCTGTGCCTTTGAGCAACCCTAGTTATTGCAACACAACTGCAAAAAATATTTCAACACAATAAATTACAAAACTTTCACAATAAATCCTCGACAAAGTTATTTGTACCACCGAAACGTACAATTTTTCAGTTTCAACTATAATACAAAAACACAACAATAACTAACAACAACCCAACGTTGGTTGTTGACGACAGACTGTTTGATTTTGTTGACATATTGAAGTGGTCAAGCAAACAAAAAGAATATGAATCATTTTTAGCATCATACGCCAGGGACAGACAGTAGCCCATATAAGTGTATCGAGTTAACAGAACAAAAATCAGGCTTAATTGATTGAGGAAAACGATGTCGCTTTTCGCTTTTCAGTTCTGTTGAATTGAGTTTTTGGCAATTGTTGGAAAATTTTTTTTTGCAAAGCCCTAAATTGTCAAAAGCGGCACATGTTTTGGTAATTGTAAACCACTTTTCATGAAGGGATAAATACTGTATGTGACTGAATGTTTATCTCAATATACGGCGGTGTACAGTACACACACACACACTCACAAAGTATATCCTTTTCTTTAATCAACTATCACCACACGAATCCTTAGAATAACAATTTGTCCGCTTCTTAGTTTCATTTTTCATAAAAGAAACCACAATAATTTGTTACTCGCCCGCACAATGGGACATCATGTTGCCTATTATTGGACAATTGATAAAGGTTTACTTGCTGCAGCCAACTCGCTTTAATAAGAGTTCAATATTTAGGTCGAACTATTTGGTCATTGTCCTTGACAAATTGAACATGCGTTTGTTGTTTTTTTTTATCTGTGCATGACCTTTTGTTCGACCATAGTCGATGCTTTGTTATGAGTAAAGGTTATTTCGATGTTGAAAAAAACTTATTAAGCCAAAACCACAAGCCAAATAAAAAATCTACTTCAAATCAGAGTAAGTAGCCACGAAACGGAAAATTCGTATTTTATTTATAAAACTTACATAATATTGATGCCAATGTTGGGATTCCTCATATAATAACTTTGCTTATTTTTGGTATGCTTCAGTTCCCATTGCTGTAATATGTTTTTAGTGAAATCTCTTTACTTTCTCACTATAAGCACAAGAGGTTGCTTAACCTAAAAGATAATTTTTTTTTATAAATAAAAACGGGTTCATTCTTCTTAAATACCATATTTCTTTTTCATTACCCACCCTGTGTCACCCTGACCTGCTGAGTAAAACAAAACATTAAGAAAATATTTACCCGTGACACCGGAATTCCGCTCTGGCATTCCACATCCTTTCGAACATTTCGCATTTCCTTTTGTCAGAACAGAAATTTATTTATGCTTTTAATACAGACCATGACGAGGCTTTTTCTTTTCTTTTTCTGTTGCTTCGCTAGCTGCGATGTTCAACGACAGGATGTGCTTGATTGCTTGACATTTTGCATCATGGCATGGTGCAACCTAATGAATGAAATAAATTTGATTTTGGCAATTAATGTGACTGGCATCTAAACTCAAACGAACTGACTGAATGAAATTATGATGGGCCATCATAGCGGCGCATCATGAAAGTGATTATGGCGCTTAGAGCGAGCCCACTCCAACCCCATCAACGCCTCACCAGCCCATTCTCTTCCCAAACAATCAGCGCTATCTTCATGTTTATCATTATTGACTCTCTTGAATTGTTGCATTTTTGGCTGTCAACTCATTACGAGCCATTTTCCTGCTGTTGCTTTTTGGCAAACACATTTGATGACAGCGCACAATGACAAGGGTTCCATCTAAGCCATCATCACTTAAGTTGCTGCCAATAGCTGAGTTAGTTGAGGACCCTTGCTTTGGCGCATTTGGGAAATTTCGCAAATTACAAAAAAAAAAAACAAGCAACACAATATAAGGCCAACTATTTGAAACAATTGTCAAGGGTTCTCACTTGGTAACATTTGTGTTTCGTCATTTAGTTGCTTTTTGTGCCATTGAATGCTTACATGGTTCCATCATCGTGATCAGCTTAGTCATCAAAGATGATGATACGTTGCAACATGTGGAGGGAAAACACTTTTACTGCACGGACTCACTTATTAGATTTGCCAATGAGACTTTCAACAATTTATGAGACATTTTTATAAGTTGTGATGAGTTTTATACAGCAGTAACTGAGGCTTTATCATACATCTGAGTGCCAATGGGTGGGCGTAAGTAAAATTAAAATTTATATGAGCTTACCTTATGTTTTCGTCATTTACGTTTCTTCTTGACGGCATACACTTAACTCCGAAGAGTTGAAGGGTTCGGGGCAATAAGGTGCTAACCCACACTGAAATCAAAATTGAGTTGAGAAACAAATTTCAGCAACCTCTTTTATATGCGTACTAAAGATGAAGTTGCTATCTTTATTCGTTAGCGCGCTACAAGCATATATTCTTTTTGCTGCACATAATTCAGTCTTAAGTTTTGGGCAAGAAGGTGCTAACCCACATAAACAAAGTTTAACGCATTTAAAAGTTTCCGTATATCTGGACCGTTAACTACACCTGTTAAAAAAATTGATATTAAATATATTGCAGTCACACACTTTAAGGGCCAATTTTTCAGTGCGAGTTTAAACTCTAGTCAAATTAAACCGAGCTTAACTCACTAAAATTTGACGTTTACACTCGGTTTAGGCAAAAAAGAAAAACATTCTTGATCATTTAAGTCAATTAAACTTCAACAAATGCTAAAATATCTAGTTAAACCGAGTTTAAACGTCTAATTTTGGTGAGTTAACCTCAGTTTAATCTTACTAGAGTTTAAACTCGCACTAAAAAATTGGCCCTAAGTTACACAAAATTAGCCTCTTTTAATTTTTCAATTGATAGTTTTGGAAAAGCGTTGTTTTTCAAGTATGGTAATGCATTTTCGTTAACGCGAACCAAACGCTTTAAAAAATTCTTAACATCTCCCAGCTTGATATGAAGATCCGGAAGCATTATTTTCTGAAGCGGGATCAATGGTGGACGAATTACATTAAATTCGCCAACAACTTGCGAATCGCGTTTTGGCCAATCACACTTTTCGTACTGGTTGCATTTTATTTATTTATTTATTTATTTATTTTCATATATAGTCAAATGAAATATTCTTAACTGACTAAGATACTGACTAAATAATATTTTTAACAGATTTTTAAATGCCTGTAAAATCCAAAATGCACTTAGATGACAAAATATTTAATTCATATAAAGCTCTATTAATTGGTGAGTTATGAGCATAATTCGTACGGTAAGTGCTTAAATAAAATAAATCTGAGTGTCTAAGAGATCTTTGAGGAACATTAAAGTTAATTAACTGCAAAAGAGATGGGCAATCTACAGTTGCCACAACAATATCATAAATAAACAATAATGACAATAATGTCCTCCTATCACAGAGAGAGCTTAAGCCTAACAGTTTTCTCCTGGCATCATATGAAGGCATAGGCTCATCAAAATTAATGTGACGCAGAGCGAATCTTAAAAATGATTTTTGTACTCGTTCCAAGCGATTTATATGAGAGGCATAATACGGCCTCCAAATAAATACCGCATATTCCAGTTTCACTCTTACGAATGAAGTGTATAAGGACTTAACTGTATAGGGATCCCAAAAACTTTTACTATTTCTTCGAATAAAAGCCAACATAGCATAAGCTTTGGGTATTATAAAATCCAGATGGGCCGCAAACAAAAATTTGGAATCAAAGATCACACCCAAATCTTTAATTTCATTCAACCGACTTAACGAAAAATTATCAATAACATAAGATGATATCAAAGGGTTATCTGATTTAGAGTAAGTTACTACAGCACATTTACCTAGATTAAGATATAATCGATTTTTAATACACCATTCATTAATTTCATTTAAATCTACTTGAAGTAAATCAGAATCTACAGAACTAACAACTCTCTTAAAAATTTTTAAATCATCTGCAAACAAAAGACAGTTTGAAAATTTGATTTTGTTAGTTATATCATTAATAAATAGTAAAAATAGTATCGGCCCTAGTATACTACCTTGGGACACGCCCGAAGACGCTCTAAATGCATTAGAAATAGTATTCTCTAATCGAACATAAGACAATCTATTATTGAGATAAGATTTAAACCAGTTTAATAAACTAGAGTGAAAACCCAACATGCTTAGCTTACTAATCAATATTGAATGTGAGACTTTATCAAAAGCCTTCGAGAAGTCTGTATATATAGCATCAACTTGATTTCCATTTATAAATGTAGAATTACAAAAGTGAGAAAATAAAGCAAGGTTAGTAACTGTAGAACGACCCGATAAAAATCCATGTTGAAATGGTGAAATTATACTTTTTATCGAAAAAATAATCTTATTTTTTACAACGCTTTCAAATAGCTTGCTTACTGCCGAAAGTTTTGTGATAGGTCTATAATTCTCAATATTATTCTTATTTCCTGACTTCAAAATAGGTGTTATGAAAGACACCTTCCAATCATTAATAAAATTACCAGACTGAAGTGACCTATTAAATATGAGCTGAAGTGGTTTAGTTACTGAAAAAGAACACTTTTTTAATAAGGTTGCAGATATGCCATCAGAATCCAACTTGTTTGATTCTTTTAAACTTGTAATACCTACACTAATTTTGCACGGCTGTCCCATTTACTAAAAATACACATGTACTTTGTATAGCCAGTATGCATTCCAGCTAATATTAAAAGAACCTTAAAATCAAAATATACGCGCCAATTGTGTTCGTCATAACTGATGCGTTCCAGAATTAATTTCATGGTATCATACGACTCATGCATTCCAAGAGCATACATCAATGGCACTGGTTTAACGCTACTGTTTTCAAAAAGCAAGACTACTTTTAAGCTTCTGGTTGAAGAAGAGTCTATGAAAAGACGCCATAAAGATGGATTATAGTTGCAGATTCCCATTTAATTCATTAAACCGGCAATATCTTGACAATATGCATAAGTTGCGTCCTCGGAAAGCATGAAATAAGGCATATATGGTTCTTGCCAATATTTGTAAGATGTAACTTTTACACCTGGTGGCAGCACGTTGACGCTTCTTAGTTCCGAAGCCAAAGTCAGGGCATTATTTTGGGATGGCTTCAGATTTCGAACGATTCTATCTAAATGTTCCTGCGAAATCAATGATGGATATTGTATAACTGGCTGAAGGTAATCAGAATCAGCATGATGTAATGATGTTGCTGAATTTTGTGATTGTACAATACTTCATAGGACGTAGTATCATATTGGTATGTCGATGGATGTACTGGAACAGGCAATTCATCACTGTGTGGAACTGGTACGTGAGCACTTGGCACAGCTTTGTATATAAAACCGGTTCGTTCTATAAGAATAAATTATTGTGTATTCGATATATAGTGTATCTAAGTAAACTTACTATTTCGATTGAGACCATTTACATCGTTCTTGCACGCGTAGCAATTTTCTCAATCATGTTCCCCTGGATCGGTCCATATCATTGGAAGTCCAAATGGCATTGAATATCGCCGTAATTTCCACCATTTGTTTAATGCACTAAAACATGTGATGCACGTAAATTCAAGTGCATGATCAATATTTTGCATTACTTCAGCGGGGGTAGCCAAAAAATACTGATTGTAAGCTTTGAGGGTATCTTCAACCAAATGCAGTCGATGTTTTTTCGGTGTAAATTTTCCACACACAAAACAAAACATATTTATTCTTTCGCAATATGATCTGCATTTTTCGTCACTCATTTTTCTATTTTTTCGAAATGGTCAATCAAATGCTTATATTTTTTAGAAAGATTTCTCTTATCAAGTGAGTTTAATTCCAAGTTGTCACACTAAATTTCAAGTTGAAGCGATATTACAAAGCACTCATCTTTGATATATATGTTGTAGCATCTGTTTGTAACAGGGATACCAATCCCAAAAACCCGAATCTCAAAATTATTGTAATTATTATGGCCCCAAATTGTAAGAGGTTAACTAATTCTGCTTCCAAATAGATGTCTATTATTTCAACGGTTACATTTTGTCGAAAAAAAATATATAAATTGATTTAACAAATGCTTTTGCAGGTTTTTCCCTCAAACAAAATCAAAAATCACCTTAAATCTAATACAAATTTAAAATCGAAATATCCCGTTATTTTGAGCTAACTTTTTAAAACGGAGTATACCACTGGACTCTTTGACCCAAAAATTAGTTGGGGTGTCTCGGTGTGTTTGTGTGTCATTTCAAAAGTTCGAATTTTACTTACAGTGTAATTTATAATTATCTATTTTCACTTCACAGCACAACTTCAGCGACAATTAACAATTTGCAGCCATGTTTTTTTAGCTGTCAAAATGAAAAGAGCATAAGCAGCTCAACCAAAGTAGTATAAAATTTTTTTGATACCTACATGTTGTTTGAGCGCATTATGATACATACCATTCAGCCCGAAAGTTGTGCAACAGCTACGTGGCAAATTTTCTGCTGAATGGAGCCAATGTTGCGCATGGAAACACTATCGAGCTAGAAACGCCATTTTGTCAACTTGACCAAAAACCTAACTCAGGCTCAATTCGCCATGGAAATGTAGTAAAAAGCATTGTGCATTAGCTATCAAAACAAAAGTAGCAAAGTTCCATTGAATGGGTTGAAAGTTATCACAAGATGCCAGTTGTTTTAGGTGTCGATTTTAATTGCGAATTCAGACATGAATGTTCATAGGCACTTAGGCAAGACCGGTGGTCTAGTGCTCGAAAATTTAAGGTATTTTAAGGATTTTTTTAAAAAGTTAAAATATTGAACAACGATATTTAAACTTTTGAGGTATATTGTAGCACGCATTCATCATAAAAAAATATTTTTGAAGTGAAAACTTCTTTAGGCGCGTTGAACGATTTTGGTAGAGGGTAAGTCTTTGGTTTGCGTCATTGTCTTTTTCCGAGTAACTCTCGTCATCAATACAGACAGCAAAGGTAACAAGATAGGAAACTTAGAAAACATAAGCAAGCAACCATCAATAAGTTCCTCTGCTGACGAATCGTTCTTTCCCCTCCCTTTGCTCCGCTGCGAAACATTAGCTGCATTCCCGTGGCACTAGATCAGATCAAATCTCGGTAAAACAACGTTAGTTTAACTTTATATAAAATTGTCATCACAGTCTTGAAACAGCTGTTTTAAGAACAATAACAAAAGAAAACAACAATACCAAATCGCCCATTGAGCGGTGAGACGTCAAAATAGGAAAATGAATAGTTATTTAGATTTGCCAACTATGTTCGTTTTGATAAAAAATGCTTGAAACTTGGCAGCATTTTAAGATCAGAAGTAGAGCTAGAAATCGAGCTGGTTTTAATTTTTGTTTTTGTTTTGTGAATAAAATAGAGCCGCGGTCTAGGTCAACGACGACGGGAATGCAGCTATTGAATGTTACTGTTTTTTCAATGTATATGTAGAGCTAGCAGTAGGCTAAAATAAAATAAATTTGAAATTTTTGATATTTGCTTTCTGTTTGACTGGCCGTGAAGTCTCTTTTAATGAGATCTTGCTACCAGGCAAACTTGAGATCTTGCTACCAGGCAAACAAAAAACATAGCAAGAAAAGTGCTGTTTATTTTCCGCCTCCAATTCGGTTCATCCCCTTTTACGTTGCGCAACCGATTTGATACTGCTCTTCTCTGTGATAAATTTGCTTGGTAATTGTTGTTGTAAATGTATTTTAGTTCAGCTACAGATCTACATACACATTGACAGAAAAACAGTAAATATCCTTCATGATTTCTTTATGAAGGAACGATTTGTCTGCAGATAAACTTATTGATGGTTGCTTGCTGCCATAGTAGAATTAGACAAGGTAGTGTTATGGCTGAATGTGTTCTCTTTCAAAGTGACTATAACTGTCAAAATCATCCATTTTTATATATTTGATAATTCTTGCTTTTATATTGCATTCTCATTGGTTGCAGATCTTGTATGAAATGTCAACTTCGTTTTGACAGTTTCAGTCATCGGCTCTCCGCCCTAAGACTACCTTGTCTAATTTTGCCATTCCACCACTTGAGATTTTGCTACCAGGCAAACAGAAAACATAGTAAGCAAAATGCGTCTTATTTTCTGACGCCGATTCGTTCATCCCCTCTAACGTTGCGCAACCGCTGTGAACCTTTCCATTCTCACTGCGTTGTTGTTGTAGTTTTTCCATGTAATTGTTGTTGTGCAGTTAGCTGGATTTTTTTTAGATTTTTTTTTGTAGCTACAGTCGGTCATATGAAAACTTTTATATTTTAAATAAGAGTTTAAATCAGTTTTTCAAATTTTGTATAAATGTCTAAAACTATTTACTTTTAACTAAATGTACTACCAACTCAAAAATCTATGCATATAATTCATATCATTTATTTAAATTATTTCATTATTGAATTAATTTAAAAAGTTAAATCTTATTTATATCCTTTTATATAATAACACAATATACATGCACGCTATATATAAATTGTGTTGTGTATTAAAATAAGAATATATAAGAAATAGATATAGTATATAAATTATATATAATTTAATATAATAAATGTACGTAGACAGTACATTTATTATAAACACCTAGTGTTGTAAATTGAAAACGCAAACCAACGACAAGCAAGACACTAGAAGCAATAGAATTTCGTATAGAAAAAGTGTTGCTTCTCAAGTCTTACTTGTCGTTTGTTTGCGTTTTCGATTTGCAACATTAGGCGGTAAGAAATAGAACGCTTGTGATAAGCAGGCTGTAGTTATTCAATTACAACTGTAAATATAAATTTATTTTGCAGGTTTTTTGTGTAATTGTTTTTATGTACATATATATAAAGTGTTATAAAAATACTTCGATTGTCATATGCCGACTGCAGCTACAAAAAAACATCTACACAAAAATTCAATCTAACTGCACAACAACAATTACCAAGCAAATCTATAACAAAAACGCAGAGAAAATGACATGATCACAGCGGTTGCGCAGCGTTAGAAGGGATGAACCGAATTGGCGGCGAAAAATAAATAGCATATTGCTTGCTATTTTTTCTGTTTGCTTGCTAGCAAGATCTAAAGTGGAGTTATTAAAAGAGACTTCACGACAGTCAAACAAAATACAAATATGAAAAATTGATATTTCACTTTATTTCAGCAGTAAGCTCTGAAGTCTCTTTTAATGCCTCCCTCCACTTGAGATCTTGCTAGCAGGCAAACAGAAAAAATAGCAAGCAAAGTACTGTATATTTTCCGCCGCCAATTCTGTTCATCCCCTCTAACGCTACGCAACCGCTGGGATCTTGTCATTCTCTTTGCGTTGTTGTAGATTTGTTTGGTAGTTATTGTTGTACAGTAAGCTTTAATTTTTTGTAGATGTTTATTTGTAGCTACAGTCAGCATATGACATCGAATTATTTTAGAAAACAGTTTATACATATGAATTAAAGAATATGTATAATATTCGTAAAACAATTTGTTTTTAGTAAAAGTGTTACTGTATCGCAAATACGTAATATATATATATTTTTTAGAGCACCCATGAAATATATAGAATGTGCAAAAGTGTTATTTTCTTCGCTCCCCGCGCATTTTCGTAGAGAGCTAGACTAAAAAATAAGAACTGCAAGAAAAACCAGGTGCGTCTAGTGGTAAAATGCCAGTCGCATTTGACTTAAAGCCTCAGAAACATACTTTAAAAAACTTAAAAATATTTTTGATCTGTAACTCTTTTAAAAAGTTTTGAATTAGTTCGTGATTGGGATCTTAAATTTAAGAATAACCTAGCCAATAACAACAGTGTATAAGCTTTTGACCAACTTGTATTATTTGTGGTAAAATCAACGTTTATAGACAAGATTTTTGAAATTTTGTGAGCACTTTTTTGCAATAACGGTTGCTATTGTGGTTTTCGTACGGATAAAATTATGTGCTTTATTTCATAATAGAGATAATTTAGTTAAGTTTATATGAACAATTTTTTTTATAAAAAATATTTATTTTTAGCGCTGAAAACGTGGTTCAAAGAAAGAATACATAAAACATTAATTAAAAAAATTTGCGACAAAGTCTTGAAATTATGTGAACATCTAAATAAATTTATTCTCCAGCCAAGTAAAGAGTAACTGTATGCTCAGCTTATCCAAAGACCTTCAGTATTTCTAGTCGTACAGTTTTTCTAAAACATTTTGAAGCTAAATATGCTTCGTTGCTGACGTAATATCCACTTGTCATTTTTGTTGACATTTTAACAATTTATATAGTGATAGCATGATACTGAGAACTACAGATGAAGTATTGCGCATGTCTGCCCTCTTTGCTGTGATGTAGAAGGTGCTCATTGGTAGCAACGTAGCCACAATTTATTCATAGGGTGTTAAGATTCTAAAATGTAGAAAGTTTCTTAAGAAAGCGTATTTTACTGAAATGAAATATACAAGTAAATATATTTTATTTTATTTGTTTAACGACCTTTTTGAAGTAAATTTTATCCTTAATTTTACGGGCTCAAGGTCCAAATTATTAAAAATGAAAAACTTACATAGTTTTAATTTTTATTTTTAATTGACCAATATTTCGACTACCGTCGGCAATCATCAGGGTAAACAAACTGAAAACATATATGTACATTAATTTTGAACAATTATTTTCACTTGAACAATTTAACTCACAATTTTAAATAATTAAAACATTATAGCAATTGAGAAACATTTAACATCAAAGACATTTAACATTAATATCACAGTTTTTTAAATTTTTGACAATAACTTAGATAAATAAACAAATTGACAAAATTAACAAAAAAGCATCCACTTGTTGTGCCGTCAGGTTCTTAACTATTAATTTTAACATACTTCCTATATATGTGTGCGCATCTGTCTGTGTCTATTTTGAAGTTCAGTCTCTTTTCTTCCGGTAAGCTTATGATGTGGAGCATTTCTAATGTATATCTTCTCAAGTAATTGTTCTCTTGTTGTAAAATTTCTACAGCGTCGAAATCAGGTGTGTGTGCATGTTGCGCACAGTGGGCTGCAAGTGCTGTTTTCTGGTCCAAATGTCTGCGAGATTTGTGGTCTGATCGATGCGCAGAAATTCTTGTCCGTAGCTTGTTCTTTGTTGTCCCAACATATGCCTGGTCACATACATTGGACCCGTCACCGTTGCATGTAATTTTGTAAATTACATTAGATTTGTCAAGTTTTTCGATTTTTGTTTTTGTGTTGATGTATAATTGTTGTAATGTATTGTTTGTTTTTAAAGCTAATTTTATTTTTTCTTTGTTGTACATATTTGACCTTATAAATCTCTCTGAAAGACCTGGGATATAAGTCACAGACTTGAATATTTTCGTGTTGTTATCCTCTCTATTTTTCTTGTTTGTTTTATAATAATTGTCGATTAAGTTCTCTATTGTCATTTTTGGGAATTCATTTTTCCGCAATATAGTCCTGATTTTGTTGATGTTGTCATGATGAAATTGCTTATTGCTTATGTCCAAAACTTTGCTAATAAAATTGTTAGCTGTATTTATAATTACTCGTTTGGGATGTTTTGAGTAAAAATTAATGAGACGCCCGGAAGCCATGGGTTTTTTAAACCAGTCAATAATTAATTTGTTATCTTTTCTTATTATAACCGTGTCCAGGTAGGTTAATTTTCCATTATTTTCTTCTTCCTTTGTAAATTTAATATTTTTGTGAAATTTGTTTAGTGCGTCAAGAGTTTCTTGTATTTTGTCTGTTTTTACTATTGCGAATAAGTCATCGACATATTTAGTCACCAGCCTAGGTTTCGTCTCAAGTGTTTCAAGTGTCTTGTCTAATAGCTCCTCCATAATTATATCTGCAATCACTGGCGATGCTGGCGATTCCACGACACAGACAGATGCGCACACATATATAGGAAGTATGTTAAAATTAATAGTTAAGAACCTGACGGCACAACAAGTGGATGCTTTTTTGTTAATTTTGTCAATTTGTTTATTTACAATATCTAAGTTATTGTCAAAAATTTAAAAAACTGTGATATTAATGTTTAATGTCTTCGATGTTAAATGTTTCTCAATTGCTATAATGTTTTAATTATTTAAAATTGTGAGTTAAATTGTTCAAGTGAAAATAATTGTTCAAAATTAATGTACATATATGTTTTCAGTTTGTTTACCCTGATGATGATTGCCGACGGTAGTCGAAATATTGGTTAATTAAAATTAAAAATTAAAACTATTTAAGTTTTTCATTTTTAATAATTTGGACCTTGAGCCCGCAAAATTAAGGGTAAATATATTTTTTAGTACTGTTTGTGAAAAAAATTTGCATATTTTGTAGGGGTGTTTTCCCCTTTTTACCTCTTTACACAAAAAGCGGCTACGTTGCTTAATGTGCTTAACAGAGTTTTGACTGTATGCTCATTTTAATTTTGCTATCTTCGTCTCTTTTGAATGTATTCATCAAGTGTCACATTTGACGAGCACCAATGACGAGATGCGCATTACATTTTTTTCGTTGCGCCGGTAATACATTATCTGTAGTTCTTTGTATAATGTAGTAATAGTGTTTGGCGTTCGCAGCTATATCAGATAAAATGTGAAAATGGAAAACAGCCACCTGGGGTGAAATGAAGATCTTGCTGCAAAAATTAATTGTTAACAAATTATTTATGATATTGCAGAACATGGCGTAGCAATAATTTCACGTTTTAATGCCGTTTTAACTCACCAAGAAGAGCAGAAAGAGTAGTAAAATTTGCCATCCAACAATTTTTCTAAGACAAAATTTTTACAATATTTTGATAAAAATTACCCAAAACAAAATTCCAGTCGTTAAAATTAAAAATTAACTTTAAGATATTTGTTTAGTGTTCTTTGTTCTTAAATGTGTTACCAATGATTTAACTTAAAACGTAAAAAATATTATTTCTGCTTGAATTATAGTATTAACTATAATTTTATTATATAATTTTTCGTATTTAATGTTTTTAATTATTGTTTTATATATTCTTACTTTGAACCGCGCTATCGGCACTAAAAATAAATATTTTCTAACAAAAAAAAATTGTTCATATAAACTTAACTAAATTATCTCTATTATGAAATAAAGCACATAATTTTATCCGTACGAAAACCATAATGGCAACCGTTTTTGCAAAAAAGGCGCTCAAAAAATTTCAAAAATCTTGTCTTTAAACGTTGATTTTACCACAAATAATACAAGTTAGTCAAAAGTTTATACACTGTTGTTATTGGCTAGGTTATTCTTAAATTTAAAATCCCAATCACGAACTACTTTAAAACTTTTTAAAAGAGTTACAGATCAAAAAAATTGTGAACTTTTTTAAAGTGTGTTTTTGAGGCTTTAAGTCAAATGCGACTGGCATTTTACCACTAGACGCACCCGGTTTTTTTTGCGGTTCTTATTTTTTAGTCTAGTTCTCTACGAAAATGCGCGGGGAGCGAAGAAAATAACACTTTTGCACATATGGGTGGTCTAATATATATATATATATTCGGGTGTCCCAAAAAAAAAAATCGTGTTTGATGTCCGCAGCTTTTCCACTTCCATTTGACCTAAGAAACACCCTCTGTGAAGCGCATCTCAATTGGTAAAGGCTTAGAGGTCGCGAATTCATTTTCTAATTTTCCCTTTTTGTATGGGGAAAAATCAGTTATGCTGGTAAATTGAATTTAGAGCCATTATCTTTTAAGCAAATTTATTAAAAAAAGACACGTTTTCCCTCAAATTTTGTCTGTTATGACATATATAAATTTCATTTTCAAATCGTATGGGAAAATTCGAAAATGAATTCGCGACCTCTAAGCGTCAAATCCGTCCTACATGTAGGATAGTCCGAAACCCCCTATTAGCAAGAAAATTCTTATATATCAGTAAGGCCGTCCGTGGCAGGACAACGTCTTCCAGGGAATACTAATATTTTATAAATAGGTTTTCGCTTTGGTCGGCAGTCCTCTCACTGCTATTCTTTTTTTTAATTTAAAATCTTGTTGATCTGGATCAAAATGGCGCTCAATGAGACGCTCTCAAGGAAAAGGGGCATGGACATTGACTTTTCTATTTATCTGAAAATAAAATCCAAAAATATTATTAAGCACTATGAGTGCACTATAGAGTGGACCTTATTTAAAAAAGACCTCCCCAAATGCTCAAACAGTTGTAATTGATGATAAATTACATGATGATGACGAAATCAGCGTACCAAGATTAGTCGGAAAATCCAAAAAATTAAAATTTTTTCCCCTGAGTTATTCAAGTAATTTGAGGTGATACCCTTATTAAACTGAAACATTTTTGGAAAAAACAGAAAAATCTTAACTGTTTCTTTATTTCAAATGGAATTGCAAATGATAATATTAAAAAAAAATATTTTTTTTTTATTTCATAGTCCACTCTAGTGCACTCGAAAAAAGATATAAAAAATTGACAGAATGACATGCTATTGAAAATTAAGTTCTTAAAACAGCTTGTTTTTTACCAGTTATTTAGTGTAAAATATACGATGTTTTTTAAATAAAACTCTGATTCTAGTTCCAGCTATGGCCACTGATGCTTTGAATAGCGTATTTAATTTTCAGATGATTCGGCTGAATAGTTTTTGTTTTCCTACAACACCATGCTGAAAAAACTAGTTTCGAGATAAATGAGTATAAAGAGACTGAATCTAGGCGACACACTGTGGCTCGACATCACTAAAACGGCTGTAGAAGTGAAAATAACGTCAGAAAGACTATACTGTTGCAATATAAAAAAAAAAACCCAATTTCATAAAAATTTTAGGAATTAAACAATGTTGTCTTGATAAATATAATTTGGGAAGGATAAGCGATGTTTGATGTAATAAACTATTGCGATTGATAAGCGAATGATAAGCGATGACTATTGATGTAATATTTGCTAGAAATATCGATGACATAACATCTATATAAAATACGTTTGATATTTTAGATATTAAAACACAATAATTTCATAAAAATTTACAAAAATAATTCAAAATTAATGCAAAAGAGAAAGGTAAGGCACTAAAATTTACTGGTGGTAATATTCTTATTTTTTAGTTAACATTTTTTTTATGTATTTAAAATTTTTCAATTTAAAATTTTTTTATTAAAAAACCCATTAAATTATCAAACGTATGAAAATGCGAAAATGCTTCGCTTCTCTTAACTTATCTTGTTTAACTTATTTACGTTTATGTTTTTATGTTTATAATAAAGTGAAATACTATTTGATATTTTTAAATGTTTTTGGTTTTTATTCAGAAATATTGAATGATGCTGGACTTTACTGAAATAGTAGAAATCATAATCATCTTTATTAAATAAACTTATTATATAATTTAAATATTTAACAGTTTAGCAAATATCTTTAATTAAGGACTGCAAAAGTTGCGATTTTCATTAAAAAATTCTCATACCGTATCGTTATTTTTTTAATATATTTTTTTAATCTGGTTTAATCAGATGATGAATATTTTTCCAATCATAAAATTTACAAGTCTTTCCCCTAAAAATAAAAATGGGATTTCAGAATTTGACTTTATTTTCCAATTATTGTTGAATTTTTTCCTTACATTCTTCTTTGTACATTACAACTGTTTTGTAATCCTTGTCTGTATTAGTAATTATGATTTCATCTTAGTGTTTTCTTATAAACTTTTGAGTATTTTTGAATATTTTAAATATATTATTTTTTATGATGTGATTTTTTTCTGTATGAAATGATAAGTAAGATTACGCTTGAATTTCTATTTTGAAAATTAAAAAAAAAAAAAAAATTGTATCCAATTCTTTTTGTCAAAACGCAGAAATTACGAGAAAGAATTATAACGGTCCCTGCTTTTAATACAGCTAAATGCCATTTATTTAAATTTTTGCATTTTGGGATCCCGAAAAATCTCGGGATCCCGGGACTATGAATATCAAATCTCGAAATCTTAGGATTAGCCAAAACCCTTCTGGATTGAAAGCCCTAGTCCAGATCCGCAGATCTCCCACATATATGCGCTACTGGCAGTAATACTATGTTAAGTAAGGTTTACGAAAAAGTCCTTCTACGATTGGGTTCCTTGTTGCAGGATGGTCAAGCTTTTTAGGTAGACTTCAGCAGACATATCAGAAATTTGAACTCCGATCGGATAATAATTCTTTTTTGCTAATAATAATACATAATATGTTGGGTATATGATGGCATTTATTATTTTTGCACCATATTGCATTAATTTGTATGAGTAAAATCCCCGTCCACGTAAAAAGCCAAAGCCTCATTAGGAGTGTATGCAATGATTGGATGACATAACGTCCACGGACATAAGGTTCATGAACATTATGTCCGTTTAAAGCAGACATGCTATCCATGGACCTTATGTGTACTTCGCAAAGGGACTTAGTGTTCAAAAATCAACGGACGGAGAGTTCATGAATATTATGTACGTATTAAAAAATTTTATTTTCCCAAGGGCATTGTCCAAGATTTGCACAAGGGCAAACTCGACCATAATGCCCATTTCAGTTTAACCATAAGGTCCATGGACACTAAGTCCATTTGCGAAATAGATATATGTCTGCTTCAAACGGACATAATGTCCATTAATGTCATAAAGTCTTTCCACCTTATCTAATAGCACTATTGGCCTAAGAAGCAATATTATTTTTAATCTTTACTCCCATCTCAGTATCAGAATGAAGCATTGATACAACTCTGATGCGTTTCTTTTTCCAACTTTGGGTAAACTAACGCGCGTGCCTGCTACATAATTTCATCGAATAAAGTTTTATTCAGTTGCAGAGCTTGTGACTCGGGTATTCACTCGGGCATTCGATAAAGTAGAAGGGAAAGTCTTGAAATAAATTCCTTCCCACGTTCATACCCAAAAGGCATTCTTTTAACATATTCATGTCACTGGAAGGAATGTTTTCCTTAGTCTTCTCTAGAAGTCCTTCCAGAATTTGTTCAATGAAATATTTCTTTAAGCTCTTCAATGAAGAAATTCTAGTAGGACTTTTTAAGGAGAACTTTAAGAAGGCATTGCATGGAGTGGAATGGATACTTTTTAATACATATTGGAATATTCTAAGAAAGCAGCGTTCGGCTGGGTTCAGATTTTATGCATGTTTTTTAATTTCTCTACACATGTAGCTTCATAGAGCAGTTGCTAGAGCCATAAACTTATAGCCTAAGTTTAGTTGGTTCGTACCCCATAGGTTTCGTTGTTTTTTATTTGTGCCGAAAAAATTTTAATACAAGCATGTTTTAAGATTAAGTCCCATGAGAAAATAACACTCAATTTAATATTTGGAGACGATTGAATTTTAATACAGTTTCAGTGACGTCATATATAAAATAAAGGATTTACAAGAATTTAGTTCAAGAATTTTGAGCGTGTAAAAAGTGCTAAAACTTCGTATAGAGAATACCAGATCTATAACATCCAGAAAAATATTAATAATTTTTTAAAAATTGTAAGCAGGGCACTCACTATATAATGCCAATTCTTTACTGTCTCTAAGTTCAGGATTATCTGATTTTGGGTGCATAATTTTAGACTTGAAAAAATGTAACATTTCTTTTGTAGGCTCAGGAACGTTCGCAGTATATATTAAAATAACAGGCAAAAATTGGTATTATTAACAAAGCCTGAATTGCATTTTATTTCGTTTCTTGATTTTTATGAGGTTCATAATTGAAAAAAAACTCTTTCTACACATACGTTAATAGTAAGTATCAAAAGTATTTTAATTACCATTTTTGCAAGTTTTCTGTAAAATTTGTTGCCTTAAAAAATACATATGCTACGGTGCCAATTTTTACTTCTAGTTTTGTTTGCACTTGAAAAAGAAATCGCTACATAAATATTTTATGTCTTCTTTTATATCATATATGTATTTAAGCATATATTTAAGTATATATTAAAGCATTTTTATTTCTTTATTAAGCATAAACTTGTTTTAATTGTTTTTTTATTATTTACTTCTGAACCCATTTCTAAGCTTTTTACAATAATAAACATTAATTCGTAGCCATTCAAATAAAAACTAAGTTGTTTATAACTGTATCAAAGCATGTCATTTTTATATAAAAGCTTTACGCTGGGCAACATATTTTTTTTTACAGTGCAAAGCTTTTGAATACACAAATACATGCACATTAACGCCAAGTTTGCGTTTGTGTAAGAATGCCGACCGCTGATCTACAGGAAGGTGAACATTCAGAATACCCCAGTAGTCCAAGTCTTAAAGAAATCTTGATTGAATCATACACGATTTTTCATCATCTTTGACGAAACATACTGATTCATTTATACATTTCATTGACGTTAATCTATATATATAAAAATGGATCGTGATTTGTTCGGATACTTAAAACTTGGAAACCAATGGACCAATTTAAATACTTCCTTCGACGGGTTTGTTCGTATTTGCTACGCCAAAGTTTAGAAAAGAAGAAAATATTGCCACAAATCAATAAAAATGCTATATTTACGACGGTGTTGGTCTTATTAAACTAAAATTTGGTAATTAATTTTTTATGATAACTATCGGTAACTATACTAAAAATGGGCGTGGTCACACTAAAGCTAAACCTTCTTTTTAGAAAAGACTTCAAAACTACTGTTCCGATTGAGCTCAAATTTTGGCAATGGATTTGTTTTGAGTACGAGATGGTATCAGAAAAAATTTAACAACCCCTTTTATCGCCTACAGTTATATACAAAATAGCTTTGGAGTTATAGGGCGCACAGCCTCGAAATTCGGTATTCGACCACAATTTACCCGTGCCGTTTCACTGATGACATTTTATGAGAGTTAGGCAAGGGGAGTGGCACCTGACCTAAATTAGTACAAGCAGTTTTACAGATAACATTTTATGCCTTTTGTTAAGGAGGCGTTGCACATCCCATACAACCAAATTTTTGCTATCGCATAGTTTTGTAGTTATAGGTCGCTCAGCGTCGGAATTCAGTATTCACCCTCAATTTACACATGTAGTATAATTGATTACATTTTATGGGCGTTTGATAAAGGGGCGTGGCACCTCCAATGCAACTCAAATTTGAGCTATCGAATAGCTTTGGGGGCGTTGCACCTCCCATACGAACCAAATTTTTTACTATCGTATAGCTTTAGGGTTGTAGGTCCCTCAGAGTCAGAATTCAGTATTCGCCCTCAATGTATACATGAAGTTTAACTGATAACATTTTATTGACGTTGGACTAGGGGGCGTGGCACCTCCTATACAACCCAAATTTTCGATATCGAATAGCTTTGGAATAGAATTCAGTATTTGACCTAAATTTACACATACAGTTTTACTGATAATATTTTATGGCGTTTGTCAAGGGGGAGTGGCACCTCCCATTGAACCCAAATTTTCTATATCGAATAGCTTTGCAGTTATAGGTCGCGCAGCGTCGTTATTCAGTATTCGACCTACAGTTACACATGTAGTTTCATTGGAAACATTTAATGGGCTTTGTAAAAGGGAGGCGTGGCATCTCCTATACAACCCAAATTCGCGATATCGAATAGCTTTGGAGTTATAGGCTGCACAGCTTCCAAATTCAGTATTCGACCTCAATTTATACATGCATTTTCACTGATAACATTTTATGGCTTTTGTTAAGGGCGCGTTGCAACTCTCACGCAACCCAAATTTTTGGTATCATATAGTTTTGGTGTTATAGGTCGCACATCGTCAGAATTCGCGCTCACTTTACACATGCATTTGCATTGATTATTTTTTGGGCTTTGATTTTATGGGCTTTGGAGAGTGGCAGCAACGCAACGGGTTTCAGCTAGTCTCATATAAAAATTCCAAATTCGTGCACTGATTGAAAACTTTCTCTTTTCGATGAACGAGACAAGACAATTTGTGAAAGAATTACCGACAAATGTGTCTCATGCAATAAGTTTCTTGAAGAAATCATCATGACATATTCGTGCACGATGCCTTGGACAGCAGGAATGATAATAACAACGAGGCTCTGAGTTAATTCCTAACCAAAAACTGCTTAACAACCGGTTAACTCCAAAACTTAATCACTTTTTTTTAATGACAAATTGCTTAATTTTTATTTTTCTTCAACTCAATATACAATATATGTTTTTTTTTCCGAAAATAAAAGAAAAGTATTTTTGTAAAAGTAAAAGTAAAAATTTGACTTAAATGACGCTAGATCAGTGATTTTAACCACTGTGCATCGGTTTTGGCGTAGTTTTTTTTACGAACTGGTACTTATATTACAACTGATTGTTATTTAATTGGCAATGGTATCAGATGAGATAAATGCGCTAAAGTAAATGCGCATTCTTGACAGTAATATTTTACTTGGAAATAAAGAGTTTGCTACAATCATCGTCGAAAATAAGTTTTCTCTTCTTAATTGTTACATAAGACTCTTTAAGAAATACGAATTCCGTAATACCGTTTTGTATACCGCACAGAGAACGGTTTTTTGTGTGTTAAATTCAGATTTTGCAAATAAATAATATAGTCAAGAAAAGAATTTTAATATGTCTTACAGCACCTACGTGTCTTAAGTTTCAATTTCTGTCAAATTTTATATATTTTTTGCCATTTGTTACAGTAATGAAAAGTTTTTTGAATCTTTGAAAATAAAAATGTATTCCCATCCCATTTCAACAAAGAACTTCCAACAATCGCTATTGTTTGGTTTTCTAATTTAAGTTCTCTGCTACAATCTTCAAAATAATTCCACCTCACGCAGTTTCCCTTAAATCTGTAGATAAAATTGAAGAATCCACACACTAAGCTTAAGTAATTTCCATATTTTACTCATAAAACTGGCAATAACTCAAAATTGAACACTTTAAACTTGGCATAAATTTAGGCGAAAATAATGTATAAAACATTAAGTATTTTGAGTATAGTGAAAATGTGCAAATTATTCGCACTATTCAGACAAGAATGATGTATGTTACTAGAGAAATCGTTAGAATTAGGAAAATGTTTAGAATATTTTATGGCTTATTTAGGCTAAATAGCATGGTTACGGCGAGAGAATATAGGACAAAGCATTGGAAAATAGGTAGAGCATGGCTCATGGCGCATTAAGCTCTAATGTAGCTAATTTAAATGGCTTGGGACGTGAGTGTGTGTGCCGAAAAAACACGCATATTTTAAAATAAAACAGTGATTTATATTTTCAAAATGTGGTTTTGGTGAATGTCATTGAAGCATGTCTATAACGCTGAATGTCCTGATGTGTCGCAGAGAGCAAGGAAGCGCACATGTTGCCAATAATGCTTAAAGCTTTGAGGTATATCAAGTGTATTTGTTGTGAAGATCGTGAGGTCCTTTAATGTGATTTATTAGCATGTCTTTGGAGAAAAACTTTCTATCAGGCTCTTGAAGCAACAGCCACCCATTTTAAATTGTATATAAGTGTGAGTGTATATGAGGGGGGAGGGGAGTGAGCAATATTGCCTTTGAAGGCACTCAGAAGCTTGCAATTGATTTACTTTGATTTTGCATTTTAAATTGGCTAAGATTAGGCAGGATAACAGCTAAGGGGACTCTTACAAATGAGACGTTATTTGTATATATGAACAGATATCCTTGAGAGTGATGGATGTGTGTATTTTTCATTGTTTTTCCTGCAAACAATAAGCTGTGTAAACAATCTTGTGTGTTGCTGATTTTTTGCACGCGCGTTGATGTTGTCTATTTCCGTATCCTTGCAATTTTTTAACCACTGTGCGGTACTCATTGCTGTTATTTTTGTTTATGTTGTTGGATTTTGTTGTCAATTCTGTAAACTCGGCGAAGCATGAGAAACCACAAAAACAAGAACCCGAGCAAAGTCGTAAGCAAAATTGTGGTCTTACTTCTACCTCTATTTCGTTGGCTTTCGGTGGTCTTTTGTTAACATGTCCTTTTTGTTGTAATGCATTTTTTTTAAATTTATCTGAGTCAGCAGCATCAAAACATAAATGAAAAATTGACAAATTTGCACACGCTGCCAGACTCAATTTAAAATGGATTTGTTGCGCAATTTTTTTTACTGCGTTTGAGTTGTTAGTCCTTATTTCATGTTCTTTATGTTGTTCTCTTGTTTACAAACAAATGCCGTGTACCTACTTCACTCGATTTCAATTTACGCTGCAAACGTCCCACTGGTTGCGCCGAATTAACTCATCAAGCGAAACCGGGTGGCAGCCACTATCTAGGTAAGTCTCTAGTTCGTGCTCGATATGATCCTCACGCTTCACTTGATGAGAAATTGCCGCTAGTTTTTTGGATTTAGTTTTTTTTTAAATTAATACTGTATGATAGATTTACGTGCTGGCAACCTCTGTAGCGGTTTATTATGCGCATCATTTGCAAATTTTGATTTTAATGATTTAATGAAAAACTGTGACAATCTTAAATTTAATTTTGATTGGTTACGTAAATGATGCGTGTTTTTGGTAGCGTCAAAAGGATGTCAACCGACCGACGCTCACAAAATTAGGGTGATAGGTTTTTCGTAACTGTTTTGATTGATTTCAAGTATTTGTCATCATGCTAAGTTGATGGAAATGAATTTATAAATATAAATATAAAGTTTTTTCATTTTGTAAGGGATGCCCGCTGTTATAATGATTAATTTCGACAGAACATGATGTGCATTTTTAAAATAACCATCTACTGATTTGCATAATTATATTCAAATAAAAGCGTAACTGGCTGGTTGAAAATAGAAAGAATCATGTCTATTATATATTGAAACTTGCCAGAAAAGTTTGGTAATATGGATGTAAGAAAAAAATAATTAATAAAGAAAGGTAACACTCGCTACGTCAACGGAAACGCCGATTCTTGAGAATGATTGCTACTCGAAGACCTTCTTATTAATACTATTGTGAGTGATTTTCTGAAACTTTTTAAAAGAAAACTATTGCAACGATACATTTAATTTTTCAGGCTATAAAAAATTTAAAAAAAAAATATGTAATATTGTGTAAAAGATATGTCACAAACAATAACGCAGAATGGAAAATAAAATTTTTAAACACACATTTTCAAAATTTAATCTGTAAATATCTATGGTTCATAATAAAAAACAGCACGGATGAATTTGTTTGTAAAATTTTGCTTTGAAGAATAATTTTATAATCACATACGAAGTGAAATATTTTTAATATTATATGTAATTGGACAACAAGAAATAACAGAACATTTTTTTCACAGAAAAATAACATAAATACCCAGCGGTTGAAGTAGTCCTGAAACAATACATTCTCTCAAGCCTGGGGGTAATGTTAAGGCCTGAGTATTGAACACACCACTTGATTTCCTTTTTTTATTAAGATGTCATACTTACGTAATACCTGCTATCGTACAGCGTACTCCCAGGCCTGATTATCCCCAAGAATATTCCTCCAAAAATTCAGGCCTTAGGAAACGTTAAAAAATCAGGCCTTCTATTGAATATTGTAAGGACCAAAACTTCGGCAAAGTTTTGCCCCTACATGTTCTACTTTAATATTATTTATTTATAGGTTCCTGCTGGGTCGTATGACGACCATACCCTGCAGAGGAAACTCCCCGATAGGGCGTGAGGAGTGCGAGGGACAGGTCCCAAACAGGACATGCAAGGAGGGCTGAGCCATCCGCAGCTAGGTTAAGTTAGGTTAAGAAAAATAGATATAAGGCACATAGAAGTGCATCGTAATTAATTTAATTTAATAAATTTACTACGTTCATTTGAGTAAATTACCATGTTGATACTTACTTATTATTTCGGTGTAAATTCCACTTGCCAAGCGTGAGACCTAAGAGTGTCTAAAGTAAGGGATAGATAGCCAGGGGCAACATCAATGTGTGCATAGGGCACCAGTTGTATGATGCATGCTATATTTCCTGCTGAGGTGATATCACCAACCAGCATAACGTATTATAACGTTAGTTTGTTTTGCTAATTATTTTGTTCTTTCTTTACATGTGAACGGGAATGTCGCATGATGCCTGAAGACAGGCACCCAGTTGCAGGAAGGGTATACAGGCGCAAGAGATCCAGTGGCATGGGCCACGTACGCTAAAGGGAGAAGAACATACGCAGGCACGTGAGGAACGTGGAATAGAACACCAGTCTCGCAAGAAGAACTTCGGGACGTTTTAGAGCCTGAACAGAATCAAAAATCGTTGCGACCGACGATTGAAATAGCATAGATTCTAAGTCTGCGATTTATCGTTGCAGAAAACGTGCTGCGTATTTTGCATGTATTTTCCAACAACAACGAATCGTCGATCGCAACGATTTTTGATTCTGTTCAGGCTCTTAGTCATTCAGTCGAGTGCCGTCAACCAGACAAGACTCATTCAGTCGAGTGCCGTCAACCAGACAAGACTCGTTCAGTCGAGTGCCGTCGAAAACAACGAAGCAGAAGTCAAAGTCCCGTCGACCAAGAAGGTCTTTGTTGAACATTTTGTCGCCAAGTAAAGCGGCCAACATAAGATTAATATATCGCGACAGAAGCAGCTATAATTACATCTCCGCAGTCGACAGCAGCAGCAAGTCGAGCCAACCGACACGGCCAACAGCGACGCCAACAAGCGGAGTCCTCAGTCAACGACGACGTCGATAGCGACAACGCAGCGCCGCCAACTGTGAATGCAGTAAGCCGTCGGGAATTCAGCCAATGCTGGCAGCGACGCCGGCAGCGAAAACCCTGGTCAGCAGCGGAAAGCCTATAGCAAAGGAGCAAGTACAGCAGACGCAATAGGAGCCGAGAAGTATCATTTATATTAGTTATTTCATATAATAAGTTGTATAAATAATTGAATTAACGTGGTTAAGTTAAATACCAAGCAAATATTCATACAAGAATATTTAAAGTAACAGTAGTTTAATAAGCGGGCAGTAAATTAATTTAACGTAAAGAGTGGAACGGTGAGATACGAGAAGTATCCTAAAGCAACGAGGCGGAGTCATATTACTAAAATCAACTGAGCCAGCGCGAACGCAGCTCCAACCTAAATTCCATTGGGCCAGCGCGAACGCAACTCTAACCTAAATTTCATTGGGCCAGCGCGAACGCAGCTCCACCATAGAGTCTACTGAGCCAGCGCGAACGCAGCTCCAACCTAAATTCAATTGAGCCAGCGCGAACGCAGCTCCAACCTAAATCTACTGGGCCAGCGCGAACGCAGCTCCAACCTAAATTCAATTGAGCCAGCGCGAACGCAGCTCCAACCTAAATCTATTGGGCCAGCGCGAACGCAGCTCCAACCTAAATCCAACTTGGTCCGCGCTATTTATTACCCGTGATTACGCCAGCCAAGCGCGTTACAATTAGGACCAATAAGATTTCTGTTGTTTTGTTTACGCAGTAGGACGCTCGTATATCACCTTCCGCAAAGCCCCAGAAATATATAACCACGAAGTTTGTAAAATAGAAATAAGGAAACCAGCATTGTTTAGCTATAAGACAGGTGAATTGTTCAATAAACTCATCATTGTTAATAATTTGAAACGTAGAGTTTTGATTTGGCGTCTGCAAATATTATAAATTATTTGCAACGAATTCTGGGTCCGGCGAGCCGACCCCAGCTGGAAAAACACTTCGTTACAATATTGAATATTCTGCAGTATTGAATATTCTGCAATTAATATTAAAATAAAAAAGCAGCTAATATATATAATATAACATAATATAATATAAAATATTTTTGTGTATATATTATATAATTTAATATAATATATAAACAATACTTTTTGCATTTAAATATTTTTCATTAAAATATTGTTTATGATTTTTTCAACGTTCACGCTTTTTTGATTTTTTAAAATGAAAAATTACGCGTCGATTACTTCGTATTGTTAGATTTTTATTTAAATTTCCCAAAGCCATTTGTTGGCATTACGACTTCGCTTCTAATCTCAACCGTCGCTCAGGTGCGAATACGAAGCAAATTCAGTCTCGGTCTTACTGAAAGCACTCATAAACGTTTGACAGCATTACACCTTTGCTTCTAAACTCAGGGGTATCTTCCGGTCTGAGATTGAAACAAAAAAAATTTTCACAGATTGGACAATTTCAGGGAAATTTTCATAAAGCTTGAATTGAAATGTTTATTCTTAAATCAGTAATGAAATCATTCCTGTTTTTCTAAAGCAAAATAGATCTTATTTCACACCAGATTTCATCAGGCATTGAAAATGCTGACCGCAGGGTAATGTGTAACTTACACATAAATAAATATAAACATTTATAAAAAGAAGTTTTTCATAATACTAACAAAACGTTAATTGTTTATGAGATCACTATTTATTTATTATAGAGTCTACTTTAGAGTTTTTTTATAGGGTCACCCATATGATATAATTAAATAGTATGAGTAAAAGGATCAAGAAAAACTTTAATTTTTAATGAAAACACTTTAAAAAAACTGCAAAAATTTCGGCCCATACAAAAAAAGTTTATTCAAAAAGAAACATTGAGTGGAATTAACCAGCATTTATTTCTTTCGAATTATTCTAATATTATTCAGCTTGTTAATGATCGGTAGAACATAGTCCAAAAACAAAATTTAAAGTGTTTGTCACGTTTTCTGAAAACCAAAGACCATTCAATTTATTTTCCCTGCACGCCTTGCAATTTCCATCTTTGTTCTGGCAGAGCCAGCTTTTGAAGCTCTCATTGCAAAAGTTTACTGAATTTTATGAAATCACTTTATTTAATGCAAATACTTTTTTCGATTGTACTCGCAAAAAAGGAAGAAGCTTTGACAGTTGCAGTGTTGTAAACTTTTAGCAGCAGTGTTGTGCACCTAAAGGTGCTTTCATAGTTTTTACTACTTTAGTAAAAGATGTAAGATATTTTTTATGATTTATTAAATTTTTATTTGATAAGCTCCAGGAATGACCTTGTTCCCAAGACGGATATACAAAGAAGAAGGAAAATATATAGAAACAATACAAAAGTATCAACTGTCAGCTATATAAAAATGAAGCTATGTTCACACTATCATATTTCTTAGGCTATGTTTACAATATGCAGGCCCGTAGCCAGAAAATAAGAGCCGGGCAGGCTGAGCCTCCAGTAAAAAAATATACACAATATACATATATACAAATAAATATATACAAATTTTTTCATACATTTGTATATAAATATATATATGCATATTAACATATTTTCAAATGAATTTTTTATATATTTACATGTTATTTAATGAGTTTATTGTTCAAATGTATATTTTAGTAAAAAAAAAAGTTACGTATATTAACATATAAAGCCTAGTACTCTGTTCGCTTGCGTGAAACTTCGCTGGCAACATCTATTTCTTTGTTGCGTGAAATTTCTGACTTAAAGTTTGTTGCGAGGAATTTCTATGGCAACGTTTCTCAGAGAGACTCAGAAAATAAGTTGGAAGATTTCATATGATATCTCTCTTTTCACTTCAAAATAAATAGGCAGTACAATTAAATTGTCGTAAAAAAATGTTGCTCAGAAACATGTTGCGATAATTTCACGCAGCGGAACAGAGTACTGCTCTGACGAACATTCTGTGAAAATTTCCACACTTGTTTCGCAGCTGTCACTTTTTGTATGGAGATTTGAGTGGAATTTCACATGAAACTGAACAGAGTACTATGCTTTAAATATAACATAAATGAGTTCAATGTTTGAAAGCGAATTTCTAATGTATTATATTGATTTCCACTACAGTCACAGCTCTGCTGTTTAATACAAAGGCAATCGTCTTAGTTTCTCATTAAATTTGCGAAGATAATCTTTGAACTCTGTTGATTTGGTTTACACGGGAAAATGATGCTTCCGCCGTACCGCCGCAATACCGCCGTACTGTTGCCGAATGTTTCAATTGCACAAAACAAATTATAAGTATCAGGAAACGCATCGCGCATTAGATACAATTCATTCAACGTATCAAAACTGATTGAATTTGGTGATGTTTTCTGATGCTCATCCCTTTTTTCTCCAGATATTTCTTTGCGACAGACATCTCGGCATCAGAGGGTATTGTTAAGCCTACAGATCATAATATTTTCAAACTAGCCGGCTTCATTTCGTAAGCTTATGACAATGCCAACAATATACGATCATTTTTGGTGAAACGCTTTTTTAATTTGAATATAATATTATCAACGATATCAAAGTAAGCCGGCTTAATTTCAATAGAATATTAACTTCTCTCACCAAGTGATTGTTCTACCACTGAGTTTCGCGTGATATAAAACCTTTTTATTTTAATTGTTTTTGAGCAAAAGTACCTCATTCAATCCCAAGCTATGTCTGCAACATCCATTATTTTCCTTTCAGCCTTTCCAATTTTTTATGCTCCCAATTAGTAGTTTTAGTTAGACTAATTAGACTAATTATTATAAGTAGATTGGGGAAAGTATGTATAACTATTTGAGAATGAATGCAAAGTATTTATATTACAGAAATAAGGAAGACTGCTGACCTGGTACAGCCGCTTAAAGTTGAAAAATCCGAAATGCAGTCAGCTGGCGCTTGAATCATGATATAATTTCGAAATCCTCCCCATTCATCCTCAAGTAGTGTTTTTCCTCATCAGAACAGCAAACTGGGAGACACAAAAGCTGGAAAAACGACTGCACCAACTGCAATTTTTTTGTGTATATTTAAAATAATAAATTATCTAAAAAACTTGCTCAAAAAATCTTGAAAACAATTAAAATAACAACATTCTATAAATTTTCACCAAAAAATAACTTTCTTTACAAATTTTTGACAGCTGTTATTGGCAATGATTGACAAAAGATGGCAGTTGTAAAAGCATACGGAAATTTGGCTAGGGCAGGCTGGACGGATTTTAGGGCAGGCTTAGCCTGCCCCAGCACCATACTAGCTACGGGCCTGACAATATCATATTACTTAGGCTATGTTTACACTATTATATTAATTGACTTAGAATTTACAAACTGGTATAACGATATCACTACAATCTCGGCCCTCCTGACTATTCAATCGGCCTCGATTGGTTCGTGTTACTTTTGTTCTCCAATGATTCTTCATATAAAGGGCGTAGATCGTAAAGCGTGGCCTCCGGCAAAAATTGCACGCCAGCAGCCGATAAGGCCTCGACGATCTGTTGTTTTCCTACTTTAGAAATTGGATCCCACTTCTGAGAATTTTAGTAAAAGATGTAAGATATTTTTTATGATTTATTTAATTTTTATTTGATAAGCTCCAGGAATGACCTTGCTCCCAAGACGGATATACAAAGAAGAAGGCAAATATATAGAAACAATGCAAAAGTATCAACTGTCAGCTATATAAAAATGAAGCTATCATATTACATCGGCTATGTTCACAATATCATATTACTTTGGCTATGTTTACACTATTATATTAATTGACTCAAAATTTACATACTGGTATAACGATATCACTACACTACTAATATTTGCCTCATAACAAACAGGAAAGTTTTGTTCACAAAAATTGTGTCGAAAATTTTAGGGTCAAAAATATTTTTGAAAATAGAAAATCTACTAAAAATCTACCAGACATGAATATCTACTAAAGATCTACCAGCGACTTGAAAAAATCTACTAAATCTACCAATCTAGTAGTGAATCTACTGAAAACGGTCACCCTGCTGGCGGCCCTCATAACTCAGTCAATTTATAACGAATCTTAATGTATTTTTTAATACGCTTCATTAAACTGTCCATGGATATACCATAAGCTTACCGATAACTTAAATATTGGATTTATTTATCAACAAAAAAGTAGTGAAAATTTTTATCAATTCAAATCAATTTAATAAAAATTTTTTGAACTGAAACTTTATAGGCGGCGATGTTATATTGAGGGTAAAATTTTTATAGTCTCGTCACGAAAAATTTTCGTCATGAAAAATATTTCGACTCTCGTCATAATGGTTTTTTGTATATGAACAATGCATATTTTCTATTTTTGTGATTTTTGTATGGGGACTCCAAGAAGGGTGGCAGAAAGAGTGTTGGCGTGCTCAAAATAAATGTTTAGGGGGTAAAATTTATAGGACCAGGAGTCATACATTTGACCCCCCATAGGGATGATAGATTTTTTGATATAAACTATAATAGACATTTTTGAAGTGAAACTTTATAGATATTTGATATTGAGGGTTAAATATTGGGTCAAAGGTTTATTGATATTAATTGTAATAAAAATTTTTCCTGTTTTGTGTGTTTTTGGTACAGGGAATCCCAGAAGGGTGGATGATGGAATGTAAGTGTGTTCAGAAAAACTGTTGAGGGGGGAAAATTACTAGGACCAGCTTATACTTTGGCCTCCTTAGGGGTAAAATTTTTTGATATGAACTATAGTAAAAATTTGTTTTCTATATTTTGTGTTTTTTGAACCCCCAAAAGAGATCCCCCAACGATAGATGCTATTTTCTCACGTCGAAAAAGCAAATAGCTGACATACATACATATATCTTATATTTAAGTTATCACGAACCATTAAAATCAGTATTACCATATGAGGCACTAACCAATGACAGTGTAAATATAAAATAAATGGAATATTTTTAATGCAAATTTTGTGTTGTATTTCTTTCACAAAAATCTCTCTCGATATTCATTTTAAGAAATTTCACTTCTGTACACTGTTGAAAATCCTGGACTAAATTTTAAACTTTTTTGGATTACACATAGGACAACACCAAAAAAGATTACTTTTTAATTCAAGGATAAGTTTAAAAACAAGAAATATAAATATCAACTAACAAAATTTTTCTTACCACTTTTTGATTTGAACACACGTCCTCTGATGTTCTGGTCCAACACTTTATCCACTCGTCCAACTTAGTTGCTAGCAAGATTTCGCTTATTTTGTAGCATTACGAATGCAAATAGTTCCTTTTATAAACTATTGTGTACTGTATACAGTGTATACAGTGTAGCGTGTATAGTATACACTTTTTTGTTTTTAGATTTATATAATTAAGTGTGACCTCTGACGATTTTATAAGGTTATAATTTAGAGCTTTAGGTCAACTAAGTTATTAAAGAAGGCAACAATAACAAATCTGTCTAAAGTCTATCAGACAGCAGACTAGGCAGAGTGTTTCGGAAGGAGCTGCCCGTTCCATCTTCAGTAGTCTTGATCGATTCAGCTGTGACCAACCCACTGTTTAAGTTTTATTTGATTTGACACATGTTTGAATAAACGCATCGAAGTCATATGGCTTTAAAAGCTAGGGGCTCTTATTTGGGTCAAGCCTTAAACTTTATTGAAGCGAAGCTTTCTACGCCTCTTTTTGTGTTTTGCTTGGACTGAAATCTCAAAGACGTCACTTTTTTCTATACACCTTTTTCTTAGAATTGTTGTTGGTTTTTGCTAGCGGCAATTACTATCCTACATATTCTATTGTGAATGCGTGAAGCTATGATGCAGTAGATCACAATAATCGATCAAAAGTATTGTTCATTAGCTATCCACACAACAAAAGTAGCAAAGTTCCATTGAACGTGTTAAAAATTCTCACAAGATGCCAATTGTTTTAGGTGAAGATTTTAATTGCGAACTCAGCTATGAATGTCCACAGGCACCTAAAGCAAGGCCGGTGGTCTAGCGCTCAAAAATCGAAGGTATTTTTAGGATTTTTTAAAAATTTAAAATATTGAACAACGATATTTAAACTTTTAAGGTATGCTGTTTAAACTCACTCATCATAAAAATAATATTTTTTTAATTTAAAAAATTTTTGATTTTGTTTAAAATGGTGCTCAATGAGACGCTCTCTAGGAAAAAGGCATTGGTGGTGTTTTAGATTTTAACTTTTCTATGTATGGCTTGCACTAGAAAGAAGAAAAGTATTGAAAATGGACAGAAACAGCTTGTTTTCAACCGGTTATTAAGTGTAAAATATACGATGTTTTGAAATAAAACTTTTATTCTAATTCCAGCGATAGCCACTGATGCTATGAATATCATATTTAAATTTCAAATGATTCGGCCGAATAGTTTTTGTTTTTTCTACAACACAATGACGAAAAAAGTAGTTTTGAGAGAAATTAGTATAAAGAGAATGAATCTATACGAAACACTGTGGCTCGACACCCGCACTCGAAAAAATCTGCTTCCCTTAAATTAAGAAACTGTGGCTTCAATTCATAGGCATGGGTTTTTCTATATTCTATAGAAGTTTCTCCTTAATGTAGAGAACTTTTACATTACTGAAGGACCTCACGACTTGATTTCGTTGCAACGTTATTAAAACAGCTTCTTAGTTTTGAAAACAAGTTTTTACGTAAATATAAAAGATGAAGGTATGACAAAAGTTAAATTTCCAAAAACTATATACAAGCAGAAATAATTTTAAGAAAAACTGTATTGATATCAAATCCGCTAGCAACATTCTACAGCATGATTTCTTAAATTTGGAGAAATATAAGTTAAAAAACTTGGATATTTTATAGAAATACAGGTAAGTTTTTCTTTTTTTGTACACCCAAGTGATTTACTTTAAGGATTATTTTCTTATATTTCTAGAACAAATGTTTTTAAATTATTTACAAAGCGAACGATTGCTAATGAAGCAAATTAAGCGACGATTGTTTAACAACTGCGATGGTCGAATGGATAAGCCATGCACTTACAGTGTTGCGCAAAATAATAGCAACATAATAAGTGCGCTGCAACAAAATCGTGTATTTTTTTTAATATTGGGTACACACAAAAATGATTATAGGAATTAAAGCATATATTCATACATCATACATAAAACAAACCAAATTCAAATTTGGTTTTGTTTTTCTTTAATTAAATTTCAAATTAATGTGGCTACATTCAATTTGTCTGAGAGCCATTGTGACCAGAAGATTTTTGAAAAAATATGCTTTTTGTTAAAAAAATATGCTAAATAATCCACTTTCAATTTTTATATTTCACAAAAATATTCCACTTGCAATTTCAAAGATATATATCTAAATAAGTCTAAATATGCATATAAAAAAACACAGAAGCAAGCTTAAAAATATTTATTTATTTGATTACTATCGCACTTAAATTTATTTTCTTCTCCTATAAAAAATTATAAACATTGTTATGAATTTTAAGTAACGATATACAATATACAAAACTAAAATTCAGGCACATCTTCGAGGTCAATTCTTAAATTGTTGCTTGTATTATTATCATAGAAATTCGCATTTCTAAATTTTTTATTAAGCTATCTGGTATTTGATATGCATTACAACACTTTTTTTGAGCATGCAGCCATGTTTTTACATTCAACAAATTATTTAAGAATTTTTCTTGCATTCTATTTCGAATTTTCGTTTAAATAAAAAAGATTCATATAACTAAAAATGTGCTCAACCTTAGCATTGCTAAATGGTAAGCTAAGCGAGAAAAGCACAAATTTTGATAAATCTTCAGATTCCGAACTTTGATCAATAACTTTTTTTTCTGCTTTATGGTTTTGAATCCACTTTTTAAAATAGTTAACAGAAATAGCTATTGCTAGCAATAGTAGTGGTATTCACGATGTGGTGCATTTGTGATAAATTTTTGCAAAATTTACAATACTTACAATTTATTGTGATCGAACCTTCAGTAAAGTACATATTATATTTTTAAAATCAATTATATTAATTTTTATTAAATAAACTCACAGCGTAGCCTTTAGCTTGCTCCATGCTGAGTAGAAATGCTTGTACAATCAGCTGATCTAATACACAACTTGTATATTTTCCACAGGGTTGTATTTTGAAAACTGAATTTTGTTATATTAAAAAATTTACTACATATATCAAATTTATCAAAAATACACAATACAAGGAAAAATACAACACATCGTGAATACCCCTAATGTTTTCTTAAGTAAATTACTTACTGCTGTAACATAATCCATAAAAAAATCTAACCAAACGAACATATAAGAAAATTTACTTTACTTATTAAGCTGCGTGAAGTTATTACATGAATTGCAATAAAATTGACAACGAAGAAGTTAACCACAAAATGAATTCCTTATATTGCGTTTTACAAGGTGGTTCAGAGATAAAAAAAAAAAAAAAAAAATGTCGATAGCCAAAAAAAAAAACCCATTTAGTAACCAAATAGACATTTTTTTATTGCAATTTTTGTGAATTTTGAAAAATATTTGAAAATATAATATATTTGAATATATATATTATATAATATATTAGAAATATTTGAAAAATATAATACGAAAAATATTCCACTTTTTATGCTGCATATTTTTATAAAAAAAAATATGCTTCCCGAAGCCAAAGTGGAATATAATATTCCACTCTGGTCACACTGCTGAGAGCAAAGCAAAAGCAACAAAACTTGAAAAATGTAAAAAGAGAACTACCGGTAAAAGTTCCATTATTGTAAAGCACGTGTTGCTTGTAAGTCATAAACATTTAAGTTCAGTTTTGTTCTTGCGCTAGTTGTGAAATTGACTGTTCCATTTATAATGACACGTTTTAAACACTGTGAAGCTCTTAAATTGCAAATTATTTCCGAATATAAAAACGGAAATTCACAAATATCTAACGTGAAACAGTTTTATATTAATCAGTCAATAGTTTGTAGATTAATAAAGAAATATACCATCACAAAAGACGTAACAACGGTACATTAAAGAGGGCGGCCGCGGAAGACATCGCTGCGTGATGACAGGAACATTTGTGGCGCGTTCAAACGAAATGCATTTGCCACCTCCAAAGAGGTTGTTCGGACACTTGATTTAGATATCCATCACAGCACTGTTTGATGACGAGCCGTTGAGAACGTTTAAAAAAGTTACAGACCGGCAGAGAAACCTTTGCTTACAGCTAAGCATAAAAAACGAGGTGAGGTGTTACAATTTAAGCAATTCTGTCTGAAATTGTGACAACCAGTTGCAATTTATTGTTTTTTAGACTCAGTATTGCAAAAAGCACCTAAATTGGACCGTTCAAAAATCGAAAACCTTTTTTTAGCGATGAATCAAAGATCAACTTGATTAATTCAGATGGGATGTGCACAGTACGGCGCCACCCAGGTACACGAATTGAAGCCCGAAACTGCAAAATAAATTTAAGCACGGAGTCAGTGGCATTATGGTATGCACTTGTTTTTCTATAATGAAGTTGAACCATTTCAAAAAATCGGTGGAATTATGGATCGATTTGTATATAATGACATTTTAGAAAGCAAGATGCAACCACATTAAGAGTGGAATATGTCGCTTCAGTGAACGTTTCAGCCCGACAACGACCCGAAGCACACTTCAAAGCTCATCAAAGATTACATTAGAGGCAATGGGATTCAAGTCCTTGATTGGCCGGCACAGTCACAATGACTTGAATCCCATCGAAAATCTTTTTGGAATTTTGAAGGTAAAACCTTCTGGTCAAAGGTTTTCCGATAAGACTGCACTGTATGAAGCCCTGAAAGTTAATTGGGAACATATACCTAATACCAACATATCTAATTTAATAGAGTCGATGTCGCTCAGATGTGCAGTGGTTATCAAGAATAATGAATCTTACACCAAATATTAATTATTTTGCTCTTGTTTTGCTCTCAGACAAACTGAATGAAATCACATTAATTTTAAATTTAATAAAGAAAACAAAACCAAATTGGAATATGATTTGTTTTTAATATAATGCATGAATATATGCTTTGGTTCCTATAATCATTTTTGTGTGAACCTAATATTTAAAAAGATACACGATTTTGCAGTTGCTATTTTTTTGCGCAACACTGTACACTCACGCGGCCTAGGTTCAAGTCTCCGGATAATGGTAAGTTTTCTATTTAATTTAATGTTAATAATAATTATGTTTGTAGTTTTTCGTCAGTATAAAAATCATTATTCTCACAGGATGCTTTTTAAAATCTTAAAAAAGGTTTATTTTTTTGCAAAAAATTCCAAAATTTTTCCCGGGATTCGATGAAAAACTTCTTATTTTCATAGAAAATATTTCTCGTAGTTATAGCCGATGATTAATAAAAGGAAGAACATTTCCTATTTTCAGGGAAATAGTTTCTCGTAGTTATAGCCGATTATAAATAAACTGTAGAAAAACTTACTAAAATGTAATAACATTTCAACACAATTACGCTAAGTTTCTTCAATTCAGCGAAATAGTTCGTAAATTATTGGATAATTTTCTTAAAATATTTCTTAGTTCTGGTGTCAGTTTAACAAAAAAAATATACTTCAATTTCAGGAAATCGGCCATGGCGCTAAATGAAGCCCGATTTTCTAACGATTGGGTGTTTTTTTTCTAGATTATCTGGAAAATTTTTTCTGAGTGTACTAAAACGACTGTAGAAGTCTGAACGAAGAAGAACGTCAGAGAGACTATACTTTTGATATATAAAAAAAATTAATTTCATAAAAAGTCTAGGCTTTAAACAATGCCGTTTTGATAAATATAACGAATGATATTACGAATGATTATATTACGAATGATGAGCTATCCAAATATTTGCACAACTATTGATGTTATATTTGCTAGAAATATCGATTAAATACATGTATATAATATACGTTTGATATTTGAGATATGAAAAAACAGTAATTTATTTAATTAATAAATTTCCAAAATAATAATAAAAAACATTTAAAAAAATAGTTCAAAACTCATGTAAATAATAATGTAAGGTAGTAAAATTTACTGATGGGAATATTATTTTTTAATTAAAAAAATGGTATTTAAAATTTTTTAATTTAAAATTTTTTTTATTAAAAAACCATTAAACTATCAAACTTATGAAGCTGCGAAAAAGCTTCGCTTCTTTCGTGTGTCCAACGATGCATCTGTTTTTTTAGAGTAGTGTATGTACTAAGTTACTGTTCTCTCTTTTTACAATCCCCCGACTTTGGAAAATCGCTTGTTTGGCTGATAATTACCAGTGGCCTATTGCATAATCACACCCATACTAAACAGAAAAATCTTTTGATTTTTTTTGTTTCAAATGATTTTTGCGACCTGTGGAAAGGTCTCCAGCTCGAATTGTGTTTTCTGCACTGACCAACGAGTATTTTAAAATAATAAAAAGTAAAAAACATCAGAAAAAACAATTATTTTGAGTGCAAAAATGTGGAAGTCTGTCTATTAATACCTGGCAGCACTGATCAGTAGTTACGTGCCTTTGTTGCTGATTATTATCAAACACTCAATCATGCAATATTATCAAACACATTTAAGAGACCTTCAGACCACAACAAAAGACACTTGAATTTGACACATACGACGTCTCATTTTAATTGTTCTATCAATCAGAAAAGTGAAAGGGACTAAATTGTTCAAGACAAAAAAAGGATATTTACAACTTGTCAAACTAGTATGACGCAAAAGGTGCGGAATCTTTTTTTATCTCCTCGAACACGAACAAACGCAATTAGTGTGTAAAATAAAAAGTTTTTCTTTGAAAAAGAAAATATAAGCAATAAATAAAACGCAATTTTAAGGATGTTACTGCGTAGCTCAAAACTAAGCTTAATAAAATAACCGATCCTTTTTATGCTTTTGGAGCACATTCCGCTAACTGGCATATGATTACTGTGTGGCTTATTACACTTATCTCGCGCTGGTTTAAACTTTACACGAAAGCTCAACAAAATGTTCAATATTAGTTGTAAAAATTAATACTTAGTCTGCACAGTAGGGGTATTCTATTTTTTTAACCTATGTTTTACATGCCCATTCACGATGAGAAACATTAAAAAAATGTTAACTGCGTTTTTAGTTTTTTATTTCATTCAAAAAAGTTCACGCACCAAACGATTTTAAAATTTACATGCGCATATACACATAAACATGTACATTTGCATTGGCAATGTATAGCTGTAGACCGCTTTTGCTATTTGTTTTCGTTTGCTTTCTAGTTCTTATAAAAATATTTACCGCTATTTTGCAGTCAGAACTGAGTACTTCTCTGCTTTTATTTTATCTCTGAAAGCAAATTGATTGAAGCACTTCAGTTATTTTGTGCTCGCTGATCGGTGCGTTGTGTCATAAACAATTTACATTTTTAAACAGTGGAAAAAAAATGAGTTTCAAGAAAAGTACAAATGCAATTTCAAGAAATTCGCAACAATGGGAAAAGTCTTTGGTTCGCTTCGAGAAAAGCAAAAATAGACGGCAAGAAATAAAACAGGTTGACAAAAATTTGAACGCATTTTGCAGAATACCTAAGAAGACCGTTATCATAGGTAGATATAACTCATTGGCAAACATCGAAAAAAGTAAAAAAGCAAGATTTAAAATTATTGCCGACGAATTGGTGGATTTATGGAGAAAATTAAACTTTCCAAGTATAACTAAAACTTCAATTGAAAGAAAAGTAGAAAATCTCTTTAAAAAGTATTCCAAGTTTTTAAAGCGACCTAATGGAGAAGTTTCTATAGTTTTTGGAGAACTGTTTGATATAACCAATCCAAATGGCATTTGGCTGAGCGTTGAAGACAAAAACTTGTATGCACTTCAACAAAATTCCAATGGAGATGTTGGATACACCACTGAAAAGGAAACAAATATTCATCCATCAAAAATTGTTTTACTTAAACCAGTGACCGTACAAAACAAAAGTAATATAAATTCAAGTGTATCTGACACAACAATATCGTCCCTGGAAGGAGATACTGAATTGTATGACCCTGAACCGCCTACAAAAAGACTTAGAAAAGTCAAGTGTCAAACAAGGGTCGCAGTAGACATGATAGAGGAAACAAGTTTGAGTAGCAGAAAAGCAACTAAAGTATGCGAAGCATTAGTGAAATCAGGCATTGCTATTCCAGCACCCACACAATCTGCCGTATATAAAGCCTCAATGAAATCAGCCGAGCGATTGGAAGCAAAATATATGACAACGTTACAAAAAGAGAATTGGTGTCTTCATTTTGACGGGAAAAAGTTTGGAAAAAAGGAAGTGCAGGTAGTGGTATTGTCAAATGAAACTAAAGAAGTGCGAGTAGCAGTAATGGTGCTTGAGAATGGAAAAAGTGTCACAATATTTGAAGGTAAGAAATAAAAATTAAGATTTTATATACATTTCTTACTCTACTTAAATTTACAGGCATAAAGGAAATTCTCGACCGATTTTCTTTGTGGAACTCGGTTAAAATGATTGTATGTGATACAACAAATGTAAATACAGGGAAAAAAAATGGAATTTTTCATTATCTACAATCATGCTTTGAAGAAAAATCTTTGACACCGCCACAATATGTTGGTTGCCAACACCATGTTTTGGACTTAATTCTTAAGCATGTAATGAATGAATTACTTGGCGCGAAAACAGTATCACCAAATATTTCCTACGAAATATTTTCAGATGTAATAACTGATTTTCAAAATCTGAAACAAAACTTCCAACAAAGCGACAAAAAAATGAAAATTCCTAATATCAAATGGCGCGATGACATGCAGTATTTGTATGACCTTGGACAATACTTTAAGTATTATCAAAAACATAACGTTTTTCCGTTCATTAACTTTCGAGTTTTACCATCGCTCAGTAACGCCCGTTGGAACTCCAGAGCTATTCTTGCATTGCTCACATTTATACTCCTTCCCAATCACAGAGAAAAACTTTTACCACTTTGTCAATTTATATGCAGTGCATGGTACGAAATATGGTTTTCCGACCAACGTTTTCGCAACAATAATTTTGAATGCTTGGAAGAATCTGTGAAGCCGTTCAAAACTGCACATCAATGTTTAAATAGACACTGGGTGAAGGAAGATTCAGCCATTCCAAATTTAAAACGGTCTAATATATGTGCCGAACGAGCCATTAAAGAAGTGAAAGATTTATATTCGTTTTGTAAAAATGGACGAACCTTGAATTTGAAATTTATTTCTTCTAATGTCAAATTAAATAATAAATAAAAATATTTCCAATGAAAGAATTTTTTCATTTTCGTTTTCAAGTAAAACAACAAAAACAAAACAAAACAAAAGCAAACGAAAACAAATAGCAAAAGCGGTCAACAGCTATACATTGCCAATGCAAATGTACATGTTTGTGTGTATATGCGCATGTAAATTTTAAAATCGTTTGGTGCGTGAACTTTTTTGAATGAAATAAAAAACTAAAAACGCAGTTATGATTTTTTTAATGTTTCTCATCGTGTACAGCCATGTAAATTTAAAAAAAAAAAAAAAAGTCATAATAGAATACCCCTACTGCACAGGCTTAAAAAATACACTCAGTGCTTGAAATGTTTTCACAGTTTTCCGCCTTTTTTGTGCGCTTTCCCTTAGTTTTATTTTTTTAGCATTTATATTTTTCTTTTCATTAGCTTAAATGCAGTCATCCTGAAAAAAGGATGATATGAACATTTCCCATGCATTTTTCAATACATTGTATATGATTGAAATATCCATTACACATCAATAAAACTGACCAGCAGCATCACGACCAACACAACCACCACCAGCAACGTTGGTCCACACCATCGGCTGGTACATGGACATCTGTGAACCGGAAGGTATCGAAGGATTCAAGCGTGAGTGCTGTGCCAACATCAACAATGGAACCATTCAATCAGCGTTTAGAAAAACATAAAGAGATTTTAATTTTTTGATTATCCTACAAGAATGAAGACGATGATGTAGTCAATCAAATAATGCCGAATATGATGAGAATGAGAATGTGGCTGACGATGATGATGTGCCTGCGTCTCTGGAGACTAGAGTAGTGAAAGTAATCGGTAATCAATGAAGTCGCTACCCCTCACTAAAGCGACCCTTGGTCACTTGGCCAGTGTATGATTTTAGCATAAGTAAATTTTTTGGCAAAGCAAGTTGATTAAATAGCGTTCGAACGCTTGAATGACGTTGTGTTTGACAGACGTTTGCCTTCCATTTATTTTGGGTTTTTATTTTTTGCGGATTGATTTCTATTAATGCGTCGTAATTTTATGGATTTCCGTTTTTTATTATGCAACACATGATGTCCAGCTTTTTGTTTCGTCCTTCATCCGATCAAAGGATAATTGAAGTTAATCATGTGTGCATCAAATGCATTGATTTGACAAGTTCCTTGTTCTGTTGTCAATAAGTTGTGTATAGAAGAGTCATTGTTCGAGGCTACCAAAAGCAAATCAAATATGAAAATGCCAATTCGAAATGGAGTTGAAACCATGACCATCAAAGAATAAGTCCTTTAGTTAAAGGATACGAATATGAGAGTGAATGAAAATATGAATATAGTTCTGAATATGATTATGAATATTAATATGAATATGAATATTATGTTGAATATGAATATGAATATAATTATGTATATGAATCTAATTATAATGTGAATATAGTCCCGAATATTAATATATTTATGAATGTGAACATGAATATGAATATGAATTTAGTTATGAACATGAGTATCAATACAATTTTGAGTATTAATATAAATAAGAATATAATTCTGAATATGAATATAATTATGAATATGAATAATAATATGAATACGAATATAATTCTGAATATGAGTCTGAATATAATTAAGAATATTCATATGAATATGAATATAATTCTGAACATTAATATAGTGTTGAATATGAATATGAATATAATTATGAATAAGAATATGATTCTGAATATGAATGAATATTAATATGAATATATAAATCTATGAATGTGAATATGAACATGAATATGAATATAATTCTGAATATGAATATGAATATGAATATAATACAAATATGAATATAAATACAAATACAAATGCGAAAGAAATAGATTTTGAACATTTGAGTTTTCCATCTATAAATTAATTTTTTTTTGTTCTTTTTTTTTTGCTTTCTTTTCAACCTTCTTTAGACTGCCTTTAATCACGTACTTGTATTCATCCCTAATTCATTTCCTTCAATTATAATAGAACGCACACATATGTTGAAAACCTTCTTCTTTAACGCTATTCATATGTTAATTTTCAAAATAAAGAAATAAGTAAGCAATGAAAAAAAGAAAATCCCTTTATATTTATATTGAAATTTTCAACATCACTTTTACGCTATGTCGTAACAAAGAAATATCTTAAATTTTAAATATTCCATTTCGCAGTTTAAACGAAAGAAAAACTTGCTTCTCTCTGCTGTGGCTTCAGTGTATTATTGCGGATTTAGCTGTGAGCGATTAAAACTTCTACACAATAGCTGTTATTATATCAAAAGCCTGCCTATATTTTTTCTTGACGTTACCCAGCTTAAAATGGGTTTACTTTTCATTGGAGTCCCAATTGAAAATTCAAAGTTTAAATTACATATTTTACATTAACCTTACAAATACCTTGCTGTTGACTGGCGTCTTTTTCACATCTTCTTTACATACCTTCTTTACATTCAACAATGGAAACTTTACGCATATCCTTGCACTGCATATCAACGCACTCAAGACAAGTCAGTAGAGACCAGCTCCTCGTATGTTTAACAACTACCCGCGGATAGCCGCAAAACATTTCAAACAATTTAAATGACGACTGAAATGATGACTGTACTCGTTGGTATTGCTTTGTTCGGTTTGTGTGCGTATGCGTCTGTTGTCCTTTTCACTTCGATTGTGTACTTTGGACTAGAATATAATAAGACGTCCTGCTTGATTTTTGCCTTTCATTTGTATCATCTTGCATGTATTGATTGTCAGTTAATGAAAGCCCCCAAAGGATATCAAGGTTTCTTAGTAACATATAAACAAAAGCAACAATGAAGGCTTTGGCAGTTGTGAATTAAACATAACTTTTGAGATCCATATCAATAATTATGTTGGTTAAACGGGACAAAGCATTGAGTAAGTTGTCTTGATTTTCCTTTGTTGGGCTTAATATTTGCCTAAGGCCGCGTTCATAGTGGACGCTTTGACTGAAGCTTATTCATAAAGCTGCATTGTGGAGGCCTTTTTGCTCATAGTGAAAGCTTATTCAACGTTTCTTAAAGTAGCTTATTGGTATTTATAGTTTATAGTGTGAGCATGCGAGATGGAAATAGAAGCTCTGGAAAGCATTTTAAAAGTAGCTGTATGCTCGGAGTTAGCAAAAAGTTGTTAACTCATTTTTTTGTTTTTAATCACAAAATACAAGTCAGAATTACCTTTTTACTGAAAAACAAAATAAAAATAATTATAGGATTCTAGTAGGTGTTTTTGAGGAGAACTTTAAGAAGGAATTCAATGGAATGCAATGGTTTTTATGGTTTGGGGGGCTTAAGAAATTCCACGGAAAATATCCGTTTTCCCCGATTTTCTCGCGATTTTAGTGTTGGAAACGTGCTTAGGTCTTATAGGGGCTTTAAAAAAAATCCACGTAAAATATCCCCTTTCCCGATTTTCACGGCATGTTGGTGTTTGAAGTAGGAAGTGGTTGCGTTTTGTTGGAGGTTTGAAAAATCATACAGAAAATGAAAAAATACATAAAATAATTGAAATTAAATGCTATTTGAATGTCCTTCAGAAGTGGTTTATGAGAATGCTTCTTGAAAGCACTTCTTGATAAGGCTTAGAAGAAGCGCAATTGGATCTATGGAATGTCTTCTGTATGCAGTGTCCCTAAGAATGCATGTCATATTTGTAACAAAAAGTAATTAAGTGATGAAAACATGTCCAAAGACCACTGTGAAAATTCATGGTGGTTGATATTTAGAGGCATGATATGTTATTTAAACAAAAAACATGAAAACAGAATACTATTTGATACTGTTAGAAATTCCTTATTTCGTTGATTGTTCAATAAAACTTCAAACACATTCACGTCCACGTTATTTCTGTGCTATGCAAATATTTTGTTTTAAAACAACATGTGGTAGCCGTTTAAAACCCGTTGGGATAAATATGAATATGCATGGTATAAATAAACAGCCGCGGGATATGCAGTTGCCGTGCTTGTAAGCTATAAAATAATTATTGATCTACGTGCTGTGATAATTATTTTAAAACATTTCAATAACAAAAAATAAACTGATTTCCTTATCAATTTTCCCACTCAGAATACCGGAAAGTACAAGCACCCGGTAGAGGGGGAAAACTTTAGCTTTGGTTAAATTGCATTTGATTGCTCAAATATTGCATTTGTATAGTTTAAGTTTAAGGATCATCAACATCCTTCTCAAGTGTGTGCGTGCTTCATGTTTCCTTAAGTGTGCTTAAACAGCACATTATCAGCTATATGAACAGTTAAATGTGATGTATTAACCACGGTATGTTCATATGTGAAGTGTTTCTCCCACACGAAAATGCACAATTGTTAGCACCAACAAGCATTTTCACTTCCATTTGCAAATAAATTTTAATGTTTGTATGTCTTTCGTCGTGTTAATGCGCAAAAAAATTCAGAAAGAACTTGACAAAAATCCACTTCAAATTGTGAACGCAGGCAAGTGTCTTCCTTGAATATCTTTTTTGGTAAAATTTTGCAAGCACTTGAATTTGAGGTAGGAATACAGTAAGGACGACGGCTTTACCTTAAGCACTTTGCTATCAAATGCTCATTTAAGTGCTTTTTATAACATTTAATTTGACATGCAGATTAACTAATTTCTATTTCCAAAATTACATTTTAAATTAACTAATTGACATACAATCGCTACTTTATATAAAAGAGGTTTCAAGAGAAATTGAATGTATATTCTTGAACTCAACTACCTTAACTATGCTATTTTAATCTACATTCCTAAAATTAAATGAAATTCAATTCAAAGGTTACTTGCACATATGCTGCCAACACCGCCATCACCCTTTGTTTGCTCAGTCGCGTTTTTCCTCTTAATTTTAAAATTTCAATTAGACGTCAAACAACTGTTTATAATTAGTGTGGTATGCAAATTCTGGCCGGATGTGTGTTTGTTTTTCTTTTTTTTTTCAAGGAGTGAATTATTTTCCAAAAAATGCGGCAAGCTGTTTGGGACGCCCTCAAGCAGGATAAAAGTTAATATTTTTGCTTTTCCGTATTCGATGAGTCATATTTTGAAAATCAGAATGATTGCTCTTTAGAAATGTTCAGAGATGTTTGTTTACAAAGTATGTAATACATATCTGTTTTCAATTATATCTCAATGTGCACAAAATAATGCGGATTCGTTTCGAACCCGTTACGAGTCCGTCAGTACGCACTTCGCTTTCTTATGTTTCGACTGACCAAAAAGTGATCACAACGTTCACATAAAAGGCAGTCTTATGCTTGGTTTTCACTATGTCATTTTCAGTGGTCAGTTGTGGTCAATCAAATTGAAAATAAAATCATGTTGACATTTTTTCTAACTTTAGCAATCTTGGAAAATTAAAAACATATAAATTATTAAATGGAGCTATGCAGAAAATGTTCTCGAGTTTTATTAAGGTGATACTTCAGGTGATAAACTTTCGTGGCGTCATAAAAATGACAGTGAAATTCAAGCATTTAATTGGTTATAAAATCTTTGTTTTTTTTATTTTCAGTGGATTAGGGAAACGAAATACAATTGTGTACTTGCTTTTATTTTAAACATCTTTTTTATACCATTCGGCACGTGCTCCTCAAGCTCTTATTAAAATCAAATAAAACTGCTTGAGTGACTTTTTAAATTTTTATCATGAGTGAACAAGTGACATGTTACTATAGGATAGCCGTACACAAGATATTTTCTGGAAACTTACTAAATAATTACTATGAATTACTAAAAACAAATTTAAACACATAAATAAAATTTTTAATTTAGAATTATTCCGTATTATTTAAAATGAGTCCGTTGCGAATTCGCAATTATAAAGAAAAACGAGTCCAGCTCAAATTCGAGTAACTTTGAAAAAACGAATCCGTCTTGAATTCGTATATGAAGTCCGTTCTGAGTTCGAGAAAAGCTGAGTGCAACTTCGGATTGCTATAATTTAAATAAATGAAATATATCTCAACTTGTTGTAGATTCAGTAAAAAAAAAACGTAGAAGCGTTTGGAAACGATCGACGATGAACTTGATTTGGCAGAGATGGAATAATCAGACACTTATTCAATTGTCGCTTACGGTGAGTTTTTTGATGACAGACCCATATTCATTAACTTTTTAATTGCATTAGTGAGGGCGAAAATGAGGAAGGAAGGCGTATTTATGAAAGCAATGCAAGAAACCGCAAATGGAGTCATCGTATATTCTTCCACGTTCTTGATGGGGCAGTTTTGAATGCTTTTTATATTTTCAAAAATATAGGATACCAATTACCAATACAGTAATTAATATAAAATAAAACTTAATATCATTTCAACTAAAGCTCTCCATCCAAGTATACCAGTTGTGTGTTGTTATTTTTTCTTATATCTACTTGTATCTGTTTCGCTCTCTGAGCATTGAGTATGCATGGAATATTTTTCTTTTAGATAACGATAGAATAGGTATGAGAGCAAGTGAAATTACCAAGTATCAAAAATACTAGTTTGAGCACATACAGAACAAACAGATACAGTTGCGGTCAAAATAATAGTAGCGCCCTTATATTCATACATGTTTGGATAAATAATACTAGTATACGAATTTCGGATCCGGTAAGTCCATTTTCATTCCTATATGTACTTTCAACACTCGTTCCAACTCCGTACTCAGTTTCCTCCTATATTGTAAAACTTTCAAGATACAGGGTGTTTTACGGTTTTGGTACGTGTTTAGTATTATTGATCTAGAATCTAAACTACTCACCATAAAATAAAAAATAATATTTTTTATTTTAGAAAAAATATCAACCTTTCCATCAATATATCAGCAGCTGAGCTAAAATTTTGTGATTACTCAACGAAATATCAACAAATTTTGTATCTTTTGTTTTAGCGGAGCTGAAATCGTCAAAGTTTAAAATGTCTTTTTTTCATGTAAAAATACACTTAATCAACAGTATTTTTTTAAATTCTAACTTTGGACAGTAACAGCTGCGCTAAAAAAAAAAGATAGAAAATTTGTCGATATTTTTTTGTATAATCTCAAAATTTTTTCTCCGCTACAGCACATGACACGAAAGCGATTGATATACTTATGAAAAATCTGATATTTTTTCTAAAATACAAAATATTATTTTTCATTTTATGGTGAGTAGTTTATGGTCTAGATCAATAATACTAAACACGTACCAAAACCGTTAAACACCTTGTATCTTGAGAGTTTAACAATATAGGAGGAGACTGAGTACGGAGTTGGAACGAGTGTTGAAAGTACATATAGGAATGAAAATGGACTTACCGGATCCGAAATTCGTATACTAGTATTATTTATCCAAACATGTATGAATATAAGGGCGCTACTATTGTATTATTTTGACCGCAGCTGTATATCGATAATACTGTTATCTTTATTTGGAACATCTGGAGTATGTGACGTACTGCTTTATTTTGTGTAACGAAAATGAACACCAACGACAAGCAAGACACGAGAAGCAATAGAATTTCGCATAGAAAAAAGTATTGCTTCTCGTGTCTTGCCTGTCGTTGGTGTGCATTTTCGTTATACAAAATAAAGCGAGTAGCAAGCATAAAGAATAAAGAGCGAAATAAACAACAAGAAAGAAACAGTTTATGTAAGTACAAAACATTTAAGTACTTTTTTATGTTTTAAATTTGCCAAAAATACGAAAAACGTCCATTCACAGAAAGGCACTCACCATTACTTTCTTTTAGTAGAATAGAAAAACACAACATCAATACAAAGAGAACGATCTGGAATATCCATATTGAATGGATATATCCATTTAAAAAGGGTTAAAACAGATACTCCACTTAGTGGAACAGATAAAAAGAAAAAAAGCTTACACTATAATGATAGCCAGAGAAAGAGATGATAAGCTCTCTGCTCATTCCAAAGCATATAAGCATATGTTCTACTCCTTGTTGTGTTTGTACCAATATTATCAGGTTCTTACTTGTTATATCTGTTTGTACAAGTAGAACGGATGGTTCGCTGCAGACCTTTAATTTCAACCCTATGTCAATCATATGTGCCACCGACTTCTGCAAACAAAGATAAATCAATCTAAAGTTCGCAAAAAGATCTAAACACACGAGCAACCTCAATCATCTCAGCAACCTGTCAGAACCACAATAAGAAGATGTGCCCACTGCAGCGCGACAAAACCACTGACACTCTTTCAAAAATTTTGGAACACCCGTCAGCGGGCTTTAAAATTATAATTAATAGTTATTGGTACTGTCTTGACAAAATGCAAGACAATAATTTCTTCATAGTACAAACAAAAAAAATAACGAATAATTGGGATTTTATTTCGTGTGCTCAAAATTATGAGGCAAAACAAAACCCAATACAGTTTTTGGGGCGTTATTTTGTTTTTAGTAAACATTTTCTACACGATTTATGGATGTTATTATATCATTTTTATTTCGGGGGACTTAATTCACTGAGTCGAATTTTTTATTTATATGTGAAAACTCACATTTTCAAATGCAAATAACCTTATAACGAATTGATAGATTTTAAGCACATGAAAATTTATATTGGAGATAGTACTGTTAGACAACTTTTAACATTGTCAAAAATTGCAGACTATGATCAACGGCTTCTGGTAGTGAAGAGTAGCAAATATGTATACGTGTATCGGCGTTTTAAAAGCTAGTGTCTGAGTAAATTTTAATTATGTTTTATTAGGAACCAACACTCAACATAAAGAAATTAACACCCGCCTTAGACCTCTTCCTCATATGTTTATTTTAAAAACTTTAACATTATGTTAACATTGAAAAATCAGAAATTAAGTTTTAGCCCACAACTTCTCAAGTATCAAAAATCACCACTAATATTACAAATCGTCGCCCTAATTCTAATAGGACGTATGTCAAAATTGGTCAAAGTAACGTTTTTTTTTTAGACTAAACCAACGCTCAGGGGATACCCCCTATAAACGCGTAAGCATTGTGTTGATTCGGAAGATGGGTGATAGTTAGTTGGAGGGTGGATAGATGGAGTAGTGTCGGTGAATATTTGTTTTAAATTTGCACAGCTCAAAACTGCCGGGAAACACGCTCGCAGGGAGACTATTCCACAACTTAACCGTGCGACTAAAGAACGAATTATCACGGTAATGCGAGGTTCTATTGGGCATCGACGCAATGGTAAAGGGGTGGGCTTGGACAGCTGCCCGAGTGGACCTGGCAAACACACGAGCTGGTGGCGTCAGGTTATGTATCTCCCTTGAACACTTCCCATGGTAATACCTACACAGAAGGCGTAGGCAACCAACATTGCGGCGATGCCCAAGAGAGTTGAGAGAGGATGAAATACTTTCATCACCTATCAAATATTTCGCGCGACGTTGAATTCGATCCAGAAGGTCCAAATAAGATCTTGAAGCCCCTGCCCAAATGTGCGAATTGTACTCCATTTTCGGTCTAATATATGAGGTGCAAATCATGCGAAGATCAGCTGAGGTGAAATATTTTTTGCACCGTTTTAAAAAACCTAGGCACTTGCCCGCTTCTTTCGACACATCGAAAATATGATCATTCCACATGATCATTCCACAGAACGTCAAGAGCGGCTGATTCCACTAGATGCACACCATTCATATTGAGGGGTGATAAGGGGCAATCCATCCGCTTGTGGGTTAACATACAGCACTGGGTCTTGCTTGCATTGAACTCTACTATATTAGCAAGACCCCACTCGGAGATTTTTCGTAGATCATTTAGGAGTGTGTCATTCATAATTTGCCTTTTTCTCTCAATCTCCATAGAGCTTGGGCGTTTTTTAAATGAATATGAATGACAAATGCTGCTGTCGTCCGCAAACGAATGTATTGGGTTATGCGTCAACGACAGAAGGTCGTTGATAAAAACCAGAAACAAAGTTGGTGTTAGAACTGAACCCTGCGGTACTCCTGCGTTAATGGCGTACTCCTTGGACGAAATGCCGTCAACTACGACTCGAATCGTTCTGTCCTTGAGGAAACACGTGATCCATCGAGCAAAGTTACCACCAAAACCATATGCAACAAATTTTGACACGAGCGCTTTATGCCACACTCGGTCGAACGCTTTAGAAATATCTAGAGCAACAACCCTGCTTTTGCCGAAAAAGTGAACGCATTTATTCCATTCTTCGGTTAAGAACGCCATAAGGTCACCAGTAGAGCGAGCCCTACGGAAACCATATTGACGGCCACTGAAGGGCAGTTGGTTGCGCTCCAGATAGTTCACAACGTTGAAGTTTATTACGCTCTCCATAACTTTAGAAAGCGTAGAGCATATCGCAATGGGTCGGTAGTGTGCAGGGTTCGTGGCATCACCCTTTTTAGGTACCGGCTGGACATTTGCCACCTTCCAACAAGATGGAAATACTCCTGTTCTGTAGGAGATGTTGAAAAGGTTGCGCAAAGGCCGAGCCAGCGAAATAGCACACATTTTAAGCACAATTGGTGGTATGCCATCAGGACCAGAGGCTTTGTTTACGTTGAGATTTGTAAGGACCCTTTTAACTGCTCTCGTTCGAAAGTATATCTCCTGCATTGCAGAAGATCCACCCTCAACAAAGGGCAGTGGCTGATTGCTATCCGAGAGAGTGGAATTTTGTTCAAACAATCCAGCCAATAGGTTCGCTTTATCAGCCGAGTCAGTGAAGATTTGGTCATCTTTTAAAAGAGCTGGAATCGATGACGATGTCTGGTTCTTAACTCTTTTAACAAATGACCAAAAATTTTTGCTCCCTTTGGGGCAGAGAAGAACCTGTTCTCGAATGCGAGCTTCGTGCAGAAACTTTTCGCGTTTTAAAATTGCATTACAGCGATTCCTTGCCTCGCTGCGAAGTCTTTTAGTATCAGTATTCTTGTTAGAACGCCAATTCTGAAAGGCTTCCTCTTTGGACCTGACTGCAATCCTGCAAGTCTCATTAAACCATGAGGGGTCTTTTGGTTTAATGCTTCGCATCTTATTGGGAATGCAAGACCGCATACCTAATAAAATAATTTCTTGTACCATGACAGCCGCGGCATTCAAATTTCTATCAGAGAAACATAATTTCCAATTGAAGTTGCGATAAAAATTATTTAACGCAGTCCAATTTGCCTTTCCATAAAACCATGCAGTCCTCTTCGGGGCTTTGGGCGTAGAGGTGCAGGGGTTAGAATATGGAAAAACAGCGGAGATGGTAAAATGGTCCGAGTTACCAAGAAGTGCGTTGACACTCACATCATATTTTTCATGATGTGAAGTCAGAAAAAGGTCAAGGGTATTATGGCTATGCATATCACTTTGAGTAAAAAAAGTGGGCTCCTTCATTAGTTGAATCAATTGGTTCGATTCAGCAAATAGCTCAACATATTGCCCAACAGGTGTCAATGGGCCCGAGTGACGTAACCAAGCCGGTTTAGGTTTATTAGCGGCTTAGGTAGATTAGTCAAAGCTACATCTCTGTCCTTTTTTAGGGCATTAATCTGTATCACGAAGCAGCACACCAACGACAAGCAAGACACGAGAAGCAATACTTTTTTCTATACGAAATTCTATTGCTTCTCGTGTCTTGCTTGTCGTTGATGTGCTGCTTCGTGATACAGATTAATGCCCTTAGTTTTTTATGTATGTATGAAGAAAAGGGAGGTAGAACGTTTGAAACAATAACTTATCGTATGAACTTCAATCAAATAATAAACAGTTTTCTTTGCCTCCTGAACAATAGATAATTTTGACTTACGTCGTATTAGAATTAGGCCAACGAAATATCACACATTGTCGCCTTTAAAAAAATGTAATCTAAAACAGCTCAAATGGAAGAAAATATTTATAATTCGAGTATTTTTTGGCGAATATTAAAAAGAAGAAATAAATAAATTGCAGATTCCATTGCAGATAACGAGCCGGAAAGGCGCCAAAGTGGGAGTTGCTGACACTGCATGACTCTTAAAAAATGTTAAACACTTTACAGGCAAGTGCGTACCGCATGTGACTGACACACGTTATGCAACGCGTAACGACATTTGCAAAATTATTTTTTCATTCCTCCTACATTTTGCAGTACTTGTTGGTAATTTTTAATAAATATTAAACACAGCCTGTTGCTAATATGCAAATTTTTATAATTTTAATAATTTCTCAATAGCATTTCTTTATTAACTCACTGCTTTTTTCACATCCATGAATACTGTGCTGAACGTTTATTGAACGTGACGCTGGTAACGATTATTGCCTGTGATTGTCAGTGATTTTTGGTATTGTTTTTGTTGTTTCAGATTGCAATGATTATCATATTTTGTAATATTTATTTATTGAATATGATTGTTTTTCATACATTAACGAGTAGAGCACACGAGCTGTTGAGACAGTGACACGTGACTTCAACGAGCTTTGAAAAAACATTCCGGATGTAAAGGACGAAATGGCAAATATAGGTTAGCAGCATACGAGTGAGTGGGTAAAATGGTAAAATGAGAAAATCAACAGTTCAATTTGAAGATACACAATTAAAATTACTGCGTACCAACGAACTCGTGCAGTTTTTAACATGAAAAAAACAGCATACTTTTAGGGTGTGCTGGGATATCGCGAGTCATAAAAGGAAAATTGGTGGTTGATTCTGTGCGAACGCTTGGTATTGTTTGGGTACAGTTGAGCAGCTTTTAAACAGGGGCTGCCTATCCTGCTGCTGTTCTCTCGAAGGACATAGCAACTAAATTATGTTTATTGTGATTTATCGTATAAAAGCAATGAACATTTCTAGAGAATTTAACCCAAAATAAATGGTTTTGTTTAAATTTTGAATATTAGATATTATCGACGGTTGCAGCGTCAAGTATGTAAGTAAGTAAGAAAAGAAGGTCTTTTTGTAGAGTTTACTGAAATGAATATCAATTAACAATTTAAACAAGTTTCAAAATATTGTATTTCAATATCAAAATACTTTACGTTTACACTTTTTCGACTTGTTGGAAGTATTTTATTTTATGATATAAATATTATGAATGCGGTAATGGTTTTCTTTCAACATATTTACCAACGAGAAACGGCTTAAAACTCAAGAAAACATATAAGTCCTAGGGACATTTTTAAAAGACTTCATTTCTTAGTGCATGAAACATACTCTTTTAACCGAAAGTTTATTTAATGAATTAAAATACTGTTAGTTCATTAAGAACTTGCAATTTCGGCACTTAGATAGGCATACCTATCTTAATCACTCGCGGAAAAAGATTGTCTTTTGAAATTTATCATTTGTTTTGTTCGGATATAAGTTCACAGAACAGAGAGTATAAATTTAAATAAAACAGCAACGGTGTGATGAGATATCAAATTAATTCTTGCTTTTGTAACGGTGATCCCCGTTACAAGTTTGCACCCCGCACACTACGCCACTGCCTTACTACGCCACTGTGCGCTTAACTCAACCAACAGCCATACCTACACACACACGCACACATACAGCCAGCACATTCAACGTAGCCAACAGCCGAATCTACATAAACCACACGCAACGCTATAATTCCCAGAAGGTTAATGGCAGCATACGGATAAATAGAGCACATTGTGACAGACTTCGGCACGGCTCGAGAGGGTAGTGCTTTGTACCGTCGCTACTTGTTGGAAACGAGAACAAGTTTGTTGTTTCGAACGAGCTATCGCAAGGTGGCAGTAATTTTTTTCCATGCTGGTAACATTTAGTTTCAGATTCTACATGAAATTGTGGATAAAAAACTATTTAGAACCATTCAGCTCTGATGAAATTTTTCTCCGCGAAAAATCATTCAACAAAGATATATTTTTTTCATAGCACAGAACTGCTCAAAAATGCGTATCAATTTACAGAGGCTACGGATTGCCACAAAAATGGTTCTCCGGAGGTTTTTAGGGTCGCTGATCATAAATCTAGGGTAAGCATTGTTAAATTAAAAATTGCAGCTTCGGAAATGCGGATCTGACCATATTGAAATGAAATAATGCAAGTTAAACTCTTCTCTTTTTAAAATAATTTTTTAAGACTTTATTGTTCAAACAAAAAACATTCAAGAAATTATATTCAAGGATTTATTTTGAAGAGTATTTTAGCGCAAAAAACTTGTCAGTATCTCGTACCCAGTCGGACTTATGACACTTTAAATGTGGCCTTAAAAATACAGTTTTATCCCTTTAGCTCCTTAAATTTATCAAATTTCAAAAACCCTGAAAATGCTTTTCAAACTATAATGAAATTAATCAGAATTCGTTTACACAACTTTTAAATCTCAGGTATAACTTCAAGTAGCCCGTTACCCATTTTTTACACTTTTTACAAAATTTCAACCTTTTAAAGACATAATTTTCAATATTATTTTTTGAGTACGCTTCAAAAGTAATATTCGTATTAAATTTAATTTTTCTAGGCCAAGTAGTTGGGTCGATAACTGACAGAGTAGACAGCAATGCTTGGTTTTCACAATGTCATTTTCAGTGGCCAGTTGTTGTCAATCAAATTGAAAGTAACAACATGTTGACATTTTTTCTAACTTTGGCAATCTGGGAAAATAAAAAACACGTAAATTATTAAATGGAGCTATGCAGAAAATGCTCTAGAGTTTTATTTAGGTGATATTTCAGGTGATAAACTTTTGTGTCGTTATAAAAATGACTAAAAACTAAGCTTAAGAAGCGAACGCTCTATGAAATTATGATATAGGATTCTCTAAACGATTTTTCACTGGGAAAAATTTTATCAGAGTTATATGGTCCGAAAGAGTTTTTAACTCAGAATTTCATGTAGAATCCAAAACTGTATGTTACCAGCATGAAAATTATCGACCGGAAGAAATTGCTCCTTTCTAATGAATACTCAAGCCATTAGGTACAATAAAGCACATTAAGGGTCGTCCATAAACTACGTTACGGAGGCAGCGGGCAAGAGTCGGAGGTAAGTGTATCAGATATTGTAACGTGACCAAAAATGAAAAAAAAATCGAAAATATTCTAATCAATAATATTTTAGACTAGCAGCTGATATATCCGGTGTAACTCGAGAGTAATTTATGTAAACATTTTAGTATACACTTCTAGGTTAAATGTTTTTTTAAATTCTGGAAAAATGAAAAAAGTGTTGAATTTTAAGTTTGAGTTACCGTTAGAAAAGTAATTCAATGGACTTTAATCCAAAAATAGTTTTGAGAAATTTTGGTGTTTGGGGGTTCCATCCCTTGCGGTGAGTTAAATAAACTCGAAGAAGGGGTACGAAAAACATATGTTAAAAATTTAAAAATAATTTAAATATATATTTAATCTTTAGGCTAGCAAAATTACCTTTTCAACAATATAAAAATTATGGTGGAACTAAATATGTTCTTGAGATATGGACATTTTAACATTTAAACAAAAATTTATATTAAAACAGATATTGAACTTTTTGACAAAAAAAAAAAATTTAATGAAATATATAACAAACAGCAGAGATATTTGCATCGAAAGTCAAAACTTTGATTTTCTTATGATATTTTACTCATTGTTAGCTATCGATGTTTTATGAAAAAGTTGTTGTAATGAAAATTTCTACAATTTTGAATATATGTGAGTGTTTTTGATGTCCAAATAACAAAAAATTTGTAACATTAAATACACAAACAACTCCTATACTAATAAGTACTTTAATACAAAAATTACTGAGAGTTTCAAAATTTCGGAGGGGGCATGGTAAAAAATAAGTATGTTACATTGTAATAAATAAAGGCCAAACAAACAAACAAGCAAACATAAAATTAGTTCTATTGCTATCGATAGTCAATGATATGAAAAAATAGCTTTTTAGCCATTTTTGATTGGAAAGAGATATTAAGGTAAGTTTTACACATCAATTATTTTTAAGACTTGAATTTTTTGTAAAAAAATTTAAAAACAACATTTTGGAAAAAATAAATTTGTTATGACATAAAAAAATTACAAAAACAGTAAAATAATTTTTACGCTTAACTGAAAGAATTTTTGCAAATAAATGACAAAATATGCCATATAAAAGGTTGTCAGATGTGAATTTTTCACTTGATTTTATTTTTAGAACAAAAACAATTTTTGAGTCATTTTTTGAGTAAAAAGTCAATATTTTGGACATGTTTTGAAAAAATCACAAAACATATATCCACTGACCTAACGGTACAGTTCAAACTATTTTTGTGAAGTGGTTGTATTGAACTTCTGAATAAAAAAATTATTTTAACGAAATCTATTTATGAACAGTGGAGATACTTGCATTAAAAGCCCAAACTATGATTTTCATGTCGTTTTCTTCTCATTCTTAGGTAAAAATGTTTTATTAAAAAGTCGTTGTACTAAAAATTTCTACAATTTTGAAGATATGAAAATCTTTTTCAAAAATTTTTAAGAATTAAATACACAAAAAATTTCGATACTAAAAAGTATTATAATAACAAAATTACCGTTAGTTGAAAAATTTCGAAGGGGGCGTGGCGAAAACTAAGTATGTAGCAATTTAACTCAGGATACACTTAATATGCAAATTTAGTTTGAGCGAAATCCGTCGAGCCGAATAGATTTGCATGATGGTCAAACAAAAACACAAACAAACAGAAAATGAGTTTTATTACTTTAGATTGATCAGCTGTATAACCCGGTGTTACTTTAGAATGTTAATATTTTGCGAAGTGTTTTTTTTTCTTGAGGATTTATTTTAAATTTTCTTTAAAAATAGGGAAAAGAGTTGCTAGAATGTGTTTTTAAATGAAAAAATACATATGTCTTTTAAGAAAAATATATATTTTTATGATTAGTGTTGTTAGAATCTATAGTAGTTGTAATTAGTTGTATAGTACGAGGGCCGTTTGATAATTCCGTGAAAAATGAAACAAGGAATGATTTTTACGGCAAAAAAAGTTTTATTTATCTATTTAGTCTCCTTTTAGCTCGATACACTTCCGCCAACGTTCCTACAATTTTTTGATCCCATCCGAAAAATACGTAAAAATACTCAAACTAGGCCTCGGTTTCGGTGATGAGCTCCTCTCTGGTGGCGAATCTCTCTCCGTCGAGAAATTTCTTCATCTTTGGAAACCGAAAATATTCGGAGGGGGCCAAATCTGGAGAATATGTTGGATGAGGAAGCAATTCGTACTTGAATTCATGGAATTATGCCATGGGAGCTGGGCATGTGTGAACGCTCGCATTGTCTTGATGGAAGAGCACTTTTTTCTCGCCTAATGGGGAAGTCTCTCTTTCAAAGCGTCGTTGAAACGGTCCAATTCGGCTGCATAGTATTCGCCATTTCAGTGGAAGGTAATCGATGTAGATTAACCGCGTTTAGCCCAAATACTGTCGCCATAACCTCTCCGGCCGATAGCACCGTCTTCGCCTTCTTTGGAGCACGTTCGGTCGGTGAAGTCCACTGTTTCGACTATTCCTTTGTCTCTGGTTTGTAGTGATGGATCCATGTTTCGTCCACGGTTACTAATCGACGGAAAAAATCCTTTTTATCTGTGTTCAATATCGCCTAGCACTCGTTTGAGTTAGTCATACGATCTCGTTTATTGTCGAGAGTGAGCAAACGCGGCTCCCATCTTGCGGATAAATTTTTTGTATCCAAATGTTTTCGCAAAATGTTCCACACCCGTACGTTTGAAATGCCTACGGCCTCAACAATCTCGCGCACTACAATTCTGCGATCGGCCAACACGATATCGTTAAGTTTGGTGAGCATTTCCGGTGTGGTGACCTCATTTGGGCATCCAGAACGTTCCGTGTTACTTGTGCTTGTACGACCGCATCGGAATTCAGTTGGTTTGGCTGATGGTTTTCTTGCGCAAAATATAATGCTTGATGAGAACACGAAATTTACATTTTCCATTTTCGCCAAAATTCACAAGGTTGTCTGCTATCAATGGCTGTCAAATACAAACAAAGCTTCGCAGTGAGCTAAAATTTTGACAGTAGTCTATTAACAGATGGTAGTTGACAGGATCAGTGTTGCATTTTGAAAAAAATTAAAGAAATGCAAAAATTCACTAACTTCTCAAATTGCCCTCGTTGTTAGTTTCGTAACAAAGAAAACAAGAAATTATTATTGAAGGCAAAGCATTTTTTAATCTTATTAAAACAACATGTTAAAAAAATTCTGGGCTAATTTTTATAAAAAAAATTTATGTATCATATTTTTGCCAAAGATTTATTTAAGGGTATTTTTCTTTCGAATTTTTAGTAATAAGTATATTTAATTAAGGTATTAGGTTTTTTAAGAAATCATGCTAGCAATGCGTGGCGCTTATTCGTTGGCTTTTGACGCGTTTGTGTTGCAAGAGTTTCAATAAACTCCATGTTGATATCTATTTTTATCTTTCTCTACGTGCAAAGCTAGCATAGCGCAAAAATCTGATAAGCCTCAAGCAATAATAATAAAAAAAAGATTACGACATCGACGTCACTGGAGCCAATTGAATGGTGCCATCTCTATGTTTTTCCTTATTAGCGATCTCTTTTTAGCCAATAGAAACAAATGGCTCCAATTACGTCATCTAGCGGATGTCGTAATATGGTTTCTATCATTCTTGAGCCTCAAGCAAGGCGAAAAGTGAGATACATATCAGGGATGTAAATGTAGGCAGAATTCTTGGCACTTTCGAGATCAGATGGCACTTTAGCTACGTGCCCTTTTATTTCGGCACTATTTCACTATCTCAGAATTAAAAATGTTCAAGTTTAAAAATTCCTCAATTTTACAATTTTGGTATAATATAAGCATGATGACAAATGAACTCGAAATTTTTTTATTTCAAAATATTTATATAGAATTGTCGAAGGCGTACTTTCGTTGCCACACTCATCCACACTCATACTTGAATAATATTGTAATAATTTTTTTCCTCGTTCTCTTTAGTGACTAGCGGGACATAGGGTTTCAACTTATTGATGATAGTTTCAGATTTTTATTAGGATTTGATCACTGAATTATCTGCATTCACTTTAAATATTTATTTTCTAGTTTTCAAAATTTTCTATTCTAGATTCTATTTGTCGACTTGAACGCCAATTTTCTGACTAATTACTACTCTTCGTTTCACCAAAAACGCCATATATAATGTTGTGGCGAAAAATGTTGGATTTATTTTTACGGAAATAATTATTGAAGTAATGCCAAATATGAACTGTGTACGGTATTATATAGAACTTAATTACTCTTAATTAAAGAGTAATTAAAGAGTTTTTTAATTTAATTTAAAGAGTAATTTTAATCATGTAAAAACATGATCTCATAAGCAATAAGTTAATAAATAGTATTAATTATTTATTTTTGTTTAAAAAACAAACTTAAAGTGCCTGTTAAATGTATTTCAATGTTATTGTATTAATAATGATTACAGATTTAAAAAATCGAATGTTCCTTTAAAATGAAAAAAAGTTACGTTTTATTTTATGTTTTTAAGTTTTAGTTATAGTATTGTAACATAACTAAAAGTAATAGTTGTCAAATATTTTTACTTTTAGTTATTAATTTTAGTTAACATAACTAAAAGTAATAGTTGTTAAATATTTTTACTTTTAGTTATGTTTTACGTTGCTTGCAACTTTTATGAGTTTAACCCTAGGATGTGCGACTGGGCTTTTCGAGGCTCATTTTGATTTTAAGAAGTTGTAAATTTATTTTCTTGGCTCTAAACGTAAAAATATTTTACGCCAACTACTGCTAATGTTTTCTAGGCGTAACAAAACAAACTAAAAATAATTTGAACTACTTTCGTAGAACAAACTGATTTGTTTTTATAATAAGGCCCTAAGTGATCCTACTGGGCCTCACGAGGCCCGTCCGTTAAATGTATGGGAAATGTCTGTAAGCTACTTTTGGTAAAAACTTCTTGAATCAGTCAATTAATTCAAATACAAAAATATTTACTACGCATTGTACAAAACAAAAATTATGAATTCGTCTATAATTTGATTTCTCGTGTTAACGCAATACATTTTAGTTAATTTTATGCGTTCGATACTACCATTTTCGATTCTTTCATCTCTATTGCAATTAATATTAACGTTTTATAGGTACTGAAACCAAAAAATGATAATTAAACTTCCGAACGAATTCTGTGTGTGTGGAATAAAGGAAAAGAAAACGAAATATATTTTATTTTTATAATACTAAACCTTTAAAAAAAACTTTGTTTTGTAGTTCTATAAAAATGTACATTGTAGGTGCATACTATTTTGAGTGTGTACTGAAGGTATAAAGTATGCAATGATTTTGTAATAAAAAAATTAAATAAAAAATTTTCTCTTTTATTATTATAGTCAACTTCAATTATATATTATAAACTTCGCTATTATTATGTTTTCCTTTTCATATTGAAAATGTTGTTGTTGTTGTTGTTGTTTCTTTGGAAAAAAACGGTTAGAGCAATTAATTGTTCTAACCTGACCTAAAGCTCAATAAACGATTTTAAATCATCAAACAACTAGAATTTGTATTTAAATCATAGAAAATCAACATAATAAATAACAAGGTCATATAGAAAACTTTATTTTATATAAACTTTAATATTCAAATAATACGTTTTTATATTACAGTTTTTTCTTATGTGTATGAAGGTATGTACTTTTGTTTCCTTTTAATAAAAAAATTATTTGTGTAAACTTGAATTTTCATATTAATATCCAGTTTCGGTTTCGGTTTCGGCCGAATATTATAAAATGGCCGAAAATTCGGTTTCGGTTTCGGCCAAAATTCTGGTTTCGGTCGGACACTAGTCACATAACATATTTATTTTTTTATTAAGGGTAATCACGATTCAGTGCACTTGCCAGTGCAGTTGAGGACTTGACGACGTGTGCACTTTACAAAAACAAAATACACGTACCATTCGACTCGCGTCGTTTCATCACCGAGGTCGTGAAGCGCGACTAGCCAGCTGTAATTGTGTTTGTGGTCCATCCGCTGATGCGACCGACACAATTTAAGTACAGTTTTAAATAGAATCAAAAAGATTCGTAATTTGTGATGGCGTTTTAAATCTTTGGATTGGGCCAAATAATTTCCTCTTCAGTGAGGATTCTTCTTGAACTAGGGAAGCCTAGTTTTCGCAGTAACTTAAATAACAAAAAAAAAAAAAAAATACACGTACGTCAAAAATCTGCACAAGTGCTTTTCTACTGTAGCGTAAAATTTGAGCACTTGAGGAGTTGAGCAGTTGTGTACTTGTGCACATTGAAAATTTTGACAGCTTTGAAAAATTGATAGTGGTGTGTTCACGAAAAGCTTACTGCACAACTGCACAACTGCACAAGTCCTCAACTGCACAGGCAACTGCACTGAATCGTGAATACCCCTATTGTAAATAATATTTGAAATGTCGGGGATTAGTGACAAAGTGTGGGAAGAGCATGATATTGTTCTCAATTTTTTAGGCTGCTGACAGACCGGCAGCAGCTCACTGAGTACAGGTTTTTTGCTACTAAAAAACTAGAAAATGAAGAAGACTATCCTCACGGATTAACAAGCCATATAAATTTCTGGATTACAAGGGAAATAAAGCAGGGGTCAACACTATGGACCAGATGCTCAGTTGCTACTCTTTCAAGAGTAAACATTGTGAATTTCTAAAGGTTTTGACAATCCAGTTTGTTATTTCTCACATGAATAATAGGTCAATGAATAGCAACGTTCAAATTACAATTCAATGTTTTTGTCCATAATTATAAACAAAAATATTTTATATAATATAAGATAATAGATAATATATAAAAAATAATATGAAATTCTTTTTGCCAAAAAGCAGAAATTAAGAGAAGGAGTTATTAATGGCCCCTGCTTTTATAATTATTAAAGCAATGTACATTAAAATGTACATTGCAGGTGCATACTCTTTTGAGTGTGTACTGAAGATATAAAGTATGCAATGCTTTTGTAATAAAAAATAAAATAAAAAAATTATCTAATTTATTATTATAGTACACTTCAATTAATAATTAAAAACTTCAATACTCAGATAATACTTTTTTTATATTAAATTTTTTCTTATGTATGAAAGTACTTTTGTTTCCTTTTAATAAAAAAAAATATTTTTAAAAATTTAAATTTTCATATTAATACCCAGTTTCGCTTTCGATTTCGGCAGAATATTCTAAAATGGCCGAATATTCGGTTTCGGCCAAAATTCCGGATTCGGTCGGACTTAGTGTCCGACGAGATGCGATCGACCATTTCGCAGAAATATTCTAAGTTCGAGTGTTAGGGCCGTTTTCTCAATGTCCGGTTAGCAAAGCTCTTAACCGGGAAGCTAACCGTGCAATAACTAAAAAAACAGTTCCATTTTCTCTAAGTGTCGGTTAAGTAACTGTCAGTTAAGTCATTAATTGTGAATTTTTTCAATTGTGACTACGCTAAACTGCTTATCAGCTGTTTACGCTTGTTTGTTATTTTATTTTTGGAGTGAAAGTTGTAAATATCTAACAAAGATTATTTAATAAATAATTTAAAAACGCAACAGAGTGTCGAACTTCATTGCATATGAAGAAAGTGCATTACTCTTCCACGTAGTCACGCCTATGCGCATATGTTTTTTTTTTTCTATTTTGGATCGAATTCAAGTTAGAAAAAAAAAACGAAATCCTCAAAATTCTATCCATTTTTGATTATAAAATATTTAATAATTTTGTACACTCTACAGCTGTTCTTTCGATTAGCAACTAACCGGAACCTCAACTTGCCGTTAATTTAACCGGCACTTAAGACCTAACCGAACGTTGAGAAAATGCTTTTTTGCTAACCGCCAGTTAAAGTTTCGATTAGTGCTTAACCGGACATTGAATAAACGGCTCTTAGTCTCACAAGAACTTCCTTTTTTAGCAACGTCCGAATGCACGAAAAAATAACAAATTTTATGTATACTGGGGTAATATGCAGGTTGTTATAATTATTGAAAATTATACTCATGAAGAGTTATTTAACCAGATGCATCTTAATTGAAAAACTGTTAAAAAATTTGCGAAATTAATGAAAAAACGTATGCTAGGATTTACCCATATTAAAGTTAAAGTTTCGTATATGAATTTTATTTTATTACATTTGCGTTTTTGGAAAATATTTAGTACAAAACTATCAAACTGAAATTTCGGTTAATTTTCAAGGACACATATAAACACTATAACTACCACAAATGAAAAGATATCACAAAGTCCTTTTAGATTCACATGTTTAAGGCTCTTGACTATAAATTTTGCATACTTACTTTTACAAACTTACGTATTTTTTTTTTTTGCATACCTAATTTTGTCCACCTCGTTACACTGTGCATCAGCGCAATCTTATACGGATGTATGTTCAAATTCAACCGCGAAATAAGCCTGGTTAACTCTGGCGACGCCCAATTCAGCTGATTGGCACCGAATCGACATTTCTGGGTCTTCTTCGACACTAGCTGCTACAGAGGCTATGTTTTCTTCACAGATGTCCGATTGGTGGCTAAGGTCTAAAAACTCTCAAACGGACTCTTATATTTAATAATGAGAATTCGCTACAGATTCGTTTTTTTTTTAAATTCGTACTCAAAACGGAACGATAAGGTTCATGCTAAATTCAAAATTTTTTTTTTGCTTTAGTAAAATATCAATCTGAAATCTGAAATGTCTTTGTGAATAATTTAAGAAAGTAACGAATTACGGGCCGGAGTTTTGTTCTTTTACAAAACAAGAGAAAACTTTTTAGAAAAAATGTTGATATTTAAGCATTCAGTTTGCGACCTTTAAGGGCCAGTTTTACAGTACGAGTTTAAAGTCTAGTCAAATTAAACCGAGCTTAACTCACCAAAATTGGACGTTTTAACTCGGTTGAGGCAAAAGGAAAACACGAAAGCTAAAATATCTAGTTAAACCGAGCTTAAACGTCCAATTTTGGTGAGTTAATCTACGCTTTATTTGACTAAAGTTTAAACTCGTACTGAAAAACTGGCCCTAAGTTGAAAATCTGATTTATATAGGAAAAAAAAAGTGCTTTATTTCAAAAAAATCCCAATAACTTTTTGTAACTACAAATTTTAAAAAAAAAAACTGATTTTGATTTAATTTTTCTTCAAAATGTGCTATCAAACATGAAAATGAAACCAAAACTACTAAAGTTGTGATTTTTTACTTATTAAAAATTCTCATTTATTTTCCTTTGTATTAAAAACTCGCAAATTTGAAAAAATTTCATTAATATATTTTGAAAATATTTTTTTTTTTGCTATATTTAAAACAGATACAAAAAATTTTGCGACTACGTTAAATAACCTGGTCGTTATGAAATTCTTTGCTAGAAGTGTAATTTTATGGAAATTTCGAGTTTAAGTATTTTACGAAAAAAAATCCCCTAAAAATTAAAAATTGAAGTTTTGAAAAAAACACCAATATTTGGATTAAAGATAGTTTTAAGCTATTTTGCGAAAAAAATTAAAAAAAAAAAAAATAAAAATTCGTATACCAAAGTTATAGCTAATGAAACTTGACTTTTTTCCAAAAATTCTCAAAGTGCATGTTTCGAACTCAAAAAAAAAATCATAAAAAATCGAAAAAACAATATTTTGCATTTAAAATGATTTTAATAATTTTAGAATTTGTATTTAAATCATATAAAGTCAACAATTTTAAAAAATATAAATGGTTTTAGTTAGAGAAAATTTTGTAATTTCAGGGATGCCAGCAATCATACCCTGGTTTCGGGGTCAAAAAAATTAAAAAACCCTATACACTAAAAAATTTCATTTTTCTGCACTGTCCGCTAGAAGTCGATCTAAATTGGCACTGGACTGTCTAAAACTTTATATATGAAAACGTCAGTTAGCATTCACTTTGTCAGAACAAGACAAATTTGTGCTTTTATTATTGGTTTTTACGCAAGCGCTTGGTAAAAATGTGCAACACAAATAAATTTCAATTTCGATTTCTTAAAACACCAAAAATAAAAAAAAATTCTTAAGTTCAAATAAATAAGTGGCAGATAGTGAAACCTTAACACAATATACAGAGAATTAACAAGTTGCTGTGGTGAAAAATTAAATTTTTAAGTTTTTGGGTTTTTCTGAACATTTTTTACTCCTAAACCAGGGTATGATATGTTGGCATACCTGGATTTAAAACATTTCTTAAACAATTTATTGAAATTACTTAAAATGAGAAACATTGTTGTTTCGATTTTTCATTAATTTTTTTTTTGTGTGTTCGAAATGCTAGAAACAGGCACTTTGAGAATTTTTGAAAAAAAAGTCAAGTGTTAATAGCTATAACTTTGGCATCCGAATTTTAATTTTCTTAATTGTTTGCACCAAATAGCTCAAAACTATTCTTAATCCATTTCTTGGTGATTTTTTCAAAACTTGAATTTTTAAATTTATGGGAATTTTTTCGTAAAAATGCCCGAACTGGAAGTTTCCAAAGAGGTACACTTTTAGCAAAAAATTTCACAACGATCAGGTTATTTAACGTAATTGCACAATTTTTTGAATCTGATAAGAATATAGTTTAATATTTCCATATTTTAATTAAATTTTTGCAAATTTGGATGTTGCGATTTTTTTAATTCAACAAAAAAAAAATGAGATTTTTTCGAAAGGTAAATGATCCGAGTAAACTTTAGTAGTTTTTATTTCAAAACAATTAACCTTGCTTAAATGCGTTTAACTCCACAGCTAAAAGATAAGAATTGTGGTAGACTAAGCTGTAGTGTAAAAGAACTGATTAAAAACAGCTATTAAATTTTTAAAGATGTATTTACTCTTCTTCATCGTTTTAATTAAAATTACGTCGTCTTATAACTTCACCCGTATGCGTCACATAGCGTGGCCTTTTTGGAACATATATCATCAGATTCGATGTTATAACTGCAGAGTCTTTAAGTGCCTGCAAAAAATTATAATATTATTGAAATAATTTATAAAACTTTGACTTATTCCAAATACTATAAATATTAAATTGAAAAAATTGACTCTTCAAATTGTAGGGTTTAATGCAAAACCTTAGTAATAGTATATACTTATTTTTTTGTCTATTCTTTTACTTGATGCCATAACCAATATCTGCTACATACATATATTACGAATATTATCAGATAAAATCTGGCCCTTGACATTGTAGCTTCTTCGAACTTCTTCATGGTTCATACAAATAAATAGTTTTTAAAAAATTTAATTGTCAATTACTTAACGCCTTTGATTATTTGGCTTATTATGTTTTTACAATAAACCCTTAAATTGATAAAACATAAGATTTCATTTAATTTTCTTACTTTTTCTTGATTTTTGTATTCCGTCTCAACACAATCTACACAATCCCACAAATATGCCATAACCACAAGAATATACAGCAAAAATATTGCATTTTTACAAAACATTTTGTATTAAAAGTATCTCATCTGATCTGATCTGAACTCTTTAGTCAAGGCAAAGAAACTGATAAGGATGTAAGTGAAGACAACAAAATATAAATCAAAGTATATTTTGCCTTTCAACATGTAAATACGTTGTTTTATTTATAAAAATTACCCAGTGGTAAACTGACACGTAACGTAACTGATTATTACTTCAACACAATTACTTAAATACAAAACCTTTTTACGATTCTCAATTACATTGGTTCGAACATGGCTGTTAAAACACTGATGGCATCTTCCTTACACAGTTAGTGAATATGGGAGTAGGTATGCACAAGATAGAAGAGAACAAAAAATGACGAACAAGATAGGGGAGAACAAAAACAAATTAAATAAATTCTCTCTAAGCCTAAAAAACAACGAAAATGAGACAGAACACACCGAAAAGAACGAAAAAGAGCAAATGACAACACAAATTATTTTTACAGTAATTCTTACAATTTAATGAATGTATTTATTACCTTTTCTACTGACATCTCGGTATTAACATTTGATTTCCTAATTCGGTATTCACTGTTACTTTCCTAATAAAATAGCCACCAGTTCTCTCGCTAAGAAGAGAGCCCAATGTGAGCGGCAAACTGAAAATAGAAATAGAGTCGTTTTTTTCCTATACTTTGCACAATGCGTGAAACACATCATACATAATTTAAAGAGGGTGAATTTTTATAAAAAATATTCGTTGCACTCCTTCTCTCTACTTTAATTTATTTTAAAAAAATTATCAAAACCGGTCGAGAAACACGGGAGAAAATGGTTCTTAACTTTTTCGCCTACGCCTTTTTATATATCAACGGCCATATCATCACCGACATATTTTTTCAAGCGGTTAGCAACGATTTATTGCCCTCTTTGCGCACTGAGAAGAGAAGTTTTAGAAATCAGCACTGCAAAATAACTTGAAATCGCTGATCAAATTTGTGCCGGCCGTAGCCTACCGAGTGCAGTGCGTGGATAATATGATAAAGAACCGAGGCCAGTTGCCAGTAAAGACAGAATGTTTTTTCAATTGAATTAATATTTCTGTTCGGCCGCCACCTCTCTGTAGAGAATGGAAAAGCTCAGAGAGTAGAAACTGCCATGTAAAGGTGTTGGTTTAAACTCATAGGTCCAGTTCTCGATAATTTGTGTTCAAACATTTCATAGTACGCACATTACAATTGATCAATAAGAAGCTCGGTCAAAGTCCTTTTCTTGTATAAAAAGATCAATTTTTTTTTTACATAATTTGTAACATATGCTTATTTTGACAATTCTTTTAAACATATCCTTTAAGTTATCGAATCAAATTTTTAAAGAAATAGTGATTTTATTTTCAACCAAAATCTTACAGTCATGCAACAAGCACTATTTTACTAACTTTACCTCAAAGTTTTGGTCTTTCTTTCTGTAGCAGTTTCTAGATTCTTAAAGGTTTCATTGGATATGCCTTCCATATAGTTCAGCTCTTGTACCTTTTCGTTTTTAGTTTTTTTTTAAATAGAAAAAAAACTAAAATAATGCATTGAAAAAAAGAAAGACTGATGTGTTTAACTAACCGAGTAACCAACCAATAGGAAAATCATTAACAATACAATTGCCAGACAAGCTTCCACTTCCATTAATTGCATTTTGAAAATAAACACAATTTTTGTATTCTTTGACAGCTGTTGACTTAAATGTGAAATAACAACTGATTTTAGTAAAAGTATTTTGTAAAAACTTGACCTGGAGAAGAGGAGTACTGATAAGAACATATCAATAAAAAAATATATATTAATGCAAGTATGTAAAAAAAATCTAGTAATGAAAATAAATTTTATTCATGCATTGAAATTTTTGTGTAAAGAAATAAAGCAAGCTCAATTAAATTTTGGCCTGATACTTATAGTATATTAAATAAAAACATGGAAAAATTGTATTACCGACTACCTTTTATATGACATCACATTCATTTGAAAGAATTCTTGTTTGCGAAAATTGTTTAAATGTTTCTCTCATCAAAACAACCCTATGATTTTTTGGCAAACTGAATTTTTTCCAAAATATTGTTTTAAATTTATTAGACAAGACTCAAAAATAATTTATGTTATATTGCCCCAATATCTCATTCCAATCAAAAGTTATGGCTAAAAATCTATTTTTTCATACCATTGACTGCACGGCTAAAAATCTTGGACTAAATTTTAGTCCAGCTTAATTTTTTTTAAACCTTGCAGTTTAAAATTTAAACTTTTCAAATACTAACTCATATGTAAAACTCTGCTGTGCTAAAATTTAAGCCATAGAAATATGACATCTTCTCTTTTAGTATTTTGGCTTAAAATTCAGTACAAAAGAAATATTTTAGCATTCTTTTTAACTTTTTGGTTTAAATTTGTTAACATTTCTGTATTATTTTTTTTAAATACAATTTATACTAAATTATAGTACATTTGGATAATAAATTTGAATTTGGACCCGTGAAAAGTTAGCCTGGCAATGCTGAGACTCAATTTTAGCAACTCGAACTTTTTGTCTTAGTTTTTTTTAACAAGCTTGCTCAAACTAAAAATGTTGCAAATGGTTTCGTGTATCCAGCATGAACTTCGTGGAATCGAAGTCAAATGAGTTTCATAAATTATTTTGCTTATTTTATAGTCGAAACTTACGTTATTTTACGAAATTGACAAGTATTGCTTTAAGTGAACTTATAAAAACATAATTATAAAGGGTGTTTTTTATAGAGTGGTACAAGTTTATATCATAATAAAACATAGTAATATATTTTTAATATCAATGAAGCGGGCTTTGTTGAATAGAAAATTTTATGACATTAATGTTTAAATATGATTTTGGCCATGTGGCTGCCAAGGTTGGCGCGTACAAGGCGCAATTTGGAACACCAATTTTCACAAACTTTTCGCAGCATTTGCGGCCGTATCTCGCCGATAACTCTTCGAATGTTAATTTCCAGGTGTTCAATTGTTTGTGGTTTGTCGACGTAGACAAGTGATTTTACATTAACCCAAAGAAAATAATCCAATGGGGTTAAATCACACGATCTTAGGAGCCAATTAATTGGGCAATTTCGTGAAATTATTTTTTCGTCAAAAGTTTCCTCGAGTAAATCAATTGTAGCGCCCGCTGTGTGGCATGTGTCTCCGTCCTGTTGGAACTACATATCAGCAAGATTAATGCCAGCTAATTGAGGTACGAAAAAACTTCGAATCATGTTCCTATACTGTCATGTTCACCATTGACAGTAACATTCTGACCATCATCGTTTTTGAAGACATATGGGCCAATGACTCCGCCAGCCCATAAAGCGCACCAAACAGTAATTTTCTGTGGATGGAATGGTGTTTCGACAAAAGCTCGTGGATTCTCCTCACTCCAAATACGACATTCTGTTTATTTACGTACCCATTCAACCAAAAATGGGCTTCATCGGAAAATAAAATTTTCCATGGAAATTAAAAATCCATATCAATTTGTGCTTCAGCCCATTCGCCAAATTGGCGGCGCATACGATGGTCGTTTGGCTTTAATTCCTGCACAAGTTTAATTTTGAAAGGTTTTAAGCTAAGATCTTTTCGTAAAATCTTCCATAAAGTGGAAGGACACAACCCCAGTTGCTGAGAACGGCGACGAATTGATTGTTTAGGATCATCTTCAATGCTTTCCTGTACAGCGGCTACAGATTCTTCAGTGCGCGCTGTTCGGCGACTCACGGGATGCACATTATCAGTAACAGTAAATGTTGTCCGAAAACGATCTGTTGTTCTTCGAATTAGCAGCTCTGAAGGACGATTATGTACGCCATAAAATGGACGAAGTGCGCGATAAGTTTGACGAACAGAATCATTATTTTGATTAAAACTTTCCACAATTTGCACACATTGCTCTAGTGTAAGTCGATTTATGATTAAATGTCAAAGTAAACTTAACAAAAAGCATTTACAAATTGTTAAATAAGTGGTCATATAAAGCAACACCCTTTAAGATTATGTTTAAAATTAAATCAACATTATATGAAATAAAGTTTCCGTTGCGTGAAAACACATTGCTTTTCATTTGTCACAATAGTGTTTAACATTTTTATTATATGGGCATTTCCAAACTTGCGTTACGAACGATTTATACGAATATATATTAAAAAGATAGAATGAAAAAGTCTAATTTTTAAAAAGTTTTTTTATATTTGCGTAGTTATTTAGTAGCACTATATTAAGCGAAAGCAATGACAACGATTACCCCTAAAGATCTAAAGATATAAGCAAAACTATGTGCTGGCGTTACGTTACAAAAAACGGAAGTGATTTCTGACTAGGATTTCAATTTGCAAAACTCTCTGAATTGGGCAAGACTTCTAGTATAAAATTTTTTCAGAAGATTTTAAAATAACATAAGTTTATTTGCCAAGTGATTAAATTTAAAAACCTTTTCTTGTTTTTTTTTTACTAGGATTTTTGATCTGGTGTTACGTTACTAAAATTTCCATTTCAGTTTAATCGGATATTTAATTAATTAGGTAGTTAAGTAATTATGGAATTTAGTAATTAAAAAACAAATTTACTTCAACCATTTTTTCATTATCTCTAGCCAATGCCATCCGTTTTTACTAAAACAAAAAGCTTACGAAACATTTACAAAACATTTACGAAAAAAAACTACATTTGATATACTTCATAAATGATATATTTTTCACTTTCATTCTACTAAGCATTAATAATTGAAAACAAAAACTTGTCTAATGGTAGGTTTTTTGTTCTTCAAATGTCTCGTGCATACAACAGTCGTTAATAAACCAGTTCAAATGACTTTCACTATCATTCTACTAAGCATTAATAATTGAAAATAATAAGTTTTAACTTTTTTGGTCACGGTAGACTTTTTCTGGATAAAACAAGAAAAATTTCGTAAAAAAGTGAATATAGAGCCAGAATGTTTTAAACGCTTCTAAAGGCGCTCCTACACAATACAACGATTGTACAAATATCGGCTGCTATTTGACGGTTGCGTGCGATTATTGCATTGTGTTTATGCAAGCATGCGACGGGATGATTGCAATATTGCACGGTTGAATGGTTGACACTGCCAACTACTGCACAACGAACGATTGTACAACCGTTGTATCGTGTTGATGCGCCTCTACTCTTATGGTCCAGTTAGCTTTGCATGGTATAGCAGTACATGGCTTAAGAAGTGACACATAGAAATCTGTTAAATGGGTCTTGCGCGTATCTGATTATGCACAACATGGTATCGCATGGCAATGCTCAGATAAAAACAGAAATGCATCTCTGAGTACATAGATAAACATACAAGATCTTTTTCATTTTTATTTTTGTGTATTCTTCTATGCATTTGAAGTTTTCGCAAAACAGATGTTAAGTTGTAAAATTGTTCGACAAAGTGCGGTTAATTTATTAAAGTAAATTCGTTTTATTCTTATTTCTATTGTTTTATTTTGACTATGTGACTATGTTTTGCATAATAACCATTTATTTTGCTGTGTGCTAGATGCTTATCTGCGTTGCACATGCACTGCTATGCCATGTGAAGCTAACTGGATCATAAGAGTATGATACTCACCAAGACTCCCTATATATTGGGAGTGTTGGTGATTTTAAGAAAAAATAGTATCATTAGATTTTGTTCAACAGCCTCTTCAGATATGGAGATATCGGCTTACTGTCCTTAACAAAGTTGTAGCTAAGAGTCCAATGAACAAACGTAAAAACAAAACAAGTTCGTTAAATTTTTTTGAATATATTTAAAAAAAAAATTGCAAAATTTTTTTGAATTTGTTTGCTTTTTTGGTGATCCAAATCAGGGAATCCGAATTTTTCTAAGAACAAAAGTCGTACATTTATTATAATTTCTTTTTTTTTTTGTTATTTTTTTATTCTATATAACATTTTTTATTTTTTAATTTTCATATAATTTATAACTTACTATTTGCTTGCCTATATAATTTTTAATAAATAAGTATTTATTTCTTAAGATATTAAATGAAACTTTTCGAATGGATTTGTTCATTAACTTTGTTTACCTTCCAAAAAGTTACAAAATAATGATAAAAAAATAATTAAAATAAAAAAGTATAGCAGTGAGGGGAATGCCGACCGAAGCGAAAACATATATGTAAAATATTAGTATTCCCTGGAAGACTTTGTCCTGCCACGGACCGCATTACTGCTATATAAGAATTTTCATGCTAATCGGAAAAAACTTTTATATTTTCACCCCGTGAAAATGTATGAATAGATTTCATTTATATTATTTTCACTGTTTGCGTCATTAATAATTGCATTACATTTTTAAAAAAGATACTATAGGCTTATGGTAGCTGAAATAAGAAACAAAAAATTTTGGACGATGTGGTCCCACTCATGATAAAATTATTATTAGGTAGCCTTGACAACTACTTATTTTCTCACGAGCTGAACAATTTATCGCGAACAATTTATTGCAATAAATGCTTCGTTCGGAGTACTGTTTAGACCGCACGAACATCAATTGCGAACAAACATTGGCCGCCATCTTGTACGTTCAGGCGGTGTAAACAGCAATTTGTGCATTTGGCCCATGGCAGAATTAGAGAAGGTATATGCATTTCGGAGAGGGAGACTGCCGCAACTGTCAAAACGAAGTTGACAGCTCATACAAAATCTCAAAACGATGAGAATGCTATAAGAAAGTGAAAATAGGCAAGAATAGCAAAATGCTTGAGTTTGACATTTCTGGCTATGAGAAAAAGAGAGAAGTCTGAAATGCATATACCTTAACTAGTTCTACCATGATTTGGCCGAACAGCAATAAATGCAGTGTTGATAACTCCTTATTTTTATATTAGTACTAAAACTTATACTCCGTTTCTCAACAACAAATGGCTTGCCACTTCATAACAATATATTACTCGTATTAGTTATTATAGAAAAGACGTGTGTTTAACTTAAGGGCCAATTTAAATTTTTCAACGAACAAAAATTAAATGTTTTCACATTTTTCGTGTGTCAATAAATTTCGTTAATTTTAAGTCAATTAAATAAAAATTGCTACCAAATTGTACGCACTTATTAAGCAAATACATTTGGTACTTGGCCAATTTTTCAGTGCGAGTTTAAACTCAAATCAAACTGAGGTTGACTCACCAAAATTGGACGTTTAAACTCGGTTTGCTAAACGAATGCTAAAATATCTAGTTAAACCTAGTTTAATTGTCCAATTTTGGTGAGTTAACCTCCGTTTAATTTGACTAGAGATTAAACTCGCACTAAAAAATTGGCCCTTAGTCGTTCGATTTTTATTTTAGAGAAATACATTTTATGTTATAACTTTAAAGAATTGCCTTTAGTCACAAATCGAATTTTCAACTACCATTTTGGTTAATATCCACATTTTTCTAAAATCATCGATGAAAAACTCAAAAAGTTTCAGCAGAACCTAAAATATTTTTTTATTTTATTTAAACAAACTCTTTTGCGGACTCCTGCTATATTAAATAAAATTTGCTATCTATAAACTCAAACTTTTCATTAGAAGTTATATAGATATTATTAAAAAGAAAATTACCTTAAATAAACAGTCGCTTTAAAATGGAACTTTAAATATAGGGTTTTCCGTTTAAAAAACTTAATTTGGTTCTTTACACAACACAATTATATCGCTGCGAAAATTAACAGAACACTTTAAAAAACATAAAACATAAATTACTAAATATTTTAGTACTTTGTATAAATTATTCTCTTAAGCTAATCCTATTTGCTACTTTTCTGTTTTTAAGCACAGTGCAACACCGGATTCGCCCAAAAAGATCGAAGCTTGTTCGATCAGAGCGAACGAAGGAATCTTCGTTCGTTCGCCCTAATTTACTGTTTGTTGTTTTCTTTTGTTATTGTTCTTAAAACAGCTGTTTCAAGATTCTGATGACAAATTGATATAAAGTTGAACTAACGTTGTTTTATTGAAATTTGATCTGACATAGTGCCATGGGAATACAGCTAATGTTTCGCAGCGGAGCAAAGGGAGGGGAAAGAACGATGCGTCAGCAGAGGAACTTATTGATGGTTGTTTGCTTATTTTTTCTAAGTTTCCTATCTTGTTATCCTTGCTGTCTGTATTGATGGCGAGAGTTACTCGGAAAAAAACAATGACGCAAACCAAAGATTTACCCTCTACCAAAATCGTTCAACGCGCCTAAAGAAGTTTTCACTTGAAAAATATTGCAGATTTTATTTCGAATAACATTTGGAGTTGAAGAAAAAGCCTAAGAATCTTCATTTCTGACGGTCGAAATCTTCATTTCGACGCCGGTCATTTGACCGGATTCAAGCTTTTCAAAATAGAAATATATTGATTTCGGTTTCGTCAGCTACACTTATGATACACACCACATTATTTTCTATTTGTGATTTCTGCTTTGAAATAAGTTCGGTGATACTTAAATTTTAAAATAAAAACATACTTTTTTTTAACAACGAGATTATTTTATGTAAAATCAACAAGTACACGAGTAAACTTAAAAACTAGTTTTATAAAAAAGTATGATATTTAAGCAACTGAGGGTGCACTGCGTTGAGAATACGTCAAAATTTGTTGATAACATTTTCATGTTTCATTTGGCACAGTAAAATTGAAAATTCAATTTCAGCAGATAGAAATTTTCTTCAACTCAGCATTTTCTTTCCTACCACGAGTAAAAAGTTTCCGAGCAGCACACAGCCATAAGAAAGAATAAATTAACGCAAAATAAGAACATTAATTAACATGAGAATCCCTCAAACAACGCTTAGCTAGGCTAGCAACATTTTTAGCTAGGCGATTTGAAAGTCAGAATCGCATTTTTGCGAAATCACTGAGGAACTGAACGAAGAATATTTTTAGCAATAAAGACTTAGCTTTAGCTAAGCGATTTTTAGTATCCGACCTCTAGACTCCTAAAATCTGATAAGTTGTTAAAGTTTAAGAAATTTTATTCTTTTAACGACTTTTTGTTTTAAGGGAGGTTTAAATTAAGGCAAAAGCATTTAAATTAATTCATAATTTAGAAGATGTTTTTAATATATACAAACAATTTCATTTGCGTGTTAGTTTTACAGCATCCGTATAAATAAAAATATATTTTTTTTCAACATACATTTTTTTCATATATGTATATAAAGAAGGCACTGAAGTCGGTGTGCTTAAGAACGGTGAAAATCGACCCACACCATAGCTCGGCTGAAGATCGTCTGGAAATATAAGCAAAAATGCATTCGAAAATAGAACCTTGAATGTACCTCATACAAATAATTATATGTGCATAAATATTTGCTTGCATATCTTCCCCATCTGGAATAGTACAGTGTTTTTATGTATGCAGTTTGTTTTTGTTATTTGTTTTTATTGTTTACCAAATTTCGGCATGCAGTTCGTATTCTATTTAATTCAATTCAATTCAATTTATTCACATTTCTCTTAAATATCTATTTAATACAATACATGTTTTATAAAAAGTTTAACATTAATATCAATAAGTATAATAAGGTAAGAGATAAGGTAGTGATAGGTGGAGTAAATAAATTACTGTGTTACCCATCACGAGTAAATATTAAAATGTAACTTACATTTAATTTTAAATTTTAAATATGTGCGGAGTAAAGAGAAAAGACAGATAGAATGAAAAATAGAAGGAAAAAAATAGAAGAAGTATAAAATTTGATGAAAGGAGAGGATACTAGACTAAAGTCTGCAGGAGTAAATCAATGTTATCCAAGTTGAAGTTAAAAAGCCAGGACTTCAGGTGCCTCAGAAACGACTTCATATAGTTTATGATTTTAATGCTAGCAGGTAGCATGTTGTATAGGCGACAAGCTACAATTGAAAAGCTATTCCGGTAACCAGTGGTGCGGTAGGGAGCAATCAATACAGAGTTCACTCTCCTGAGATTATAATGACTCACTGTATGAGAAATTAGGTTGCTGTGTTTTTTAGAGAATACTTCCAAAACTTTATAATAAAATAAGTGTTTAATAGGCAAAATATTAGCAGATTTAAATAGTTCAAATGAAGGCGACAGTCGACTTTCATTAAAAATTTGGTTAATGATGCATTTTTGTAAAGTTAGCAATGGTTTCAATTTGACATTGTAAGCTCCACCCCAACAACAGATACCATAACTGAGTTTAGAGTGAAACAGACCAAAGTAGAGCATTTTTAGGACTTTAAATGAACATAAGTTACGCAGGCGATAGAATTTTCTTACAACAGATTGAAAATAAGTCTTTAGAGAGTTTGAATATTCGGTCCAGCTCAATTTATTGTCTATTATTAAGCCTAAATATTTAAAATTATTGACAATTTCAATTTCAAAGCAGTTCATGTCGCAGTTACATACTGGATTATATGAATTTGGATCATTGGAATAGAGGACAAACTTTTTACAAGACGGGTCGTGGAATTTAAAACATATTTCTGAGAGATCTTGAGTGGCTAGTTTAAAAAACAACAATTTAGTTTTGTTACTTATAATTAGTGTGTGCCTGCTAAACCATTTTCGCAGCAATTCTATATCAGCGTTTATCATTGTGGTAAGTTCAAGCATAGAAGATGTTTTATATGAAATGCCCAAGTCATCCGCAAACGCTGTAATACGACCGCTCCAATTTTGCAGAAAAATTGAATTCAGATAAATAAGAAACAAAATTGGGCCAAGGACAGAACCTTGTGGTACACCAATATTAGTAGTGGCTGGGTTACTAATAGTGTTACCAATTTTTACCCTTTGAATACGGTTACTTAGATATTGAGAAAACCATTTGTGAATTGCCCCTCTAAACCCAATGGAATTCAGCTTATCTAGAAGAATTGAATGATCCACCATATCGAACGCTTTAGTGATATCTATAAAAAATGATGCAGTCAACATTTTATCATCTATTGCTTTATTCACGAAGGTAAGAAAGTCAAGTAGAGCGTTTTCCGTTGATTTACCTTCTCTGAAGCCGAACTGACTATGACTAAGAAAAGAGTTCTTAAAAAGAAAATTAAGAATACGCTTTTTCATTGCTTTTTCAAAAACTTTAGCAATGGATGGAAGCAGAGAGATAGGTCGGTAGTTTTGCATATTTCTTTGATCGCCTTTTTTAAAGAGGGGAATGACCACAGCGCTTTTGAGTTCAGGTGGAAAGTCACCAGACTGGACACTGAAATTAAAGAGATAAGCTAATATATCGGATATATTGAAAGCAACTTTCTTAAGCAGAGCGTTAGGAATGTTGCGTCACCACAAGAATTGCTGTTATCGAGAGAATTTATTAGTTTAATAATTTCCATTGCAGAAATACTTTCGAAAAAGAAGCTATGCATTGCAGGCGGATCAGGTAATATATCGTAATGCTCTGAGCTTGTATGGCTATGAGCAGCAGCTTTAGCTATTGATACGAAAAAATCATTAAAGAAGTTGGCTATTAAATTTTCGTCAAAGGAAGGAGCACCATTAATATTCAAGTTTATTTCTGAGTCACATTTTTTATAATTACTAGTAATTTTGTTTGCTAATTCCCATTCTTTTTTCAAATTGCCTCTGGACTTATGAAATGCAATTTGGTAAAAACTGTCACGAGCTAGAGGAAAATCATGTTTTAATTCTTTTACCAGTTTGTTTAAGCGATTTTTTAATGAACTATTATAAGGATGTTTTAACGATTTCATCTGAAGTTTATTTTTTAGTTTTAATGTACCGTTACATGAAAAATGTGCCGGTGCGTTGAATGATCAGTAGTAAAGAATTATATGTGCATAACGCATTTAGTTGGTGTATGGTTGCTTAATTGATAGCTTCAAGTGCTCGCATTGGAAATAATTGTTACGAAATACAAAGTAAGACTTTTTTCTTTTATAAGCAATAAAGTTAATTTAATTTTTACGTGTTAGATATTGAAAATGTCTCGCGGAACGAACCTTTCTGAACAAGACCAGGAAATAATACTGGGAATGAGCGAAAATGGAGTTCAAATAAAAGAAATAGCCAAAAGGCTTCATCGCCGCAGGAACACAATAACAAATTTTTTAGAATGTCCTAGTGATTATGGCCCAGCTAGACGGAGTGGTAGGAAAACCAACATCGACGCTCGGTATAAAAGGAGAATTCAACATCTTGCAGTAGTCGAAGGAATGAGCAGTGGACAAATTAAAAGTCAAATGGGTCTTAAAATAACAAGAAATAGAATAGTTCAAATTTTACATAAAAATCCTAAAGTTACACATACTTCCATGACGCGACAACCTTACTTTTTGCCTCGCCATATTAACGCACGTTTGGCCTTCGCTACCAAGTACCAATTTAGGGATGAGTAATGGCGTACCGTCATCTTAAGTGACGAAAAAAAATTTAATTTAGATGGGCCTGATTGTTACAAGGCATTGGCGGCATAAGGATCAGTTGTGGCGCACCTGCCAATTGCGTGTCCATGAGGTAGGATCGGTGATGATCTGGGCTGCGTTTTGCTATGAAGGAAAGACTTCAGTGTGTTTTATATCAACAAAAATGAATGCTGAAATGTACGTGAGTTTATTGCACAATGAACTTATAGAATTGGCCGGCCAACTTTATGGCGATAATTGGACTTATCAGCAGGATAATGCGCCAATACACTGTGCAAAGCGTACAAAAGAGTTTTTCACAGCCAGAAATATACCATTACTGCAATGGCCAGCAATAAGTCTAGACTTAAACCCCATTAAGGATCTTTGGGGAATCCTCTCTGGAAAAGTATATAAGAATTGAAGGCAATTTGAGACAGCTTCGGAGTTAAAAATAGCAATAGAGCAAGAATGGCAGAATATCAGCCCATCCACCTTAAAATCCTTGATTAATTCTATGCAATTCCGGCTGAGCCAAGTTATTTTAAAAAAAGTTAAGCATATTAATTACTATTATGAAATTTAATTTAATATTTTTTATAATTAAGCTCGAAAATAAATAAGAAAACACATAAACTTAAGTTGTGCACATATAATTACTTACTATGATGAAATTTTTTATGTTAATATTTATTTAATTTACTGGACAATTGAATAAAGTCTTTGTTATGTTATGTTACCATTGTCATAAATAATATAACTGCAAAAGCAGAATTTCGAAACATTTTTATTTTAACGCAAAAATATTTTCACCAATGGTGCACATATAATTATTTTTATGAGGTATATCTCTTACCGAAATGGAATGAAAATATGAAAAACTGAAAAATTATGAAGCGTAAAAAAAGGGCACTTACAAAAATGTGCCCATATTGTTGCGTGTACAAATTAGACAAATTTTTCAAAAACGCTCATTCTGGTAATGACATTACAAACAGATTAAAAAAAAACCTTAAATCGATTAGTTTGTTTGCAGTAGTGTGGATCGTTTTGAAAAAATAAATTTCGAGAAAAACGAGTTTAAAGTTACTCTGTAGCTATTTTTTTTTTTATTAGTCAATGAACAAAAAATTCTTACAGACTACAAAAGATTCTTCATATATTATAGAACTATCATATTTATACACCAAATTTTATAAATACAATTAGATGCTTATTAAAATATAAAAGTTTATAATATTATCACATTTCAATAATAATTATTTAAGGAAATCTTCGAATTAGCAAAATCTGTATTGCAGTATAGCACACAATTATTAAACTCCAGCATAGATCTACACATAGGCGACTTTTTAAGCATAATTGGTTTTACACCTACCCAAATAAAACACGTCAAAGTGTCGTAAAGTTCTTTGTGCTATATTAAAATTTAACATTTCAAGTAAGTCTGGGCAATCAACCGTACCTACTACAATATCATTTATAAACATAAGAGCTAAAATGGTTCTTCTATTTTGAAGAGTCTTTAGTTTTAATTAACTGCAACGATCAATATACGATGGAATCAAATATAGAGAATTATTGGCTTTATAAACAAACCACGTAAACGCTTTTTGTACTCGTTCGAAGTGCAGAGATTCCACACAAAAGAAGCATATTCTATCTTCGATCTCACGATAGAGGTACAGAGTCACTTCAACATTAACGGGTCATTAAAATTTGAGGCATTCCATCTAACTAACGCAAGTAGAGAATATGCTTTAGGAATAATACTATTTAGATGTGAAATGAAAGTAAATTTAGAATCAAAAATAACTCCAAGATCTTTTATTTCGCTAACATATTTCAGTGGCTTGTTATACAAATGATATGATGTTTTAAATGGAACCAGTGACTTTGTAAAAGTATAAAACATACACTTTTCGCAGTTAAGAAAGAGAGAGTTTTTAGAGCTCCAAGCAAGGATGGTATTTAAGTCGGATTGCAATAGCGAGGCATCAGACAATCATTTAATTTTTGAAAAATTTTTAAATCATCCGAATATAACAGACACTGGGCATTTTTTACATTGAACGTTATACCATTGATAAATAAATTAAAAAGAAGGGGTCCTAAAATACTTCCCTGAGGAACACCCGAAGAAGTCACGAATGGCCTTGAGATTTCATTGTCAGTGTGTACAAAGCAGATTCTATCACTCAAATAAGAACGAAGCCATTGTAGTAAGTAAGAGTGAAAACCTAGTTTACCTAGTGACACTTTGCCAAAAGCTTTTGAAAAATCCGTGTAAATTGAGTCAACTTGATAACCCTGTTGAAAGGCAGAAATGCAAAATTAAGAAAATAGTGTGAGCTTTGTAACAGTTGACCGACCTGATACAAAACCGTGCTGGGAAGGAGAAATTATCCGCTTTTCCGCAAAATAAATTTTTTACCTTTACAATTGATTCAAAAAGCTTGGATACTGTGGTAAGTTCCAATATCGGTCTTTAATTTTCAACGTTGTTTTTATTACCGGATTTAAAATCGGTAAAGTAGATGATACTTTCCAATCTGCAATAAACAACCCAGAGGAAAGAGATTTATTAAAAATTAGTTGAAGTGGTTTTTTTTCAAGGATATACAACATTTTTTTAACGCGATACTAGCTATTATTCCATCAGCATCCGATGTAGTTGCTATTTTAAGATTTAAAATACCCTTTTCAATGTCTTCTTCTGATATATAAAATTAACCGAAGTCAAGAGATGAGATAATGTTCTCGGAAAAATCATCCGAAAAAGTAGTTGTTGGTTCAAAATTCGCTTCAAAGAAGTCGGCAAAAAGATTCGCGCTTTCATGAGCATTTTTAGAGACTTTATCTTTAAAGAACATGGCAATAGGAATGCTGGAGCTTGTTTTCTTTGAAATAACAAAACTCCAAAAAGCTCTGGGATTAGATTTTATGTTAGTCTCGAAATTATAAATGTACTGTTGGTATAAAAATTTATCAAGGAAATTTAATTCTCTCATATATTGTTTATATTTAGAAAAGAAATCTATATTTTAGCCACGGTCCATTTTTTGTAAAATTTATTTCGAAGATCTTTAACTTCAGTAAACCTGGGGTATACCATGGCAGTTTAAAGCTTTTCGTGCATTTTTTGGGAACGAGCTCACAAAGAATTTTTAAAACAATTGATTTAAATAAAGTAAAAGAGTTCTGAACATCACTATAAACAAGCTCATTGTACCAATTTATACTTTGCAATAAGTTCAATTCAAGAGATCAAAATTACATTAATTAAAATTAAAATTAAATTCGGTTTTACTTTTTGAATTAGAACTGAAGTATATATTAAATTTCAATTCTATACATAATGAAATATGATGTATATTAGATGGAGATATAGGAAAAATTGACTCGCTCAGTGTGAAATTAATATCTTTACTTACAAAAACAAGATCTAAAATTTTATTAAGTTTGTTAATACAACCATTAGTTTGTACTAAGTCAAATTCCAAAAATTGTCCACAACAAATAGCTCTAGATCACTGTTGACATTCGATGGCAATAATCCTTCGCCTCCAGAAAATTGAGACCAGCTAATTTTACCCAAGTTAAAATCTCCAAGAATGCACACTTGATGATTATTTTTTATATTACGTACAAGTTAATCAATATTTTTCAATGGAGGAATGTAGAAGGCACAAATGAGCAACACGTCAGATGAACCATGAACAGCAACACAAAGTTGATCAAGCAAAGAGTCTACGTTTTTTAAGATACAGGTTGATGCTTGAAATCTAGAATTTACAGCTTTGAGGACTCCGCCACCACGACTACATCCAGTTTTCTCAGTATCTCTATCTTCCCAAAGACATTGTAAATATTACGATCAAAAAACTCTTCCACAAAAAAGTCAGAGTTTAGTCAAGTCTCTGTACTTACGTAAATATTGTATTCCATTTGGGCAGTTGCCAAGTATATGGAGTTCGATTTTGTACGCATGCCAGATGCATTTTGATAATATTTTCTGAAATATCAATAGAGAACTTCTCTACTGCTGATGGCATAGTTCTCAAATCCACCAAAATTTTTTCAATCGTTTTGAATTAAGTGTTTCTCTAGCGAAAAAACTCAACAGTAGAAAAATGCGTGTTGAGTGAGATGTGCAGTGAATCTGACTGTTTTTCCATTTATTTTTGAGAATTTTTTGTATGCTACACAAAGCCAGCTCGACCAGTTGTTTTTTTTTTATTTTGCGTTACACGCATTGTTAACTTTTTCTAAAAATAAAAAGCACAATTTTCTTGTATAAAACACATCGAACACTCATTCATAAATGACTTATCGTATCTTAACTCATCGTTTGTAGTTAAAAACTACTTTTATTTTATTTTTGAATCAATATAACGAAACTAGCAAATTTCGAAAATAAAAACCCGAATTTAGGATTTTCGATTCCAACAAGTATCCGTTAAAGTCCGTTCGAAATTGAAGGATTCCAAAAGCATAAAACAACCAAAGCAACAGCATAAAATTGCGAAATTTTCGATCTTAAGAGTCTTCTGATTTTGTATGGGGCCTACAAAACTACGAGTTAATCTGTCTCATTAAGGGAGTAGTTTAAGGATACCTAGTATGAGTCTGCCGCTTAACTGAATGCAAATTGAGAATTATATTTCAATTTGTAAGACCTGCAGTCTCTTAACTAATTTACTGAAAAGAACCACCACCCTAAATGGCTTTTTAAATAGATTATACTTTAAAAAATATCCCAAAGCATCAATACAGTTTTTTATATCGTTTAAATGTTATTGTTTTGCTTTTACAAACAATTGACTTTGACTTTTTATGCTGTTGACATCGTTGTTGTTGTTATTTTTAATATATACACCCCATCAATATAATAAATAGGCAGAAAGAACATTTCTACCCGATACCACGTGAAGAACCCTAATCAAGCAAACATATAATTATATGGTAAGGTAGCGTTGAACCAAAAAGAAAAAATACGCTGAGGGTAGCTCATACCACAGACTTTTCATTCAACATAATGTAAATTGATTAGGTTTTTACTTTAGAGTGCGTTTAAAAGAAAATAAAGCTAATATCACAATTGAGAAAAAAAAAAACAACAAGTTTTAAAAAGCTTAAAAAAAAACCGTAAAAGAAATGTTTTACTTTGTATTGTGGGAAGTTGGCGTGAGTTCAAAGGGGGAAACGCGTCCTTGTGGTCAATATAAGTAGGTAGTTATTGATATGTTTTTGATATTGACTTCTTACTATAAAGCGACAGATGTGGCAAATTTTATGAATTTTTTATTTCGTGTACCTACTAAAAATACTACCTAGATATATTAAAATGATGTCAATAGCATTGGGCTTAAAGTGCGTTCTAAATGTTAACATTCTAGATTTTATTTTTATAACCTCTGACAGGCCAACTTAATTTACTAATTGACAAATGATATTCTATTGACATCGTGGAACGTGTACTTTATGAGCCTCAGTTTTATTTTCCTTTCTTAAGTTCTTATTTTATATCGCCTTTTAGTAATATTTTTTTTTAATTTCATTGAATTACATCAACAAAATCACCCAAAAAATGTTATTTGTTTTCTTATTTCCACTTCGTCTTGTTGTTGCTTATGTTATTTTGACATAACCCCTGTCTGTCATTGACATTAGTTGAGTGACTAGTGTATATTATGTTTTTTTTTTAGCTTTTTTATGTCACTTTTTGCTTCAGTACCGTCGTCAATGCGTTTGTTTATGGATATAAGACGATAAGAGAAGTTCAAGCAACAGATAAAATTTTATAGTTGTTACTTTGTTGATGGTATTTGGTAAAAAATAGAACGGAGGAAAATTACATTAAATTGAGTGGTAATTTTGTATGTCAGTTGTCACATGTGCTTAGTTAAAGGGTAGTTTTTGGTGGAATACAACACATATCAGAGTATAAATTTTTCATACATTTCCCCTGCAAACATTTTCAATCGCCTGAGAACTGCCAGCGAATCGCTTGGAAGATGACACAATCGCGGGCGAGCTCATTTGGGAGTCATCCGGGTATCGCCGGCTGTAAGCAGCTGAGGCCATAAAAGCAAATCGCTGGGAAGAACTGCCAACGAATCGCCGAGAGGGGTCTTAAGCGATTCGCCTGGAAGATTCGCAAACGAAGCGCCTAAAGGGTTCGTAAGCAATTCGCTAGAAAGAGTCTCAAACGAATCGCCAAGGGAAATCCATAGCAATTCGCGGGTATAGTCGCACATGAATCGGCAAAAGGAGTCTTAAGCGATTCTCCGACAAGAGTGGCACACGAATCGCTTTTAGGGTTCCTCAGCGATTTATTGTGAAGCGTCTTTGTTGAACGTTATACTTTGTTTTATAAGGGACATTCTATGTCAAATCAGGTAAAAACCAAATCTACCACCGAAAATCATGCTAATATGAATATTTTCAGTTTCCATGCGGCAATTCAATACAAAATTTTTTTTTAAATTTTTCAATGATTATTTTTAGTGGAGAAGTATACAGAATAGCCTGCTTCATATTCCAACAATCGATCTTTAAAGTTTTTAAATAAGCCATCTACTAATGATCGCAGGAATGAGCGAAGGTAGATTTTAAAGATTTTTCCTTAATCTCGCAATTATCGCTTGGGCAATCGAAAAGCGATCCATCTTCAAACGATCGCCGAGATGAGCGAAGGAAAATTTTAAAAATTTTTATTAAATCGCGCATTCATCACTTTGACGATTATAAAGTGATTCATCTTCAAACGATCGGACTAAGCAAAGGCGATATAAAATGGCCAGCTTTATATTTCAACAATCGATCTTTAAAATTTTTAAATAAGCCATCTACGAACGATCGCCGGAATGAGCGAAGGTAGATTTACAAAATTTTACTTGAATCGCGCACTCATCGCTTGGGCAGTTGAAAGCGACCCATTTTCCAAAGAACCCTTGGGCGAATCGCAAGTGCTTTGCAAAATCAGCATCTCTTCCAATCGTCTTCCAAATGTTTGCAGGGTAATAGGGTGATTACATTGCTTTTCAACAACACTCTCCACCTGACCCTCTCTGATTTGGTTTAAACTTTGTATACACGTAGTTTTGGTTACAATTTAGAAAATCAATTTGTAATTTATATTTTTTTCGAGTGGTTACTGAGTTACGGGTACTCAAAAATTGAAAAAAATCGGTTTTTTTCTTGAGGACTGATTTTCATTTGATCATAACTTTGCTTAAGTTTGAGATAGAGCAACGATTTTAGATTCATATAAAAGATATTTTTAAAAGGCTTATTTTGTATAATAAACTTTTAAAATTTCTCAAATATTTACGTAATTTTTTTTTGCATAAAAGTTTAAAAATAAAATCTTTCACAAAAAGATTTTTATTAAGAATGGCAAAGAAGTCATTTTTAAAAATTTTGAAAAATATATATATTTATAAATGATAATTTCAGACTGGGATGACAATGGGAACACTATTAAAATAATTTTCGAAGTAAACTTACTTTAAAATTTATGCTCAACACAGCAGCTCTACGTGTTTAAACCAAATCGGAATGGGTCAGGTTGAGAATTTAATTTTTTTTGTCGAAAAGCAATGGAATCACTCAATATGCTCTTTGCTTTATTTGTTTCTCATAATTTGTGGCCAAAATATTTTTTCACATTTACATTTTTTTGGTGCCACCTAGCAAGAAGAAAATGCTTAAAAAAATATTTTAGAATATTATTTAAGTTAACAAGTTGTCAAGTATAATGTTTTCACAATAAATATTTTAAATTGCCTTCATATGACGTCACATTCTTACTTACTGTTGATAGACATTTCCTTACTACAATTATACCTAAGTCCTCTGCATAGGCTGTTTTCTTAGGGGCTCTTTCTGGGAACTTTTTGAGTAATTCATTGACGACAAGATTCCATAGTAGGGGCGAGAGGACCTCTCCCTGGAATGTCCTTCCACAATAATGGATCTACCTCTAAAAATTTTGTTTTGATATCAAGAATTTTAAAAAGATCCCCAAACTACCACGAGTTGTTTGATTTTTTATACGGTATTTGTAAAAAATCACTAAATTATTTTTTCATTAGAAGCAAGCATTTTTTCTTTAAAATTTGGGGAAACTTTACCGACAAGATATATTATTCGTCATATTTTTAATGGCCTAACTAGATAATCACTTAAGACTGACTCAAAGATAGAGTCAATTTGAAGATTATAATACATAAATCTGAGTAATTTTTTGTTAACTGTTAAAAAATAACCATTGGAGTTAGTTTTTGACTTAAAATGTATGTCAAAAGCATGGTTAGGCTTCGAAGCTTCATAATCCAAATATAACTTTATCATTAATAAAGGATTCTAGATACCATAGTCCTGAGAATTTGATCATTGAAAATTGCTAGTATGCGGTGGGCTGGAAAAAGTATCTCATCGTAGTTTCATAATAGTCTTATATCTAAAAAATAATTAATTAAGTTATTTCAAAAAGTGCGCACACTAAAAAAAATTCATTTCTGTTATTGACCGAAAAAATACTTTAAACGATTCGAGCATGTCCTAAAAAATTTCGGATCCCTATGAAAAAATTATAGTGTGTTTTACACGTTTACAAGTGATTTAAGCAACAATTAATAACGCTATTTTTTTTTTTGAAACAGTCTAATATACATATTACTTCTCGAGTAACACCGCGTATAGCAGCTAGTTAAATACATAAAAAAATCATATATATTACTATAATTACCTGTAAACAAAAGTAGTTATTTTGAATAATTTGTATTTTTGTATACATAACATTATAAATGTGGTCTAGTTTGACGGCTAAGAAAAAAGGAAGCTGTTTTTGGGATTTTCTCGTGAGCTTGTTATGAAAGATATGTTTATTAAAGTTGTTAGGGATGATAAATGAAGTATTAAACTACAAAAACAAAAAATTATTTACTAATTTTTTTCAGTGTTTTTACATAAAATTTGTACTTAAACGGAATGCCATAATTTGGTGGTAAGTCCGACCACAGCACGATATCTCGGCTTATCTGAAACAAAAATTTGAATTGTTTTATAAGTATTTGGTATGACAATGGCTAAAAAATAGATATTAATTTTTAACAATTGTTGTTAATTTTAAGTAACAAAAACCAAAAAATTAAAAAAAACGAAGACTAGAAAAACTTCAAATTGGCTACTAGACATATGACACTTTAAGGCAGTAGGCTAATTATAGATTACCGCTATCAACTCTAGCAAAGGTGCCATCTGTTTTAGTTGCTTCTTTATTTATTTCAATATTCATTGGTGTTCGACAGTTTGTCGAAATGCACCACAGAAATGAAACGAGTTTTTTGCTTCGCTAGAAGCCAGTGTTCTAACTGAAAGGTGGTTATTTTCACAACCAAATGTTCAATTACACATGACTTTAACCGAAATCGATCAATTATTAGATCATTTCATTAATTTGACATTAATTAAATTTATTTTTCCGTGCTCCGCCATATTTAAATAGCCTACTGCTTCAAAATGTCATATGATTAGTAGAAAATTTGAACGTTCAATTTTTTTAACCCTGCTGTTAGATTAAAAAAAATGTACGAATGGTCCCTAATCCAAGATAAGTAAATTTTAATTTTTCTCAGTCTTGTTTTATGACAGACAGCTGAATTTATGGAAACAACACTGTTTTATAAAAAAGTCACGTGAGCCTAAATTGATTGGCAATATATACCTCCATTCAAAAGTTATAAAAGAAACAAGCCAAAAAATGGACCAAATGGTCCTAATCTAACAGCAGGGTTAATATCATTCAAATGAATGAATTCCTAATGTATGAAATCATATGCAAATTTGAACAGTGAGTTGATCACAGCTTAATCTCTCAAAGACTACTGAAGAGGAAAATGAAGCAATTTCTGAAACAGACTGTCTAGTCAGCTAAGTGATTGACTCTACACAAAATTGTTGTTGTTGTTGTTGCCTTCTTAAAAACTTACTTGATCTAAAGCTCGCAATATAATTCATGTAAAAATTATCGATTTTTACACTCTATCATATGACATCAAACATTCTATGATTTTTTTTAAAAACTTATTCTCTCCAAAATGTTAAAATTTTTACAAAAACTAGCATCAAAATAATCAAACATTAAATAAATGTATGTTAACAAATTAAATTTAAAGACAAGTAATTTCATATCAGTTCATAGGACAATAAATTCTTAAAAACTTTTTTGGCAATAATAAAAAAAATTGATTATTACTTTTATCCGAGATTTTTAGAAAATGAAGATTAAATCAGAAACCAGCTCTTAAATGTAGCTTTCAACTATGTTAAAGAAATCTTTTTAAAAGCTTTCCTATATCGTACTCACCTTTAATCTTCCAAGTTCTTAAATTTATTCTCCGCATTGTTTGCCAAGCTCAAACGATTTATTGCTGTCCCACTTGGCGAGTTACTTGGAGCTATTTAGTTCAAGGTTAGTCATGAGTTTCAATAAGTTTTTGTCTAACGCAATCGCAACAACAACAAATATTATATGATTATATGATCCAACCCAACGAATCAAAATACAAAAACAACAACATAATAGCTACCAAACTCAACACCTATGTTGGCGCCAACAAGTCTTCTCTTTGATTAACATGGTCTACGAGGTTTCTCTGTAACTCTTTTATAAAGTGTCTGTTTGTTTGCAAGCAAATACAACAACAAATTTAAGACAAGAGTAGCCAAACAAAGAAGCATCATCAAAGTGGATGAAGGCTTAAAGAGTCAAGTTCAAAACAAGTTTTTACTTTCACTTATTTGAGGCGGCCTATCGATCAAGTGTCGATCGCCCAATGCTACTCTTACTAATTTTCTTACACCTTTTTAGCGACCAAACACAGCTGTTTTCTGTTGACCATTGTTTTTGTTATCTTTTTGTCATAATTACATTTCGGTGCAACTTATTCGTTGCGTAGGCAGTGATTTTTCAAGCTTTCCATCCCACAAACTAACAATTTTAAAACCACGAACTTTCAATGACGATTGCAGAAGCTCAGCTACAGTTATTGCCATTGTTTGATAATTATATTATGTACACTACATAATTAGCATTTATTGGCATGATCGTCCATGGCCAATGTTCCATTGGCACTTGTGCGTGTGTGTACGAGCGAGTTTATTGCATCATTTTATGCATCAATTTTGTTGTTTAAGCTGTGTTACCAATTTGGTTAAAACGGTTTTAGCCGTTGTTTATTTTTTTTGGGCGTGCTTAAAATGTTCAAAGTTGTTAAAGTGTGGCAAACTATGATGACAGTGTCGTTATTAAACAATGGCTTCAGCTGTTTATTAAAACGTGTAGGTTTCGTACAAATAAACAGCTGATTGTGTGCATTAATATATGCAAAGTATTGATTTAGCTGTAAACTTATTTGTTTTGTGAGCAAAATAAGTCATCAATATATATCATATATATATATATATATATATATTCATACGAACTTGTATATTTATGCAAATATTTTCGCCAAATATTTACTCTGATGTATTGCAAACTAACAAGTATGCATCAATTTGCACGGTTGAACGTTTTGTTTTTTTTTGTTCGATTTATGTCTTTTTGTGAAAACTTTTCAGGAAATCAAAAATAAATTATTAAAATCCCAGAAGGAACTTGCGGCTCAACTGTGTTCAAAATAATTGGAACGGTTGTTTACCAATTATATACAGCAGGTTTCTGCTTTATCATGCACTTTTCTTTATATATAAATTTTTTTTATATAAATTAGTTACCATATTTTAAAAAGCATAATTTTGGGGCAATAAGGACACTTCTGTTGAAACTGCATTCTGTTATCTGCATATCTGTTGTTATTCATATAGTGCAATTCCAATTTGTAGGTATATTTAAAAAAAAATCTGTTTTCCGTATTATTGTCCAAAATCTATAAAAAAAAGTCAAAGAAAGATGTGCCCTTGATGTGTGATGAATAAAACAAAGAAGTTAAAGAAAAATCTCACTTTTTTATTTCACAAAAACACGTTTTGTTTGGATTTTTAGCTTTTTTTATTTCAAAGTAGTTCTTGTTACATAAGGTAGCATGTTTTCGTATTTTAAAAGCATTATGAAACTAATGACACTTCTTAAGAACTGTTTTGGAATTGATCATTTTAAGTACTGTTATAATAAAATGAAAACTTTTTCTATTAGCTAAAAAAAATTATTTTTAAATTTTCGCTGTTTGCAAAGTAGGGACAGAAAATTTAGTCAAAGCAAAGAACAAATTAATATTTTTTTTTATTGAGCTGAATAAACAAAATGCAGCTATTTTTATATTGTTATTTATCGTTCCATGCAAGAGATCCATGCTCACATACAGAGTTGCACATTTTTTGCTGTTAAGAAATCTCTTTAAGAGATAGGGGTCGTCCATAAACTACGTTACCAATTTAGGGGGGGAGGGGTTTTGAAATGCACTACGATAAGTAACAGTGGGGGGGGGGAAGTGTTTAGATATTGAAACGTTACCAAAAATTAAAAAAATCAACGAAAAACATCTAATAAATAACACAATCATTTCAAAAATTTTTAACCTTACATGTTTATGTTTGATCGTCTAAATTGATGGTTGACTTTTGTTTCAAAGATTTCTTCCACCGCCTTTTCCCTTGACACAGGAAAATTTTGGTACTCCTTCACCATCTCAGCACACGTCTGAAAAATTTGGGTCTTTGCTTTTGCGACAGGCTTTACTGTCCTTCTCAGAAAGAAGAAATCGGTTCGAGGTCGTGTCCTGCCTGCGACTTGTATTTCGTTTTTAAAACTTCTATTAATTGTCATAAGTTTGTATTATATCGTTTACAATAAATCGGAATAAAACACACTATTTAAATAAATCAATTTTCAGAAAGCATTTACACAAAAACACAGAACTTGGTGTAGCCCGGGTGCAGCCTTTAAGGGTACTCTGTCAAAGACCAGGTGAACTCCTTTGCTTTAGAAATGAGGATTCACCTGAATGGGTCGACATAGAATCTGATGAAAAATTCTATTTTGAAGAATCCTCAACAAAGCTACCAGCTTCTTCTATCCCAGTGATTGAGAGCATCGAATCTTGGATCGCAGATGGAATAGCTTTTACAGATGATATTAATTATTGATTTTTTTCCAATTGTTCCTTTAATGTATCTAGTCATACTAGTCACTAATACTAGTGAAAATTGTCAGAGCTAGTCAAAAAATATAACACAGGACAACACTGATTCTGCGGCATGGGATTTGGTAGTCAATTTTAGTATAGTATACATTGATAAAGATCGTAGCCTATTATTTAGATTATTTGAATTGACTCCGGTTCTCGCGATAAACCGCTATTTTAAAAATTAAGGAGGTTTCATCTTAGATTTAAACATAACTCCATAACAGTAAGTCTGATTTGGTTAAATAAAAAATTCGAAAATCCGCAGCTAAATTGCCTCTAAGTTACATGCACAATGTTCTTTGATTATCTAAATAGTTTCGGAAATATTCAGAAATTTCTTCTGAAAAAAACATTTTTTATGCAAAATTTTAACTTTTTTATTATTTCATAATTCATAAAAATTAAAATATGTCAAAATAGCTCTTTATTTGATATTAAGTTATAAACACACATATGTTACAAAGAAAATAAGCCATATTTCATTAAAATCTATTGGCGTGTTTTGCCTTAATTCAAATTTAATGATGTTATTTCATTTTGATAAAAAACTGCTAAATAAATACACAGGGGAAAATTCCAGATCTAATGCTATCCAAAAAATCAGCGGAGCTTCTAGCATCAAGACTTAAAGAAGAACGTTGTCTTCAGCCTGGCGTATCAGTTTAAACTTACCGGACTATAGAACGAGATATTCTTCGATGCTTTGCAAAGGAAGAGAAAATCGTATACTGTTAGAATATTTCTGGACTTTTAAATGCAATGGGTCTTCATAGATAGCTCAAAAATAAGTTTAAAATGTGTGTTACTGCATAATGGCAACAAATTAGCTTCAATTCCGATAGCACATTCAACAAAACTTAAAGAATAATACCAAAGTATCAAACTTTTTTTAGAGAAAATTGTATATGTTCAACAACAGTGGTCAATGTGTGTTGATTTGAAAATGGTTCACTTTTTATACCATGTATCTTAATTGGCTCCAAAAACTTATGCCGCTGAAAAAAAATTATTTTTTGTTCCCCTGTGTAATCATTCGAATGAATTAATTTCATATGTCACGTTACTTTATGGGGGGGAGGGGTTTTGAAAAGCACTACGAAAAGTAACGCAGGGGGAAGGGGGGTAAAAAAAACCGGAAAATCAGTAACGTAGTTTATGGACGACCCCATATCAACTCAATATTTTGAGGGGACATAAAGGAGGAACTTTTATTTCTATAGAGCCGTTTTATGCAAAAAGGACCCATCTATCCTTGTGCCCTTATTGCATCTACCTCCTCAATTGAAGCATTGCATAGTGCAAAATTTTAACAATCTAGGTGGACAAAATTATTTCTATAAATGTATGTATCGCAAATGTTACAATATTAAATGAAATTAATATAGAAATATATTTCTGTGGTCACAAGTCATAGCAGCTTAACTAAAATTACCGTAAAAAACGATAATGTTTTGAACCTTGCCATGCCCGATTCCCTGAAGTTAGAGAAGTAATTTTTTTTTAAGCAACACTTTCCTTGTTTTGTTGGCCTCGTGCCTGCAATGACTTGGTGATAGTCTGTAAAATATGTGGAGAATGCACTGTAAGAATAGTTTTCTTGCCATTTTAAGTCAACCGTAAATAAACCAATTCGCCAAAAATAGGCAAAACACTTTTTGTTTTCTCAAAAAGATAAAAAAATTATCATCAAATTCACATGCAAATGAAATCGAAATAACGCAAAATAATTAACTTCCTCTATCTTTCAAAGTAAGAAAAAATCTCCAAAAAAAAACTCACATTTTTTATGCTGCACTGTACTTAAGGTAAGCGTGTAAAGATAAACTTTTTATGTCATTTTCTTGCAATATAGCAGAAAATAGCTTCCCACTTTTTTTAGTTTCCACGCTTGCGTATTTACTAACAATAAAACTAATTAACATAATAACTAATTAAAATAATGTCTTTTTCCATTTTCCTAATAGTCGGACATATTTATATAATATATGTGAAAATAAACCATTTTAGAGAAATTTTTCTTTATCCTTTTTGTCCACCTAGAATGTTAAAATTTCGCACTGTATAAACTAAAAGGAAGATTTTATATAAACCAAAATGTTTATAACAACTCTAGACACACAACTTCATTCTTAGAGATTAAGCATAGTACTCTGTTCAGTTTCATGTGAAATTCCACTCAAATCTCCATACAAAAAGTAACAGCTGCGAAACAAGCGTGTAAATTTTCACAACATGTTCGTCAGAACAGTACTCTGTTCCGCTGCGTGAAATTATCGCAAAATGTGTCTGAGCAACGTTTTTTCACGACAATTTAATTGTACTTCCTATTTATTTTGAAGTGAAAAGAGAGAGATCATATGAAATCTTCCAACTTATTCTATGAGTCTCTCAGAGAAACGTTGCCATGGGAATTCCTCGCAACAAATTTTAAGTCAGAAATTTCACGCAACAAATAAATAGATGTTGCCAGTGAAATTTCATGCAAACGAACAGAGTACTAGGCTTAAATGAGGACGCTCAAATTATATAGAGAATTTTAAAACAAAACTCAGTTTTATTAAAAGACTGGTATGAAAAAATAGAGTTTAAGCCATAAATTTTGATGTGATAGAGAAATTGGGGTAATTTTTTCACATAAAATATTTTTGAGACATGACTTTTTTGTAAAAAATATAAAAACATTTAGGAAAAAATAAATTTCGCGAAAAAAATCAAATGTTTTGATGACAAAAACAGTAAAATAATTTTTGCGCTTAGCTGGAAGAATTTTTGCAAATAAATGCTATGTCATATGAAAGGTAGCCAGATGTGCAATCTTTAATTGAATTCTTTTTTACAACAACAACAATTTTTGAGTCATTTTTGAGTAAAAAGTCAATATTTTTGACCTTTTTTGACATAATCATACAACATATACAAACTGACTTAACGGTACAATTTAACCCATTTTTGTGAAGTGTTTTTATTGAACTTTTGAACAAAAAAAATTTGAATGAATTATAGTAATGGACAGCGGAGATATTTGCATCGAAAGAATAAACTTTGATTTTCATGTCGTTTTTTTCTTATTCTTAGAGGCTGTTCAGACTTGCCTCAAATGAGGCGACTCACTTGCCTCATTTTGACGTCTACAGGCAAAGGGAAAAGCGGGAAGGTGGTGACATGTTACGTTAGGCAAGAATTTTAAAAATTTTAAAAATTTTGCGACTCATTTTGACGCACGTAAGAGTGAAGTTTGTTATTTTGAAATTTTTGCTCTTTTTAGTTTGTTTTGGCTCGAATTAATTTTGTTTATTCATTGTTGTTCGCAAATTAATATTCTTTAAATAGTGAAAACTTGAGCATTTCATAATTCAAAAGAAAACAAACGAGAAAAAAAAACAATAAACGCCAAAATGATGCAGCCTCAAAGTGAGGCAATAGTTTGTTTGTGAACACCTGATAGCTAGCTAACTTATGTCAAAATGAGGCAATTAAGTCGCCTCATTTGAGGCAAGTCTGAACAGCCTCTTAGGCAACGATGTTTTATGAAAAAGTCGTTGTACTGAAAATTTCTCCAATTTTAAAGATATGTGAGTGTTTTTGATGTCAAAATAACAAAAAAATTTTTAAAATTAAATAAACAAAAATCTCCGATACTAAAAAGTTTTATAATAACAAAATTACCGTTAGTTGAAAAATTTCAAAGGGGGCGTGACAAAAACTAAGTATGTAACATTTTAAGTTGGGATGCACTTAATATGTATACCTTGTTTGCGCAAAAAGGACTTGAGAGAACGACTGTGTAAAACAAAATCTAGTCTAATGTTTTTGAGAACTTGTAACTCGTTTTATAAAATTGTTTATAAAATTTTTAAAGATACCTATATCGGTCGTTTTCTTCAATAACGTCATAATTAAAAATATATAAAAATCGAGCTAATTATGCAGAAACGTTTGTTCAACCATGATCTTTATTAAATGTTATTTTTGTGACGATGTCTTTCATATTCTCCGCGTGGTATTCGATTTGTTGATTACATCACCTTAATCAATTTTTATTTTACGTACATAAGAAAGGGGTACACCTGAAATAATTTTTGGGGTACCGTTGTGTGCAGATTTAACAATTTCAACAGTTATGACATAATTTTTGTGTTAGCGATATTTTAAAAGATAAGCCCCAATTTTCTATATCGGCTTAAAACTTAAATTGCTTCTACTGAAAAATCAGTTTTTTTGAGTTGTGACATTATTGGAGAAAACGAGCGATATATTAAATGAAGTTTTTTTAAAAAAATCATGTCGGCCGCACTTTTTGGAAACAACAATCCCTTATATCAACCCTATTTTGATAAAATTTGGTATGCATTTCTTTTGAGATGCTCTCTTCACGTGTATATACGCTATACTGTAATTCTTTTTTTCTATGTTTTGTATTTTTGGTATATAGATCCCCACAATAGATCTCCCTAGAATAAATTTTTCACGTCGAAAATAGCAAATCACGGACATAGATCTTGTTGATGCGCTCAAGGTGCTGTTCTTTTCTACAAATTGTTCCCAAGCGTTATTGAGCTTTTGAAGCCGATCATAGAAATATGTGACGGTTGTCTTCCGGTCTCCGGAATCGGGAATCCTTTTTTGAAGTTGGTATGATTCTATGTATTTCATCACCCGTATCCTTTACTATACGTATCACTAATGTTACCAACTATACTTACTTTGTAAGTATCATACCTTTTTTCAGCTTCATGTACTTACTAAAATTCCATGCTTATAAGTATACTTACCTTTAAGATTTATACTTATTCATGCTTACTTTCAGCTCTGGTTGAACTTTTGCTTGCAAAAGCATAAAAAGTTTGGAAACAGCGTTAAAAATACAGACACTTTATTAAATTTTATTTGTAAAAAATAATATAAAAAAGTGCATTTCTATAGTTCGTTTTGTAACTCATTTTTGAAAAAAAGGTTCGTTTTTGAGAGACAATTCAGTCCGGCGAATGAGTTAAAATTAAAAATTGTTAATGTATGAGTGCCGAAAAATAACGTTTCAATAGCTTTTTTCAACTCGTTTCCGAACAAAAAAATAGACAGTTGATGATTTTTTTATTAACTCACTACTGAAGAAAAAAGGTTCGCTTTTGAGAGGAATAAGTCCAAAAGGGTCCATTTATGAGTGTCGAAAATGAATTTTTCTACCCGAAAAAGTTCATGAATGAATTAAAAAAAGATAGTTTTGGTTAACTGGGTATATGAACTGCAAATATATAAAACTCATTTTTTTTTTTATCTGAAGAATTTTGGTTTTACTTAGATTGCCTACACAAAACTTTTCTAGAAGAACAAATAGAGGGCGTGACAACACTTACGGAATATTGTCGGTTCTATTGGTTCTTATATTAGTAAATATATATACTTACTTATGTAAGTTGATATACTTACTTATACTTATTTTTAAAAATTATACTTACAAGTACTTACTTTTCAGTGTTCTAAGTAGCAAATATACTTATTTTTTAATAACATGAGTTGGTAGCATTACGTATCACCAATGTTGATTGGTGACCCCTATTTGTTTCGATTGCTTAATTTTTTGTTTATTTTTTATGTAATTGTTTGCGTTTTTTAGGTAATTTTTGTCAGTTTTTATGCAATTTTCTGCAGTTTTTAGGTCATTTTTGACATTTTTTGAGGTAATTTTTGGAAGTTTTTAAGGTCATCAAATCCGAGCCCTGGTTAGCACAAACCAAATACTGAATTGACAACTATTGTTGTAAAAGTTCTTAAATAAAAATATATTTTTCTTGATTTCCTTTCATATGATATGCATATATGTAGGATAAATTTATAGTTTCTATCTTAAAAATTAAAACAGGTTTTAAACAATTTAAAAATCGAGCATAAGTTTATAAAAAATGTTAAGTTTTTTGTTTGTGTTTATTGGTTTTTCATTTTTTAAACTATATTTGCATAAAATATAAAGGTTCAGTGAAAGAATCATGTATCTAATCAATATCTTGACTTAAATCTGAGTAATAAGCTAAAATTAACTGAAATACGTTCCTGTTCATGCGCTGAAACAGTTGTAATGCCCTTAGTAGGCTGTGGGAATGGACGTGGAAAATAAAATACACCTTAACACCTGGTCTTAGTGGTAGTCAATCTCTCTGCCAAATGTCAAAGCAATCGTTGAAAAAATTTCAGATGTGTGCGAAATTTCACATATAATCCCATTGATTTATGGGCGGTAAAAGGGGGTGTGGCAAAACAAATTTTCCAAGCCATCTTCACATAAATGCCAGCAAAATAAAAAAAAATTACAGCCAATTCAGTTGAGCCGTGCATGAGAGTGCATCGGCATCCAGCAAACACTATTTCATTTTTTTGTAATAGATTGACAGAATATAGATTAGCTTGCATTTCTTTTTATTGGTAGAACAAATTATTAGGGGTATTCACGGGTTGTTGCGGATTGCAAGAGTGTGAAAATGCAAGATAATTTGCGCACTAACGCGTGAACATCAATATTGCAACTTAATTATGCAATAAAATTAAATGTCGAATGAACAGTAAATATGATGCCACCTTATTTCAAAATCATAAAAAGTTATTAAAATCTACGTACAAACTTAACCTTTTTAAAGTTTTACCCAGGTGGCAACTACGTTCGAAAACAACCGAAACATGAATCATCTGTTTAGCATCACTGCTTGTGCGTTCTCGCAGATTGGTTTGAGCAGTGCGTAATTCAAGAGGAGTTGCAGAATTGCTTCCAATGTGTTTGTTGTTAGAATGATGCGAAAGTTCGAAATCATGCATTTTCGCATTGTTGCTACTGCGTTTTGCATCAACCCGTGAATACCCCTATTAATTTAAGCTGTGTGTCATTTGGAAACTTGTCACCCTGATGATGCATTTTTGACAGTCGGATTGAGCATATTTGACATCAGTGAGGTGAGTATTATTGGCAAGAGAAAAGGTCTGTTCGCGTACTCGATTCAAGTAGCTTGAAGTTGCTTGAAAGCTTTATTTTGAAGCTCGAGAGAGGAATTACATGCAAAATGACACTCTCTAATCTATTACAATTAATTGAAGTTAGTTGAAGTTAGTACGCGAACAGACCTAATATTTGACTGAAGCAAAAGTGTTGTGTGTTTCTCATATAAAAAAGGTTTGTATCAATGTTTTGCGGTATCTTTTTTTCTAGCAAAAGTAGTTTTGCTTTACGTTTTCGTATAAAAAAAACAAAAGAAAACTAAGTGTCCTTTGCTTTTAACAATTAGAAATGTTAATGTTTAAAAGCTGAAATGCAAGGCTTAAGGAGCAACTAAAAATCATAGAGTCTCTCCAGTCGTCCATATCTCTGAGAAACCTGATATGGATATTGTATTTAATTTATTTTATACTATGTTTCCATCTACTCGAAATCGTGCGATTTTGAAAAAGTGATTTTAAAGTGTTTTCAGCTGGCATGTCATGACAGCTAGATTTCATTTGACAATTAAGTCTTCATTTGATAAATTTAAGAATGAGCAAATTGTGATGGAGCAATTGCGTTGTTGCAATTCTTTTGCCATTTCCGGAGCTCTTAACTTTTTTCTCCAAATTGCTACTAGCAATTGCTCCTCACTGAAGCTCCAAGCCTTTTTATTTTCATATTTCCTTTGTTTTGCATTTTGCATTTTTCGTTTTTATTATTGTTATTGTTTTTTTTTTAATACGATAATTTATTTATTAGTTATTGCCAATTGTCAAAATGAAAAATTTGACATGAGCTGAGTAGTGATGTTTACTTTTCAGGGATACCGCTTTTAGGGATGGCCAAAAACAGTCGGTGTTTAAAAGTGATCGGTTTTTTTTTTTAAAACCGGTGTTTTTTGGTGATTTTTTAGAAAGAAAAATACCGTAGCACCGATGGAAAATGTCCAAAACCGATAACGAGAATTTATCAACCAGCAACCCTGACAAAATGCTGATGCTGAATGAACATTACCACTTTGCAAAAAATAGATAAAATAAAAAATTTTAAACATATATGAAAAAAAATGAAACAGAAAAGTGGAGAATGGTGTGACAGAGTGTAATCTCTGCATAAACAGGTTGAAAATAGGAGGTAGTACTTCAAACTTGCGCCAACATCTACAAAACAGTCAATCGGTATAGAAAGGTTTTCTTATAAACCGGTGTTTTTCTTCGGTTTTTAGTTACGGTGGAAAATGGAAATTTACAAAACCGGTTATCCAAAAAGGGGGTTTTTAAAAAAGTGGTCATCCCTACCCTCTTTGCATATTATGAGATTTTGAATTAGATTTTGTTGAAATCACAAGATTTTAAAATCTTAAACTTGTATAGAGAACTCTGTTGATTTCAATATGAATTTTACGATTTCACAAAATCTCAAGATTTTGAGCAGATGAAAACATAGTATTAGTGTCAATTAAAATTACATAAAATGATTTAAAGGATTTTGGAAAATTGTTCCAGTTTTATGTTGGGTTAAAATAAAATATTTGCTTTTTAAACATTTATGTTCCTTTAATTTGACTTCAATTTGATTTGAACTCCTGACATATGCAATGTATAAAGTTCTTTTTTACTGTTAAGTTTTCTATTTAAGACATTTCTAAGGACAATTGATTGAGTTTAAACTTTGGAAGCAAGTGTATTTCTGGCATAGAAACCTTAAGGCATAGTGCGACATTATCTGCACGCGTGATTTAGGTTTGGGATTTTAAGGTCCGGTTGATAAAAACACTTTATGGTGTATTTATTGTATCGGTATATTTAATAAGGGGATTAAAATCTAAACATATAATTTAAAAACATGCTTTCAATTTATTTCATCTCTAAGCTGATCATAGTAAATATAATAAACACAACAAAAATAATCATGAATAAAAATTATTATTTTTTTTCTTTTGCAAATTTGTAATGTTTCCACAGCATTTATTTTTATAACGTTATTATATGTAAAGCAATTACATTTTTTAAAGCTTACAATATAATTTTTAATAATAAAAAGGTAGCAGAAAACGTAGCAAATAAGTGTGTCTGGAAAAAGCTCGTATTATGAGAAAGTGTTATATTTAGGCTACTGAAGGTTCATTCGCTGAGAAGATGTCAAAATTTCTGGATAACGTGTTTTATTTGGCACAGCAAAAATGAAAATGCAATTTCAGCAGATAGAAATTCTCTTCGACTCAGCAGTTTCTTTTCTACAACGAGTGAAATGTTTCCGAATTGCTCATATCCTGAAGTTCAGATTCTCATAAAACTCGACTAAAAAACACATTTTTTTAAATTTTTCAATAACTTATGATGTATAAAATATATTCCCAAAGCGGATTGGTCCATAACGATTGCATAAAAAAGTTATCGCATCCGAAAGGAGCCCATTTTTTCAAAAAGGAACTCGAAAAAATCGTTAACGAAATCTTAAAACGCGTTTTCTCAAAAATCATGTTTTTCAAACTAGTCTCGACGATATATCTAACAACTACTATATGCTATACTATACGTTTCTTTTAAATATTTATCATATGATTCAGAGATATATTTGGTAAAGGTTACATTATAGAAAAGCTAGCAATTGGCATAATAAAAAGAAAATAAAACTACTTTTATTCAACTTAAATTTGGATAAGAATTTTGTTTAAAATATGCGTTTTCGCAAATCTGCGAATTTATCAGTCACACAAAAAACGTCGCAAGACAATATTTTTTATAAATTTAACAAGCTTTCATAAAAGCCATGCGTCGTCTTTATTAAGCACATGGTGTGGTCACAGTTAATAATTCTATATATTCAGACGTTTCGTGTCGGACGTTTCAGATTTTTCCACTCAATAATAACAATTATTTTTAGGATTTCTTTGTGAAATGTTATTATTAATACATGATATGATTAATTAAACTTAATATAGGTATATTACAAACGTAATTTTTTGTACTTAGAATCCGCAGTTTTAGATGCTTTTATAAAGTTTTTTCCTTTTAAATATTTAAAATATTGATAACATTTCAGGTTTGGATTCCAGATTTAACTAATGGATACAATTTTATCATCAATTTCTACTGTTGAAATATAAATTATTTTTATCCCGAAAAAATTTTTTGTAGCACACTCATAAAACTCGTAAGCATTATTTAAAACTATGCTTTAAGTTCTTATCAGTTCCCAAACCTTTAATTTCACCACTGCGCCAATGCCACCAACTGCATCTTTACCATGCGAGGTGGCAAAAAAATTCCATTCAAAAACTGATAAATCAAATATATTTACAAAATGTGGTATAGTTCTCAAAATAAACTTATTTTTAAATTGTCCACTACATCCATCCGAAAATACAAATATTCTCGAAAAACGGTGGGTTTTCTGCAACTTATTTATGATTTCAGATAGAAAGCAAAACACATCGTACTTGTTATGTGTTAATTTGTCACTTATAATAGCAAACGATCTAATAGACCGTTCAAGCCATGACACACATGTAAAAATTGTAACTAAGTTGTAATTAAAATGTATGGTTGTAACTGTATTTCATTTTGCACAGTAAGCCTAAAGTTTTCAGCGAAATCATTTGAAGAATTGACTCTCAGTCTTTCACATTTTCTTTAAAGCTTTGGAAATGATTTTGCTGAGATCGCTTTTCATATGAATGCAATTTAAAATACGACAGCTGCGATTGGATTTCGAAAATTAGATCATTTACTGACTCGTCTGAGTAACTCAAATTATCCGTTTATTAACAACGCGCTAGGCCTTCCACCTGACTTCTGCATTAACTTTACTAATGTTACTTATAGGCACTAAATTAAAAATTATATCGGACTCACAGCGGTCATATTTATTTGTCATGCACACTACATTTAAAATATCGCAACAAACACTTTCGAGAAAGGCGTTAAAATTGATCGGAAATGATCGACATTTTTTTTCATAGCCTCTAGCAAAAAAAAAAAAGTTGGCATGATATTTGCAGACGCACATTTTATGCGGCATGGCTTGACTAAGCATTACAATTTTTGGCCTGTAGCTGTAAAATTTTGCTCTACTAATGTTTGTATTTAAAAATTCTTGTTTAAAAAGTTCATACGCTTCGTTTACAGTCATTATCATATACCGTCTAGACACAGGGATCTTTTCTGCACCTATTAGCACAGTTTCCTTACGACCAGCTCTGCTTGCACGGAAATGTCGTCTCGAACGAAAAAGTCCTGTATAATTTTTATGTCTACATCTTCAAGAACGTCAAGATCTTTGCGCTTTTTTAAACTGCTTTTCGTACAGCTTTACCCAAAGTTTGCTTACAAGTATATGGCTGTAAAGCTGAAAGTCTTGCTAATTCTTTTTTTTTCTCTCGAAAAGACTTTTACCGTCTATTGCTATTTACTTTTAGTTTTTGGGTGAGTGAGGGGTTACGTGCTGCTTGCATTTTTACTTTCTGCCTGTAAATTCGCTTCCTTTCAGCTTTCTTTGTTCTGAATTATTCTTTATTTTTTATTTTGTTCCATATGTCTAAATACACATATATAATCTAATTCTAATCTAAAAATCTAATCTAATAATTATAAATAATTTAGCTCCTATGAATACTTACCGTTCGGATGTTTCAATAAAAAAAATAGCTTTTAAAACTAAACACCTTTATTTTAAAATTTGTCTTATTTTATTTTAAAGAACTGGTTCAAGTTGCTTATAAAATATGCCTTCTTCATGATTACTTCACTTTTATCATTCACTTTTATCACCATTATCATTCTTATATGTACTTTCAACGCTGGTCTCAAATATGTACTCAGTTTCCTCCTATATTATAAAATTTTCCAGATACAGGGTGTTTTACGTTTTTGACAAGTGTTTAGTATTATTGATCTAGAATCTGAACTACTCACCATAAAAGAAAAAATTATATTTTGTAATTTAGCAAATATATCAACTTTTCAACCAATATATCAACCACTATCGTGTCATGTGCGATAGCGGAGCAAAAATTTTGAGATTATGCAACGAAATATCAACAAATTTTGTATCTTTTGTTTTAGTGGAGCTGTAATCGTCCAAATTTAAAATGTCTGTTTTTCATGTAAAAATACACATAATCAACAGTTTTTTCTAAATTCTTACTTTGGACAATAATAGCTCTGCTGAAACAAAAGATACAAAATTTGTTGATATTTCATTGGATAATCTCAAAATTTTTGCTCCGCTACCGCACATGACGCTATTGTGGTTGATATACTGATTGAAAAGTTGATATTTTTTCTACTAAAACATTCTGTATCTTCAAAATTTTACAATATAGGAGGAAACTGAGTATATATTTGAAACCAGCGTTGAAAGTACATATAGGAATGATAACGTTTATCGGATACGAAATTTGTAGATAAGCATTATTTATCCAAACATTTCTGAATATGAGAGTACTGCTATTATTTCGTTCGCAGCTGTAAGTACTTACATTGATCACATTCATGGTAGAACTAGTGAAGGTATATGCATTTCAGACTGCTCTCTTTTTTTCATAGCCAGAATTGTCAAACTCAAGCATTTTGCTATTCTTGCCTATTTTTGCTTTCTTACCGCATTTTCATCGTTTTCAGATTTTGTATGAGCTGTCAACTTCGTTTTGACAGTTCCGGCAGTCTGTCTCTCCAAAATGCATCTACCTTCTCTAATTCTTCTATGATCATATTGTAGAAGATCAAAAAAGAGAGATAGTCACATATAAAAAAAAAATAGAAATAGAGCGAAAGCTTGATTTTAAAAGCTTAACTGTTGTCATAGAAACAAGTACAAAAGGAGAAAAGAAGCTTTTCGTATGAGTGATGCAAAGAGACCATAGAAGTAATATATAAGGAAGCGGTTTAGTTGAAGTGAATTGAAGTCATAAGGCCCAACCAAAATAGACGAAACGGGACGATAGCATTTTGACAAACGTCAGCACTCGTTACGGATGTTTACGGATTTAACCCAAAATGAAACGATTTGCTCAACTCGTCTGAAACAGCTCGGTTCTTACGGAATAATACGTCTTGTCAAACTATTTCGTTTAGTTTCGTTCAGTTACGTTTGCTCATTTTGGGTAACAACATTGGCCGCATTCAGCGCAGACAACAGTTGGCAACTGCTGTGTAAAAATTCACTGAATGGTACAAAAAATTTGGTAGCGCTAACTAAAACTGATAAAGTAGCGAACGCCTTTTAATCGAGCGAATAACTTCTATGCTACGTGAACACAACTGTTTGCTTAGCTGTCAGATGCTGTTACTGACGCTGTTAAATTAATAAACGCTGAAAGAACTCAGCAAATTTAAGTGAGAAACCTTTGCAATTGAATTAAATTTACATAAAAATTAAATTGAATCTAACTTCCGACATGTAGAGTAGCAACACATTCAGAGAAAAACATCGTGAACTAAGGTAGCGCTACCATTACAGTTCACAACAGTTGTCTGCGCTGAATGCGGCCATTGTATTTAACCGAACACTTACGTTTTTACTCGTTACGGAGCAAAACGTCTATTTTGGTTGGGCCTATAGAAATAAAAGATAAGGAAATGGTGTTCTACTCACACACACTATACGTATGTGGAGGGATTTTTCGTCAATTGAGGAAGCGAGATAGAGTGTGTTTTTTTTACATTTGCCCTTGCAAGCAAAGCAAATGGCGAAAGAAAATTGTTTCCCGCCATTTGAGAGCTAGAGCTTCTGTCAAAACACAAGTTCTGCTTCATGAGCGCATTCACCCTTTTGGGTGGAAAATAAGAGGGCCTTAATTTTGTTTTTGTATGAGGATAAGCTTTATTATTTACATATTTTTAACAAATTTCTTTTTATACTTGACATGAAATTAAAATGGATTAGCGCCCTAAGATTGGAAGCTATAATTAGATACTTTTACATAAAAAAAAACTAATGAAAAGCCGACAATTCGGAAAAACTACACAAAATTATTTCTTTTAAAGGAATTTTATTTGTTTAATTTGGTATGGATTTTAGTTGTTTAGATTTTGTGTAGTATTAATATCAATCAAATAGTTTATAGAAAAAGTTTTTTGAAATGAATTATTAAAAAATCATTAAAAGTTGCTTTTTTCATTTTACTTATGTTTTTCTCTGTAAAAAAATCGGTAAGGCACCATATTGTATAATGGTGTCATATAAAAATTACTTAGTAAACATACATCTAAAATACGAAAAATAGTTTACGCCTTTCTTTACTACATAACCAAATGCGGCCCTGTTTGAATGCTTTTGTGTTTGTGTCAACTTCATTGTGTTTGTAAAATACTTCAATTCCCCAGCGGTCAGCAATTATAAGACCTGATGAAATCTGGTGTGAAATAAGATCTATTTTGCTTTGAAAATTCGGGAGTAATATCATTACTGATTTTAGAATAAGCATTTCCATTCAAGATTTTTGAAAATTTTCCTGAATTTTCCAATCTGTGAACATTTTGTTTTGTTTCGATCTCAGACCGGAAGATGCCCCTGAGTTAAGAAGCGAAGGTGTAATGCTGCCAAATGCTTATGAGTGCTTTCAGTTAGCCGAACCCGGAATTTGCTTCATGTTCACACCTGAGCGACGGCTGAGATTAGAAGCGAAGTGGTAATGGCACCAAATAACTTTGGGAAATTAAAATAAAAATCTTACAATGCGAAGTAGTCGACGCATATTTTTTCATTCTTAAAAATTTTAAATAGGAGCACGTTAATAAATGATTAAAAAAATGTCTTAATGCGAAATTTATAAATGAAAATAATATTTTATATACTATGTATGCATATTATATTATAGTATTATATATAAATATAATAGATGGCTTTATAAAGAAAAATAGGCTTACTTGCTTTTTCGTTCGAATATTCACTCCAGAGTATTCACTACCTGATAGAAGGCCTGATTTTTTGGCGTTCCCTGAGGCCTGCATTTTTGTAGGAATTTTCTTGGGGATATTCAGGCCTGAGTTTAAGTTATACAATATCAGGTGTTACGTAAGTATGACATCTTAATGGGAAAGGAAATCAAGTGGTGTGTTGAATACTCAGGACTTACCATTACCCCTCAGGCCTTAGGGAATGTATTGTTTCAGGCCTATTTTAACCGCTGGGTCACTTCAACTACACCGCTTCCTTAAATTTTACTTCTATGATTGAAGTATTTTACAAACACAATGAAGTCTACACAAACACAAAAGCATTCAAACAGGGCCGCATTTGGTTATGTAGTAAAGAAAGGCGTAAACTATTTTTCGTCATCTAGATGTATGTTTACTAAGTAATTTTTATGTAGCACTATTATACAATATGGTGCGTTACCGATTTTTTTACAGAGAAAAACATAAGTAAAATGAAAAAAGATACTTTTAATGATTTTTTAATAATTCATTTCAAAAAACGTTTTTTTATAAACTATTTGATTGATATTAATATTACACAAAATCTAAACAACTAAATCCATACCAAATTAAACAAATAAAATTCCTTTAAAAGAAATAGTTTTGTGTAGTTTTTCCCAGCTGTCGGCTTTTCATTAGTTTTATTTTTATATAAGAAGCATTATTTCTGAAGTAATACACCGGAAACTTAAAAGTATTCTGATTTTGATGAAATTTAAAACATGTGAAGTTCTAGTGGTTATATAGTCATTTCTTAAATTTTTTTGACCTAGATTAACGGATTATCTTTTTAGATGCTGTTGAATTTTTGAGTTAAGTGTATGAAAATGCAATTTAAAATTTCTACAGATTTTTAACGGATTGGCGGATTTTAACAAATTAAACGCCAAATAAAAGAAAAAAATCGTAGTTTTTATGCCTTTTACAAGAAATTGCGAAAAAAAAATTTTTTTTTTGTAAATTTTTTTGGTTAAAAAAAAGAAATGCATTTTTCTTAAAATACCTCTCCTCGGATTTTTTTCAAAATAATTTTAAAAAATATTTGCGTTTATTACCTTTCAAATAATATATCACTTAGAGTGGTGTCTCTTGGGGTTTTCAAGTTACGTACATTTATATGAACACTATTATACAAAATTTCAGTTTAAACTACAAAAATTTTAATTTTCTGTCCCAAAGATAAGTGAAAAGTGACAAAAAAAAAAGATTTCATTTGTTAAAAACATTTTTTAATTATTTTTATTAATTTTTCTTATAAAAGTGCAATAATTGGAATCTACCGAATATTTTTTTAATAATAAGGAGTTTTCAGTTGTTGGTATAACGCAGTGATACCCTTGAGTACCGGGTACAGTTGTTGCTTGTGTAAATCTTAATTTCAAGATTTCAGCCGTCAGAGCTTGATCTTCTTTTGAACTATAAAAAACTTCAGTCTTCTTCATATTGATTTTTGACCATTCGTATAGTGCTTTGGGATTTAAAATATGGTTTTTGGATGAGGCTTGCAAACTGGCTCGTGCAGCAAGGCGTTTTAGATTACCTCCTATTCCGTCGCATGGGCCTTTTCCATGAGCAGTAGCATGAAAATGCCATTCCGCAGCTAAACCAAAATCGCTTTCATGGTAACATAAATTGATGAAATTGAATTTGTTTTTAAAATGTTGTGCAGCACCATCCGTGAAATAAAATATTTTTGATGGTTTGAAATGTTTTTTTAGGTAATTTATTATAATATTTTGGTATTCATACATGGCAACTGTGTCATGAGTAAGCCTGTCGGATAAAATCGCCAAACTTTTCGTTTTTAATTCTGCCTGCTCCATATAATTAATAACCACTGTAAATATTGAACACTGGAAGCTGGAACAACTTTTGAACTTATCTCTAATTTGGTTTAAAACTTCCAGAGCATCTACGTGGTTTCTGTCACAATGAGTATTTTCAAAATCATCTTCTAAATCGGTGCAACCGTCGGTGTCAGATTCACTTGTTTGAACACTCGTTTTTGTTTCTGCACGATCTGGTTTCGGTATCTTGAGGAACTTTAACCTGCATGATGTGCACAATTTTTGATCCTTAAGAAAATGAGCTTGCTCTTCTGAGAGAAGCGACTTCGGAATTTTTCTTAGGCCCTTGCCAATTCCATGACCTTTTATTTTGAAAGGGTTGGCGCATTTGAATATAATTGAAATTTTTTTATTTGGCATTATAAATCACAAGAACTAACACAACACAATATCAAATCTACAATTAAAATTTATTCGACAAACAAATAAATAAAAGCACCTTAATCAATAAGAAATCAACAAATTTTTCTAGGGTGGAGTGAAGATAGGCTAATGTAAACACCACGCTCTGTATTTTTGCACTTTTATAAGAAAAATTAATAAAAATAAATAAAAAATGTTTTTAACAAATTAAATCTTTTTTTTTTGTCACTTTTCACTTATCTTTGGGACAGAAAATTAAAATTGTGGTAGCTTAAACTGAAATTTTGTATAATAGTGTTCATATAAATGTACGTAACTTGAAAACCCCAAGAGACACCACTCTAAGTGATATATTATTTGAAAGGTAATAAGCCCAGACATTTTTTAAAATTATTTTGAAAAAAATCCGAGGAGAGGTATTTTAAGAAAAATGCATTTCATTTTTTTAACCAAAAAAATTTACAAAAAAAAATTATTTTTTCGAAATTTCTTGTAAAAGGTATAAAAACTACGATTTTTTTCTTTCATTTGGCATTTAATTTGTTAAAATCCGCCAATCCGTTAAAAATCTGTAGAAATTTGAAATTGCATTTTCATACACTTAACTCAAAAATTCAACAGCATCTAAAAAGATAATCCGTTAATCTAGGTCAAAAAAATTTAAGACATGACTATATAACCACTAGAACTTCACATGTTTTAAATTTCATCAAAATCGGAATACTTTTAAGTTTCCGGTGTATCACTTCAGAAATAATGCTTCATAAAAGTATCTAAATATAGCTTCCAACCTTAGGGCGCTAATCCATTATAATTTCATGTCAAGTATACAAAGAAATCTGTAAAAAAATATGTTAATAATAAAGCTTATCCTCATACAAAAACAAAATTAAGCCCCACTTATTTTCTCTCTACTTGTTAAGGCTCTCTACTTGTGTTTTGAAAGAAGCAATTTTCTTTCGCCATTTGTTTTGCTCGCAAGGGCAAGAGACTCCAAATGTAGACTGTTAAAAAAAGTGCAATTTAGGAGTTGGATATAATAGAGAAGTGATGCAGCATAATATATATAATGAAATTTTTACAAAACTACAAACTTATATTTTTTTGGTTTTGTTGCCCTTTTTCCGGATTTGCCCATATAGATAGGCTTGGATTTTTTTTAAAGTAGTTGAAGTTTCTTGGATCCTTGACTTAAATGCAGATAATATTTGCTGGTTTTTTTTAAGCACTTTATAGAGCGAAAAATCTAAAAAAAAGTTACTAGAAATTCACATGTCCGCCATTTCTGTAATTTTCAACTATTTATTGATATTATAGGTTCAAAGTCCAATATCTTTAACATAATTTTAAAAATTAAAGCAATATTTTTGTAAATGCAATATATTTTCTGAGTTAAGACAAGTTTAATGATGTTTTTTCAGCACACCTTTTGACAAGGTTACACAGATTGGCTAGAGACTTTCGTTCCAAAACTGCGGATTTTATGTTTTTTAATCTTCAGATTCACATGTATCGGTTGACTCGTTTCCATCATTTTTTTTTTTAAACGCGAATATCTTTTTGAGCAAAACTGTCCGGTCGCACGAGAGCCGTTAAGGACAAAGCATCCTTAATTTTTTTTAAACTCAGACCGCAACGTTCAACTGGTAGTAAATTTAAATATTTTTTATTTTTTGAATACATAACTTTTTTAAATAAAATTTTTAGAAATCATCGCGTTTACATGTAGCAAATGTTTGCAAATTTGGCATAAGGGTCATTCGGATGGCCATCTCTTTGATGATGTGTTCTAGTCATTTATAAGATTTGTTGCCATTGCTACATAAAAAGGACTTGGGTTTAATCTACAAGATGCTAATAAACTATGAAATTCAACCTTATAAATCAATCTTATTTCAGTTTCAGTTGTTAAAAGGACTATAAATTTCTAAATCATTATTTTTTAAGCATCAAATCCAAGTACAATTTTTCAAAAAAACAAAAAGGGAATGATCAAAGCTACAAATATTTCATACATAAATTAGCAAAACAAAAAACACATCAATTTACCTTACAGTAAAAGTTTTTTTCAGCAATAAAAGTTAAAAATTTATACATTCAGAAGTTAAGGTAGCAAGTTGCAAATTCCAGACCTAATGTCTGTCAAGACTTCTATCTTCGACATAGAAACAGATAGAGACGTAATGCTATTAAAAGACAAAGTTCAGGTGTTACGCTGAAAAACACGTATTGATCTCTAATTTTTGTGTATCAAGCACACGTTTAAATTTTTTTCCACAAATGCTTATACCAACACATATAAATTTCTAATGCTCTATTGTTTACAGCCGAACAAGTGTTTAATAAGCTGTCAACAACTATATATTTCAATAACATTCACTTTTTTCCAATTTAGTTTTAAGCAAACTAAAAAACAACAACTATTTAAGTTGAGCAATTTTTTTAACTATCCTCGTATATATATTTTATGTTATAGAGGTCTAGCAAGCAATAATTTAAAAAAAAGAAAATAATTTTTACTAGCAGAGAGTTTTATATAAAAATAATTCCTAAATAATTTAATCCTACATTTAATGTCATTGGTTTAATATTTTTTTACCCAAATTTATGGTATCGCTTATCCAATCGAGATAATCTGCTACATTTGTATAAACAGCCGGATGGCCCGCCATGCCACAACGTGTAAACCCAAAGCTAACAATCCCGTAAGCCACCCAACGTGAATGTTTACGATCAAAATACATAAGCGGTCCACCACTATCACCGGCACATGTGTCCTTGGCATATTCACCGCCAGCACAAATCTGCTTGGGTCCCAGAGTTATGCCATATTCCTTCAGCAGATTTGTGCAATTCTCCCTGGATACTATGGGAATACGTAGCTTCAATTTGATTGGACTGTGAATATTGATGAAATACTTATTGACTGAAAGATATGGCAAAGTGATTCAGGAAAATAACAAAAAGATAACGCTGCTCAAACTTACATAGATCCGTTCTGCCCCAACCAGACACTGAGAACATTTGATGCACCTCGAATGGGCTGTCCTCGGTTTTGTTGGGCAGACAGATTGGCATTACGAAATGTGTAAAAGATACAGCGTGCTTAAGTCGAATTATAGCAAGATCATCAAATTTATACACAGAGAACTCATCATAATCCGGATGCACAAATATTTGTTCAAATCCAATATCAATGGCTGCATCGGCGCAGCTCAAATAGTTGGGCTCCTCGATGCAGTCGGGTTCTGTCTTGACATTAAACTCGCCAAGTCGTACATGCTTGCTGGTAATAATTAAGTGAATTTAGTATTTATAAAAATATTCAATGATTTTGGGAAGACTTTTCGTATGTTTATACTTACAGTCCGTGTCTTTCGCGTACACCATGACCTTGAACACAATGAGCTGCAGTCAACACATGACGATTATCTATCAGAGCACCGCTACAGCCAAAGTCATCTTAAAATATAAAGAATTAAATTAAATTCAGCGCTGTAATAGCTTTTAATAAGAAAAATATTAACAAAAAAAAAAAAAAAAAAACACGACTCTACAACTACTACAAAGTAAAAAATAATTTTAAATTACTTTTCTTCTTAATTTCTTGGTCAAAGTTGATAATTTTTTTATAAATATTATTATAATTATTAGAGAGGATTAAAATATGCACGATAAAATTAGATTTTAATCGCATTAAAACGATCGAAAAATCGCTGAAATAAGCTCGATAATACTACTGTAAAAGTTAAAATAAAACAACATTTAAAATTTTTCGGAACGGAATTTATATATCTTTAACCTTATAAAATTATAAAAGGAAATTTTATTTGCCTCAAGCGTTTTAAACTTTTTAAATGCATGTAAGGAGTACAAGAAACAATATTTTGAAAAAAATTTATATTGAAAACTAGCTTAAGATCATATTAATATATACTGAGGAACTTCACTTTTAAGTCTTGGTGTTACTCTTAAAATAAAAAAAACTAAATCTTAATCTTAAAACCTTAAAAAAAAATCCAAAATATGTGAGATAAATTAATGGCTTCGAGCGTTTAAATTACTTTAAGATGTTTAGAGAATCAAAGCAAACAAATGGAATTAATCTTTGCTTTCATTATACAGCTTTTATTTTGATTTTAAGGTAATTTATAATAATTAATTTAATTTATTTTTAAAAGGCAAATTTTTAAACAAATACTTAAAACAAATTGTAAAAAATTATGATTTTGTTTTAGCAACCATAATTTTTTTGTACATTTTTTTTAACTTCTTTAATTGTGTATTCTCATTTTATTGGAGATATATCTACAAGTTAACTGATTGTTATAATTTTTAGCATGACGTTTAAATGTAGGTTAATAAACTTAATTTACTCTTTAAAAACTCAAACAAGCATTTTAATAAAGTTTTCTTTTTATTAAAATAAATATGGTAGGGGATGCAGTTGACCTAATTCCAATTTTTTTGTGTTGTTACTTAATTAGAGCTAAAACTCATTTACCTAAAGTTTCATGAACCTAGCTCTTATAGTTTCTGAGATAATACAAATGTTATTCTAAAATCGAAAAAAGCGCACTCTGCTCCTTCAGAATTTTAACTGGTCTAGCTCCTAAACGACTTCCACGCCTATCATTGGCAAGCCTAATTGGCAAGGATTATCTTAACACTATAAGCTATTTTCGAAAAAAAAAAATTAAAAAGGTCCAACTTTGTGAAATTCAAGTTTCAAAAATTTGAATACATTTTTTTTAAAAAATCCAAAAATGCATTTGAATAGCTCATTAAATGAGGTTTAAATTCGACTCCTTGATTTATTTAATTGTAACTTTTAAAACTGGGTAATGAAAGTAAAATAAGTGCATATCTGCTGGTTACTCAAATTTCTTAAGACCTCTAGTTCGTTAACCAGACATTATACTGTAAAAATATTTTGTATCTTGATCGAAGACGTATATAGGTATAACATAATCAAATATTACTAAAATCGAAAGCAACAACATTTTTTATTTGTCCGCTTCACGTGGAATGCCCCATATATGACCACACCAAAATTGTATTAAAATTAAATACTGGCAAAATATTAAAATTCAGTTTTAATAAAAAAATGTATTGAAACTGGCTCAGTTTGTATTAATTTTTAATACTGATTTTGTATTAAAAATTAAAAATAATAGCAAATATAGTATCAAATTGATTTCAAAGGATATAAAATATCCTTGTAATATTTAAAATGTGTTAAAATTTAATACAAAATTATATTGAGATATAATACAGCATGTCTTAAAAAAATTTAATATCACAATAGTATCGAATTAGTTCCAAGGGTATTAAATATAGCTGTAATGAACTGTTTGAACTGTATTAAAATGTAAAACAAAATATATTAAAAAATGTTGTAATAAATTCAGGAGTATTAAATTTAATAATTTTTGAATTAAAAATCTTTGTAATACTTTGCATGTATTAAAATTTATTCCAAGATTTCTAACCATATGCACAGGAAAGTAAAGTATGAGTCAATTTTTATCTTAAGATTTTTCCTTACCATTTTAAAGAAATAAGCCCGAGTACACTGAGAAAGCAAAAAATCAAAAACGCACATTTTAAAAACATTTAGTAAAATTAATATTTTTAAAAATATTTTACGCCATACAAAAATTAAAACGCACATTTTTAAATAGAAAAGTAAAACGAAACGTTTTTAAAACAACCACGAATATTTTACTATAATATAGTAGGATAAAATTAATATTTTTAAAAACATTTTACGCCACACAAAAATGGAAACGCACGTTTTTAAATAAAAAAGTGAAACGAAACGTTTTTAAAACAACTACGAACGTTTTACCATGACATAATAAAATTCACATACTTTGTTTCAAAACACTTGTTAATAACGGATTGCTTGTTATATATGTTTCATTGACTTATGTATTTGATATTTGTTCAGACAATAAAATATTTTTTATTCTCGATTTCATCACTCTGCAGTTTGCCTGCAAGCAAGTAATGAACGACTTTGAGTTGGAGCATTTGCTGCCACAACTAAGAGGTAAGTATTTTAAATAAAATTAATAATATCTGACAAAATTCTATTTTTTATAGACGCTGGGATATCTGTAGTATAATTATCTAAAAAATTTTAACGAGATGAACATAGCTGATGATAAAATAACTAAAATAAAACTGTAATTTTTTGAAAACTAATAAAGCTTTTTTTAATCAATAGATGAAATGCGGATTTCTGTAAATTTTTGTAATTAAAGGGAAATAATGAACATTTTCGTTTTTAAAATACAAATAATTGTTTTACCATTGCATTTTAAAATGTTTATTGTTACAAATCGAATGAAAATTTTAGAATCTAATTTTAATATTTTCGTTTATAAAATGAAAATAATCATTTTACATTTGAGAATATTTATTATTAAAAATCAAACGTACATTTTAGAATCTCGTTTTAAAGTTTTCGTTTTTAAAATGAAAATAAACGTTTTACTACAGCATTTTAAAATATTCATTATTAAAAATCAAACGAACATTTTAGAATCTCATTTTAAAATGTTAGTTTTTGAAAAGAAAATAAACGTTTTACTATTTCATTTTAAAATGATCGTTTTTAAAATAAAAATAAACGTTAGAAGTGCAAAATCTGTGTTAAACTTTTTTAAAAGTAGCTCGTTTCTGCCACTTTTGAAAATGTTGTTTTCTCTGTGTATGAAGTAAGATTTAAAAAAAAAATACCTACAACTACCGCCAATTTTTTTTTTCTGAGGTAACATTATTCAAAGAATTGGATTTAGTGTTGGTTTAGGTCAGTGATACATGGAAATGCCTGTAAGTTACACAAAAGTTGTCGAATTATGAAGTTATTTAATTATTTAATCTCTATGAACGATTCTCTATGAACGATTTAGAGACAAATTTAACTTAATAGTTGTCCGAGTGGATTTACCGTATTTAATAGAAATAGCAATATATTATTGTATGTTTTCAAGTTCCAAATTGAGGTCTTACAGCAAAAGTAAATATAAACTTTTACTAACAATATCTTGCCAAATATGATGCCACTTTCAATTTTTACCGAAAGTGTCCTGTGTAAAGGTTATTCGAACCTGAAGGTACACTCGATATAGGCCAGAACTTTTGACTGTTATCTGATTGTCTGAATTTTGATGGTACTAATTGTAGTGTTTACGTTTTCCTTAAATTTGGCGAATTAATTATTTGCATAATTTTCGCACATGCATTTTCTTGTTTTTAATAAGTGTATACTTCAACGCAAGTTTTTAACTTTTTGAAAAAAAAACCAATATTAGGTTCTATATATCAGGCATCAAAAGTAGTACCGAAGATATATTTTCTCAATTTGGATTCTTCAAATATTTCTCAACAACTCTGTCTAAGGTTATCTATTTACAGCACCAGGTTAAGAAACCGATTTGTTCCCTATTTCAATTTAAAAAAAATGTTAACTTCCTAGCATGAAATTTATAATTTTGTCAAGACACCTCAATTCAGCATTGACAAAAATGTTATACTAAAATTGTAAGTTTCTGAGCTTGCCTTTCGATGGTTCTCAATTGACTTAACAATTGTTGTTAAGAAGTATTTTAAGGAAATAATAACCAGAAGGGAGATCGAACAAAATTATTATATTTCATGCTAGAAAGTGTTTTTTTATAAACAAATATTATAATATATAATATATTAAATAAATACTTTTAGACAGAGCTTCGTTAAGAAATTTTGAAGAATTTAAGTAGAAAAAATCATTTTTGATGCCACTTTTGATGCCCGAGATATAAAATCGAATATTCTTTTTTTTTTTTTGAAAAAGTTTAAGAATTGCAGTCAAGTATACATTTCTCAAAAACAAAAAAATGCATATTCAAAAAATATGCAAATTAATGATTCGCCAAATTTAAGGAAAACGACAACACTATAATCGATACCACTCAAATTTAGACAATCTGATAACATTCAAAAGTTCTGTGTTATCTCGAGTGTACTTTCAGATCGAATAACCTTCACACAGGAAACTGTGGGTAAAAATCGAGAGTGTCATCCTGTTTATTAAGATATTGTTTCTTAAAGTCAAACATATATTTACTTTTGCTTTAAGACATATATTGTTTTTCTTACAAAAATCAAAGCATTCTGAGAACGTTATATTTACAGTTTTTCTCAAAAAACAAGTTTGTCTTTGCGGGAGAGGAAGACATCCTTTTTTTATCAAATTTTTCGATACGCCCTAATGAACATTTTATCAAAAATAACACTGTATATTAAGCCTTTTTAAAAGTGTTGCTTCGTAAATATCTCTTTTATTTTACTTCTGCATCGATTTGAACAAAATTTGTTTGTTTAATTATAAAAGTAATTGTTTGTAAAAGTAATTGTTTGAAACAAATTGTGATAAAACTATGCTCTGGAGCATGGAAATATCTGAACAAAACCGCAAATATTGCTCAAACTATAATTAAACATACAAAATTCTCAACGCTTTATAACGTTTTATTCTAATTTGTTCTGTCGCCTCGTTACTCAATGCTTCATAACGTTTGATGACGCTGAGTGATCGAGTTGAGTAATGCGGCAACGAAACAAATTTGAAGAAAACGTTATGAAGTGTTGAGTTCAAAGAGCCATAACTTCTAAACTAAAAAATAACACACTCGGAAATTTTTTTGTATTTTCATTTAAACCTTGATTTATATTTGTGGGTTTCTTCAAATTTTTCCATGCTCCAGAAAAATATTAATTAATTTTTATTAATAACATTTCCTTAACAAAATACACAAATTTCATGAAAATCGGTCAAACGGATACTAAGATACAGAAAAAAAAGTAGAAGACAAAAAATACCTCTAAATTATAAATGCCAATAACTTAAAAAATAAAAAAATGTTCGATTAAAAATTTTGAGAAATGATTGTGCTAGTAAATAGCTACCGACTTATTGTATTTTCATTAACACTGGCGTCGGAAGCGGGGGGGGGAAAGGTGGGCAGTTGCCCCCCCCCACTTTTTTAAGCTAGATAAACAATTTAAAAGGAAAAGTTATTCAAAATATCAGTTTTTTACAACGATAATATTTTTGTATTATATATTTTCCTCTTCTTTCTCTCTTCTTCATGTTTCATATGAAGAAATTTTGGTGAACTTTTTTTGCACCACCATTTGTACTGCCCCCCATTTGTACAGCCCCCCCAGATGAAATTCGCTTCCGACGCGCTTGTTCATTAGTAAATAAAAATAGTCGAAAACAGTGATACGTATCACGAACTCTAACCCATATATAAATAAATTACCAAGAAATTAAGAGGAAAAGTAATTTTTAATTATATTTTACTATGTAATGATTTTGAATTCGGGTTTTTTTTTTGTTAAAAATTTTTTATTTCTGCCTTTTTAGAGAATATGATAAAATTTTTAAATAATTCTACCCATTCTTGTAACAAATTTTAGTACCCTAGTGTCAATATTATTCGAGATGCAGTGTTTTTCTTATAGTGAATGGCCCTTTGTAGAACTCCGCCTACTTTCTTGATCGTGTTTTTTTATAATTCTACATACTCTTGTACCGAATTTATGTACTTTTGAAGCAATATTAACTGAGATACAGTGTTTTCCTAAAATTACCACGCCTCTTTGTCAAATAACTCCCACTTTCTTGACCGTAATTTTTCATTACTCTGCCTACACCTGTACTAAATTTTAGTACTCTAGTGTCAATATTATTTTAGGTACAGGGCTTTTCTAATATTGTCACGCCCCTTTATTGAACTTCACCCACTTTCTTCATCATGTTTTGTAATAATTCTACCCATTATTATAACGATTTTCATTACCCAGGTGTAAATATTATTCCAGATGCAGTGTTTTTCTAATATTGTTACGCCCCTGTGTCCAATAATGCCCACAAGCATTTCAATATTGGTTTATAATTCCAGGTTAACATATATTGATTGATGTGAAAAAAAAATATTTTTTCGGAAAAATAAGTCCTCGTTCATACTTTATGCTTCTGGTTTTAGTCAGGCGACGATTGGTGTTGGCCGAAGCCTACTGGTAGTGTGCTTGGCTCGAATAATTAAAATACAATATATAGCAACAAATAAGCTTACTTGCCCCAAAAATAATTTTACGTTTCAGTAAACATAATATATTTATTGCAACAAATAAGCTTATTTGCAGTGAACATTAAAGTGATCATAATTTTCTTCCGGAAAATATAAGCATATAAAATATGTTTACCGTAAAATAAAAACACATTTCTTGTAAAAATTAACTTTTTTGCTATAAACAAGTTCTTAAACATACTAGTATCCTTCGATATTATGTTTGTGTCAAATATATTTTTTATCTGCGTGTAGATAATGAAAAGTACTTATTAATGGGTATCATTGATCATTTTCTGATGACAATGTTTCAACAACCATTAAAAAAATATCTCCCAAGTTATGTTGGAAGAAGGAATATGTGAAGAAGAGGAAGAAAAAACAACCAACTGAAGAGATACATTCTGCACCATAATTCTGCAACCAAAAAACATCCCAAATAACAAAAAGTGGAGTTATTTCAGTGCGCCTTATATGGTTTGTAATTGTATGGAATGTTAAAAATAATACTTCGCGAAAGTGCAAATCATTTTGCCATAAAAAGCGCGACTTTTTAAAAAACATTTTCCCTGCGGGATATAAATCCGCTGAAGTAAACATTTTAAGTCATTTTTCATTTTAGTTTGAGCTAAATTTAGTTTTATATATTGGGGTAGTATTTAATTCGATTTTTCGTTTTGGGGCCATTTTGCCAACAATCAAAGCTGATGGAAGAATTTTAGCCAATCTAGGTTTTTTAATGAAATATTTCTCTTTTCTGGCATTTCTATTCGACCGAATCCAAAAATCAGTGATAAAACGGAACACTTTGCCATTAAAATCTTTCTTATTCAGCCCTATTCAAGAATCCGTTGTAATGAATTTTCGAACGTAAAGCGAATTTACTTTCGGGAATTCGAGAACAGCTGATTTCAGCAGCAGACAAATATATAAAAAGAAAAATTGAAAAAAATTTAAGTGTTTTTGATCAACATTGTGATTTTAACTGTAATTTTTAATGGATTTTATTGCAATTGCAACTTTCGCGCAACAAGAGGAAGATTCCTCACACATAGGATCTATGAAAATCCATATTCGAATATTGCAAGACTACTTCAATCCTTTTTAAATGAATATCGAAATGTAGGAAGTGCATTGATAAATTTCAACTAACATATTCATAGGTTTAAAAATTATTTGACTTACATTCACAAAAAATTTGCCTTTTTCACTAAAAAAATTTTAAAATACTTACATATTTTTATTTTTGTGGCCTTATTGTATAAAAATTTAATTGCTTTCTAATTTTAAAAAATTTTAGTTTTTTGCTAATTTTATAAACAAAAAAAAAAAAATACGAAAAACCGCAGTCAAAAGTTGATGAGTTCGGATTATGGAATTGCAATGTTGCGAAAGTTCGAATAAGATGTAATGATTCGGATTGCTGAATACGCAATTACGATTTTGAAAGAAAATTAACGCTACTACGGATTCTGGAATAGGGCTGATTATCTTGTGATTGGCTAGTAAGGGTCGTAATTGCCTCCCTCAAAAATTTACATCTCTCTTCGATTTTGTTAGAATCTGAACTTTTCATAATTCTGATGAGTTCTCGACGGGTAATAAAAAGTTTGTAAGAAATGCTTCCTGAAATAACATAAGCATCAGTAAGAGCATCGTGGCGAATTCGGTTTTCCAAAGTAACCACTTTTACCTTCTACTAAATTAATTGCACATCACTTAAATTGTTAAGACAGTCAAACTAGTGGCATATTCGTACTAACAAAACAACAACGATAGCAAATATATAAATATGAACAAAACAGAAACCGAAAACAACAGCGCAGTGCTAATACTTTGCAAGCAGTAGAGTAAAGATTAAGAGCCGAAAACACTCGCTAATATAGTCGTTCGCAAAAATTCGCAAATATTTTCTTTTTAGAAATGCAAAACAAGAGTATGAAGATAAAAAAAAAATGATTGCGCAAACCTGAAACACAACTATTCGTCTTCCGATTTATAAGAAACACCCAAATTTCTAAGCTTTTTTTAAGAAGAAAAATATAAAAATATTGATGTCTGTTTTTAAACTATTTTTTTTAAAATTAACTTTGAAGATTACCTGAAGTTGAAGGCTTTTACTATAGTTTTTTTTGTTGTAAAATTTTTTAATAATATTTCATTCTAAAATATAGGCTTTATACGTTTTTTCACTATGTGTACGCAACAACGCTTGATCGGGTAACTTATAAAGAACGGAGTGGAGAACAGAACGTCAAACATTTTTTTTTCTTTCGACTAAAGAAGTAGAATATCTATACTATAATATTTTCTGCAACAAAAATTCCCTGAACGTGTGATGTCAAAAAATGGAATAGATCTCCATATTCCCAGATCTCCATATTTGACCCCTCTTTCCGTGGGGTTATTTGAAAAGCCTAAGACTATTGACGAGCTCAAGGCAGGCATTCGTGCTGAAATCATCGCTATGCCGCGCATTTTGTTTTGGCTAAAAGCAAACTTGATTGCTGTTGTGTTCAAAAAATAGTCCAAATAAATTGTAAAGTACCAAATTAAATAAAAATACCTCAAATATGAAAATCGATTCTTCACATATCGACTTAAAATATGGCGCACCTGTATAAATTTTTTTTACATTTTATTATGAAAACATGTAATAGTTTTAAGAGTGTAAATCTAGTAAAAAGTTATTAAAAACTGAATGATTCCAACGATTGGATTAAAAAATTTTTTTTTTAAATTTTGTAATTTTTTTTTTAGAACTGAGCGGGATACTCACTGACCGCGCTCTTCTTAGCCACTTTTGGCACTTACTTGAGTTGTACACCAACAAGGCCAGCCATGGATATTCATCCAGCTCCGCAATTTCACCGCCATAAATTCGATTCGTCACCTGCTTGCCACACTCGTTCCACAAATTAAAACCTTCCGACGGTTCTACGGTCTGAATGCGCCGCTTAAGCTTTTTCTCTTTCTTAAAACGCTCGGTTACATTCCGCAAACGACGATTATCAAATTTAGAAAATTGTATCGATGGAAATAGATAATCCTGCCCGTTTGCAGGACAGCAGACTAACGGTTCAGAAATTTCTCTTGATTCCATCGCCATACACTGCACCTTCTTAAGGAAATTCACTTTCTCCGATGGTAAATGTGTACCATTTCGCACCTGTTTGTATGCGGCACACTGACCCACTTGAACGCAAACACCGAGTTTTGTTTCATTCGGTATTGCACAGGATGCGCTATCATTGCTGATCGCAACAAAATCATCCAACGCGGCACGTACATCGCGAACGACTAACGACAGCGTCAACAACGAAACAACAAGCTGATAAGAGAGCATCGAAGAGTGACTGACGTACAGATGCTAATCACAACCACAATGAGCATTACCACCACAACGGTTCGCCACTACGCCAGAAACAGCTGTTAAGCGATCGTGATCGCAATAGTTAATCGATAAGTTTTTGTTGTGTTACGTCGTTGCGAGTTTAACAAATGAACCACCTATTTTGACCCATAGATAAGCAGCGCAATTATTGCGAAAACCGGCAAATGGAAGAAAACTATGTGAAGCCAAAAACTACACCGCTCTAAACGAAAACACGATCACACCTCAACGACGTACCGCTCAGCTGTGATCATAGCGGATCTCACGCAAAAACGTACGTACACAAGAAACCTGGCAAGCTAAAAAAAGCTTTGAATTAAGCCAAATCCACTGCAAAACCAATGTGACAACAGGTGTGAACGTAGCAAGATATCCATTCAACCAGTAACATTGACAAAAAAGTGCAAGCCACAGAAACAAGATCACACCGATCAAGTGCGGTCATTTACACCTTTTGCATCGCAAACGAACTGGTATGTTATGCAATATACATAAACAGTCATTTGTATGCAGCGCAACCAAATGTGGACCACTGTTGTGCCTTCACTTTCATTAGACTTCACAAGCAACGGCAAGTGATCGTCGATGCAGATATAATGCATACTTTTAGGGATAATTCATAATGTGCTATTAAGCTTTAACAATCAAAGCTCGTAGTTAGACAGAATATACAGGGTCCGCCAAATAACTTTTTTTTTTTAAATTCTTTAAAAAAAAACTACTGAATATTTTCTCAAATTTCTTTTTTTATTTGAAAGTACAATTCTTCCGGTTAATAATGAAAAAATAATTTTATTCAAAGGGATGCTTCGGCTGGCCATGTGGTAGCCTACACGATCGGTCCAATTTTTAAGCACATTATCGGTTGTGTGCAGCTGTATTTCACCAATGGCTTCACGAATATTGTCCTTTAAAGCGTCAATTGTCTCTGGCTTGTCGACGTAACACTTATCTTTGAGGGCACCCCACAAATAATAGTCCAACGGTGTCAAATCGCAGCTCCGAGGTGGCCAAACGACATCAGCTCTGCGGCTGATAATGCGATCTTCAAAAACAGGGCGCAAAACATCGAGTGTAGCTTCGGCTGTGTGGCACGTAGCGCCGTCCTGCTAAAACCAAATGTTGCCAATATCCTCCTCTTCAATTTTTGTGAACTAAAATTCGTTCAACATGGCCCGATAACGATCGCCATTGACTGTAACGGCCACTCCTTGCTCATTTTCGAAGAAAAATGGCCCAATTATGCCTCTGGACCAAAATCCGCACCAAACAGTGACTCGTTTTGGGTGCAGCGGCTTTGCAATGTATGCGTGCGGGTTTTCTGTGCCCCAAATGCGACAATTTTGCTTGTTTACATACCCGCCAAGATCAAAATGAGCTTCATCTGAAAAGATGATTTTTTTGGCAAAATCGGCATCTTCTGTAAGTCGATCGCAGGCCCACTTCTCAGCATTGTTTAAGCGTATACACAACCATATTCGTTCAGCGGATGGATAAAACTAATTATCTGTCAAATCAGACATGAACTAAGTGTTACCATTCACGAAATAAGCACTAGTTGAAAAAAAAACGTTATATGGCGGACCCTGTATAACCATAGTTGTTTTTGCGGTGAAGTGTCGATGAATATGATACATACACTCTAAAAACTGATTGATCGATTGAAAGATTTTGTACAAAACTCATGTTGTGCAGCGAGTTTTTTCAATTCTGTCTGAATATCAGCGTCTTTTTCCAAAATATGTATATATACTCTCCTGGTCACGCTATTTTAGCGTGTTTTCGCTTAAGGTCCAATTATAATAGAAGTAACGTAATGTGATCTAATGTCAGTTGAGCAGTGCATTCTTTCTAATGCTTTCTTATACAAATGGTTACAATAAACCTAACGTAATGTGACGGGACGTACAGATCCGTGGATTTTGGATTTCTACGTTAGTTTACATTACGTCTTGTCAAAAAGCAATTGAACATTGATGTTAGATTCGATTAGTGTGCAATGTGTATTGTTGAAACTACGTTTTTTGTTGAATTTTCGTTATTAATGTGATATCATGCAATAACAATATAGTTCAGCTACTACAGCTGTTTTGCACTTTCTCCGCATTAGATCATCTTAAGAACCAGCCCAAATAACATTAAAATATCTCAATGATATCAATAAGAGCGGTCCAAAATAATCTAAAGTGAGAAAAATTTACCCACCATAATATGGGTTGGGCTCAGGGACAAAACAAGACATAACAACTAACCATGCGTTTACATAGATCTAATCATACATTAGTTTTCAATCTACTCTTGAGTTGACCTTTCGGTAAGTTAAAATCAAAAAAGCTACAGTTGTTAACAAAGGTACTCATGCGCTGTAAAGGAGCAGTAGCCATATAATTTGTTCTACTAAAAGATAAGTAAATTAAATTGTTAGCATTTCTACTGCTTCTACGGTTAGTGTTCAAATTTATAAGAGTTAGGATTTCTGGTGAATCGAATAAACCAGTTATGAGTTGGTGTAAATAGACGATATCTGCAGACTTCCTTCTCTCATTCAAAGAATGCATTTTTAATAGTTTTAAACGATCCTCATAAGGAGGAAGGTTTATAGTGTCAATTCCACTTAAGCCCCTTAGAGAAACCGAAAAAAACGTTTTTGTTCAACATGTACATTGTAACTTGGTTACCAAACTTGACTTGCATACTCTAAGTGAGGTCGCACAATTGCATAATGCAGCGTTGTAGTTGTGATCGTACTATTAAATTCTTTGGCCCAGCGTTTTATAAACCCGAGCATAGAAGATGGTTTTTTACAAATTTAATAAATATGAACGTTAAACGATAGCTTAGAATCCATGCATATACCAAGATCTTTGACAGCATCTACACGACTTAAAGCAGTATCTTTTATCTTATAATCAAAAATTTAATTATTCCTTTTTTGCGAAAAGGTCATAGTTTGGCAACTATCTGGATTTAGAAACATATTATATTTGAAACACCAAACTTCAAAGGGTTTCAAATCGGACTGGAGTAGATCTGAATTGTCCTTAACATCTATTGATCTGTATATTTTCATATCATCTGCATAGATAAGTAGATGAGAGTGTTTGATGATGTGGGTTACATCATTAATGGCTAAAATAAACAGAAATGGACCAAGGTGGCTGCCTTGAGGAACACCGGATTCAGCAATAAATTCAGCTGACAGTACGTCTCGAAATCGTACTTGATAGTTCTATATATCCACAGCTATGGATGACGAAGTTTGCATTATTTGACGAAATAATATGAAAAAATATTATTTGCAGTGTTGCATTTTTTTTATTCTGCGAATGTTGTTACCAGACACAAAAAATTGCAATATTATAAAATAAGATTTTAATTAGAGTTATTATCGCACAAGTTGGCAAAAAATATGTCAACAATCAACTTCTATGCTAATTCGACTGCGAAGTGGATAGCAGGAATTGAATACGATTAATGTGAAAATTACTTTTATTAATATAGCCAATGCTATAAAAAAATTTGTTTGAAGCCATAACCCTTGATTGGAAAGAGATATTGGGGTTATTTTTTCATGTAAATTATTTTTGAGACATTAAACATAAAAACAACATTTTTTTATAAATAAATTTCGCCCAAAAAAATCATAGGGAAAAAAAAAATATACAAAAACAGATTAACAATTTTGGGTTGGTGTGGTAGTTAAAAAAATATAAACGGTCAGAAATGATAGTTATGAAAAAGTTCTTCCAATCAGCAGCAACATATATTAAATTTTTGCATACGGATTAAAGAAAATGCTGTTTTTCGTGTATTTATTAATTATTAATTTACTTATATATTATTTTTAATTACATACAAAAAAAAACATAATTATTCCAAATGCTACTCTCACTTACAAAATATCTATATTGATATTAATAATAATATTGATTGATTCCTGGTCAGAATTTCGTATATTGATATATTTTAAAACTAAAATATAAATTGTAAAATAAGCACATACTGAAAAATATTGTAAGAAATTAAAAAACAAAATACCACTTATGAAGATATTTTAATTTTAAAAGTTTTGTATAAATCACATGAATTAAATTGCGAGCTTTAGATCAAGTAAGTTTTGTATTAATATTTTGAAATAAAACATATCAAAAATATGTATGAAAATAAGCATTATCTTTTAAGAGTTTTAATCGATTTAGGTGTAGCAAAGCGCACCGGGTAAGAGCTATTTATAATGAAATGAAAATACAAATTCCTTACATTTAGATTTATTTAAATTAAAATTCAATTAAAAGGAAAAATAAAAAAATTGATCCATGACTTTGCAACGGAACCAGACTTGCAGTGAAAATAAAATTTGAAGGCAAAGCAACGTTTGCCCGGGTTGTCTTGTTGCCTCGTTGCAAATGCAAAATAAACAGCTTTTACAAAAACAAAAAGCATTGAAAAGCTTTTGCAACATATGCTTTTTGTTTTCGTAAAAGCTGTTTATTTTGCATTTGCAACGATGCAACAAGATCGTGAACTGCCCTAATGTTGCGATGTCAATGTTTTTTAATAATTGTAAACATTCGCCAGCTGTTTCTGTTTATTTATTAGTAAAAGGCAGGACTGCCAATTTTGCGGCAAAACAATAATAAAAATCCCAAAAAACACGTAAAGCCAAACAGAATTAATTGCAAAACGTGCAATGATACACACATTAAAATTCTTATGTGCACCCTCCACACAGACCCCAATCACTTCTGAAAATTTCATTTTATGTTCCCCCTCCACACAGACCCCAATCACCCCTGAAAATTTCATTGAAATCGGGCAAGCCGTCTAGGAATGATAAAAATCCGAAAAAAACACGTAAAGCCAAACAGAATTAATGTATTTTTTTTTTTTGTTTTTGCAAAACGTGCAAAGATACACACATGCAATTTCTTATGTGCACCCTCCACACAGACCCCAATCACCCCTGAAAATTTCATTGAAATCGGGCAAGCCGTCTAGGAGGAGTATGCGAACAGGAAGTTTTGCCATTTGTTTTGTATATATAGATAAAAAAGGTTTAACTAATTTCGAATTTAAAAATGTTTAAGATTTATACACTTGAGTCCTTATAATAGTCAGCTTCATTTACGGGTGTTTTTATAGATAAGTAATCAAGGGCTAAGCAAACTCTTTTATATATTAAACTAATTTTTATTTTCAGTTTTATTGATTATATTAAACATAACCGATTTTAATTTAAATGTAACATAATTTTAAATTGTCCATATTCGCCTTAATTGTCCTTTTGATAAATATCACAGACACCTATAATTTTGATCAAATCATATTCTACGCCTTGCTTTAACTTTTCTAAACATATTCTGGCACCAAGTTCTTATAGAAATTTCGCAGTTCTTACACCCGAAATTAGAGGTATTTAATTAAATGAATCAAAATTAAAGACTGAAGTGTTTTTATCAGTTCGACATAACCTAAAAGTTTAGCCATTCTTTGACAAGTTAACAGTTGTACAAAATTTGTTTTATTAATAAATACCTGCTCGTTTTGAAAAACTCCATACATTTGGGTTGAATACTCATTTTTCTGGGCTTTTTCTATAAAATTGTTTAATAAAACTTTGCAGCACGCGTCGCTTCTTTACAGTTGTCAGAAGGATCTCTTTCTAACTTTAACAACTTAGCTCAGCTTGTGACATTTGCTAAACGAGCTTTTTCTCACATTCATAAAAAAAAAACAAATTAATGACAAGTTTGTGTTGGTTTTCATCAAACATTTTTTAATTGTGTTGGAGCTTTGGTTACGCTTGTCTTGAAGGGATAAAGAATGTTCATTGAAAGCAAAACATTGTTGTTATTTTACCGATAAACTTTCAATAATAGCTTGTTTACTAATTTAGGTCGCTCAGGTTACTTTTTTTATTTTTATTTTTATTTTTTTATTTATTTTTTTGATTGCTAAACCTTAACAGGTTTTATAGCAAATTTAAAATTATAAAATAAGATATTTAATACAATTCAAAAATAAAAAGTATGATTTTGATTGAAATCACGTATTATTAACAAACTAAAAAGTTTTAATAAATTGCTTAAAGTATATAATTTTATTAAAGTATAAAAAATAACAAAAAAAAAGTTAAGTCAAAATCGGTAATATCAGACAGCAAAGCAGGGTTGCGTTTTCAAGACAAACAAGGTCAAGTTAGCAACAATGTTTGTATCCGGCGGAGTCGTGTGACAAACAAGGTCTCATACCCAATAAAACACCACTCCAATAGGTAAATATATAATACATATCGTTCTGTCTTCCTGAAGCCGGTAAGGTCCATAAAATTTGCTACTGGCTACTGTTTGCTACTGTACTGTCATAAAATTTGCTACTGGCAATATTGATTGCTCCACAGTAGAGAAAAGAAAACAATAAACTAAAAGGAAACAAACAGCACAAAGAAGAACGCGCTGCTAGAGAAGGTCAGAGAGAAGTATGGAAACAATAAAAATTCATGCAGCAGCTGACACTCGAACTTTAAGCGAAGCATCTGAATAATCTCGTGGTCTGGAGGCTGCCTTAGCATCAATTCGCAATCGTGACAAAGTGTGCTTTGCAGCAATCGTTGTTTACGAACTCGAGCGGTATATATGCTTTTTTTCTTGTGTGCGATTACGGCTGACGACGATTGTTACTCGAGTGGCAAAAACTGACGAATGGTCTCATGCAAATCTCTGCTGCCTATTATAATTGTTAAAGCGTTTTCTTACATTGCGTCCCGTCATGATTGACAACATTACGTTACGTCTATTATAATTCGAGATTTAGTCTTAAAGTATGTATTTTCTCTCTATTTTTCACGCCATTTCAGCGCGTTTTCGTTCAGAGAGTCCAAAAATACGTATATTTTCTATTTTCACGCTATTTCAGCGTGTTTTCGCTTAGAGAGTTCCATGGCAGAACTAGAGAAGGTAGCTGCATTTTGGACTGTGTTATCTTTCTCATATACAAAATTGTCAAAGTCAGCTTTTTGTGAATGAGAACAAAAGGAAATCAATGGCCGCATTCAGCGAAGTCAACAGTTGGTAAATGACTGTTGTCTAAAAATTTCTTGAGAAACTTTTGCAATTAAATTATTTACATAATTAAACAACTATAATACTCAAATGAAATAATTTTCAACTTTTTAACGTTTGGAGTAACAACACATTTAGAGAAAAACATCGCTCACTAAGGTATCGCTACTCTAACAGTTCGCAATAGTTGGCTCCACTATTTTTCGCAAATTTTCGCTTTCTCATCATTTTCAGATTTTCTGTGCGCTGTCAACTTCGTTTTGACATTTTCGGCAGTCTGTCTCTCAGAAATGCATATACCTTCTTTAATTCTGCCATGGAGAGTTCTAAAATATTTTTATTATCTCCACTTTTCGCGCTATGTCAGCGTATTCTCGCTCAGATAGTCCTAAAAATGCTCCTTCAGCGGTATTTTACGCTATTGGAGCGGGTGTTACGCTTGACCTTAAATAAACACCTCTGCTTCAACGTCATATGATTTCAAAGAGTTTATTCGAACAAGTGTTCAATTATATAAAACTTAAAGAGTAGATTGGTCACAGTCAGGGTTGAACAGTAATGATAACTTTCGTGTAATGATTATAAAAAAAATAACTGATTACAATTAATCATACACAAATTTATTACATGATTTCTAAAAAAAAAATCATTATTAACTTTAAAGTATTCAGTAATTTTTTGAAAAATCAGTAATCATGCAAAGGTAATCAGTGATTAATTTAAGTAATCAATTATTTTTCAGAAATGAATGAATTATTCTGATTAAGGAATTTATTAGTAATTGGTTAATCGTTGATTGCAGATTTCTTTAACTAATATATTGTTTTATGTCTGTTTTTATGTATGTGGTTGAACTGTAAAACTGAGACAAATAAAATACAGAAAAGGGTTTCTGAGCACTATTGTTATACTTCTTTAACAAAACATATCTAACAAACATTAACATCACTTTAATAGCTGCTGAAGAAAATATTGTATTTATGGTAAGCCATTATGGTAAATAGCAATTACTGAAATAATAAACTTGCATACGAATTTTGAATTTTTTTTCTGACGAGAAGTAATCTGTAATCACTGAAAACAGTGTCTGATTACTTGATTTATTAAAAAATCATGTAGTTCCTTGTTACAATTACTTGATTTTTTTAAAAATCAGGTAATAACCTTGCATGATTACTTTATTTTTTATATTCTCATGTAATTACTTACCATGATTACTTCATTGAAAGAATTTTTATTTGGTTTTTAATCTGATTTTTCTGAATATTAAGAAAAGTCAAGTAATCTGTGCAATTTGAATACATGTAATCATAATCAGTAATCGTGATTTGTAATCATGGCCATTCCTGTTCACAGCTTAATTACTCAAGCCATTACTCGAGCGCATTAATAAAAATGTTTCAATGTTTTGAGTTTTTCGGACTTGCACTGTCCCGTGTAGACGCTGGGTAAGCAAGAAACGAGAAGCAACGCTTTTTTAATAGAAACTTCTAATGCTTTTTTCTTTATTGCTGATCGTTGGGTATGGACTTTCGTGATACAAAACGAAGTTTGTCATGGTACCACATCATTAAATATTAAAAATTACAAGTATAATCCCTCTAAATCCAAGAGAGCTTTGATAAAAGCTGACTTTAAAATCTAATTAGACGTCATTGCACTCCTTTTTTTTATTCCACGAATTCTTATTTAATAATCATGGTTTTTTAGTCCAATATTTATTTTTTCTTAACTAACAGTCAGAACAGTTTTCTACTACTTCTAATGAATTTAATGATATATTATACAAGATTATAAATAATGATAGTAAAACTATGAATATTTTAATGGCAAGATCACAATTTTTCTAAGCTCGTTCTTAAGAGATTAACTTTAAGCTCATCCATTAAATAACTATCACAATTGTCAGCAATTTTATGCCCTGATATTACTCTTAATCCAGTCATCATAGCTAGAAACTCTGGTATACACGGCTGGCCAATCTCTTAAACCGCACTTGTATCCAAATGATACAATACCATCTATCACCCAGGCACCATCGCGGAAACGCATCAAGGGATTACCAGAATCACCTTCACAGCTGTCTTCAGCAAATGCTCCGCCAGCACAAAGTTGTGTATCAACAATGTTCACCTTTAGTCCGAGGAACTTGAGCTTGCATTGTTGTTGCTCAGTCAGAGCGACATTAACTTTCTGGTTGACGGCACTTTTAGGAGCTAAAGTTTTTTTTAATATCATAACAGTTAGTACATGTCTAATAGAAAAAAAGATGTAAGTATCTACCTTTCAGGGTTCTACCCCAACCGGCTATTGTAAACTTTGTACCAGGCTGTTGTTGTTCTCCCCGAACAACAGATGGCAGGCAAATTGGACGCACTTGATCGGAGAATCTTACGTTACGATCTAAGCGAACCAAGGCAATGTCGTGCACCTTATTTGGCGAGCTATCTTTATACGATTCATGAGTTATAATTTCATCGATACCAGCGCGTATAGTTGCGGCAGCGCAGTTTTGACCATTACAATCCACTTCGCTGTTGAGATCGTGCTCACCAAGACGTACGGCAACGCTATAATTTGCCATAATTTCAGTTATGATTATTAAGTATATTTAGATATTGCTGTGTATAATTTGCTGTGTATAATTTCAAAAACATAAATAACATACAATTTTAGTTCAAACCCGTTAAGACACCAAAATAAACCATTTGTAAAATTCTAAATTTACAAAATTTTTGAAGACTGACAATTCGAAATTGCTAATCGACACAAATATATTGGTTTCCATGACATGAAACCATAATATATATACGTATATAAAAATATGGTAAGTCATAATTATAGTTTCCTTAATAAAATCATCTAGCGATCATTAGTTTAAAGCATTGTTTAAGGGAATTAAGGCAAATTAGTAAATTGAAGTCTGCTGCTAGATTGGCTTAAGTTGATAAACTGCAAGTAGCAACAATAATATTTAATGAGATTATGTAAAACAATAAAAAGCATGTGCTTGAATGCTCCACTAATGACCGGCGAGGTAAACTAATTGACAGCATTCAAGTTTAAAAAATTTCGTTTAATTAATCATTCTAATTATGAGCTTCATTATAAACATACTGTGTGAGAAGTTTTGAGTTGTCAATTTATCAATTTCAATATGAGATTTAATATGGGATTTCACTAGGTTATCTCAAATAAGGGACTTTTTTTATGATATTGAGTTACATAAAATTTAAAAGATTTTTTAAATTATCTGTAATAACTTATTAATGCGAGGCCTTTAAACTACAATTGTTTATTTCAAGAAAATCAATTAAAAGTAAGTTGATGTTTTAAAAAATTTAGCATGTTTTTATGATGTTAATTGTGAGCCATTTAGATGAAGTAAGTTTGAAAAAAGTAACAACAACAAAAATTAGCATGTTTTCTCAAAAAAACCGTAAAGAACATTACATATCAGCAATTCCAATTTAAACGTACCAGAAAAATAAAAATTACGGAATACCATATTCGATTTGAATGAAATTTTGCATGAAGCATCACTGACGGAAATAAAAAAGCCTAATTTGGAGGAAAAAATTTTGGCTTGATTTTTGGCGGAGTTACGCCAAAAAATTGAAATTAAAAATTTTTTCCTTAGATGTCAAAACTACCATATCTCATGAACCCATTGAGTATCAACCTAATTTTTATAATGTTGAAAAGGTAATTGTACTAGTTTTCAGAAAAAATTAATTTTTATATTTTAAATGATGTTCTGCGAACCCCTTCTTCAAAATCAATTACCTTACCGCAAAGGATGGAACCACAAACCACCAAAACTTTCCCAAAACTATTTTTGGATTAAAGTCCGTTCATTTACCTTGCCAACGGTAGTTCAAACTTAAAATTCGACTAAGATATTCGTTTGCTAATAAAAAAAAAGTTTTTGCTAAATTGTTAAAATGACTATCTGTAATTAACCCATTGCGTCTCCACCCTAATTTTTATATTGTTGGAAAGGTTTTTTTTTGCCAGCTTAAGTAAAAATGTTATATAAAATTTATAAATGGTGTTCTGCGAACCCCTTCTATGAAATCAATTACCATACCGCAAGGGATGGAGCCCCAACCACCAAAACTACCGAAACTTTCTCAAAACTATTTTTGGATGAAAGTCCGTTCAATAACCTTTACAACAGTTTAAAAGAAATGTTTTCTAAAATGTTTAAATTACCATATCTAATTAACCCATTGCGTCTCCACCATAATTTTTATATTGTTGGAAAAGTAATGTCGCCAGCTTTAAGAAAAAATTATTAAATTTTTAAATGGTGTTCCTCGAACCTCTACATCGAAATCAATTTCACAACAGCAAGAAATGAAACCTCCAACCACTAAATTTCCCAAAATAGTTTTAGTAGTTCAAACTAAACAATCTGTTAAGAAATGTTTGAGATATGTATTTTAGTCAAAATTAATTTTCGACGTTTCTGCCGATTTTTTAAATTTTGTGCACCCTGTAACTCTGTCAAAAATCACGCCAAACTTTTTTCCTCCAAATACAGTTTTTTATTTCCGTCAGTGATGCCTAATGCCACGTTATATTTGTTTAAAGCTTTACTTTTATAAGAGTCAGTTTTAACGCCTTTTTCCGTGATAGAGTTGCCTGAATATTACTTTACGCTTTAGAAAATATACATTTCTTTGGATTTAGGTTTAAGCTATACTCGTATTTTCGAAGTTTATTGAATGTCTTTCTTTAACTTTCGTTGTAATGTCGTAAAGAGCATCCAAACACAATGATATCATCGACGTATAGAATTGCGTTAGAAGCCAATCCCAATAAAGCGATTGTCAACATTCTTTTAAAGCTTTGGGACGATATCCTTCATCCGAACGGAAGTCTTTTAAACTAGTAATGTCCTTACTAATGGTCTTGAATTTTTGTCTAATTCGAGAATCGAGAAAAATTTGCTCTTCCTAACTTATTTAAAATAACTTCACTATGAAAAGGTGTGAATTCTAGATTATTATAAATATTTTATGGAACCAATTTTTGAAGAAAACATATTTTCTAGTTAAAAATATCACCTAATAAACTCAATTTTAGTTTTAAAGAACAATTTTTCTAAAGTCGACCAAATTTACTTGTATTATTTGTATAACCGTTTATTATTGTATACTAATTTATACTTATATTTACAAGTATCCTTGATTAAGATTATTCATCACTGCGACTTTAAAAATGAATTTATTTTAAAGATGATAAGAATTGCCTAAAGGCAACCATCACCTAAATTGACTACATAAATCTAAACGCCCCTAAGGTTTAGTGTGTAGATATATAAATAATTTTAAAATTATTTATTTTCCTATTTATACTTTTATATTGTGAAAGTGGTGGCCGTAGCCTACTGGTAGAGCGCGTGGCACGTAAGCTAAAGAACCCCGGTTCAAACCCCAGCTCAGACAGAAATTGTTTTCAATTGAATTAAAATTTCTGTTCGGCCGCAATCTCTCTGCAGATAATGAAAAGCTTCAGAGAGTACAAATTGCCATGTTAAGTTTCCTTAGAACATAAGCCGTTCGGAATCGGAATAAAATACGTAGGTCCAGTTCTCGATCATTTGTGTTCAAACATTTAATAACACGCACAACACTATTGATCAATAGAAGCTAGGTCAAAGTCCTTATAAAGGCTGAAATGGCCAGTTTATTTTGTTTTCATTTTATTTCATTATGAAAATGTTCACTACTGAATACTTTAAGTAAAATTCATTAAATAAATAACTCAATTAAAAAATTTCTCATTAAATTCTTATTGATGAAATTCTCATATTTATTGAAACCGAACAATTCTATATCGATATATTATTTAATAAACCAATAAATCTGCTATATTAATCTTTTAAATCGGTACACGAAAATATTGATTTGTGAATCAAATCAATTAAATATTGATTTGTGAATCAAATTTTCCTGTACCATAACTTTTTTTTTAGGTAATAGGTTATAAAGTAATTCATAAGATAGGGCCTTACCAAAATACATTTTAATGTCGACTCTAAATTTAGTGTGAGCTTTTCTGACATTATCTCTATAGAATTTGTTGTCAAAAAGCTTACACTAAATTTAGAGTCGACATTAAAATGTTTTTGGTAAGGCCCACAGATTTTTTGAAAATTTTACTTATTTAACAATAAATTTAATATATTTAATCCCTTGAATTGGAAACCTACCCAACAATAAAGTTTTATAAAATTTCTTTATTTTTTAATAGCTCTGCTTATAAGCAATGATTTATTCATAAAATTTTAATTGATAAACTTTTCTTTCATTTCATAAAAATATAACTTTTCCAAAATTTAGAGAATTTGTGTTTGTTTTATTTATAGCTTTTAAATATTAAATTTTAAGGGCCGATGTTGAACGTGAACCACAACAAAACGTTAAGTTATTTTCTGCATTTCATTTGACATTTCTCAATTTCAGACTAATTCAGTTTGAACCATGGAAAGATACACAGTCGAGCAAAGCGTAAAAGTTATTCAGGCTTATTATGAAAATGGACGTTCAAATCAAAATGCATATCGTGCACTTCGTGATTTTTTTCAGCCAATTTAATCGTCCAAATGTGCGTACAATCGGAAAAATTGTGCAAAAATTTGAGCAAACCGGGTCTGTGAAAACACCAGTTCATGCTAGTATAACTCGTACTCCAGAAAATATTGCTGCTGTTCGCGAAAGTGTGGCTGAAGAGCCGTCCACCTCAACTCGTCGTCGTGCCCAACAATTGCACCTCTCACGCTCGTCGTTGATGAACATTATGCATAAAGACTTGCATTTACACGCTTACAAGGTGCAATTGACTAAAGAATTAAAGCCTCTTGACCATTTTAAGCGTCGTCAATGGTCAGAATGGTGGCAAAAAATGGCAACAGTGGATAATCAATTTTCGAAAAAAATCATCTTCAGTGATGAGGCACATTTTCACCTCAGTGGATTCGTCAATAAGCAGAATTGCCGTATTAGGGCGAATGATAATCCAAGAGTGATTGTCGAAAGACATTCACAAAGAGTGACTGTTTGGTACGGTTTATGGGCTGGCGGCATCATCGGGCCGTATTTTTTTCAAAATGAGGCAGGTCAGGCAGTTACTGTGAATGGTGTTCGCATCGTGAGGTGATAACGAACTTTTTATGACCCGAATTGGAAGATATGGATGTGGAGAATATGTGGTTTCAACAGGACGCTGCCACTTGCCACACAGCTAACGAAACAATGGCTCTTTTGCGCGACAAATTCAATGACCGTGCTAGCTCACGTGGTGGCGATATCAATTGGCCGCCAAGATCATGTGATTTGACACCGTTGGACTTCTTTCTTTGGGGTTATTTGAAAGAAAAGGTGTACGTCGATAAGCCAGCAACAATTCAACAACGGCATATAACCTCAATTATGCCTCAGCGTCATCGAAAATTTGGACCATCGGATGGAGGTGTGCCGCCGAGGTCGCGGCGGCCATTTGGCCGATATTTTATTCCATACATAATTGAACCATACCAATATTATCATAATAAAAAGAAATGATAATAATTTCCTAAATAATTTGTGTTTTATTCAAAATCAACATCGGCACTTAAAATTTAACCACCCTTTATAAATCAAACTTTCATATTTATTCAATTAACACAAAAAAAATTCTAAGGGCTTTCAGAGGGTTCTATCATCGACATTTCTATTGAATTTGGTACTCGTGCAGGCAAAAATTTGTTTGTATTAATCAATATCAAAAATTGATTCAACTAAAAATTATGTCTCTTAAAAATTCGAATAACTCAGCAAGAGTTTGTGATATAATTTTAAAACTTTTCAACTAGGCTTGAAAAGTAGCAATTGGCAACAACTTTTGCGAAGGCTTCAAATTAAAATTGTGGTTGTTAAAGAAGATAAAGGGAAATAAATGAGGTGAACTGTCATTATATTTGACCTTGAAAAAGTTGCTTTTCTGTGCTAACTCAATGAAATTCTTTAGTGGATATGTTCTTAGGACTAATGGTCACATAATTATTAGGAATTTTTGCGGTTATATTTTGGTGTCGCACAGTGTTAATTAAAATTTATATTACTAAAGTAGTAAAACCTTGGAAAAACTTACAGTGGTCCAATTTGTCGCTCAATATTGCCCTTGACACAGTGAGCAGCGGTCAGTATATAACGTGAATTAATGAGTGAACCACCACAGTTAAAGGATATGCCGCCGGATCCTACACACACAGAAACAAATAGATTATTTAACTTAAAATTGTTCCAATTCAAATTTTGTTTTTTTTATACAACTTACGTCTTCTATACTCAAGTAACACCATCCATGGGAATTCATTGAGTTCCGTATCAGTGCCACCGTATATTTTGTTTTCAATTGTTACGCCACCGCATGCTGGTGGTTGTGGTAGCGCTGATCTCGGAGCATTACTTCTCCTGGGTGCAAGACGCTGTTGTCTATCTTCAAGACCGCGTCTGTTATTGAAATCGGTCCTAGAACTCAGGGAAAAGTTCTCTAAAAAAGGATTATTGCGATTATAGCGATCATCCGGAAAGACTACTTTATTAATAACAGATGATTGCGTTATAGTTTTTGACGAAAAACCCGTATCACTGGCACAACAAACATGCGGAGCACGTCCATAGCTGCCGACACAAAAAGAGGCCTTGACAAAATCAACACCATCCTGCTCCAGTGGCTTACGTTCAAGAATAGACATGAGTGTTTGACAGTCAAAGATGGAGACGCAAGTGCCAGAACGTTTGTTCGGATTGATGCAGCGTGTGGCTATATTTGAAAGAAAACAATAAAAAACAGGGGGAAAACCCCGTTAAATTTAATCTATTTTGATGGAGTTGCAGTTTGTTATTTAGTTAAATAATATAAAACTAATATAAAAATAATATTTAAATTTATGCAAAATTTTAAATTTATGCAAAATTTTAAATTTATGCAAAATTTTAAATTTATATATGATTTCAAAGTGTTTGTAAAACAAAAAAAGGTATTTTAGAGGTATTTTTTATGTTTGGTTGACTTTATTTCACACATCTTTAAAAATTATTATGGCAAAAAACATTGCCACTGAACTTAGTCCCAAACCATCAAAGCCTTGAATCACATAAATCTGAACTTATTTAATAACGTTTAGGTTAGATCAAATTCAATTTTCAAAATATTTTTAATATTATTTATAGGCTTTTTGATCATATGTTTATATGCAATTAAAAACACAGTTTTAATTCATTTTTCCCGACGTTTCGTTGGCTATTTTCCAAAATTTTCAAGGGATTTTTTTATTAAATTTAAAATTATGTGTGTGGCATATATCGTTATTAGTAACTTTTTAAAAATAAATAAAAACTTTTGACAAATTTACAGGACTTTTGCAAAAAATAAGGAAAAAAACGATGTAAACACAATAAATTTAGTTACTGTTTTATTAGTTTGCTTATGATATAAAGCAGACTTTTGCCATTTAACGAAGTAATTAGCATTTTTATTTTTTTGTTTTCTTTTCAAAACTGTTTCCGCTTCCGTTCTACTTCCAAATAAAACCGGAAATGTAACTTACATTGTCCATTAGTAAAGTATATTTGTAGTGCACAACAATAAATCGTAAATCCTATTATTGACAACTTCATAATGTGATTGTAGTTAACTTTGAATTATATGTATGTAAATTTCGGAATTTGCGGTTTTAATGACCTTGAAAACGGCGAATTTAATTCTATTTATAACTTTTTGACTCTATTTTATTTTTTCACTTGTTTTGTTTTGTTTTGTTTTTTTATATTTCGAACCAAACTTAATACGCTCTTCAGATCACGCTAAGACTTCCCAACTAAAACTGAAATTACTGTTGATAATCTGGCTTACTTATATAGTAGAAGAAACAGTTAAAAACTTGAATACTACTGTTCACAAGTGTGAGTAACAGCTTTAGCTGAGGATTGTATGTTAATCAATTGCAACTTAATTAGTCAAGACTAGCATCCGACTCCCTTAAACAGAGCTTAAAGCGGCGTAGAAAGAGAGGACGCATACACGATAATTGGGTTATGACTTAGAATGAATCTTTGATGTCTCATTAAACTTGGATCTGTTAAACTTGCAGTTCTTCTTTTCTTTTTTTATAACTAAGAATTGAGAGTAATTCAAGCGGTTAAGAAAAAATAGAATATAATAAGTATTAATAACAACGTTTAGTGGAATCTTTTTGGTTTTGCAGTGATATAATTTGTGAAGAAATTTTAAAAAAAGTTATAGAAATGAGAAAACAATCAGATCGCATATTGGCTAAGACAAAGCAAAATGTTACCATTGAAATAAATACTAAGACATAGTAAACAGCATACTTCAATGAAATCTTAAAAGATACCGCGATAATTACAATGAACTGTGTCAACCTATCCAACCAAACATATGCACATAATAGCACTCCAAGAAACTCACCGAAAATCCAACCCATCTTCAAATTTAACCCCAAGAAACTTCTGTTATTGTGGGAAAAACGACATCGACAATAGCTCTACTGCCAAGAGAGGAAAAGTTTTTTTTATATCAAACTCAATCGAGCACGCAGAAATCGACGTTAATTCACACATTTTAGCAATAGCAATCAATATTAAATCACATATAATCTTCACAACAGGGAAGAAAACTGCAATTTTCGGTTTCTCCAGATTTCAAAAAGTACTAAAAGTACTAGGGCATCCAACATCAGGACGCTTCGGCATTCCCGGGATTTCAGGATTTGAAAAACACAATCCCGGGTTTGACAAACCTTAGAAAACGAATTTTTTGGAAGACGTAATTTAAAGTTTCAAAGTAGTTATGCTTTTTTTTACGACACAAAACATTGCAGAAGATTATAAAAAAATTAAAAAGCACAGTTTCGATAAAACGTTTGGATAGTATTTATTGTTTATTTTTGCAAAAAAATAAAGATCAATTCCTTAAAAAATAAATTAATAAAATTAGATCATTCATACGGTTCATAAAATAATTTAATAAATTGAATAGTTTAGTGACACTAGGTAAATTTTCAACTTTTGAAAAGACAAAAAAACACCGAGACACGTAAACCTAATTTTCGGTCGTAGAATTAAGTGGCATGCTCAGTTTTTACAAATCTTGATTAAAGTCTCGAGCTATTCAGATTTTTGATACTTGACTTACATTTGACCTTCATTTAAAAAATTTTTATAGTATTTTAAAAATTATTTTTTTGTCTTTTCAAAAATACCTCCAAGGTGAAAATCGAATTAGCCTTGTTTAATCTATGATTTTTCAAAAGTTAAACAGCTTCGCTTTTTCTTCTATTTGGACCAGTTTTTTGCTCTTTATTTTATTTCATAAGTAGACTAAATTATGAAAAAGTAAGCAAAATCAGAGGTGGTAAAAATTTTTGGTCTCCGAAAATAAGGAAAATATAGCTAAAAATTGGCTTTAAATGTGACTAAATTGCAATCACAAATATTTCGAAATTTTGATCTGATTGGAAAAAACTGAGTATGAAATAAATTCTACGACCAACAAATAAGTTTACGTGTTTCGGAATTTTTTTGTGTCTTTTTGACATAACTACAGTATAATTTTAGTATTTCTAATTTGAAAATGAGTGATATTTTGTACAGCTTGTTTAACCCTCTAATGCCCAAGCCCGTTCATCATTTTTTTACGAATTCAATTCATTTTTTACTCGAAATTTTCAGCTAGCTTTTCGGTAAATAAAAAAAAAACATTAATTGAAGTGAGATCGAAGTGAAAAAAAGATGCTAGTTAGTAAGAAATTGTTTTTTTTTTAATTGAGATAAGAAAAAAAAAGTAAAACAACAATGCAAGGTGTTAAAAATACCGTTAGCATTTTCACCTGTTGTGGACATTTTCACCTGTAAAAAATGAACGAAAAACTAAAATTGAAAATTAACTTCAGATTCGTTTTTCTCGTCCGCAAATTAGTATAATCTGATTTGGAGCTCAAACAAAAAATGGGGCATTAGACGGTTAAGGAAGTTTTTTTAATTTCTTAAGGTCAAATTTTAGTTTTTTTAAGTTAAAGTTTTTTAGGTTAAGTTAAGTTTTTTAAGTATTTTGTAGTATTTTTTACAGTGTTAGTCCAAGAATGGTTTTTATTTTTATATTTTTTTATATTTTATATTTTGTACAGCTAGTTAAAAAACAATTTTATTTTAGTATTATTAAAATCACATTTCAGTATTTCTAAGGAAGTATCATGTGTTTAAAATATTGTGTTATTTTGTACTGCTAGTTTAAGAAAGGTTTTTATTTTAAAATTTTTTAAAATCACATTCAGGTTTTTCTCAGTAAGCATCATTAAATTTTTTGACATGTTCATAAAATTATTTAAAAAAAAAATAATTAGTATAACGGCTTTAGTATGTCTTAGTAAGAATGTTGTGATATTTTGTACAGCTTGTTTAAGGAAGTTTTGTTTTTTAATTTTTAAGGTCACATTTGGGTATTTCACGTCATATATTGTACAGCTAGTTAAAAAAATCTTTTATTTTTGCATCATTAAAATCACATATCAGTATTTCTTAGGAAGTATCATATGTTTAACGCATTGGGCTTTACCAATAGTCGATTTAATACCTACTCTAAATTTAGTGTGAGCTTTTCTGACATTATTTCTAATTTTAGAGACGGCATTGAAATGACTAATGTTAAGGCCCATTATGTTATTTTGTGCAGATAGTTTTAAGAAGGTTTTTATTTAAAAAAATTTTAAAATCACATAAATTGTTTCTTAGGTGTCATTGAATTTTTTGTTAGAATATTTTGGAATTCTTTGCAGTGGAGGCAATCCCGGAATCCCGAAAACCCCGGGATTTTAGGCCTTGCAATCCCGGGACTGTAGGGACTAAGAAAAGTCCGGGGTCCCGGAATTAGATGCCCTAAAAAGTACTGAATTAAGAAATAAAATAAAAATTTGCAAATTTATATATTTTTATTAGTTCAAAATAAAAAAAAATAAAAAACATAAAGTTTTAAGTTTCTGAATTTAAAATTAACAACTTACGAAACAATATAAGAAACAGAAATTAACTTTTTAATGATTAATGCATTGTATTTCATGCAAGAAACTTTGAATTAGACACGTAATTAGCTGATAACTGTGTTGAGCAAAAATAAATCAAAACAAAAACAGAAATTACAAATAAATTTTTATTATTAAAAAGTTTGAATAAAAAGTATTTAATTGAATTTTTATTTTCGAATGATGAATAAATATTTTTTATTTGTTATTTTTATTCATTATTAAAAAATTTTTAAATACATTTTGTTTGTAACAGAGAACAAGAAGCTTTTCTTCAGAGTTTGAATTTTTAACAAAATGGTTTAAGTTTAATTTTAGAATTCGATATTTTATTAGAACTTGGAAGATTAAGCACAACTTAAAAAAAGGAAAAAAATTACACTGGAGCCGATGATGGTACTGTTCTATTGAATTTTATAAAAGTTTTTCTAATAGCGGAATATTTAGATAGACAACCTTGAGTTGTGTCGGCGTCCGCAAAATATTTCAGTAACTTTAAATCCCACTTTGAATACTTGTTACCTCGAGTTCGAGTACGTTAGTGGATAAGAAATTTAAAAATCAAGACTTTCTGAGCTTAAATATGTGGATAACAGCTTAACAGCTTGCCAAAAAAAAAAAAAACAAAAACAAAAACAAAAACAAAAACAAACACAAACACAAAAACAAAAACAAAAACAAAAACAAAAACAAAAACAAAAACAAAAACAAAAACAAAAACAAAAACAAAAACAAAAACAAAAACAAAAACAAAAACAAAAACAAAAACAAAAACAAAAACAAAAACAAAAACAAAAACAAAAACAAAAACAAAAACAAAAACAAAAACAAAAACAAAAACAAAAACAAAAACAAAAACAAAAACAAAAACAAAAACAAAAACAAAAACAAAAACAAAAACAAAAACAAAAACAAAAACAAAAACAAAAACAAAAACAAAAACAAAAACAAAAACAAAAACAAAAACAAAAACAAAAACAAAAACAAAAACAAAAACAAAAACAAAAACAAAAACAAAAACAAAAACAAAAACAAAAACAAAAACAAAAACAAAAACAAAAACAAAAACAAAAACAAAAACAAAAACAAAAACAAAAACAAAAACAAAAACAAAAACAAAAACAAAAACAAAAACAAAAACAAAAACAATAACAAAAACAAAAACAAAAACAAAAACAAAAACAAAAACAAAAACAAAAACAAAAACAAAAACAAAACAAAACAAAACAAAAACAAAAACAAAAACAAAACAAAAACAAAAACAAAAACAAAAACAAAAACAAAAACAAAAACAAAACAAAAACAAAAACAAAAACAAAAACAATAACAATAACAAAAACAATAACAATAACAAAAACAAAAACAAAAACAAAAACTCAAAGTCAATTATTTTCAATGTATATTTATAATGCTTACAAAATAAAAACCACTAATGATTGGAAGAGGCAATACAAATTGCAACAATTCGGTATACTTAAAAGAGTTCTGCGATTATTCATATATAAAAATATTTACAACGCATTGTACAAAACAAAAATTATTAATTCGTCTATAATTTGGTTTCTTGGGTTAACGCAAGACATCTTAGTTAATTTGATGCGTTCAATACTATCATTTCCGATTTTATCATCTCTATTGCAATTAATATTAAAGTTTTAAAGGTACTGAAGCCAAAAAATTATAAAAAAAACTTCCGAACGAATTCTGTGTGTGGAATAAAGGCAAAGAAAACGAAATATTTCTATTTTTATAATACTAAACCTTAAAAAAACAAAAATACTTTGTTTTGTAGTTTTATAAAAATATACATGCACCTAGCATACTATTTTGAGTGTATACTGAAAATATAAGGTATGCAATGCTTTTGTAATAAAAAATAAAACAAAAAATAAAATAAAAAATAAAAAACCTATTGCTTAATGAACTTAATTGGCATTAAGATCAAATATAATTCTAATTCTAAAATATAATTCTAATCAAATATAATTCTAATTCTAATTCTAAAAATAACATTTTCTTAGAATTATTAAAAAAACAATATTGTAATTAAAATATGCCATTAACTTTTCATGTAAAAAATTGACTCATTTATTATTATAGCCAAGGTATATTAACTCAGGTACTAAGTGTTTTTTTTTAAATTTTACTCCAACTTTTTTTTTTGTTTTTAGTACAGAAGCAACATTGCTTATTGTCATTTCCTCTGTTTGACATTATACTCCCTTGACTAACAGTTTATTTGCAGTACCTTATTAATATAACTTAAGGCCGAATATTCAGTCTCGGTTTCGGCCAAAATTCCGGTTTTGGTCGGAAACTACATATGAGTCCCAAAAATACTGTCTGAGAAAAAACTCTTGATAAGGTATGAAAAATTCATATTATTGTCAATACTTGAAAAACTAAAACGGGGATTTTAAAAATCTATACCGTAGAAACCATTAAAATCTCCATGAGGAAACTAAAAGGTATTACTGAACTTTATTAAATACATCTTCTGCCTAATTTTCAGATTTTTTATTGCATGCGAAAAGAAAGATACAGGGTGTTAAAAAGTGCTATTTTCGTTGTTGGACTCAACTTTGAGAGTAAATAAAACTACTCTAAGTTGAAAACTATAAAATTGATGAAAAAAAAAGCGATCTACAATAGAGCTTTTTGGCGAAACTGTCACTTTTTTGAAAATGTTTGAATACACATATTAAAATCTTATATATTTATATTGAAATAAAAAGTCTTGAAAGATTTTCTCTCTATTGGTTTTCAAGAAATAAATCATCAAAAATGTGCATTGTTTTCATTATTTTCATAATTTTTTCATTTTTGAACCCCCCTTACTTGCAAAATAAATAAGCGACTAAATAAAAAATGCCATTTGCAGTATTTCAGACCCAACTAAATTTTTGATAATTTTTTTCAGAATTTTTAAAAAAGGTCCCGCACACCGATTTGCTGTTTTGTTTTGTTTTCACCCTATATTTTTTTTATATTATATTTTTGATATAAAAAATATTTCTGTGGTCACAAGGAATAATGGCTAAACTCAAAATATCGTAAAAAAGCGATATGGAATTTACTTTATTCCATTTTTATTCCTGTCCAATTTTTTTCCTTAACCGTATACATAGACGTAGCCAGGATTTTACTCAGGGAGGCAGCCGGCCAATTGTTGCTTCATGTAGCTGATAAATAATATTATTTTTTTAAATACTCATTGGCTTTATTGATAGAAATATAAAAATAAATTGAAAACGATATTAAACTCGATTTAACAAAAGCGGAAATCAAAGTATTTATCGGCGCGAATCTTCAGCAAAGCGATTTAAAATTTAGCTTATCTTTTTTCTCTTGCATCAAATTTCTGTGCACGCTTTAAAGGAATAAAATTGCAGTTGTAAGGATGATTTCAAGGAGTTGAAATATGTTATGAACCTTCCAATATTCGAAAGGTAATGTTGCTGTATGATTTGTAAGCTGATTTTAATTTTTGCGTGAAGCAGTATTTACTTAACTGGATTATTGGAAGATGGTCTTTTCCACGAACTGGCAAGTCGTGAGATTCACAAAAAACTATAACCGAAATAATCGAAGACAAAAACTTTCGCTTTTCTTCCAGTAATTTCTTGTGACCAGACAGCATTATTACATCAACAAGCAGGTCGGAAATGAATGCCTGAGCTGCTTCTACTGATCCTAAGTTCTACTGACTTGGCTTCTACAATACTCATGCACATTTTATTTTTTTTGTGAAAGGTTTTCTAACGCGTGATGCTAAAACGGGTTGAATGTTTTTAGATGGAAATAGGGAACAGTACAAGCAATGTGCACCTTTTAATTTTTTTGAGTATATAAACCACGGCGCATAGGTTTTTAGCCAATTGTGACAAAAGTCAAGTTTAGTCCCAATCGCGTCCTAATCTTTAAAACAATTATAAATTAAAAAATGCATAAATAAATCCAATCAGAAATTTCATTTTGAAAAGCTGATTTGGTTTCGTTACTTACGACAACGAACGTAAGTGTTCGTGAAAAATCGACTAACGAATTGTGCAGCTCAGATTGCAATAAACATGTATGTAAAAGTTACCAATCAATTTCAATTAAAGCTTTTCAGACCTAAGTTTGTAATAAAAAATAAATTAAGCTTTTATATTAAAAACTTCAATACCATTTAGTTTATAAGAAAAACTGTTTTGCATTTTAACACTAAAAAATTATTTTTCTTAAATTTATGGGAGGGCAACCGTCCCTTTTCCCCTCGCTACGCCCATGTTCGTATACCTACATCACTTTGGAAAACAGTTTTTTGATAAAATGACAATTAGTTGATTAATAAGGTAGGCGAATAAGTAGTATTAGCCCGGGGCCGCACAAATTCAAGGTCCGCCCCTGTGTTTGATTGACTCTATACAGGGTTGTTGTTGTTGTTGCCTTCTTTGAACTTACTTGATCGAAATAGCTCACAATTAAAATCATGTAAAATTCAAAGAATAGATCACAATTAGTTCTGTGGTCACAAGGAATAACGACTAAACTTAACGTATCGTAATAAACGATATTTTAATTGCACGAACTACGACCCATTTTTTGATATATATGAACCGTTAAAAACAAAATATGTGCAGACATAAGTGATGATCAATATTGAGCAAAAAGTAGATATCTGCATGCTTCCAAAAATGAAGTATTAAAATATAGTAAATTCCATATCGCTTTTTTACGGAATTTTGAGTTTAGTCATTATTCCTTGTGACCACAGAATTATTAAAAAAAATTTCATTTGCACGGATTCTCCTTTCGAATCCAACAGATTCCCATATTAAACTAATATTCCAATTTCTACAATCTATTAAAACTAGTAATTTATTGTAAGTAACCGTAAGCTTTGTCGGAAATCTTTAAAACCATTTTGTGGGGTACTCCTTCGAGTCCAATTTTCACATTTTGGAGACTATTTGAAAATGTTTTTATCAATTGTCATTAAGAAAGTCTTATAAGTACTACATTTTTTAAATTTTCGTATATCCTATACTACATTTATGCTAAATAAACTTACAGTTAATTTCTTAGCTGAACCTCGTGTCTAAGCCATATCAAATGGCGATGTCTTATTAGAACGCATATTTTGAACGGTGAATGACAATTTCCCAAAAGAAAACTGCATATTTATAAATACATTTATATCAGTCTAAATTTTCTTTTAAAATATTCTGTTGTAATTTTTAAAAACATAAAAAAACCTTTTCATTCTCTCTTAATGACTGGTGCAAGACTCTTTTCTATGTCTTAAACATTAAAGCTTACTCGTAATATTTGAAGCATATATACCGATTGCTTGGGAATCCCCAAAAAAGCCCTTAGAGCCATGGCGCTATGCTTTCCATAATTCTTCTTAATATTCTTTTGTTCCGATCATTGTTATTGGCCTTAAAGACACAAATTATCTCACATCTGCTGTTAAATCCCAACAATAACACACTTACTCATCTGCATAAAATTTAAAAATTCATAGAACTGTGCTTCACCAAAAAAACAAAATTGAATCAAAACATCATTAGCAAAAAAGAACCTACTTCAAGAATATTGAAACGAGACCACTTTAAAGTGTTAAGTGGTTAAAAACATTGAATAAAATTGAGACAAGAAAAACCTATCTTTTCATAGCTTTACGCCAAAACAACTCAATCAAAACTTTGAACGAAATGTTCCGTTTTAAAATTTTGCCATCAATGACGGATGATGGTCAAACATTAAGTTCACTGCACTTATGTGACTATAACATGGCGCTCTTTAATACTATTTTAATGTTGTGATTAATTTGTTTTAACATAAATAACATTCTTAAAAAAAATATGAATGCATTTTTATATACACATATTTTTTTAAGGAACTCGTGATAAAAATTTTTGCTGATTTAGTCATCAAAAATTATAATATTAACTAGAACTTATAGCTGCATTGTAAAAAATTCCATTCAACTTAGTGGATCATATTGAAATGTAAGTCAGATGCTATCTCGAAGTATTAAAAAAATATTCAGCGCACAAAAATTACTGTTGAACGTTTGATTAAACAGTGTATAATTGTTAGACAGAGGTATTTGCTGTATAATTTAAATTAGCCCTTATTTTTACAACCGCTTTGGGTAAACCAGATAAAACCTTGCGGTTTCGAAAAATTTTTAAAAATAAAATTTAAATTACGCCAATTTAATGCTGGGAATATTGATATAAGATAACGATTTTCAACTAAACGAAAAACAAAGAATTTACAATGACTTTCTGTTACTCACTAATATGTTTGGCTTTGCCATCGTTAAATTACGCATGTTTCTGTAAATTTAGTTTGTATAAGCTATAAATACATCACATTCTTAACATTAAATAAAACAGTAAATTGGCTCAGACTAAAGTTGTTTGTATTAAAACGTACTTAATTAGATTCAACAAGGTTTGAATCCGGTTTCAGTTAAAAATGCGTCATTAAAAATTAATGCAAACCTACCATAACATCGCAATAAGTCTAATGAGTCAATTATATGTTAAATATGGGTCAAATCAGTTCAGAAAACAGTTTATTGAAATATATTAATTAATTCCAATAAAAATAATATAAAAAGACATTTTTAATTAGTGGCTTGAAAGTTTAGCCTTTTCCAAAGACATCATGCAGATTCGGAAAAGGTACTTTTTTAGTAAGAGGTTAAAAAAAATTCCGAATAACACAGGTAAATTATAATAGAAATGATAATATTTAACAGTTTATATAAATATAAAAAGAGCAAAAATAGTTTTTAACACAATATTTGTTTACTGTTGGCAATGTATTCCTTCAAATGAAATCTTAAAGTATCTACCACCTTTTCTCTTAGCACTCAACTTAGTTCATACCTTAAATATATCAAGAAGCTCTAGTGGTTGTAGCAGTTATTATAGCACTTTCCAAAAATTGTTCAGTTAATGAAAGCAACTGAAATACATAATAATTCAATAAATAAATAATTCAATGGTTAAAGTATACATACGGTGACCACTAGACCTGATCATATTTGCATTTTTATCTCCGATTTTCGGTCCCTTCAAAAAATCTTAATATTTGGACTATAAAAGTAAGATTTAAAAAAAAATTTCATAAGAAAGTTGAGAATTGGGACGTCTCTCTCCAAAATATTATATTTTGAGAAAAATTTATTTTGTAAAAATTTTTATAAATTGCCTGAAAATGAATTTTGTAAAAAAATTAATTTTTAAGTTTAACAGTTTTAAGGTATTTGAGGATAGGTGCAATAAAAATTGGGGGGGTTTTAAGCAAAAAAGTCAACTTTTTTCAATGATTTTTATTAAAAAACACGAAAAAAAAAAAAACAAAAATGATGGTGAAATTTTGAATTTGAATTAAGTTTTAAGATTTGTTCTGCGCCAAAAACTAAAAGTGACTGGCCTATGTTTTGAAAAATATTATTACCTTTTAAACAATTAAAAAACTAGAACCAAAACATCTACCTTAGTGTTTCTACAGCGATTTTTCCCAACCTCTATTTGAAAAAAATAAATTCAATAAAATTTTGAGTGTACCATATTATAATGTAAACAATGCTTTTAGATTGATAATTATCTATTTTAAAACCATCCAAACATTAATTTTATTCAGAAAAATTTATTATTTTAAAAAATCAAAATAAAAAAATAAAAGAAATTTGACAGATTGGGTATTTCATATTATTTCACATATAAGACAAAATATAAGTTTCATTTTTATATAATAGTATAGATTTACGTACAAGTGTTAATTTTTAGTTTTATTGTTTGATTGGTTTTTTGTTTTTCTTATAAAGTAAGTGAAATCTCACTTTAGTTTTTAAAAAAACTGGCATCTTTTTTTGGCACTTACACTTTTTGTTTGGCACTTTTTTAGCCCTAATATGTCACTTCATACCTAAGAAAAGTAAGTTAGTAGCCCAAAATTTTGTTTTGATATAAGAAACATTCGCAGAAGTAATACACCCGGTTCAGCAATTTCAATTTTGTCACTATTTCCATTGTATGAAAATACTGCTAAAAATAATGGTGCAAGTGAAAGCACAGATAAAAATGATACCGCTACAAATTAATTTTCTGATAGTGATTCAAATATAACAATAAGTTCAACGAGTTCATTAAAATCCAAAGTTTCAGAATATAAATTACCGAGAAAACGTGTAAGAATATGCACTGATAATTTAAAGCTATCGCGATCTTCTATTATGCGAGATAGAACAAAGTTTCGTCAAAGTATTAATATTAATATCAATGAATCCTTCCCAACAGATTGTGTCTTTACTGCACGCAGAAAAAAATATATTTGACACAAACATAATATCGAAGGATACTGTTATGTTTAAAAACTTGTTTATAGCAAATAAGTTAATTTTTACAAGAAATGTGTTTTTATTTTACGGTAAAAATAAATGTTTTCCGAAAGCAAATTATGTTCACATTAATGTTCATTGCAAATAAGCTTATTTGTTGCAATAAATATATTATGTTTACTGAAACATAAAATTATTTTTGGGGCAAGTAAGCTTATATGTCGCTATATTGTATTTTAATTATTTATTATTATAACTTAATTTATTATTTTTTGCTCTTTGAGGTTTGCCATTGTTTGCGGCTGAACAGAAATATTAATTAAATTACAAAAACTTTTTGAACAACTTTTTAACCGGACTGGGATTGAACCGTGGCTCTTCCGCTGACGAGCCAAGCACACAACCAGTAGGCTACGGCCACCACCAATCATACCCTAACTAAGGTCGCTGATAAGCATGGTATTACTTTTAGAAGCATAAAATATGAACATTGTGAACTTATTTTTCCGCAAAAATATTTTTTGTCACAGCAATCAAAATATGTTTACCTGGAATTGTAAACAAACATTGAAATGCTTGATATCAAACATTGAAATGGCAATGATAAACAAAATATAGTCAGAGTTTAGAAATATATTTACGGTAAATAGAAATATGTTTGCTACAATCAAAGTCGAAAATGTCATTTTTCATACAATGCAACAAAAGTGTGCAATTCGCAAAAAGGTTATATTTTTGAAAAATATTTCTGACCAATAAGACATGTTCGTGGTAAAAAAATTTATTATTTTACTGCAAACATATTTTGGAATTGTTTTTCCACAAAAATATTCCACGAAATATGTTTACGGTAAATAGAAATATGTTTGCTACAATCAAAGTCGAAAATGTCATTTTTCTGAGTGTAACAAACAACATTAAAAGAGAAAATTTGTAAATACTAAAAATAAGGCTGTTGCAAAATTATATCAGCACATGGAATTTTATAATATATCAGATAAGGAGCAGTTAATTTTCTTCAGTCGTTTGTCAAAATGCCACATGGCACACTGACTTATCGGCGGAAAATACCTGGTGCCGAATTACAGCATCCGTGATCGAGCAAAATTACAACGGGCACGACGAGACAAGTGCCTATCAATCTTGTACAATTTTGTTCCTGTTTTTGCAAATGTGTTTAATTTATTTTTATTACAAAGCCAAATGTCTGTCTCTTAATTCCTCATTGTCAAAATTGTAAAATATTATTTCAGTTTTTTTTTATAAAATTCCCCAAATTCACGAAATATTTTCAAGCTTATATATATAAAATAGAGTTAAAACCGAAATAAATTTTATGAAGATTTCGTAAATTGATTTAGTAATATTTTTATTAAGTTAATGCAACTGTATATTATGCAAACTTATGGAGTGAATTTTTTAAGGTGTAACTGAAACTTAAAAAGATTTGAAAATTTAGACATAAATATTTTTACTAGCTAAGGCTTGCTAACGTTTCTAATTTATAAAATATTAAAGAATGGAGTTTATCTATACATTGAATATTTTTTCAAAATTCTTTGTGCACTGAACATTTTGAACGTTGTAGAATCTAAAAAATGTAATTTTTAAAAATATTACCTGTCTTTCCGAGCGCGCATCATGTGAAAACTACTGGATTGATTTTCTTGAAACTTGACATGTAGGTTCGTTACATGGATCGCTCGCTTCCCTACTGGGTTTCTACTTTCTTACAAGTATGTTTTTATGAAAGTGCGGATTTCGCTTATTTTGGGCATAATATTTTATGATGCTTATATTTAGCGCTTAAAGGGTGAAATCTGCAAAAGAGGGGGCTTTCACGACTTCGGCGTATAATATAAGGTAGGAAGGTGCATTATTCCTGCAATACTCTTTTCATGTGCGTTTAATGCAAACAAATTTTAAAGTTATATACATATTAGATTTTTTAAAGTTTTTTTTTTAATTTTTCAATAATTTTTTGTCGCAAGTTTTCGCATTAAATTACGTTATAAAAAAAACCGTTTGAGTCTACAGAATCAAAAGGTGCATATTTTTTCAAACACACCACTTTTTTAGCCAGTGTGCGCGGTAAAGACTGGACAGAGCGTACATAAGGTCAAATCAAAGCAAATTTTTCAGAAAAAAGTTTTTTCGAGAAATAAGTTACTTGATCGGGTGAAGTGACCGAGTAGTGCAAATTTTTGTAAAGGATAAGGAAAATTATGGTTCGAAAAAAATTTTCGACAATTATGAAATTTATCGTGTTTTTTACGAACAACAAGCAAAAGCACAAACAGCTTGAGAGAAATAAAGACAGAATACGACTTAGATAGACGCTTCTCGAAGTACAATTCACCGCATTTTAAAAGCTTCCGGGAGCTTTCGGTTTTCTAAAATGGAGCTAGCCCTTCGACTAACCAGCATATATAAAGAAAAGCGTAAGCAATTTGCTCGTAGCATTATGGGACGTAATCGGATCCAGGTATTATTTTCTTAAAAAATTGTGCACATTGATGATTTCTCGAAATTTTCTTTTAAGATAATCTATTCTGATGAAAAGAAGTATACCTTTAATAGATCAGATGGCTACAATGGATACTGGCGGAATATACGACGTGAGCTCCAATATTGTTCAAAAAGAAATTGCGGTGGCAGTTCACTGATAATGTTAGGTGCAGTTGGTGCCCTGCGAAAGCTCAATCTCCATTTTCCAACCAAAAGAATAAACTCGGAAGTGTGCTTGCTAACAAATTATTGCCCTTTTTGAACGAACATGCAAACGAAACTCTTGAATTTCAACAAGACAATGCAGCATGCTACGACGCATTCCGCGCCACTTTAAGTTGGTATCGAAAACATAAAATTCCCGTTCTTGAAAAGCCATTATTTTTTTCTGATCTCAATATCATGGTAAATGTGTGGAGTGCTTTAGTTGTCGTAGTTTATAGAAAGAATACCCAATAACCCACGAAGGAAGAGCTATAAGAGCAACAAGCTATTCTACAAGCCTGAATTGTTAATTTAGAATTAAGAGTTTATTTGACTTAATGCTAAATTGCATTTTTAAGTTCGTTCATGGTCTTTGATGCATTTACCATAACCATAAGTCAAGTTTTAACCCTTTCAATGGCTAGGCTAAGCTAAGAACAAAGTAATTTTTTGACGTAATATTCCTGTCTTTAGGTCCTTAAAAGATGAAAAAAAACATGCCTTTGATTTTTAAATGCGCTACTTACGTTTTGCAAGCTTGTACAAGGACAAAATTGTTTTGCTCCTGTTCGGCACAAACATTTTTTTTAATCCCTTGAACGATTTTCAACCCTTTAGATCGTTGTTTTTGAAACCCACTTAATATTATTGTCATTAAAGCCATAAAAAGTTAAAAAAAACATAAATTTGATTTTTGTCCGGTTTATTTTTTTGTTTTAAAAAAAAAGTTTTTTTTTTCTTTTCTTCGGCCCAAAATCGAACACCCAACTTACTTTAATGTTAAATATCCCTCTAAATTTATTTTTATCATGTTAATTTATCTTTTTTTTTTTCATAGAACCAAACGATTTGATTTAAAAAAGTGTTGCAAAATAAAAATTACTTTCTTTCGTGCCATATTGGGAAAATCCACTGAAAATGCTAAATCAAGAAAAAAAGCATTCTTTCAACTTAAATTTTGATTATATAATTTAAGTATTTCCTTATATTAATACAAGTGTTATATTTATATTTAAGAGTTGAGTAAAAATTTTCATGTTCGTAGAATAATCACAGTAAAGTTTATCTAGAATTCTATTCGATGACGAATAGAAATGTTATATTCTCTCAACATTACATCGTCACGTGTTGATCAATCCAATCTAAATAGCTCCTTACATTAGTATAAACCCCTGGTTTCTCCAAGCCACAGCCGTTTCCAAACGATACAATGCCTTCAAGTATCCACGCACCAGTGCTAAGTCGCATTAATGGGCCGCCCGAGTCACCCGAACATGTGTCCTCACGATATACACCACCAGCACAAAGTTGTTCATCGGCCACATAAAGTTTTTTGGCAAAGAATTTTCTGCACTCTTCCAGCTCGATAAAAGGAAGTCTTACCTTGCGTTTTTCAGCGGTTCGTAGAGCTAAAATGAGGAAAAGTTATTTACACCGATTCTCATTGCGTAATCTTGAGCGCAACCTACCTGTCCCATTGTGACCCCAACCGGCAGCAGTAAGCTTAATGCCACCATTCAATTTTTGATTTGGTTCCACCGATGGTAGACATACGGGTTGTATGGAGTCACTGAAGATGACACTTTGATTCATGCGTATCAATGCAATGTCATTGTGTTGATGTATGCCTTGTTGTCGTCCGGGGCTAAATTTTGGATGAACCACTATGGAATCGATAGCAAACCGCTGTGAAGGTGCTACACAATAATTTCGGTTGTTACAGTCAATATCCGTTGCGGTGTTGTGTTCACCCAGCCGAAGACTTACGCTGTTTCAAAGGATTTCAAACATTATTTAAAGAAAAACTAATTAAAGTTATGTACAAATAAAACAAGTTTCCCAAAATGGCAAAGTATATATTGGGCACAGTGGTGCCAGGAGCCTTAAACGCAATTTTCTTCAATAATATTTTTCCCCTTAGCGAACAACGAAAACTCCCACGAAAGTTCCCGCAGTAACTTCTTTGAAAAAACAAATAAAACAACAACAATAAAACGCTTTTAATATTGTTTTTATGATTTGGTTTTATGATTGGTTTAAATATAAAATAATTCTTTGTTTTATATTTTAAAATTGAAGATATAAAACAAAGAATTATTTATATAAAATTTTGTTGTTGATTTTTATTTTGAATATTTCGAATTAACTCAGCAATTTATCATCAGGAAAAATCTTTAAATTTTTTATTTTTTTATTTTATTTTTATTAACGTATTATACTTAACACGGAGTATTTTAAACTCCGTTTAGTTAAATAAATATAAAATAATTCTTTGTTTTATTTTTTGACGACCTATAGCCAGTCAAAACTACTCTTATTAACTCAGAAAGTCGCTACAACTTTCAACAAAAAATAAATATATAATGAAACTAAGAACTAGTTTTCTATTATAATAGAATATATAAAATTATATTTAAAATTATATTAAAATATAATAATTATAATATTATTAGCTGTGTTTTTTTCTAACCGAGTTGTAAAAAACGACCGCTTATCGTATGAAAAGTCACTTTATACCAGGGTTCGCAAAAACTCTCAATTGAATAGAAAAATTGTACTTCTCCTCATCAATATTATTCAATTGACAAACGATTCACTTTGCTTTCCTCATTCGTGAAGAAATAAACTTGAGTGCTCATATGTAAAACATGCAGAGTGATCTAAACTTTTTCTTCGCTCTTTCATAGTATTCGTTCATGGCAAGGCTCATTTATAAGGTTGTGGCACTCTTTTTTCCGCCATTGCTTGAACCATGGTATAATTATTTGACAGGGTAGTGGTGACAGTTTTTTGGCGATCAGGAGTTGTCAAAAACAGCTACATGCAGTGTTGCCAGATTTTGGGAGAGATCATTCCCGTTTTGTTCATACATTTCAAGAAGATTTTCCCGTTGTTTCCTTAACAGTTTTCCGTTTTCCCCCTTTTTTAAAGTATATTAAAGGAAAATTATCGACATTTCATTTCTTGCTTCAGTGTTTTTTTTTAAATAGAAACCATAACAATAAAAATCTAAGTAATGTAAATAAAAAAATGCCTTAAGCAATGAATCACATTTATTACTCGTACAATTACTTGAGCTTAACTGCGAACACTTCCTTTTGATTTCATATCCTATGCAGTTTTGAATTTTCATAAGCATTTTGGTGTGTAAAATATCATTTACAATACGGTTGTCTAATTAAATTTCTTATTAAAGTTTTATTTAAATTTGTCTTTGCGGAAGAGAAAAATTAAAAAATGGAAGAGTTTTTTAACTTTGGGGAACATTTCACTTTTATCTGCTTATTTCATATATAAAACATGATGCCAAAAATTTGTCACATTTTGTGTTCAATATATAATCAATATTTCTTAGTGACCTATATTCTTAGTCGAGATCAATTAATTCAAATTTTTTTAAATATATGAGGAAAATAGGAACACAATGGAATTGATGAAAAATACGTGTTATTCTTCAAAACGATAGGATTAACATGATTCGCCTTCGTCCGAGAAATTAACTGCATGTTTATGTAAAACGAAACGAACGCTGAACGTGGTGCGAGACACGGAAAGCAATACATTTCTTTATATCAAAAGATATTGTTGCTCGTTTCTTTCACGACGTTGTCTTCATTTCGTTTTACATAAACATGCAGTAAATTTTTTAAAAACTATCTGTCTTACTTAAGGTGCCCCCAGACTATATGTTTCATACAGATATTATGTCAAAAAAATTGCATAGCGAATTGAATCTGTGTGTCAAAATTAAGTTTTTAGCAGACAGCTTTTTCTTTTGTCTCCACACTATCTGACACGCCATTTGAAAATAAAAAACAGCTTTTGAAATTTTTGTAAACCGTAATGCTCTAAAGTTATTGGCCTTTAGCCATTCAAACTAAGAATAAATGCATTATAAATCAATTTGTTGAATAAATATCTTAAAATTTACCTTTCCTTCCATTTTCACAAAAAAAAATTATCAAACTGATACATATTTTTACAGATAAAAAAGCATACGAAATTAGAGGCGGTTCTAATTCAAAAATTTTCAGATACAAATACAAACGACATTTCTAAACCAGTTTCATATGTTCCACACTATCTGAAGCTAAAGTCTATTTGTAATTTTCGACGTGTCATATGTATGAAACATATAGTGTAGAGGCACTTGAACCAATTTTTCAAATTAAGCTGAACAAATTATGTTTGAGTTTACAGCTGATTACATTCCAAATGAACTTAAGGTATGACCTGCGGCTAAAAAATTATTCGATTTATATTTTTTCATAAATGTCTTCTAAAATCCTTAAAAAATGCCTTAAAAGGATTTAACAAAATTCGAATTATTTTTAGAGTTACAGAACTACATATGTATACTATACATACACTCGCGCCGAAGTTCAGCAATAAAACTTTAAATGCGTTTTTCTCGAAATCACTTTTTTCAAACTGGGGTGCCGTTTTTCTCAAGAACCAGAAGTCGGATGAAGATACGGCGGGCGGCGTTTTGTAGGTAATACGTCAGGCAGGTCCTGAACTAGGATAATTGGGCTAACTCTACTACGGGGGAGGGGTGGGGCAAAAACCCCCCAAAAAACAGCTAATTTTTTAACTTTTTTCAAAAATCGCGCCATTTTGTCAATTTTTTATATTTTGCAAATATCCTAGTTTAGGTCCTGCCTGACGGGATTACCAACAAAATGCTGCCCGCAGAATTTCGATGCATGTGGTTATCAAGAAAAAGTTAGAAAATTACGTCTACTTTCACGTACCTTAAATGAAATACACAAGGTAATTCAGATAGTATTAACAATTAAAATTAAATTAAAACTCAAGATGACTCAGATAATTTTTAAATGTATTTATATACAAAATGTTAGTGTTATGTAAATGTTATGTTGTGACTACCCAAGTAGTCCAAGTCTGAAAGAAATCTTGAATGAATCATGCACGATTTGTCTTATTCATTGACGAAACATGCTGATTTGTTTGTACATTTCATTGACGAAAATCTCATACAAAAGATCCAAATTCGTGCACTGTTTTGATGCTTTCTGTTTTCGATGAACGAAAACAAGACAAATTTGTTAAAGAATTATCGACAAATGTAACTCACGCAATAAGTTTTTTTAATAAATCATCATGACATATTCGTGCACGATGCCTTGGACTGCAGGGTAAATTACACTTTTTTCACAAAAAAGCATTCAACCTAATTTTCCCCGTTTTTAAGAGTGTCATTCCCGTTTTGTCTTTTGGGTTGATAATTCCCACAAAACGGGAAAAATTCTCTATTCTGGCAACACTGGCTACTTGTTGATTGTTGACTAGCTATGTTTAAGTCGTTGCTTATTTTTTTACTTTTCTTTGATTCATTAAATTTATTCGCAAAGTTTATTGGAATGTTTTTAGTTTGCTGCGGTTGACTAGCTATTTTTAAGTCGTTGCTTATGTTTTCACTTTTCTTTAATTTATTGCATGAACAGCTAATTTTGACAACGTTCGGTCGCCGCTCGTGAGAAAAAAGCAAGTTTACGCTACTACGTTGTCAGTAATTGTACCATAGCTTGAACTGTCACTGTTCGTTTCTATGTTTTATGCATTCATTTTCTTGATTTCTTTTCATCCATTCTGACAGTTCGACCGAGCTCGCTCTCAAGTGCCACAACCTTATCAATGAGCCTCAAAAAAGCTGAGTTGAAAAACGCCTTCTTTTTGTTATTAATTTATTGTTTTTCGCTCGGGAGTTTTGCAAGGATAATCTCATTTCATTGGAAGTTTTGCGTTCGCTCATTTATGAACTCAACGAGTGATCTTGTTAATTAACAATAAATACGTGTTTAATGATGAACTTTATTTTTAATGAAATATTTAAGTACCAAATACATTTTTAAAAATATTCTGTTTTTGTTCATTTATCTCAGTTTCTTATATCATAAAATATGATTTCTTTAGATTTTTAATTAAATATATTATTAAGAAAAATACTTACAGCTGATATCTTCACTAAGTATTAGCGCTAATACTTGGATTACACCAGCTCATGGTTTACAAACTAAATACAATGAACTGCTCTAATCCACGGATTAGCGCTTATACTCGGTGAAGAAATGCGCTGTTAATATTATTGATTTAAATCCTTTCAATTTTTTATGTGCGAAGTGTTTAAAGTCTCGCATCAAATGAAAGCGAGCGATTCAATGAGTTTATCATTTCAAAATTCACGAGCATTGAAAACTCAACATTTTTCATCAACACGATGTCGTTCTTTTAAAATTTCTCAGCATACAAACTCACGAACGAGGAAAGCAGTTGAGGAGTTCAAAGAAGAGTGCAAGGTTCATTTATAAGGTTGTGGCACTTGGGAGAAATGCACTCTTTTTCCGCGTTTGCTTTTGAACCATGGCGTAAGAAAACAAGGTGAACGCGATTTCGGATTTTTGTTGTAAAAATCCAACACTTGAGTTGCTAAACCATACAAAATCAACTTTTCTGTCTCTTTCACTCATTCACAAGTTTGAAAACTTTAGCAAACGACGTCGACGTCGCGTTCACCTTGGTTTCTTACACCATGGCTTGTACCATTATACAAAGAACTACAGATAAAGTATTGCGCATGTCCGCCATCTTTGCTGTGACGTGCAAGGTGCTCCTTGGTTGAAACGTAGTCACAATTTATTCATAGGGTGTAAAGATTTTAAAATGCCTAAATTTTCTTATCAAATCATGTTTTACTGAAATGAAAAAAATATTGTTAAATAAAGCACATGTCCAAAATTAAGTAAATATATTTTTTAGTACTGTTTGTGAAAAAAATTTGCATATTTTGTAGGGGTGCTTTTTCCCCTTTCAACCGATTTACACAAAAAGCGGCTACGTTGCTTAATGTGCTTGACAGAATTTTGACTGTTTGTTCGTTTTCATTTTGCTATCTTCGTCACTTTTCTACATTTTCTTTTGAATGTATTCATCAAGTGTCACATTTGACGAGCACCAATGACGAGGAGCGCAGTAAATTTTGTTTTTTGCGACGGGAATACTTTACCTGTAGCGCTTTGTATCATGGCTTGTACTGTCTTTGTACTATGTCCCATTTTAGATTTGACGATATGCCGCCGATATCGCTTACCGATTTTTTCATATTTTCTTTTGTTACGAATACGATTCAAAGCAAACATGGAATTCGGCCAAGCAATTTTTTCTTGCTATTTCACGCTTTGTTGATGGGAGTGAAAGAATAAGTGCTTCAAATCGGCGCAAAATCGCTGGTACGGCCGATTTTTTTGACGATTTGTATTTATCCCTTCTCCTCAGCTCCCGCACCCAAGAATAGCAGAAATGAGTATATCGGTGAGAGAAATCGGTTGCATATCGCTTTGTCCAAAATGGGACTATGCAATAATTTTCCTGATATCTTTTCATCCATCTCTTTTCATCCATCTCGTCTGCGCTGCAGCTACCTCTATCCTTATACCATGGATATTGCTAGTTGTTTTAAAATTTCCAATCGAATTTCAATTTCCATTTATTATTTATTTTGATTATTCGTTCGTTTTTTACAATTTGATTAGAAGAAACCGCTGCTATTATATTATTATAATTAAATTAAAATATTTTGTTTTAAAAAAATAAATTAATAACTTATGTTAATATTAAGTATTAACTAGTTCATGTTAAAGAGACTTAAATGCTCCAGGATCACAATTAAATCAGTATATGTTTTAGTTTTGTTTTCGAAAGCTCTTTTTATTCTACAGATGCTACTAAAAGCATATCGTTTGACATTCGATTTCTCTATTTATATAGAGAAATCGAAGTCACTTTAATAAAAAAATTATTTCAGACTCAGTGTTTAAATATATATAATCATCATTAACATTTTTTAATCACAAATTTTCGACCACATTTCATTAATAGGTCAATTTCTATAATATTCTTTTTGATCTTTAGTTAATATTGTACACATATTTTTAAATTCAAGTTCAACTTCCTGTGCTGGTATCTAAAAATTGAGCTTGTGAAAATAGTGGCAGGCGATATTTTACACTTTTCCACAAATTTAGGAAAATTTTCACACCGCTGTTTGTGTTATCCCGAAAATCTTGTCATTTCTGAAACACATGCTGAAACTAGCTTACATTCACATATCGACCACACGATTATACCTGTGACACATTGGCAGACTTAAACTTGTTTAAATCGCTTTTCTAGTTTAATTTTCTGATAAACTATGTTTAGAATTTGTTTAGTCAAAACTAGTTTCCGAAAGTCGTTTATCACAGCTAAACGAGTTTTAACAGATGATTTTGATATTCTTCTTTCTACACGTTTGTTGATAGCTACTGTGCTCTCTCTCAAGCACACACGCTGAAATTTTGCGATTATAGTGTTGTTCGCTCGCCCATTGCTTCTATATTTTTCGTTATTTTTTTAAACTAGTAAAGAAAAATATTGAGTGTGTCATCCCCAATGGTTATATTTTAAACTACAAAAGATAACCAAGATTACCTATGCCAATGTGTCAAAGCTATTAGGAGGCTATGTTTGGCATTGAACGAAGTATTGCTTTTGACTCCATCAGCTGATAATAAAATAGCAATTACACAGTGATACAAAAAAAACTAAAGTAGAAATACCTGGGAAATGATACTATTTTCCTGGTAGGCGTTGTTGAGTACAACAAGAATCTGCTTTTGAAATTTCCCAAACACCCCCAAAATCTTGAAATCCGGTTAAAAAACCGGTTTTGCGTACCTTTGCAAAAAGCCTGTAAGTCAGTTGATAATCAACCGATTTTCATTTTCTCACCGGATTTAAAAAGAAGAAACCTAGACCTTTCAAACGATATCTTTATATTTAAGAATAACTAACAAACTATCATTAGAATTTGTATTTAAATCATATAAAATCAACATAATAAATAACAAGGTCATTTAGAAAAAACTTTAATATGAAACAACTTTTAATGATAGTCTTGAGTTTTGCTCAAATTTTTGATATAAATTTTTGGGTGAACACTGAAATTGATCCAGTTATGATTTTTTTTCAAGTAAAACTAATTTTATCACCATTCACTTTCTATAGAAGGTGTACCGACACTTGTAGACATCGTTAAAGTACAACAAAGTAAAATTACAACCAAAATTTCAGCCAAACCGCTCCACTAACAAAAAAAGGGATAATTAGGAAATAGGAATAATTAAGAAAAAAACCTTCATCTTTGTCTAGAAAAAATGCATAGTTATGCTCCGACCATGCCCATTTTCCATATATATATATATATATACTTTAAAGTAAAACGCATAGTGAGAAAAATATTTTTACTTTCTCATAAAAATATTCAACAGGGGTAAAAACACTAATGTAAGTTTTTCAATTCTTTAGTAAATTGGTAAATTTAGTGTTTGTTTAAAACACATATTAAATATTATTCAAACGTTAGCTTTTAGAAGACAAGTGGTATGATTTTCCCCCCTCTTTTATTAAAATCCAACGTTAGATGTGTGTAATTTGGAAAAAAAAACAAGAAAATTGTCATACAGTGTCACCATATTAATAAAAGCTTTGATTATAACTTGAGCTTAGTAAATTGAGCAACATAAGATTTTAAGCTAATTCTTATTCCTACCTAAACGTAGGCTGAGAACAGTTTTAACACTCACTGCTTGAGGTTTATTTCGCAAAATCAGTGTAAGAGAGTTTATGAAATGTAATAAAAAGTTGAGGTAATACCACACCTATATAAGTATCGTCCATAATATATACCTACACTTTTCCAACTTTTTCCTCAATCTTGCCAACAATACAATGTGCTGCAGTTAGAATATAACGTTCGTTGATTAAAGAACCAGCACAAACAGAAACCAAGTCGCCTGAATCTGTAACAAAAAAAAAAACCTATTATTTCAAATTTTTCGTCTGCTTAAAGCATTAAAAAAAACAAATGCTGAAGAAAACTTCTCGTAATGTTGATAAATTGCTTTTATGTATGTACAAAAAGTATCCGACTTTCCGTAATTGCATAACGAAAATATTGTTCTGCCTACAAAGTCTGTTCAACTCACGAGTGCGATATTCCAAATTGACCATCCACGAGAATTCCGTGAGTTCTGCCTCTTCACCACCGAAAATTTTTGTTGCTATTGTTATGGCGCCACAATTGGGCAGTTTTGGAAATTTATCCAACTGTTGTCCAAGCGCTGTACTTCCTTCAGAAACTGTGTCATCTTTCGACACTTCAACACTGTCATCACAATCTTTCTCCGCTCCGGGAAATACTATTCTATGTGCTCTTGCTTCTTTTGTGAAATGATTTTCTGACGTACAACAAACAAACGGCGTGTTTTCCGATTGCTCGTACTCAGATTCGCACTGCGACAAACGTAAAAATTTATAGTAACATTCGATTCTATTAATCAGAACCGCTCTCAATGATTCACACTGATGTACTGGAACGCATAAACCGGGATTACCATTCGGATTTCGACACACGACCGACGACGAATTAACATTTTCATTTAAAGCGTATGAAGCGCAGTTCCCGAAGTGCGTCAAATAAATGATACTACCTATAAGCAATAACGTCTGCTTAGCGTTAAGAAACATTTTAACAGTCAAAACAATTCATAGATGCGAGAGAGAGTACAGAAACCCGTTCCAGCTTCGTCTTAACGCTGTCAAACACTAACTAAAATCATTTCAGTCACTGGCAATAGTCACTACGAGCTTTTTTACGTAGTCGGTACTTATTTAATTTTTTTTTAATAATCTAGAATTCCATTTTTTACTCATTCATCTCCATCAATTAAATTGTTTGCTTCATATTCAAATACATACGTACATACATATGTGTAAAGTACCCCAACAAAATATTATGAACACTTTATTCTCATTGCAGATTTTAAAATCAAATAGCTGTTGGAAAGTTCTATGCAACATAAGAGCTTTAGTGCTTACGATGCGACCACTTTTAGTTTCGGAAGTGCGGTTTGATTCATATCAAATAAACCTGTTTATTGTTGTTATCTTTTCTCTCGCGTGCTTTGTTAATTATTTTTTATTGCATCGAGTGTCTGGAAAAATAATATATTGCAAATTTATTTGTAATTAAGACCATCATACTGGCTGGGAATTTACCAAAAACTCCCTTCAAGTTTTTACTGGAAACGGTGATGGAAAAAGGCATATCTGCAGTAACATACTAACAACATGACCGCAGCAGCACATTGTCTTAGTGGCATTGTCTTAGATTGCTTAGCCCCTTTCGCCAATTTCGCAAAAACGAAAACAACAATCCAGAGGATTCTGCATCGCACAAGAGAAAAAACAGTAGTACGAAACCAAAAACTCTGGACCGGACAAAAAAAAGTGGTCAATTTAGTGTTACAAAGTCAAACAAAACCAGCGAGGGCAGTTGCTGGAAAAATATTTTTTTTAAAATTTTTTTTTTTTCCGAAGTTACAGAAGTAACACTTTTTAGCATTCCAGGCTACAATTTTTGTGCAAACTGTAAAAACAAATATGTGGCACTGTGAGTTTACTGGGTTAAGTTTTGAAAGTTCAGATACACTTTAAGTTAGATGTTCTATAAATAATGCTAAATTAACTTTTACATATATAATGTAGCGAGCAAGGGGGGCGGTCCGCCACGGGTGCACAGCCAGAATTTGTGAAAAATTAACAAAAAAACAATTTTTCAACATAAATCTGTATTATAATATAACATTTTTTGTATACATATAAATTTTCTTTTAAAGGAGCGCAGTACTTAATACCAAAGTATATATGTTGTTTCAATACCTATCATTTAACTTATTATATTGACTGCCCTTTTTCATTGCAGATGCCAAAGGTTGCAAAAAAAAATGAAAGCATTGCTTACAATGCGCTCATATCAATAAAAATATATATATAAAGTTTGGTGAGGAATGCAACCATCATAATGATGAAATACAAATTTTCATATATTTTATATAGAAAATAGTTATTTTATTTATGCCATACATTTTTCATATTCTACAATGTTTTGTTATATGAATGCTTTTATGCAACTAAATAATAGAAACTAAACGTATGTAATGTTTTTTGGAAGTGGTCCATAAAGTATATCAGAAATTACCTTGATAGGTTTCATTCGGAACTTCAGTGCATAGCAAAATCAATACAATAAATTCAAAATGTATTTAAACCAATCCTGCCATCGAGCTTGCTAGCTTATTCTGAAAATGCACTGCAGATCTTAATACAAAGATTGGTCACATTCCATGATGAGGTCTATGAAAAAGAGTTACCGAATTAAATGCGCTTAGAGACTCGTAAAACCCCCGTGAGTAAAATATTATATGTTGCCACCTTATGATTATAGGCTTAGCCTTCTGAATTTAATGCCCCTTTCAACAGGAAGGACATTATTGAGTTCATGTTTTACCTTCAATATCATTAACGGTTTTGTTGATAGACTACTATTAAATGAATATAAACATCACACTATGCAAGAAGTGAGCCCATAAATAGATCCTGGAGAGAATTCATTAATATCAGAGAGTATTATTCACCCCCTATGTCTAAATTCACTTTTAAGAAAAAGCTTTCCAAGTCACTATTTCCGTCCTAATACCTTCCTTCACGCATCTAGGCTCCCAACACCTTAATCTAAGCTCAATTTAAGTTGATTTAAGTAAACCTTACTTGGGTTAATAAATAAGTAAATACTTGGTTTGTTTATAAATCTAAATAGTTAATCTATAATTAAGCATGCCTTTCTCCAAATCTTTTTTCCCTACTAAAATTCCAATAATCCTGCGCTCTTCCTCTATTGTCCTTTTAGTCGTTAAGAATAAAATGTTAAGATAATAAATAACCCATGGCAGAATTAGAGAAGGTATATGCATTTTGGAGAGGGAGACTGCCGCAACTGTCAAAACGAAGTTGACAGCTCATACAAAATCTGAAAACGATGAGAATGCGATAAGAAAGCGAAAATAGGCAAGAATAGCAAAATGCTTGAGTTTGACAATTCTGGCTATGAGAAAGAGAGCGCAGTCTGAAATGCATATACCTTCTCTAATTTTGCCATGAAATAACCTATTTGTTAAGCGTATCCTTTCCAATTCTTTATGCCCTTCTCAGATCTCTCCTATTCTTATCAAATGAAATTCTTATCTATATTACTATGTATAAAATATGTTAGTATGGAAGTTGCTTTTATTCTTTTCTTCTCTCCATTTCTTTTTGACATGTTCTTCAATTAATGTCAATCAGGTAGGCGGATTACGCCCAATTCGATTTGCATATCTTTGAACACTAAAACAAGGAAAAGATGAGGTGAAAATAAAAATAAAAATAAACAAACCTGTTAGAATAAGTAAATTGCCTTGCTTGGCCAAAAAATAAATAAATGCCAAGGCTAAGGAGGACATTGCACAATGAAACGAAATGGCATGCTAGGGGGAAAAATCAAAACCTAATTTAAATTTTTTTTTAAATGAGGATGTAACATGTTATAACAAAAGTACCTTGACCTCGAGAATAATATTTGTTTGTACCTATTTCTTGTTTTAAAAAGAAATCAGGGTAAAAAATGGATCAACACTGCATTTTTCTAAATTTTGCGGCTATAAAAAATTCTTACAAAAGCAACAAAAAGTTTTTTGAGAACAATTTGAAAACATAACGTATTATGGTCAAAATAAGTGCTTTTCAGCACAAGTTGCAAATATGTTGCAGAAAATTACACTTTTTTAGAAAATCGTGAAAATTGGAAAAAATTTTGTACAATCTTCTCAATAAAGTATACTCAATATAGCAGTTTTTGCATTTTATGCAACTTCAATATGTCTTTTTTCAGACCCTGACTATGAGAGAGTGCGCAAACGTGCTTAGGTCTTCAAGACTTCTGTGTTTTCTACCATAAAACACGTGTATAATTTATGGTGTAAAAGATTTAAAGTAAAAAGGTTTCAGATACAATTTTAAATATTTTTAGTTACATTCTTAGATAATTTGTAACATATTAATTTTAACATGAAAACTTATCAACTAATTAAATAAATTGGTATTTTAATTAGTAATATTTAGTAATAAATAATAATAAGTTGGACATTTCAGCTCTTCAAAGGATTTTGACCGAGCTTATATTGATCAATTGTATTGTGCGTGTTATAAAATGTTTGAACACAAATTATCGCGAGCTGTACCTACGAGTTTAATGCGGACTCCGAACGGCTTATGTTCTCAAGAAGCTTTACATAGCAGTTTTTTACATGGCATCACAAACAGGGATGCCGACAGGTGGGGAATTCCCCGTTTTGCGGGGGATTTGAGACGATCGTGGAATGGGCTTAAATATGCGGGCAATACAAAAATATATCTATTTTTTAATGACGATTCGCGGAGAATTTATTATTTTATTTAATATTTGTGGGGAGGTAGATTTTATGTCACATTTTCTGATACAATGTTCTTCTTACATAAAAAATTGTTTAAGGCTACCTCCTAAAGTGTGATCCAATAAGAGCTTCCTACTTTGTTTTCTAAATAAAATACATAAAAATCAATGTATTGAGGCAAATCTTTATTTCTAATGATAGTTCGGTTCCTGCAACTCAATGTTTAAAAATAATTTCGTTCAAATGTTGCCCACGACTAGCTCTTAAATGGTCCATTCTGTGGGTCCAATTTTCGACAACTGTTTCACTTCATCCTCCATGCTTCAGTGTAGATCGGGTGTACTTTGGGTCGAACTCCTTTGACCTTCTACATATTTTTTCTATCGGATGACACTCTACTTACTTTAGTTTCGTCTGAAAACAATACTCTCTTCCATTATTTTGTTCTCCAATGACGATACTTTTTAGCGGACTCAAGGCTTTTCTTACGGTTGCGTTCGAATAATAATACAGGCTTCTTCCGTGAAATCCTTCCAAAAAGTTCGGCTTCAAACCTTTTTGCACCTTTCTGCAGTAGAATTTTTTTTAAATACTGAAGAGCATTACATACCATGGTATTAGAAACTTTTAAGGCAGCTGCGATTTGTCGATATGATCTTCCATCTTGGTGCATCTGAATAGTGATTTTTCGGGTGCTGACATCACAAGATTTATTTTTGCACATTGTAAACTACCAAAAATATTTCTAATAATAACTTGCAACTATAAATGTATATAAAATCACCTTTTTTATAATATAAGATCATTAAATATTTTATTTTGTCACAAGAGCAACTTTTAACAAAATTTGAAATGGCTCCAATGCTAAAGAATAACGGGGAAAAAAGTGATGACCATGTGGTGTTTTCGAAAGTATCCGAGTTGCATTTTCTAAAAAGTATTGCTACTACAAATTTTGTTGTGTTTTAAAAATTGTATGCATTGCTGTACATTAGGGCGTATCGAATTACAATTTTTTTCGAATTTCATATTCTAAGAGGTCTCAAAAATTGCATTGGATAGTCAGGATCTCCCAAAAAAATTTTAGAAAAAAATAATTATATCTTCCTCTCCCGCAAGGACAAAGTTGTTTTTTGAGACAAACAGTAAAAAATCACGATCTCAAAATGCTTTAAATTTTGTAAGAAGAACTACATATGTGTTAAAGCAAAAGTAAATATATACTTTAGCTAACAATATTTTGGCAAGCACGATGCTACTCTTGGTTTTTACCCAAAAGGTCCTGTGTGAAGGATATTCGAATCTAAAGGTACACAAATAGCACAGAAGTTTTAATTGTTTTCTGATTGTCTAAGTTTTGGTGATTTTGATAACAGTGTTAAGGCTTTCCTTAAATATGGCGAACTTATAATTTGCATATTTTTCACATATGCATTTTCTTGTTTTGAAGAAATGTAGATTTCAATACAATTTTTTAACATTTTCAAAAAAATGAATAAAAGGTTTTATATCTCGGGCACCAGAAGTGGTACCGAAGATAATTTTCTCAATTCGGATTTTTCAAATAGTTTTGAACTAAACCCTATCTAAAAATATCTTTTTTAAAACAGCAGGAAAAGGCCACGATTTTTTTTCCTATTTTGATATTTCAAAAAAGTTACTTCAAGCATGAAATGTAACAATTTTTTTATATCTCCTTTATGGCAATTATTTCATTAAAATTCTTTTAAACAACAATTGTTAAGTCAATTGAGACCCATCGAATGGCAAACTCAGAAACTCAACATTTAAGTATAAAATTGTTTTGTATGCTGAGTTGTGGTGTTTTAACGAAATAATAAAATTCATGTTAGGACGGAACATTTTTTTAAAAAATCGAAATAGAAAAAAAAATCATAGTCTTAACCTGATGTTACAAATTGATTCTCTTGGACCGGTTGTTGTTCAGAAATATATGACGAATCTAAATTACGGAAATTATCTTCGGTACCACTTCTAGATATTAAACCCTATATTAAGTTTTTTGAAAAAGTTAAAAAATTGCATTCAAGTTTACATTTCTCAAAAACAAGAAAATTCATATGCAAAAAATTTGCAAATTATTAATTCGCCAAATTTAAGGAAAACTTCAACACAATAATCAAAATGGCCAAAATTTAGACAATCAGATAAGAATCAAAAGTTCTGTGCTACCTCGAATGTACCTTTAGATTCGAATATCCTTCACATAGGACCTTTTGGGTAAAAATCGAGAAAAGCATCTTGTTTGGCGGGATACTGTTAGTTAAAGTATTTATATATTTTTACTTTAAGACATATGTAGCTTTTCTGACAAAAATCAAAGCATTTTGAGATCGTGATTTTTTACTGTTTTTCTCAAAAAACAACTTTGTCCTTGCGGGAGAGGAAAACATCCTTATTTTTTCCTAAAATTCTATTTGGTAGATCTTGACTACCCTATGCAACTTTTGAGACCTCGTAGAATACGATCTAAATTTTTCGATACGCCCTATGACATCACATGAAATCACTATGAAATCACATGATCTTGGTGGCCAATTAACAGGACCATTTCTTGATATGATGTTTTCATCGAACGTTTCCCTCAAAAAAGAAAATGTTTCTCCAGCTGTATGGCATGTTGTTGAAAGCAAAGGTCGGCTACACCAATATCCAGAATTTTTGCCAACAAAGATTCGTTGATCATTGCTCTGTAGCTAGCACCATGGATCGTAACACGGGCTCTATCCGCATTTTTGAAGAAATACGGTCCGATGATGCCTCCTGCCCATAAACCACACCAAACAATACATTTATCGGGATACATTGAAAGCTCTTGGATTGCTTCTGGTTGTTCAACAACTGTGCTTGTTAACGTAGCCGTTCAACCAGAAATGAGCTTCGTCGCTAAACACAATTTTTCGATAAAGTAATAGCTCAATTTGAAGTTGTTGTAAGGCCCATAAACTGAAATTAAAACCTACTCCAAGATCAGCCAGCTTCAATTCTTATACAAGCTGTATTTTATAGGCCTTCAGACCAAGATCACGCCTCAAGATACGTCACAATGATCCATAAGAGATGCCCAAAGCTTGAGATCGGCGACGAATCGATTGTTCACAGTTTTGACGAACACTCTCTGCTACTGCAGCAATATTCTCAAAATTACAGGCTCTATGCACTCTGGTTAAATGATGAATGTCTTGTAGTGTAAAATTAGTTCGAAATTTGATGATACGAATAGTGCGCTCAGTTGGACGATCATAACGACCAAAACGATGTTGAAGAACTCTATAACATTTTTTAACTGATGACTGATTTTGGTAGTAAGTTTCCACACTTAATAAACGTTGTGCAGGAGTAAGTCTATTCATGATTGATTCGTATTGAATACTAAGCACAAACGTCATGTGAACAAGTCATTTGACAGATAACAGCTGTCAAAACAACCCAGTTGAAAAAGGGACCTCGTATTGGATCACCCTTTATATTTAGTGTAAAAGGTGGATGCGATCGAAAGAATTGTTCAAAGATATAAGTGCACAAAATAAGACGCTTTACGATACAAAAAATAGAAGTAGTTTTTGTCTGCATCAATATAAACAAAAAAATGTGCAAAGTTTGCACGAGATTTTTTATCAAAGTTATTTTAATATTATCTGGAATAATGCTGCTATATATTCATTAGTGTTTCGTTGAAAAATCTTTTTCATTTTTTTTACGTTGAGATCCATAATATGATACGTTACGATCAGAGCTGTAAAAGAATGCGTTAAATTTGATTTTATTCACAAAAAAGTGAATCAGTGAATAACGAAATAAAAATGCATTCAATGAATGCAAAATTGATTTATAAAAAAAAATTTTAATTCACATTCATTTTTAAAAAAACGATTTATTATTCATTTCTATTATTCATTTTCGTTATTCAGAATAAGGAAACATTTTTTTTTCATTTGAATGCTATTCACAAAGAATTTCAGAATTTTCAGTTATTCTTTTTTTATTCATTATTCATTTTTTATTCATTATTCTTTTGTTATTCATTATTCATTTTTTATTCATTCTTCATTTTTTTATCCTTATTCATTTGTCATTTATTATTCTTTTTTATTCATTATTAATTTTTTATTCATTATTAATTTTTTATAATTTTTCATTTTTTATTCATTATTCATTTTTTTTATTATTATTCATTTATTATTTATTTGTTGTTCATGTTTTATTCTTTTTTCAATTGTTATTCATTTTTTATTTATGGCTTGGGACCAAAATGAATAAAAAATTAATAAAGAATAAAAAATTAATAATGAATAAGAAATGAATAATGAATATAAAATTAATAATGAATAAAAACTAAATAATGAATAAAAAATTAATAATGAATAAATAATATATACAGAATAAAAATAAAATAATGAATAACAAATGAATTATTAATAACAAATGAATAATGAATACAAAATTAATAATGAATAAAAAAAGAACAACTGAAAATTCCGAAATTCTTTGTGAATTGAATAAAAAAATGATTCATTATTCTGAATAATGAAAATGAATAATTGAAATGAATAATTAATCATTTTTTTAAAAATGAATACTACTTACTTACTTTGTTGGCGCTACAACCGTATGTCGGTCTTGGCCTCATCTAAGAATTTGCGCCAGCCATTTCTGTCTTTCGCTTGCTGGCGCCAGTTGGAAATTCCAAGCTTCGTCAGGTTGTCCTCTACTTGGTCTTTCCAACGAAGATGCGGTCGTCCTCTTCTGCGTTGACCGCCGCTGGGTACCGAATCGAATGTTTTCTTCACTGGAGCATCGTCTTTCATGCGCTGAACATGACCAAGCCAGCGAAGCCGCTCGATTTTAATGCGCTTGACTATGTCGATGTCAGCGTACAGCTCATACAGTTCATCATTCCACCGTATTCGGTACTCGCCATTGACGCAGATTGGTCCATAGATCTTACGAAGAATCTTTCTCTCGAATGCTCCTAAAGTCTTTTCATCTAAACTGCTCAGCGTCCAGGTTTGTGATGCGTAAAGTAGGACGGGCATGATGAGCAATTTATAGAGCAAAAATGAATGTGAATTAAAAATTTTATTTATAAATCAAATTTGCATTCATTGAATGCATTCTTATTTTTATATCTAATATATTTAAATTAGTATTTTATATCACCTATCTGAGGGGGAGGATTCCACATTATCATCTAATTTTCTAAACGAAACTTTTTGAGGTGCTTCGGATTTTTCATGTATAATTTTTTTGATATGAAGAAAAATATAAGTTTTTCAAAATAATCAGTTAGGCAATAGATCAGGAATCCCAATGAAATCAATCCGCTGAAATGTTTGCTAATACTTTTTTGAAAAACAAAAAAGGCGCCAAAACAAAAATAGGTGTTCCACGATACCCGAAGTTACTCTACTCAAATTTTTACATTTAATTTGATTATAGAATAATACTTTTTCGCAACTATTCATACGCTTAGAGGCATTTTTCTTATTATTTTTTTCTTTAATCGTTGATATAAGTCTGAAGTTTAGAAAAAAATTAGAATTGCCTTCAGTGTTGTTGTACGGTCTGGGGGATTTTTACTATACGGCTATTACGGCTTATAAAAACTTTTGGAATTCAATTTATATTTTTTCTTATTTTGTTTATTCTACGCATTAATTAAGTTGACTTTATCTTCAGTGTGAGTAGCCTATTAAGTTATAAGAAAAATATATTCATATTAAAAGCGAAATTTAAATATTCCGACCTTGTTTTGTTGGAATAAACATTTTTAAAAATGTACATACATACATTTTACAGTCAATTTGTATGCGGTTCTTTGCTCAGCAAGCAGTCCAATAAATTAACAACTTCATCAAGTAACTTGATACTTTTTTCTTGTTGTCAAAGAGTTGTAGTATAACAATAAAACAAAAGTATCTAAATACAATCATCGGCCCCACGAAGTCATGGCAAACCGCTGAAACAGTTGATTATAATGGCTTTACCCAAACAGAGCTTTCAGTGTTTATGTACCGATTTGCATTACAACATTAATGTCTCAATTTCACAGTTAGGCAGGAAGTTTTACCCTCTGGCACAAGGGACCAAGAACGTCGCCATCAACACCAGCTTCGAAAAAAAAGATGTGGTCTCACCATGCAATTGAAAATCCTTTTAATTTCCTGCGATTTCCCTTTATTCGCATTTTGTTTACCATCAAACCAGACGGTGCTGCATGCGTCCGAAACTTAGATGTCTTAACAAGATCAACATGTTTCCGTTTAAATAAGATGGTTACGCAGTCAAAGGGTTAAACTGACAATTTTAGCAGAAACGTCAACAACAGATGGATGGATTGTGGTTGATGCTACGCCAGCGGGGCAAAAAATATTCGACTCAAACTTGGATAATGCGTATTCTAATTGCGGTCTGTGCTGATAGTGAACACGCGACATTTGTGGTCTCAATCATTATACAACAACAACAACTCAATACCAAAAATAAGCACTGCTCTGAAAAGTCAAAAATAACAACAGCTTTTTTCATTTAAGTTCTTAATAAGGTGTTCATAAGCGCGATGACGTTGAAAGAAAAAATAAAACCGCTCTAGTGTAGTAAAAAAATTATGACAGCGGTGGGATTCGAACCCACGCCCTTTCGGACTGGTGCCTAAAACCAGCGCCTTAGACCGCTCGGCCACGCTGCCTGTTAATTTAGGAGGACAGAGTCAATTTTTGACTGCAAAATAAAGCAGAGTTCTAAGTAATTGTTTAAAATATTTTTTTTTTTATTTTTTAACATAAATTGAAATAATAAACACCATGGTTGCAATCAATTTTATCTGCATGAGTCATGCACGAAAATAAATTTTGTTAACTTTATATTATGTGTTGATAATGATAACAACAACTACAGCAGAAACATTTCTATTAGCTTTAGTGCTGCTCGCTAAAAGCCACTAATAACATGCTGGTGCTTAATAACAGCGCTACTGTTAATATAATGTTAAGCGCTTCACTAACTGTAACAGCAAGCAAAGCTCTCTTATGTTTGGCATAGAAAAAGCTTTATTTACAGCGTTTTCTTTTATCTAACATATCACTAGGCGCTGTTATTTAAAAGTTCAAAAATGAATTGATTGAATGTCAGGATAAAAAATGTGCTAAAAATATATTTCTTTTTCTATAAAAAACGGATATTTTTCTTTTACTTTTAAAATATTCGATATTTTTAAATTTGGCTTTCGTCTGTTGCTTCTTGGTAATCTGAGAGTATATAAAGTAAATTTTTCGGTTGTAGATCTTTGTCGTATTTTTCACAGAACGGTTTTTAATTCAGAATCTAAATTGTTTTCGAAATATTTTTTTGGGAAACTTCATTATCATTTTCGCCTAACTATATTTTTAATCGTTCCCTACTACATAATCTCCTTTTCACAGCTGAGAATCAATATTCCACACATAATTATTATTCTCAAAAAAAAAAAAAATGGTAAAAAGCTGTGTTCAATGTTGCAGTACAAAGTAAACGTTTTATATAGTAAAGATCCATGTCAAGTTTGAGTTCATTGTCTACCTAAAACTTAATAAATTTTATCTACATCTCAATGTTTTTAAGCATTAAAAATGTGCAGATATAAATGATGTTACATCACTAAGCATGTGATGATACATAGACAAAACTGTTCTTAAAATTTCATAGATGCTATGTATTTTTGATAGATAATATAGAATAGATAAAAATTTTTATTTTTTGTGAAAAAGGCGCTACAGGTCAGTTTTTATGACCAATTATTTAAATTTTTCAGAGTCCGTCGTCAAGTGTTATTGATTTTTTGTTAGATTTTGTGGTTTTTCATCAATTGTATTAAAATCAATTTTAAGGTCATCTATTTGAGTAATTTTTTTTTTCCTTGAAGACGTTTTATAATGAAAAACATAATATCAGAAATAAAATTTAAATAATTTGACAAAAAACTGACCTGTACCTCGTTTTTCATCAATAACTTTATATTAAAAGATCTAAAACTTAAAATGTTGATAAAAATTTATTTTGTGATATAATGCTCGTTACTACTTAGATTTTATATTCTTTTATGATAGGAGGTAGCCCTTGGCATGGATACACACCACTCTTATATCAACACTTTCGCCGACAGTAAAGCTGCGATCAAATCCATGCGTTCAGCTACCATCAAGTCCAAAAGCGTCCTGACTGGCACAGATGCACTAGATGCACTATGCGCTTCGAAGAGATTGCGCATCTACTAGGCCCTAGACATAAGAACATTGAGGGAAACGAGATGGCAGAAGTTTTAGGGAAGGAGGGCGCTGCACAAAGCGGCCAAAATAACTTAAAAAATAATAAAATAAAAATAAAAAAAGTCATTAACTAGTAAATCTAAATATGCATAATCATAGTTTAAAGTATTAGTATTTCGAGAGTAAAAGGACTTTGCGATATCTTTTTATTTACGGTAATGCCATTTTTCCAAAGTTCAATTGAAATAATGAAGATTTATTTGTTTTCACAATTTGACACTGTATATTTTTTAATAAGACGTAAATTTTTGTAATAAGAGTATGCAAAAAAATTAACTTATATTTGTTTTGTATGTTTTAGTAAACATTACAAGCAAACATACAAAAAATTTGGTACAACTAAAGATAGGTCTTAGAAATCTGAAAAAAGGAAACTTTGAGAAACAATAAAAAGAAAACAGCATTTTTTTTTTAATTTTAATGTCTTATAACAACTCTTTCTCAACATATTCACGAAATTTGATTAGCCGAAACTTAAAAATAACGACTTTACAAAAATAAAAAATAAGTTTTGGACAAAATAAGCAATTTTATATGAAAATATAACAAATTTTTCACAAAGTTCAAAAAACAAAATAAGAAAAACAGCATTTTTTATTATATTTTTATATGTCTATTACTAATATTACTAATATTTCCTCAACATGCTCCCAAAATTTCGATTGCCGAAACTCAATTATAATGACTTTACGCCCACTTTTGTGGAGCATGTTTTGGCGAAAATAAGCAATTTAATATGAAAAAAACTTTTTAACAAAAAAAAACCAACTTCAAAATCACTAAAAAGTAAAAAATAATTTTAAATTTTAATAAAATAAAAAGGAAGAAATAAAAACTTTTTAACAAAAAAAAAACCAACTTCAAAACCACTACAAAGTAAAAAATAATTTTAAGTTACTTTTCACATGCATTCTTGGTCAAATTTTTGAATTTATTTATATATATTATTAAATTGGATATCTTATTATTATAAATTTTTTTCGTTTTTGTATTATTATCATAAATATACTTATTTCTCTATGAATATGAAACCTTTAAAGCCGGAGCGTTTATTTTACAAAAGTCTGATTATATAAGCGTCGACCTTAAAGGTTTTTTATTCATGGAGAAATTAATATATTTATGATAATAATACAAAATAAAAAAACATTTACGGTAATAAGATTTCCAATTTAATAATATATAAAAACAAATTAAAAAATTTGACCAAGAGTGAATGTGAAAAGTAATTTAAAAGTATTTTTTACTTTGTAGTGGTTTTGAAGTTCGTTTTTTTTTTTTTGTTAAAAAGTTTTTATTTCTTCCTTTTTAGAGATTATGATAACAATTTTCTCATTCTTGTAACAAATTTTCGTTCCCTAGTTTCAACATTAACTGAAAAACAGTATTTTTCTTACATTGCCACGCCCTTTTGTCCAGTAACGCCCACTTTATTGACAGTAAATTTTCATAATTATGCCTGCCCTGTACCTAATTTCAGTATTTTTCGAGTTATGGCTTTTTTTTAATATTGCCACGTCTTTGTCGAACAACGCCCACTTTTTTGACCGTAATTTTTAATAATTGTTCCAACCCTTGTACTAATTTCCAGTACCCTAGTGTCAATATTAACTGAGATACAGTATTTTTCTTATATTGCCACGCCTTTTTGTTCAACAACGCCCTCTTTCCTCACAGTAAATTTTCAAAATTATGCCTGCCCCTGTACTTAATTTCAGTACCCTAGTATCAATATTATTCGAGTTACAGCGTTTTTCTTATATTACCACGCCCTTTATCGAATAATGCCCACTTTTTGAACATAACTTTTAATAATTGTGCCAATCCTTTACTAAATTTCAGTACTCTAGTGTTAATGTCATTCGATATACAAAGTGTTTCTTATATTTCCACGCCCCTGTGTCGAAAACCGCCCACGGGCACCTCCGCGTGTGAAATCTCTATCTGTTGACAAAAAATTGTGGCAATCGGGCAAGTACTTTAGTAGCTATCGATATATCGATGTACATATCGATTAAAAAAAAAACCAACCAACTTGAGAACCTCCTCCTTTTTGAAGTCGGTTAAAAATAAAGGCAATTTTTACAAGCTTTAAAAAAAAATATAATTTAACATGAATTAAATTGCGAGCTTTAAATAAAGTAAGTTTTTAAGAGGCAACAACAACAACAACTCTATCTAGAGTCAATCGCTTAGCTGACTAGACAAGTCTGTTTCGGAAATCGCTACATTTTCCTCTTCAGTAGTCTTTGAGTGATTATGCTGTGATCAACTTACTGTTTAAATTTGTATTCGACTTCAAAGATTTAGGAATTCATTCATTTGAATTATATGGCTGCTAATCATATGACATTTCAAAGCAGAAGGTTATTTATAGATCATCGCCATCAAATCTACCAAGGTTGACATCTGTTTTAGTTGCTTCTTTATTTATTTCAATATTCATTGGTGTTCGACAGTTTGTCGAAATGCACCATAGAAATGAAATGAGTTTTTTGCTTCGCCAGAAACTAGTGTTCTAACTGAAAAGTGGCTATTTTCACAACCAAATGTTCAATTACACATGACTTTGACCGAAATCAATCATTTATTAGATTATTTAATTAATTTGACATTAATTAAAGATATTATGATATAAACTTATTGATCTAAAGCTCGCAATTTAATTCATGTAATAATTTAATAGATCATAAAACTAATTAACTAAAAATATATTTTTTTAATAAAACTTTCAAATAAAAGACTTCCTTAACATAGCCCTAATATTTTACAGATGTAGGTTAATTTTTTGGGGTACTTTACCAGATTACTGAGTTTAGTTATACGAAAGTTGGGTGTGCCGATTTGATTCATTTTTAAACTAGCTATTTATAATTACAAAAGAACTATGTGTACAAAATTTGAATGATTTGGGATCATTTTTTGATTATTTATTCAGATTACTGGTTTCGGTTATATGGTAGGTTTGCGTGTTAGTCAGCTGTTTTGGTTTACTTTAAAATTGACTTTAAACAGCTGCAAAATACCTATGTGCACCAAATTTCACTGATTTAGGATAATTTTTTGGGGAGCTATTCCAGAATACCGATTTAGGTTACATGGTAGGTGGGCGCGGATTCATTCAATTCGAACGAAATTCTGTGAGAATAATCCCTTTACCATAAAACTCATTTTCACAAAATTTCATGATTCTTGAGCAGCTCCTTCTATTTTTGGCCACTTGCTATTTTTTTTTTTTTGCTATTTTTGGCTCGTTAAACTGTGCGCTGGTCTGGGATCAGAATTCTCAGAACATGTACCTACTCTGATACAATACATAGTTGTACAGGAACCTCGAAAAAAGAGCCACAAAAGCAGTGAGTCGTAGATGGAGAGATACGACATCGCGCAAAATCTCGAAAATCATGTGCAATGCGCAATAAGAAAAACGAACTCTGTTCATCTTTCAGGATTTCAGGAAACTAATATGTATTCTCAAAGGTCACAGCATGGCGCCAGCCCACGCAAGGAAGCTGGTCATCACCACAGATGACAACTGCAGGAAAAGCAAGGAACCAGGCACGATGGAGACCATAGATCACCAATTATGCAAATAATCCACCCTACTTAGATCAAGACTCAAATACCTAGGCTCATCGATATTTCTGTCACTAAAAGATGTATCCAAAGTATCTCTGGAACTCCTCTTATGATTTGCAAATTCAACGCAAATCTTTACATACTTCAACTACTAAGAATCAGAATTGGTCTATATGAGTTTCCATCAGGAGGCATCCGGATAAACCTAGCCTAACCTAGGAAAAAAAATTACAGATATATAATATACAGAATAAATTTATTGTGTATGACAAATATTGTAATGTATGAACATTTCCATATTAACCCAAGCGACATGAGTACGGCTTTAAGATTAGTTTTCTCAAACGTTTATGTTATTAACCCATTGACGCTGGCTCCTTCATACGAAGGCGTTGAGGGTAAAAACTTCGAGGGGAAGCTGATGAAAAAAGTTAGTGAAATGAAAGAAAACTCATTTAGTTTTATGATTTTCAACAACGATTTTGCCCCATTTGAATAATTTCTAATAATAAAGGGTAGTTCACTTATATTGTAATTAAATGTAAAAGTATTTGGTGCAAATAGGGTACGTTTTCAATTTAAATATTATATAAAATAAATAAACTGGCCATTTCAACAATTGGAAGGGCTTTGACCTAGCTTCTATTGATCAATTTTGTTGTGCGTGTTATAATATGTATGATCGATCACAAATGACCAAGAACTGGACCCTACGTGTTTTATGCCGACTCCGAACGGTTTATGTTCTCAAGAAGCTTTACATGGCAATATGCTTTCTCTCTGAGGTTTGCCATTGTCTGCAGAGAGGTGTCGACTGAGCAGAAAAATTAATTCAACTAAAAAAACTTTCTGTCTGAGCTGGAATTGAACCCGGGCTACCGCTGTTCTTTAGCTTAGGGGCCACCCACTATGCTGCGGCCGCCACTGTTTAAATATTATTTAAATGTTATGGATACTTTAAATGTAGCGCATACGCATTTGATTTAAATGTGAGGATATTAAGAAACATTGCAGGTACTTTTTTTAAAATGAAATATTGCAAGAACACAAAATAAATTTTAAGATATCGCTTGTAAGTATTTATAGTTTTTATGACTTTCCTTTCCTTGTATTTGTCAAAAAATACAAATGGTCGTTGAAACCATAAATTTTTGCAAGCATTATCTCAAAGATAGGAAAGTTTTTGACACGAATCAAAATGGATTTTGAAGGCAATAAATTGTACGTAAATACTAATCTAATCTAATCTAATGCTTCATTTAGTCATTTCGAAAAGTTCGATCCCTCGCTTAAATATGCCCTAACATATAACCAAAAACAGCATTGTTTGGATTTTTTAGGTTACAATATCTCAATAACCAGATGTGAAGCCCAAATCTTAAGTCAAATTCGGATTAAGACTATGTGGCTATACAACAAAATACTAAATTTTTATTGTACCTACGGTTTCTAATGCTTTAATAACTGATTTTAAAACTGAATGCAGACTTTTTGGTTGCTATATTTACTTGCTGCTCCCGTTATCTCAAATATGAAAAGAAAAATCTAGATTTTTGCTTTTAAAGCAAAAGAATATAAAGAAGAAATATGCGAATAAAAAATTTTTATGAATTATGTATGTATTAAAATGAATGGTTTTCACTACATATGTTATGTCCTCTAGTGGGCGCTTTGTTTAATTGAATGTGACGTCACATTGCCTTTAAACAGTAGAAGATCAAAACGCTTCCAACAATACCTCATTTGTCATATTATGATAAATTGTTTAGAAGTGAGAGTGGAACAGATGAACATACATACATACATTCATAAATACATATATACCACTCAAACACACACACCGATCCTTTTCCCTGCAGTCTTAGGCATCGTGCTCGAATATTTCATGATGATTTCTTTAAGAAACTTACTGTATGAGATACAAAAATAGCTTCATGCTTCAAAAAAATTGCATGGTCAACGCTGCTATTAAAATGATATTTCAAATGAAAAAATATATAGAAAAAAAGTTATAGCATATATTATATTCGTATGCCGCGTGATATGGAAGAACCTTAAAATCTTTAATAGCGTTTTTCTCGAAACAAGGTTTTTCGAATTGGCTTTTAAGATATCTGGAGTTCTTCTCTTGATAAAAAATTTGAATTATTAAATTTAATAATACTAGGTAAAAAAATTTAAAAAATAAATGAAATAAATAAAAAAAGTTTTTTATAGCTACTCACTGTAAAAGTACCTTAATAGTAGATGGTGTGCGAAGCACAGTGGTGACATCGGCGTTTGGTCTTTTGCATTTTGCTGCTGTGCCGAAGAAAGATATCTTCGACAATGCTAAGGTTGTGAGCAAGCATGCCGAATTGCATACGTTTTTGATTAAGGCAGTGCAGGATTAACTTAGCGCGGGGCCTGTAGTAAATTCTATCAAGAGTCCCTTGGAATTATTAAGATTCTTAAATTTAGGATGCAAAATAAAACAGAAGAGAAGAGTTTGTTACAAATAAACTTTTCAAGATTTAATGTGGGAAAATTTAAAAATTACATTGTTCACATTAATTTTTTTGAGCAAACCATATTCTAAATTCCTTAACTCATTTTTAATGCGCTTTAATGTTGAAAAATAAAGTTTTTTACTGCAGTTGGTAATAATAAAAGAGTCAAGTGCGCAAGACAATTTCTACATTTGGGATGCAAGATTCTAAAGAATTACTAATTAACAATTTATAAAAATTCAGTTCTAGAGCCTCGTGCTTCGTGCTGTCAATAGCTGTAGCTACATTGTTTTGAGTAGCTCAGCGAACTGCACTAATTTGTTGCTTAAGTTGTCCTCCAAATTCTGTGTCGATAAGCAATAATAGCTTAAGTCGATTTAAGACAGAACTGAGTAATTGATATAGTTGTGTTCCACGTATATATCATTATGAACACACAAAATCTAGAACTTCTAGCATGACCTTAGCCAAAGATAAGACGCAAAAACAAAAGACCCTTTCACATAACTTATATGGCGATTGAAAACTTTGAAGCAAGATTTCCGGAAACTTTGAAATAAGACTTAAGCTGTTATTGCTCATCGACACAGAATTATGTGCGTAAGCATTGACGATAGCTAAATTTTTTTTTAAAATCTCTCTTGTTGTAATAGATTTTAATTGTCCAAAAACACTAGTTACTTTATAGTATGCTTTCATTCGTTTAGCTACAGCAGTCAGTACGCTATCAATAAAGACAACAAACACCTAAATTTTAAAACATTGTTCAGGGTCGATTTTCAAGCGATTCGTCAGTGTAGAGCATCTGAAATGGTTATATTTTGCTTGCTTTGTCTTGAATTATCTTCCTTATTTTCTTTACAGCCGGTCAGGTCTTTGGCTTTTGTCTCAATATCTGAAAATGTAGGCCGCATTGCTTGGACGTACCCATGTAACGATTTTTAAAGGGTGTATCCTGAGGTTATTCACCTTATTCATCTTTTAAGCTAGTCCGTCACTGTGCCTTTTGATCCACGTTATTCAGCCCTATTCCAGAATCTGTCGTAGCGTAAATTTTCTTTCGGATTCGTAATGAAGTATTCTACAATCCGAATCGAATTCGAACATTCTTACATTCATAGCATTGCAACTACACATTCCGAACGTATCAACTTTTGACAGCTGTTTTTCGGATTTTTTCACGAAAGCCTTGCCTCGACGGATTTGTTTACGACAAAAGAAAACAATTAAATTTTTATAAAATTAGGTCGTAAAATAAAACTTATAATTAATTTTTGGTTAATAAAGTTAAATTATTTTTATTTAAACCTGTGAATATGTTAGTTGAAATTTATTTAGTGCATTTCCTACGTTGCGTAATGCATTTCCAAAGGGTTAATGGAATCTCGCAATATTCTTCGACGGATTTTCATAGATTCTCTATGTGAGAAATCTTCCTTTTATTGTGCGAAAATTGCAATTGTAATGAAATCCATTAAAAATCACAGCTAAAAAATACAATGTTGATCAGAAACACTTCAGTTTTTCAATTTTTCTTTTTATTTAATTGTCTGCTGTTGAAACCAGTTGTTTTCGAACTCCCGAAAGTAAGTTCGAAAAGGGGAAGTTTCGTTCGGATTTTGAATTAGCAAATTTGTCGTATTCGTAGCGTAGCTTTTCGTTCGGAAATTCATTACGACGGATTCTGGAATAGCGCTGATTCCAAAATTTTTTAAAGTTGCAAAATATTCTCAACATAAAAGTGCCTAGTCCAATCGTTACAACCATACCAAAATCGGAATTTTCGAATCATTCGAAATCATATCGATTTACGAATCGGGTATGATTCTAAAAGTTTCATATTCGTAGGTTTACGGATCAAAATTAAATCAGTCATTACTCATGTTTAAATGAACACAATCAAGAACAAATTGGTAGACATCATTTTAAATTATGAAATTGAAGGTTAAGCTAAGGTATTCTCATACATTTTGACGAAGTTATTATTTAATAATTCTTTGTGAATAAAATAATAGAAAAAATCATATAATTTTTCCTTTCCATGATATTTTAAAACTAGTAAGGAATTATCTTCGACTACCCCCACGAATTTTTCCAAATTTCATACCTAAAGTTTATACTATGTAGTTGCTAAAGGTTTTCTGCAAAATTTAAAGTCACTAGATTAATTTTTGTGGAATTGAAAGAGATTTTACCATTTTGGTAAACTCACTTTGTATGGGAGGTAGACGTAATTTATATTCGACTTTTACAAATTTTATACTAAAAATTCATATTAAAGGTTAAAGCTTATGTGCAAAATTTTATGTCATTAGATTAGTTTTTGTTGAATTGAGAGATATTTTATCTTTTTAGTTAAGTCACTTTGTATGGGAGGTAGGCGTGGTTTTCATCGAATTTTTACAAATTTCATACTCAAAGTTTATATTAAATATTAAAGACACTGTGCATAGTTTGAAGTCATTAAATTAGTTTTTATGGAATTTAAAGAGATTTCACCATTTAGGGTAAATCAGTTTGTATGGGAGGTAGGAGTGGTTTTCATCCCATTTTTACAAATTTCGTACTCAAAGTTTATAATAAATATTAAAGACGCTGTGCAAAATTTTAAGTCATTGTATACATTTTTGTGGATTTTAAAGAGATTTTACCATTTTGGTTAAGTCACTATGTATGGGAGGTAGGCGTGGTTTTCATCCGATTTGGCTCATTTTCGAACTTGACCTCCATTTTCTAATTTGAAGCTTATATATTGAATTACGTTACTATAGCTTAAAAATTACGGCTGTTATCGTGACCACAGACAGGCAGACGGACAGACGGACATGGCTAAATCGACTCAAGAGGTGATGCTGATCAAGAATATATACACTTTTCCATACCGGCCACGCCTCCTTATCAGCGTTACAAACGAAGTGACAAAGTTAATATACCCCTATTACATTTTTTAAACGTGGGGTATAATTAAGCACTTCAGTTCTAATAATTTTAATACGAAATTATAGCCAAAACTTCAGACATATCAAATGGTATAAGGTCAACCTATACTTGCATTAGGCCTGTAATGGCCGATATTACAAAAAACTACAGTGGAATTCACTTATAACAAACTCGGTTATAACAACATTTCTGCTATAACGTCATATTCTTGAACTCCGCATTTTCTAATTTCTCATTTCTTAGGAACTGATTTCGCTTTTAACGTCGGTGGATATAACGACGAGTTCGCATAAAACGACGCAGTTTTCATAATATATAACAAATATTTTCACATATAGCGACGACGAAAGCAAGTTGAGACTAAATTTGCTTACTTTTGAATTTTTTAAATAACCGCATAAAATTCATTGACAACAAAACTGCATAGCTTCATTTGCGCATATGATTTTGCTCAGTACATATTTGTTCCTTCAAGTGCATGATTGATTTCAAGTGGTTTTGAAATGCACCTTTAACCGATCATATTTTACAAGAAAAAGTCAATGATTTAGTTAAAACTTTAGGTAAAACGAATTTTTCTTGTTCAGAAAGGTGTTAACTGCAAGGTTTCAGGTGAAGCAAGTGATGTACCCCAAGGTGAATACAAAATTTTTTCCTAAAACTTCGAGATGGCTATCAGGACTCAGAAAAAATTTATAATGCTGATGAAACAAGGTTCTTCTTTAAAATCATGCCCGATAGAATTTTAAAATTTAAAGGTAAAAAGTGTATGGGAGGAAAAGTTACGACGGTGTGAGTGACAGTTTTGGTTGCTGCAAACATGGATGGAAGTTTGAAAAGAAAAACATTTTTTATCAGAAAGTCAAAGAAATAAAAAAACTTATTGTATTTATTTACCCTCAGTTTTATGTTTTTATTGTTTCTATTGATAACAAATTTTTTTCATTATAATAAATGAATTAAGTTAACAATGGACAACAAAAAATTATGTGTGCATATAACGACATTCGGTTGTAATGACGCAATGTTCCGGTCCCTTCAGGGTCGTTATAACCGAATTCCACTGTATTTTAAATGTTTAGGCATATGTGTATATGCACAACGTTTCAATAAAAATAAAGGTGAACCAACCTGGAGTGGCCCAACCTAGGGACTTGAGACATTTTGTCCGTTAAAATCTGTTTTAAATTCTGAACGTATAACAAAGCATTTGAGTCAATTCCACTTTAACTTTTGGTTGGTAAACTACACTCTAAAAACTGATTGAAAAATCTCTACAATAAATGTTGTGAAATTTCACATTTCTTGCCGATTTTGTAAAAAAACCACGCTATGCAGTGTTGTTTTTTCAATTTTGTCTGAAAATCAGCGTCTTTTTCCAAAATTTGTATATTTACTCTACTATTCACGCTATTTGAGCGTGTGTTCGCTCAGAGAGTCTTAAAATATGTATATCTCTGTACTCTTAAAGCTATTTTAGCGTGTTTTCGCTCAGAGAGCCCTAGTATATATATATATTATCTACTTTTCACGCTATTCCAGCGTGTTTTCGCTCAGAGAATTCTAAAATATGTATATTTTCTACTTTTCATGCTATTGCAGCGTGTTTTCGCGCAGAGAGTCTTAAAATATGTACATTTTACCTACTTTTCACACTATTTTAGCGTTTTCTCGCTCAGATACTACTAAAAACGCTCCAGCAGCAGTATTTTACGCTTGCCCTTCAATAAACACCTCTGCTTTAACGTCATATGATTTCAAAGAGTTTATTCGAACAAGAATCCAATTATATACAACTTAAACAGTAAATTGGTCACAGCTTAATTACTCAAGCCTACTGAAGTAGGAAATAGTAGCGCCTTCTGCTGAGTTATGACTCTATACAGAGTTGTTGTTGTTGCTATGTTCAAAACTTACTTGAGAGACTTCGTATTTCTAGCTTTTTTTTATAAGCGCAGACAAGATTGAAAGAAATAATTTTAGAAGAGAATTTTTACAAGAGAGCGAAAGAAATAATTGCAGGTGAGAGCATTCACGCATTTTTAACGATAAATATTTATAATTTTGCTCATGGGATTTAACGACAATATATGTAGGCAATCAGTTGCCAGCAATTATTGTAGTTAATTCTCGTGAATTTTTGTTAGAGTGTATCACTTTTTGAACACTTCTTTTCTCCGCAAAATAGATTGAAACAATTTTTTTTTTTACTGCATTTGGACTTAAGTATATGATAACTTTCCCATCCTTTTTTTCTTAATTTCACCTTTAATTTTAAAACTTAAAAAAAATCCTTAAAAATTTAAAAGCAATTATAACCAAGTTTAAGAATATTATTTCGCATAAGTTTTTTTTTTGTGACAACGATATCAACGCAGTGTAATATTGGATTAAAAAAGTTCATAATTTAATCTATCAATCACATGAAGGACAACCAAAGAGATAAAATTTTATTCTATTTTTAAGTAAAACCTTTTAGGCGGCGATTTGATTTTGAGAGTAAAATTTTGCATTGCGTCACACGAGTCTCTGTGTGACGAAAATATTTCGAGTCTCGTTCGACACGTTTTTGTGTACACGAGTCATGATATTTTATATGTTTAGAGTTTTATGTATGGGGCCTCAGAAGAGTGGCAGATAGAGTGTTGGTGTGTTTAGAAGAAATTTTAAGGGAGAAACATTAATTGGATCAGCTGGTCCATTTGATCTACTTAGGGTTAGGTAGGATTTTGATATAAACTACAATAGACATTTTTCCAATTTTTGAGTTTTTGGTATAGGGACCCCAGAACGGTGGCAACACGAGTAAAGGTGTATTCAAAAGAAATGTTGAGGGGGAAAAATTAATAGGAGGAGGATTTGAGCTCATACTTTCATAGATTTTTTTTATAGTATATAGAAGAGCCAAGGCATGCGCCTTATAAAAACAACGTTTGCTCTTTGACCTGATAGGAAAGGGATAGATTATTAGAGAACGAATTGATTGAAAACATACGTGATTTTTTGATATGAACAGTAATAGAGATTTTTTTCTATATTTTGTGTTTTTTGTATGGAGTTTCCAAGAAGGGTGCTAGAAAGAGTGTGAGTGTGTTCAGAAGAAATATTGAGGTGAACAATCAATAGGGCGAGCTCATACTTTTGACCTTTTTAGGGTTCATATATTTTTTTTTATATGAACTAAATAGACATTTTTTTCTATATTTTGTATTTTTTTGTATGGGGACCTCAAAAACAGGTCCCCTTACAATAAATGTAATTTTCTTACGTCAAAAATACCAAATCACGGACAAATATATCTCATATTTTAGTTATCAAAAACCATTTAACCTTAATCGGTTCTTTGTGTAAATTTTACACACTTTTCAACTTCAAGCTGATATTTCTTTAATATAAGTTCATCAAATCGAGCAAGGATTTTGGCTCAATGTAAAAATCGTATGCAAAATTTACGTTTTTGACGTTTTTTTTTTGCAACTAGTGCCGCTGCCACCCTACAGAAAAAATGTCCCTAATAGGTTCTTGTGTGTAAAATTACACAACATAATCTTGGCGAGCCTATGTAACTGTTCTTCTGCTTTATAGTTAATTTTTGTTTCGATATTTTTCCAATTTTTAATTTTTTTTTAACTAGCTGAAACCCGGCACGTTACTACCACGCCCCCTTGTCCTACGCCCCAATAAAATGTTATAACGTGTAAATTGTGGTCGAATACCGAATTCCGAGGCTGTGAGCTTGTAATTGCAAAGCTATTCAATATAGCCAATTTGGGTTGCTTAGGAGGTGCCACGCCCCTTTTTCAATGCAAAAATCATTATTGGTATGCCTTTTATAATTTGCTAAAGTTTCACGAAACCGAATTCCGATGCTGTGTGACCTATTATTCCAAAGCTCTTCGATATCGAAAATTTGGGCTATGTTTGAGGTGTCACGCTCCTTTTTGCAATCAGCACCAGAATTCACAAGAATATTCTGAAGACTTTGCTACGTTTCCCTGAAAATTTCATAAAAATAGGTTCAGCGGTTTCGGAGTCCTTACACATACATATATTAATTTCTTTTTTATAAAGATAGATGGGCGGAAAAAGTAGACATGTACATATATATAGGGACCGCCACTATGTCCTATTGCACCTACTTACAAATTTTCACTATCAAAACGTGAGCACCTCAGGAATAAGCATGATTTCGATAAAGTGGGCGTAGATATATTGCGGCCATAGTAAACATATAAACTAAACTACCAAATTTTATTTTTGTTTGATCAAAACCGTCTTATATATAAGTTCCATTGATTTGTGGGCGGTAAAAGTGAGCGTGGCAACATTTATATATGTAGTTCACTATCAAAATTTGTACAACTCAATAATTGACATGATTTCGAAAAAGTAGGCTTAGATAAAGTACGACCATGCCCATTTTTAGTACAGTATCCGATAGTAGCCATCTAAACAAAATTTTGGTAATTTTATAATTTAATATAAAACCGTTCGATATATAGCATTTTTGTAGTTTGTGGGCGATAGCGTAAATTTGGGTTGTAAGGGAGGTACCACGTCCCCTTGTCCAATCGACACCAAACTTCCCAGGAGCGCACTCAAGATATTGTTTCAAAATATCATAAAGATTCGTTTAGCGGTCTTTGAGTCTATACGCGATAAACATATGTACGTACATACCCACATACATACATCCACTTTTGTATATATTGAATAAATTGAATAAAACAATGCATAATTAATTACTTTTAACGAGAAGATTGCATGCATTTAATTCATCGATGAAAATATTGCTCCTGAAAAAGAGTATGTAAAATTTACGCATAATGAACCTATTCGTTTCTAGAAATAAGGGACCGATGAAGGTTTAATCAGTATTACCATTTGAAGCACCAATCAATGTCAGTGCATGATTCAATTACTATAGGTTATCCATTCATTTGACGTTTACTCACAAGAATGAAGATATACACCCGTAAAATTGAAGAGGAGAGCAAAAGAGTAATTTTTTTAATGCCATCAAAGTAATCAGTTGCAGGAATATCATACTTTTTCGCAGTACTAAATACCCAAAGATACATTTCACTCCTGTTCTGCACTACGTTCTGCACTGCTTGATAGTTTTGATAGAAAATTTAAGTGAGTTTTTAAAAAACTAATTTCAATATTTTGTTGTGCAAATCTATTCACACCGCTGACGGATCCACTGGCACATTATATTTTAATTTCATCACCAAAATAAACTGTTTTGCCAATACCGCACGTTGAAGAGTATTTTAATAATTACGACTTAATAGTAGCGATTTATATATTAATTGAAAAAAACGGCTCGCAACAAAATTTGAAAACAATTTTCAATAATAATCATCAAAGCAATAATTATTATAAGCGCAATGCACACTATTTTTTTCCTGCTAACAGCAAAATATAGAATAACTACTTTTTAAAAAAAAATAATACACAACAAAACACTGAAACATAACTTTTTTCATAGAAGACCACACAACCCTGGTTGTCATTTATATTTGCAAGAGAATATTTTTTTTTTTACAAATTTACGCGTGTTGTCAAACGAATGGACAACCTATAATAATTGAATCATGTGTCAGTGTAAATATTAAATAAACACAATATTTTTGTGCAAATTTGTAATTATATTTACTTCACAAAAATTGATATGTTTCTTAATTTTAAGAAGTTTCATTTCTGAACAGTAAACACGCTATACTGTGATTTTTTTTGTAGCCTCTATAAATTGCGACTGCAAAAATCGCCAAAATGCGCAAGCGTCACACAACAAGTTTTTTTCCCATTCAGTTCTTGTTTTAATATCATATAATAGAACAATTTTTACTTTGCTGTTATCGTAACGTAACGTTACATTACCATTACGTGTTCTCTTTACTTAACCTTAAGCTTAAACGTCGCAAATGTTGCCGAACATCATAAAAACTGTCAAATCTCACTTTTGACGACCGTTTGACAGTCTAAACAATGGCAACAACAAAGAGAAGATTGATTTTATGATTCTTTTATTCAACATTTTATGCGTATACATTTCCTTTTCTTGACACTAAACTACTTTTTGTAAAGAAAAAAAAGTAATGCGTTGTATATACGTTAGAAAAGAATTTAAAAACAGGGGCTGCAAGGCAACAAAAAAGAAAAAAAATAAACACATATAAAAAAAAATGTTACGCAATAAAACTGCGAATTATTATCCTGAAAGACGATTCTAATTCATTGACAAACGCATACAATCTGCGGATAATGAATTGAATGCCACCTCTGAGGTTAGCGGGGCTTATTTTTTTATGTCTTGCCGATTTTATTGGCACTTTTTTACGATTTTAGCATTTGCAAATTTACACGAAGCCCTTTGAACCACAAGTAATACTCTATAGCAAATGTTAGTGTTGGGTATTTTTTTTTTAATGTTTTTGGTTTACTACTTTTTTATGGCATCATAGTTTATTTTCTTCTTTTTTTTTTATACGGAGCAAAAGGAAATAGGTTATTGTTACATTTTTAGTTGATTCGCTTGTAATCACTCCAGGAAACTGCTGTGGGAATGATGTTATGCAAAGTGTGCTTAAATGTGATTAAATTCTTTGAAGGGGAGGGTGCGTTAGGATACACATAAAACATGCTTGGATGCGTGAGCTAAGCAGTTTTTTATATCGAACTTAAGATATCTGAAGATTGTGATGTTTTTGATTCAGTTAAGGAAAGTGTATAGAGTTTCATTTTATAACATGACTCGAAATTGAATGCTTAAAGTGAAATGAAAATAAGTTCTTATCGTTTCCTTACCAATTGATATTATTTTAATTATAAACATAAAATTTTATAAAAAAGATGATAAAAACAAAATTATTAGTTCTAGATTACATATAATGTTCATTTTAATCTGAAAAAATTGCAATTTTAGATAACTTTAAGTTGACATTTTTGATGGATTAGCTCGAAATAATTTTGTAAATAAATTTTTATCAAAAATTAAGGCTAGAATACAAACACTTTTTAGTATAAATACAGTATATATCAGAGTTACTCTCACAGTTCAACTTACAAAGGTGTTTATTAAAGGTGTCAATGGAATAAAGTTGCTTCAATTTTTGATTTCTCGATATTTTCTTTATGGTTGGTCTACACGGATGAACTTTAAAAGTAGGTTATTTTTTTTAATTATTTACAAATGTAGTTAAAATAAAAATCCTTCGAAAATTTTGTATAAACATAGATATATCGGGATATAACTCGAAAGGTTTAAAAAAAATGTTAAAATGTGCAGCCGCTCTAAAAAAATGGGAACTAACTTTCTAAAGTCTAAATAATTTTTGTCATTTGGAAAGATTACTAAATAAACTAGTAATGCTTTCGAAAATAAAACCGTGTCGTTTAAGCCATTACCAATCGGGCAACAATTTTGTTTTATGAGTTTTTCGGATTGATGAAACCCAAAAAGTGTCCAGAAATCAAAAATTGAAGTTACTTAAATTTTGCTCGTACAAGCGTTTAAATTCTTTTGTGTTTATAGATTATTTACAAACAAAACATTTTACAATGAATTTCAATAAGTATTTCATCTTCGTGGCCATTTTGGTTGTGTGCCTCTTGGGCCACCAGGCAGCTGAAGCTCATCGTCATCATAAAAAGGAACACAAAGACGTAAGTAATATATTTTTAATATAAACGTATTATATAATATAATTAAATATAATAATTTTAATAGAAACACGATAAGGTCCATAAGGCCGAGAGGATTGTCCATGATGCCAATACAGCCAGGAAGGTGATTAAATATGGTCGCATAATAGCTGGAGTTCTTGCTTAATATAATGTTGACTTTTCAATAAAAAAAATACAATTCGTTGGTAAAAAATTATGTATTACTGTGATCATTTATTTAAAACTCAAGCAGCTTTAAAGCTTCTTCTATACTTTTATATAAAAGGAGATTCACCAAATTTGATCTAGAATAAGCTGGGTAGCCGCTGAACCGATTTTAATAATTTTTTTTTAACTCAATTCCTATAATAATTTCGAGTGTCATCTATTCTTTAATTAAACAAAAAATCTATTCTTTAATTATAACAAAATCACGAATTTATTTGATGCTTACATTCAGCAAGAAGCACAATACAACAGCAATCAAAGTTTTACTCGCTGTGGAGCGATGATCCATATTGTGTACCCAGTAGTTCGCGGCATCATTGACGAACTTTTCGTGATGATTTCTTAAAGGAAGTTTCTGCATGAGCTGCTGGACTTAAAAAAAATCATACAAAATATAATGAAAAGTAGCGGTTGTCAGCGCCTAACTTTTCACTTTATTACAACAACTTCGAGATATTCATGATTGTTGTAATTCGTCGAATCGTTCGGAGGCTAAACTGTAAAATTTGCAAACTATCGATAGTTTTGGACTGACTATCGATGGTTTTCGATAGTATTTAAATATTCATTGACACCACTGTTAAGGTGCCATTGCCATTGCTGTCGTATTCGTTTGACAATTTGGTATAATTTTTTTTCTGTTTTGTAGAGTGAAAGCTCAGGTGATTTTCCTTATAAATGTATGAGCATTGTGTTAATTTGGAAGATGGGTGATAGTTAGTTAGAGGTTGAAAAGATGAAGTAGTTTCAGTGAAGATTTGATTTAAATTTGCACAGCTCAAAACTGACGAGAAACACGCTCGCAGGGAGACTATTCCACAACTTAACCGTACGACTAAAGAACGATATATCACTACAACGTGAGGTTCTGTGTGGCATAAAAGCAATGATAAAGAAATGGGCTTGGACAGCTGCCCGAGTGGACCTGGAAAACATTCGGTGTGGTGGCGTCAGGCCATTACGAAACCAACATTACGTCGATTTCCAATAGAGTTGAGAGAAGATGAAATATTTTTATCCCCTATCAAATATATCGCACTACGTTGAGTTCGGTCCAGAAGCACGTTTCGATTTTAATTCCCTGACGAATTTTCTTTATATTTCTGTCTACTTTTCGTTAACGAAACTTCCTCAATATTTCGATATTGGGTTCGTGCATTATAAATCCCGACGTTTCTGCATTGCGTCTTGCACGAATTTGGAACATTTATATGAAATTTTCGTTAATGAAATGTATTCCCAAATCAGCATGTTTTCTCAAGGATCAAGAAAAATTGTACATGATTCATTTGAGATATCTTCAAGACTGGAACTACTGGGTAGTTGCTTTCAATTTTCTTGTGCCCAAGTCAGAGAACTGCATAAATGGCTTCACTAATACATATAATTCATTGCATTCTATTTCAACGAATATACAAAATGTCAACTCGCTCAAAAAGTAAACTTCGCTAAGGGGCATGTCACTTAGCGGATACGGACAAAATGTTTTTGTTTTCGCGGGTAAAATAATAAACTGGAAATTGAGAGCGTTACTTTTACCCTTGAAAACAACAACAAATTTGTCCGTGTCCGCTAAGTGTGACAGGCACCTAAGCTTGCTATTCACCACTGTATTGCTTAAGAGACTCGTTGTAACGAATAGATAAAGCTACAAACACTCAGCCTCTCAAAGCTTCTCACCAGAGAACTGCACAAGCCTACTTGAAGTCTATTTCAAGTACTTGCTTAAAATACAAGTTCAAGCTAGCTTGAGCTTGATAATCAAGTATAGCTTGTTTTTGAATATAAATAAGCCCACTTCAGCTTGCGACTTGTAAGTATGCTAGCTTACAAGCGAACGGCACGAAGCTTCAAGTAAAGAAAAACTTGATGCCTTCGGAAAAAAGCTTGAAATTGAAGGCAAGTATCCAATTAAAGCAAGTATCCAAAAAATTCAATGAGCTTGTGTAGGAAAAGCTTAAGCGTATTATGACGTTTAAGGGTTCTGTGGACTCCGTGGTTGGCAGTTTTAGGGGTAGATGATTTCGGATCTGATGTCAGAATTTAAAATTCAAGATGGTGGATAGAGTTGCCACCTAGATTTTTGGGTATTTTTGCGAATTCTTTTAATTTTGAAATTCTGACAACGGATTTTATATCGAATATAATGTCACAGTTTTAAAATTTAAGATGGAAGTTAGGGCTACCACCTAAATTTTTACCACAGTATTGCAACCTAGTTATTTGTATTTTTAAGAGTTTTAAACATCATTCAACAGTGTTAGGGAGACACTGATTACGAGTCTGAAGTCAGAATTGTAAAATTTAAGATGGTGGATAGGGTTGCCATCTTAATTTTTTGTATTTTTATGAATTCGGGGCTGGCAAAAAAAATTATACACCAAAAATGGGTCGAGGAATCCAAATCCATGGTCAGAATTTTAAAATTATAAAATTTTGAAATAATAGGGTTGCCACCAAATAATATGTATTTTTAAGAATTTTAAACATCATTTAGCAGTGTTAGGGAGTCACCGATTTCGAATCTGAAGTCAGAATTTTAAAATTCTAGATGGTGGATAGGGTTGCCACCTTAATTTTTTTTGTACTTTTATGAATTCAGGGTTGGCAAAACAAATTTATACCAAAAATGGGTCGCTAAATCTGAATCCGTTGTCAAAATTTCAAAAACGAAAAAGTGGCCGGAGGACTTTTTTAAATATACCATTAGTATCGTATTGGCAGCAGCTTCGCGAATATTAAATGCCTTTAAATTTTTGGCTGTTACTATAAAAATTAATATTAACTGTTATTTTTTGCCTTTTATTTTTTCGGGCAAAAGTAACTGTTACTTTTGACTTTTCTTTTTCAAGTCAAAAATAACAGTTATTTTGTGCCTTTTATTTTTTCGGTCAAAAATATCAGGCAATTTGTATTTTTTCAAAGGCCGAATAAAAAAACTTTAAAAACTAAAAAGTTTTATAGCTCAAAATGTGCGCGCTGATGAGACGATCAAAATTGCATAAAACTTTTTTTGCCGTTCAAGTGGCCTTTAAAAAAATTCAAATTGCCCGATATTTTTGACCGAAAAAATAAAAAATAAAAGGCATTAAATAACTAGTACAATATTTTTGTCGGAAAAAAATAAAAGTTAAATGATAACTGTTAATATCCGACTTTTCTGATAAAAACCATAACCGGTACGGTCCCTGTTTTTAAAACAATATAATACTCCGGTTACATTGGGCCAAATGACTCATTTGAAATAATTCATTCGAAAGTGTTAACATTGGTATTTTTTTTGCGAAAGTATCTCATTTCGTTTGACAACTGGTTGTTTGTTGTTGTTTTTTATTCGTTGTTTGACGTTTTCATTTGTTTTTAGTTTTTTCGGTGTTTTTTGTCTATTTTCCATTAAATGTGTTTATGAAATAGTTTGTAATAAGTTTAAAGAACGTATCCAATCTCATTTTTTTGTTGCAACTGAGAATTTGTATGGAAAATGAGATGATTTCATTTCTCATTTGGCTGAAAGAAGTGAAATGAGTCATTTGGCCCAATGTAAGCGTTCGCAAATTAAATTGGTGAGGTAACGGTAAATCTTTTCTCATTTTCCCAATTCACTTAATGGAACTTTTAGACAAAGAAAATTTAATGAAAACCGATTTCCAAATGGCGTAGATGGTTGCTTGCTAAATCAAAATTTTAAATTTAAAACTTTTTCTCATTCTGAGGCTTAAGAAAATGCGTTATGCTAAGAAAATCTATAGTTTTTTTGAGATATTGCAATAGCTTTGATGTCATTATAACGGATATTTTTTAACATACTATTCGTACAAAATATTTTCGAAAAAGCTTTCGTTTACCGTTATTTTTATTAATCAACGACTTTTCATACAAAATTTTGTTGCACTGAGAAAATCTATAGTTTTCGAGATATCGCCAAAAGTTTGATGTCATAATGATAGAATTTTTTAAAAACTTAAGAAGAAAATATACATGTTCAGAACTTATATTAAAATAATTACACATAAGAATTACAAATTTATAAAAAATTTTTGCCCCATTTTTGTACAACCCTGTTATGCAGGAATTTTTTAAAAGTAAAAATACAAAAAAAGCGTACACTGTAAAAAATTTGAGAGTAAATTTTATATATTTTATAACATTTGTGTAGTATAAACTCTTTTTATTCCAAATAATATATAAATTTTATATCACTCAATAATATAAAAATAATAAAACAAATATAATTTAAAAATTTCATATGGATATCATGTGTTTATCAAAATATATCCTGGTTCGAAAGAAAAAAAAATCACCGAAATCGGGAAATTTAAAAATATAGTGGTTTCGATTGGTCTAACGAGAAAAATGGTCTGGAAAAATTTATAAGATTTTATGGTATAATTTTTATAACATTTTTGGTTTGGATTTATATGTATACAAAATAGTATAAAATTTATGCTCATATTTTTTACTGTGCAGCAAATTTATGTCATTATAAAAATTATTGTTTAAAGAAGGTAATTAAAATTAAATAAAGTATTTTTTTAATATTTATACCATTTTTATAATTAAACGAAACGAACACAATTATTTTTATATTTTTCATTTGATTTAATACAACGAAATACTTTAATTTTAAGATTTCTAATTTGTACATGGTATTTAATTTTATTTGTCGCAGGTGAAGCAGCGGGTATTTGCTAGTAATAAATAAAACAATCACATATTTTAAAATATCATATTAATAAAAGTAGTTTTTTTTAATCCGAAATCCTTAAATTCTAAAATCCAGTTTACAAGTAATTTTTGTCTTTGAAAGATTTTCTTGCTTAAACTCTTTTAATTAAGCTGATGCTGATGGTTTTTTTATAATAAAGGGTATGAGTTGTAGCGTTCTCAAGGATGCTCAATTAACGTTGGAATTCCAAATAAACTTTGTTGCATCACGATGAGAACGAACGTGTTGTGATTTATGAAACTTTGTTGTAGCTGCTGTTGCATTCCTTTGGAAAGGATTTGAAATATTTCACTCGCTTCAATTGTTGTTGCTGTTGTTGCAATAAACTTTGGTATATTTAATTAACAATTTGCTGTTTTTAATTGGCTTTTGTGTGGATTCTTTAGTGGATTTCTTGCTCGGTCGGAATATACTTATTTATGTAGTGGAAAATTTTATTGTACAAAATTTGTAGATGTGGTAAATGGATATATTTTGTGGATTTTCACAGAATTACTGAATCACTTAAAGTTCTGGCAAACTTTGCAAAACTGGACTTTATTTACTATCCTCATTAAACATAATGCAACTTTATGTTTCAATGGCTATATCAGAGACATTAACTATTCCAAAGTAAATTCATAGAGTGATTCATAGAGAGATTGGAAATAAATAGAGTGTTAAAAGTCTTACGAAATCTAGTTCTTAACATAGCAGTGGCGACTCAAATTTGTCCTTTATCGTTATTTTGTCCAATTTTCGTATTTTATTAACGAAAAATTTAAATAGTTTACAATTTTTTTAGTTAAAATTTTGATTTTGTGTTCAAAAAAGGCAAACACTCGCTTTAAAAAAAAAGCCTACTTAATTGATATCAAAAAATTTTTTTCTTGATTTATAACAACAATTAGAATATAATATTAAGAATATAATATTTATTTAATATAATATTTAGGTTATAAGTAATATTTCCTCAAAGAAGGTCTAAGCCAAACAATTTTTTGAAAATCGAATTTTTTTTTAATTTTATTATTATCTTACAACTAGTTAAGAATATGTAAGAAATTTAAATCAATCCCGCTTTTAACACATATTTTACAGCGCTTAAGACCCATGTCACTAGTGTGACTTTAGAAGCGCTTTTCTCGAAACATACTTTTTCAAACGGGCCACACTATTGCAAACAAACTCATCGATCAATTTGAATTATTTGCTTTTGAAGCTGATTGTACTGTAGTTCTACACATCTTTTACCAAAATAAGCGTCCTTGGAAAACTTGCCTATTTGTTACATGCAACAATATGGTCAAAAATCACAAACATTTTTCGACTTTTTTCACGCTTTATAATTTTCTTCATTTTCCATATTTTTATTCCATTTTGGTAAAAGATGTGCATTCCAGGGTCTATTTTCGAATGCATTTTTTCAGACGATCTGGAGCAGAGCTATGGTGTGGCCTGATTTTCAGCTTTCTTTAAGCACTTTTTTAATTTTTTTTTAACTTCAGATTTTTCCGTTTAATATTAATACAAATTTATGCTGGAAATTTTAATAACTAAACTCAACGGTTTCTTTTGGTGAACATTAATGGGTTAGAGTGACGATGTTAAATAAATTTCTTAAAAAAAATGACTTAATTTTAACTGCTTTTGCCTAAAACCTCCCTTAAGTTTTATATATATAAATAAAAAAATACCCAATATATGTTCTAATAGAGAATATTTTTCTATTAAGGAAGTACAATCGTAACCAGAAATCTTAATTTTTCTTGATGTTTATACCACGCCCCCTTGTGCAATGCCCATACAATGGTATCAGTGAAACTGCATGTGTAACTTAAGGTCGAATACTGAATTCCGACGCTGTGCGACATTTTACTCCAAAGCTATTCGATGTCACATATTTGGGTTGTATGGTAGGTACCACGCCTTGTACAATTTTAAAGTTTGGTTTTTTTAAATAATACCTATATTGCAAGCAATTTCGGATTTGCAACTTATTTTAAAATTAACCAGGTTTTTGTTGAATATTTGAAAAAGTTCTAAACACTTTTTTACAAAGCAAAGCTTCCTTATATTACACTGTGCAACAAATTTTTCTAACGGAAAAGCGGATAACACAGGATGATAGTACTAGTGTATAGTAAGAAATCCCTAAAAGGAATTTGCAAAGTTAGCTCGCTTTTAAAAGATATAGGCATTAAAATTTGCCTCTTGCAGAGTATTTTTTAAAAATAAAGTGCTCATTAAGGCGTATCGAACTAAAATTTTTTCAAATTTCACATTCTAAGAGGTCTCAAAAGTTGCATGGTGGTCAAGATCTAAAAAAAAATAAAGAGAAAAAAGGATGTCTTCCTCTTACACAAAGACAAAGATGTTTTTTGAGAAAAATAGTAAAATATAACGATCTATAAATGATTTGATTTTTGTAAGAAAAACTACATACTATGTCTTAAATCAAAATTAAATACAGACTTTAACTAAGAATATTTCGCCAAACAAAATGCAACCCTCGATTTCTACTCTCTTTGTCCTGTAGACGGACCATGAGAGATACTCGAATCCAAAGGTACACTCAAAATAGCACAGAAAACGTAAACACTTTAATAAATACTACTAAAATAAACACAATCAGATAACAATCAGCGGGAGAGGGAGACATCCTTTTTTGGGAGACCACCCTATGGAACTTTGGAGACCTCATAGAATGAGAAATTTAAAAAATAATTTTTAATTCGATACGTCCTTATGAGCATTTTATTTTTAAAAAATACTCTGCAAGAGGCCAACTTTCAATGCCTATATCTTTAAAAAGCGAGCTAACTTTGCAAAACCCTTTTAGGGTTTTGTTGGTCTAGATTAGTACCATCGACCTGTGTTGGTCGCTTTTTCGTTAGATTCCATGACCCTTAAATTGTCGCATAGTGTTATTTGTTATTTTATTTAAAGATGAATATAATGTGCGCATTAAATTGCTTGTGAAAATTGTTAAATTGCATAATTTACTAGTTATGGTTTTCATGCGATTATATTTTTTATTTAACGATTATTTTTTCAGTTAATCGAATAAAAAAATACGATACAATTAAACCGTTAGTCGAATGAATATAACCAATTTATATAACTTTTTTGGTTATTCGTCCAATCACTAGGCAACCCCTTATTTACACACGCAGACTTACTTTCCAAAATAGGCTCGGAGATGATGTAAACTCATACTCATAAAATTTTTAACAAATAGCTTACGCGCAAGCATGGGCGTAGCGAGGGGGCAGCCACGAAGCCCCCTTACCTTAAGAAAACTATTTTTTTTAGTGTTAGAGTTAGAAATTCAAAACAGTTTTTCTTATAATTAAAATAGCATTGAAGTTTTTAATATATATAAAAGCTTAATTTATTTCTTATTACAAACTTAGGTCTGACATATTTATTAATTATTAAAAAAAGTTTATGAAAAGCTTTAAATGAAATTAATTGTTAACTCTGACGTATATGGATATTGCAATCTTAGCTGCATAATTGCCCACCAGGAAATGTGAGCATTCCCGTATGTTACTAGGAAACATTCCATGGAATGTAGGAAGCATCCCCTTTTGTTGCACACTCCATTGCTTTTTTAACATAGCATGTCATTAGAGGGAAACATTCCTCCCCGCTGTAAAAAGTCATGTGGAAACATTCCTCTCCGCTGTCCTCAAAAGTGAACTGGAAGCAGTCCTCTCCCCTGTTTTAAGAATTAATGTGGAAACATTCCTCTCCCTTGTTATGAAAATGGATTCGGCCACGTTTCGAACCCGGGACCTCTGAGCGACAGTCGAGCGCGCTACCACTAGACTATCGAATTCTACAATAAGCGGCTAGAAAACAATGATATTAATATTTTCTATTGCCATTGCTTGACAATAAATAAAAGTTTCCACATGCATTCTTAAAGAAGCGGTTTGGAAACAATATAAATACAAAACTACCCTTAAGCTTCCAAAAGATGCGGTGGGGAAACAATATAAATACAAAACTACCCTTAAGCTTTCAAAAGATACGGTGGGGAATGTTTCTTTATCACTTTTAGATGGAAGCCTTCCGATTTTTCCTGGAGGGTGGTTTGTCGATTTTTCACCAACACTAACGCTCGTTGTCATAACTAACGAAACCAAATCAGCTGTTCAAAATGAAATTTCTGATTGGATTTATTTGTGCATTTTTTTATTTATATTTTTTTTTTATAGATGGAAAGATAAGAAAATTTTTTGGTGGTAAGTTTATATTAAGTTACAGCAAATTATAAGGTCTATGTCTATTTTCTAATCAATTTGTTTTACAGTCAAGAAAATAAAATTGAGTGACTTAATTGTAAATGAAATTGAGAGCTGAATAGAAGAGGATGACGAGTTGCTTGCACCCACTTGCGAGCTTTTAATTGCAAAATAATATATCTACGTCTGCTTCTTCTAGCACATGCAATAGTGACAGTTTCTGTGAATAAGACTTGGGTAAGTGGGTTGGCCAAAGTCCTTAAATGAGTACATCTCATAAATTGCAAATGCTCAAATGCCTTGGGCCCTCCTCAAATCTACGATTAGGACGCGATTTGGTCCAAACTTTAATTTTGTCACAATTGGCTAAAAACCTATGCGACGTGGTTGGTATACTAAAAAATATTAAAAGGTGCACTTTGCTTGTACTGTTCCCTCTTTCGACTTAAATACGTTCAAGCCGTTTTAGGAACACTCGTTGTAAAGCCTTTCACAAAATATAAAAATGTGAATGAGTATTGTAGAAGCCAAGACAGTGGCACATAAGATAAGTAGAAGCAGCTCACGCATTAATTACCGATCTGCTTGTTGGTGTAATAATGCAGTCTGGTCTGGTCTTCGGTTATTTCTACTATAGGTTTTTGGAAATCCCACTACTTGTCAGTTCGTGGAAAAGACCAATCCTCCAATTATTCAGTTTAGTAAATACTGCTTCACGAAAAAATTCAAATCAGCTTACAAATCATCCAGTAACATTACCTTTCGAATATTGGAAGATGTCGCTGTTCATACCATATCTGGACTTATTTAAATCATTCTTAAAACGGCGTTGTTATTCCTTTAAAGCGTGCACAGAAATTTAATGCAAGAAAAAAAAAGAGAAGTTTAATGATGATTTTTTAAATTGCTTTGCTGAAGATTCGCGCCAATGAATTCTTTTTTTTCCGATTTTGTTAAATCGCGTTTAATTCAATTTCGTTTCCAATTTAATTTTATAATTTTCTCAATAAAGCCAATATTTCAAAAAATTAATTTTAATTATCAGCTACATGAAACAAAAAATATCCCGCCCTGAGTAAAATCCTGGCTACGTCCATGCACGTATGTAAGTTCAGAAGGTTTAGAATGTTTACGGGTCAGTTACAAGCTTAGATGAGAACCCTTACTATGTATGCGCATTTCAAAACTAGCGATACGTACGATTTGCACGAAAAAATATTGAAGAAAAAAATATGAAAAAGTCTCATATTTAAAAAGGTTTTTTATATTTGCGTAGTAACTAAGTAAAAACAATGACAATAATAAAAAAAGGATTATTATTTCGTAAGTAAAAGGATGATACTAGATGCGTATCATTTGATAGGTGAAAATTTAGTATTTATTATTAATAAATCATTGGAGTCAGGAGTCTTCCCTAGTTCCTGGAAAGAAACGATAGTGGTTCCTATAGAGAAAGTAATACATACAAAAAAGGCAAATGAATTTCGACCAATAAACATGGTCTCGATTGCAGCTAAAATAATAGAAAAGATAGTGAATATACAATTAGAAAATTTCTTTCATAACAATAACTTAATATCAGAGTACCAATCAGGGTTCCGAAAAAAACATAGTTGTGAGTCGCTTATTAATTTAGTAATAATGAATTGGAAAATGGCTGTGAACGACAAAAAAGTAATAGTAGCGGTATTTTTGGATTTAAAGCGCGCATTTGAAACAATTGATCGTGATATTTTAAATAAAAAACTTGAAATGTATGGCGTCAGAGATAAGGAATTAGCATGGTTCAAATCATATTTGACGGGAAGAAAACAGAGAACAAAAGTGGATGGGTTAGTTTCAGATGCAATAGATGTATTATTAGGAGTACCTCAGGGATCAGTGCTGGTAGTACTGTTATTCTTAATTTATATTAATGATATGGGAAAAGCAATACACATGGCCAAGTTGGCATTATTTGCAGATGATGCACTGGTGTATGCATATGGCGATTCAGTTGAGGAATGCACTAGAAATATGAATGTTGAGTTAGAGAGTTTAATGCCCTGTTTGGGTAAAACAAACGATGCGTCTATTTCACGAACGAATCGTCCAACTGGCAGCAATCAGCTGTTTTGGATCCATGTATAAAGAATGTCAGACACAAACGAACACAGCTGACTCAGTAACGAACGAAGACGTAACTTCAGTATAAAGTTGGGCCTTTGTAAGCAAAAAAATCCGAACGAGACGTCACAATTTGACGAGAGCAAAATTATTATCGTTCTGAAAATGAAAGTTGCTACTAACATATTTGAAGCTAGTAGAGCAAAAGCAGATGAAAAATGGAACGCCATCTGCTAAAGTAAACTTCTACGGTTCTCCTCAAAGAAGTGCACACAATCTATTTAAGAACAGTAGCTATCACAATCAATTCAAAAACAGTTTCATTTCTACCAAAAGTCAACAATTCAATAACCAAAACAGCTGATGCAAAAAGTATTGCCACCTATTAAAAAATGCTAGCAATATGTATACAATTTTTAAGATTTTTGTCAGTTTTACGCTGAATGCTGAACTTTTACAATCTGGCAATAATGTTTTTGACAAGTACTGACGTTGGAGTATTTCAAAAACGTAAGCAACGTAATGTTGGACGACGACGCAAGAAAAAATTACAAAGACCCAATTTAGGACTATCACGTCGGAAAACGAACGAAGATTGTCACGAAGGCTTCTTTTTACCTAAACAGGGCATAAGTATGTTTTTTAGAATGAACAAACTAAAACTAAATGTAGAAAAAACTAAATGTATGGTAATAAATGGGTCTGCAGAAGAAAATGTATGTATTGATGGCCAAATCATTGGAAAAATTTATGAAATGAAATATCTCGGAGTAGTTATAGATAATAAACTTAATTTTAAATCTCATGTGGACAGCGTATGCAAAAAAGTAGCAAAGAAAGTACAGTTCTTTTCTAAAATTAGGCAGAGACTGGATTTCAGCAGTGCAATTAGAATATATAATATAATTATAAAACCTCACTTTGAATATTGTTCAACTATACTTTATACAGCAAATAATGAAATGAAATACAGAATGCAAAAACTTCAGAACAGAGCTATGAGGATTATTTTAAAACTAGGTAGATACACAAACATCAAATTCATGTTGAATGCGTTGAAATGGCTAAGTGTAAACCAAAGAATAATAATGAATGTATTGATTGCAGTTTTTAAAATGAAAAATAATTTATTACCTAAGTATCTATGCGAGAAATTAGTATACGTAGGAGATATACACAACCATAATTTAAGAAATGTATTTAGTTTTAGATTAAATCTTTTTAGAAATGAAAATAGTAAAAACATGTTAATGTACAAAGGATTAAAATTATTCAACGAGATGCCACCTAATATTACAAATGAAAACAATTTAACGAAATTCAAACAAAAAATTATTGTATATATTACAGATAGGTTTGATTAACTAAGTTATTACTTAAATATATTGTAAACATTGTAAAATGAAAAAAAGAAATGGTTATTTTAACTAAATAAATATATATAATATAATATAACAATAATCGCTCCTAATGATTTTAAAATTTAAGCAAAAAATAGAAGTGAGTTTTGGCTTGGATTACAAAATTTGCCAAAACTAACTGGATTAGGTAAGAATTTTTGAATACAACTTTTTTAAAAGGATTTGAAATAATATAAGTTTATTTTCCAAGTGATTAAATCTAAAAATCTTCTGTGGTTTTTGATTAGGCTTTTTGCTCTGACGTGACGTTACTGGCGGGACATTACATTACTTAAATTTTCATTGTAGTTCAATTGGGTTATTAAGTAATTAGGTTGTTAATTAATTACGCAATTTAGTTATGAAAATACAAATTTAATATATTTTATTTTCTTTTCTTTGCCTCAACGATTTTTTCATTATCTTTAGCCAACGCCTTCCATTTTTACTAAAATAATAAAATTTACGAAACACTTACTAAGCATTTACGAAAAAGAAAAACTAAATTTTTGAGACAGTGCAAATGATTTGATCATCATGGTAAATGCATTTATGTAGAAATTACTTAAATTAATAAAATTAAAATGTTTATCTTAGATAATATCATAAGATAATAACTTTTTAATAATTTGTAATTTTTTGCTCACGGAAATTTCGAAAAATATGGGCGGATGGGCGGAAAAGTAGGCGCGGCATATAGTATATAGTATATATAAGGACCAGCAATTGTTCCCATTGCACCTACCTACCAAGTGACACTATCAAAACGGGTACAACTAGAGAATTATAATTATTTCTGAAAAAGGGGCCTAGATAAAGTGCGACAAGTCCATTTTTTTACAGTTTCCGACAGTAACCATATGAACTAAATCACAAAATTTAGATATTCTGCGATGAAAACTGTCTGACAAATAGAATTTTTACTGACTTGTGGGTGGTAAAAGTGGGCGTGGCAACATGTATGTATATATAATGATTGCCATTTGGACCCATAGCACCTACATATTAAGTTTCACTATCAAAACGTGAACATCTCAGGAATTAATATTATTTCTGAAAAATGGGCGCAGATATAGTTCGACGATAGTAAACATATGTATGAACTATGGAAGAGACAGGGTTACATTCGGCATGCATCCTGTGATATCTACTACAGCGGCCATGCGGAGAAGCACGATTTTGGTTGAGCTTTTGTAGTTGACAAGTGACTACGACATCACGTCCTGCGATTCACACCTGTGAACAACTTGCCATAATCCGCATCAAGGCTAAATTCTTTAGCATAAGCCTGATATGTGCGCACGCTCCGACAGAAGATAAGGACGTTGAGACCAAAGAAAGTTTCTACGAGCGCCTTGAAAATGCTTACAAGCGCTGCCTCCGTCTCGACTTAAAAATCGTGCTTGGTGACTTCAACGCTAAGGTGGAAGGAAAGAAAAGGAAGTCAGGAAAATATATTTGGCACAGCAGTCGGAAGGTTCAGCATCCACGACAACACCTCCAATAACGGAATGAGGCTAATTGACTTTGCCGCAGCACGAAACATGGTCGCAAGTAGCACTAGATTCAAGCATCTCAGTATTCATACAGCTATTAGAATGTCCCCTGATCAAAAAACCAGAAACAAAATTGATCATGTTTTGATCGAAGGAAGGTACTCTTCCAGTGTATTGGATGTACGCACGATCCGTGGTGTAAACATTGACTCGGAACACTACCCAATGGGCCGCCATATCAGAAGCTTCCTACGGGAAAAACAACGGCACTTATTTTTGTTGCTGTGCAAATTAATAGTACATTGAGAGCGCTCAGTAATGTATACAAGAAAAAAACACCGAAAAAAGAAAAAAAACGGGGCAAGCAAATAATCAGTTGTTTGATACAATTGCGCGTGTGAGGTATCGCAAAATTCAATTGAAATCATTGCTGTAGTTATTGTTTCAGTCAAAATGTAGATTTTTCGCTAAAGCCCGTATGATACTTCATTGTTTTCTCCAATTTCAAAATCTGAAAACAAGTAGCGCTTGGGCTAGACAGATATATATTGTTGGAAAAGGATGAAAACATGCATCATGCCAATTTTTACATCTCCGCAACGTTATTATTTTATCTCTCTGTTCTTCTTGGCTGCGGAAGAAAGAGTTGAAGCTTGTTTTTGACACTAAATATTTGATCGAAACTTAACGACGAATGAATTGAGAGAAACGTCAAAAACAATGCATTGAAAATGCTGTCCGTTGCACATTTTTTTGTCCAATTGTATCAATGAAGTATCATACGGGCTTAATGCATTAAAAATAAAAACAAACTGCTGACCCAAAGCTTTTCAATGGAGGCTTTTTGAAGCAGTATACGGTTGCAAATTCCAACCCTTATTTTCGATGAAATAAAATATTTCTCTTTCTTTCTCTCTCTCCCTCTCAGCAAGTCTCTTTTTGAGGTAGGCAAAATCAAAAAGAATTTGATGAACTGCTGACCCAAAGCTTTGCACGGGAGGCCTTTTGAAGCAATTCATAGTTAGCTAAATTAAAGTGCTCTTTTTCAATGACATATGCTAAAATTACAATGGTGTGTCATACGTTGGGTCAGTGCTTTCAGCTGACGTACAAGCACTCAGAAAGGCCTTTCGGAGTGCTGATGGCTTACCTTCTGAGCTGTTTAAGATCTAAGACGAAGCTATATTTAAATGCATTCACGAGATTTATGCAGAATATGGTCGGAAGAATGCATTCCGAACGATTGGAATCTCAGTGTGCTCTGCTTAATCCACTATAAAGGCGATCCCTCTATTTGTGCCAATTACCGTGGGATAAGCCTTCTTAATATCGCATATAAGGTCCTGTCGAGCGTTTTAATTTTAAAGATTGAAGCTCATTGAAAAGCAATTGAGTGGACCTTATCAGTGTGGCTTCAAACCTGGAAAGTCTACCATCGACCAGATCTTTACGCTACGGCAAATTTTGGAGAAGACCCATGAAAAACAAATCGACACCCACCATCTTGTTTTCGACTACAAAGCCGCCTTCGACAGCACAAAAAGGAATCACCTATATTCACTTTATCTGACTATGCTATTCATTTAAAACTAGCACGACTTTTCTCAAGGTATGATATGGGATATTAATTCATTTGATCAATGGAGCATTGCACTAGGCAAACAATTGACTAAGAAATTGAGCCTGAGTTAACAAATCAGGATACGGTATCATCTGATTATGCATTTACTAACGTTTTGATAAGCTTCATAAAATCAAACTGGTAAGCACAAACTGTTTTAAATACAAAAAGTAATCCTATAAATGCAATCTGGGAAAGCTAGTAGTTGCGTTAGTATTGAAATTCAATATGTCAAATAATTTTTTATTATTTTTCGGCTATGAACAACACTGTCTAAAGCGAGTTCAAGAAATTAATTTTGAAAATAGTTATTTTCCTAGAATTGAGAGAATTTGAAAGGTGCGCAAAAACTGAAATTCGAAAAGCGTCTATTTTCGTCATTCCGAAAACACAAATGTGGTTGCAAGCCACCTGTAGCTTATTAGCACAACGGGATAAGACACCGTACCTCAATGACCTACATAATATAGAGAAAAACAAAAATTTCAAGTCTTTGTCGGTATTGAGTATCGATAACGAGTATTTTTGAGTATCAAATATAAAATACTCGATGCCGAAAAATTCCCCATCACTAATCGACACCCAACATCGTTTTGTCGAAAACGAGATTTCAGACAAGGTGATTCCTTATCGTGCGACTATTTTACCCAATTGATAGAGAAGATCATCCGAGCTGTTGATCTGAGACGAAGTGGCACAATATTCTAAAGCAGTGTTATGCTGCTTGCGTATGCTGATGACATCAATATAATTGGCCATAATACGCGTGAGGCAGTGCAGCATTCTCCAGAATAGAAATAGAGTCAAGTCGAATTGATCTGGCAGTAAATGCAGAAAAGACGAAATACTTGGTGTCAACAAACAAACTGGGATCCAACATTAACTCAACCAACAACATCAGCATTGAGATCAAACGAAGAATTACTTTTACCAACAGGTGTTACTTTGGGCTCAGTAGGCAATTGAGAAGCAGAGCTCTCTCTCGACGAACGAAAAAAGCTTTTCATGCCCGTCCTACAAATCTGGACGCTGAGCAGTTCAGATGAAAAGACTTAAGGAGCCTTCGAGAGAAACATACTGCGTAATATCTACGGACCAATCTGCGTCAATGACGAGTACCGAATACGGTGGGACATCGACATAGTCAAGCGTATTAAAAATCGAGCGGCTTCGCTGGCCAGGTCATGTTCAGCACATGAAAGACGATGCTCCAGTGAAGAAAATATTCGATTGAGTACCCAGCGGTGGTCAACGTAAAGAGTAAGTAAGTAGCATACCTTTAAAATTATATCCATTTTTCTCTATTAGCAATAAATAAACTTTTTGATTTTTGCCTATGGGACGATTTACTGTGCGCCAGGATGAAACAAAAATGGTTAAAAGTCTTTCATATTCTCCATTTAATATAGAAAATAAACTTTTTCAGCTGTGCTGTACATTCTAGAAGTGCCATAACCTAAACTCCGCCAGAAAAGTAGTCGTCTCTTCACTCTATCAAAGACATTCGGAGTTTAGGTTATGGCACATATAGAATGTCGAAATACAGCAGTGGTAGCAACCTGTAAGCCTCTGCTTGATGTTATGAAAGCGACTGGCTCTTAATATACATATAATACGCCCACTTCGGGTCATAGTAAAATTTTATTTAACAGCTTTATTTATTTCTTTTTTTTTTAAATCGAATCTCGATATACCCATCTTTTTCTGAGCCATAAGGAATTCCCTTGAAAGAAAACTAAGTAATTGACACAAGTTTTGCATTTTTTCTCCTAAAAGTTATTCATATTTTTGTTATCGTTGAAAGGTCGGATTTATAACAAAAAACAGAAACAATTGTTTTTAACCATGAGCAGCAACAGCTTTAGCAACTTTGCCACCTACTTTAATCACTTTCTTGGCGGTTTTGACATGATGAATTATCTTCTCGACCTTCTTTGCGGCATGTTGCTGTTCAAAAAATCTATTGAGTTTTTCCAATAATGCGTACAAAAAATGTTTAACTTACAATTTTGCGCCCAATTTTACCAAAGTGATGATGATGTGCTTCAGTTGCTTGCTGGCCCAAAATGCACAGCACTAAAATGGCCAAGAAAGCGAAGTACTTGTTGAATTTCATTTTTTTTTTTATGTAGTGTAGTATTGTGGATTGCGTAGAATTTTGGTGTTATTTATACCAAAATATTTGTTCATGTACAAGTCGTCAAATTTGATAAAGTTTTAAAAATGGTTGGCATCAATCAAGTTTCAATTTTTAATTTATTATTATTTCTTTTGTTAATACAAAAACGTAAAAGACGTAGTCAAAAGCTCATTATTCATTGATAAAAACAGACATTTTGTTCATTGATTAAAAATATATTTCTTATTAAACGCTCAAAATTATCAGTTAGTATAGAAACGATAAGACTTATTTTTGATTAAATGTTTACCAATTTATTCTAGTGGTATCTATAGACAGATCTGTCTTTAATATTTTATCGTCTTTAAGTATAAAAAATTTTGTAATTTACGCAATAACCTAGCAAAATTTGTGTTGCAAATATGCCAAGCATTCTTAGGGACACTGCTTCCAGAAGACATTCTATAGATCCAATTATGCTTCTTCTAAGCCTAATAAGAAAGTGCTTTCAAGAAGAATTCTCATAAACCACTTCTCAAAGACATTCAAATAGCATTTAATTTCAATTATTTTTTGATGTATTTTTTCATTTTCCGTGGGATTTCTCAAACCTCCAACAAAACGCAACCACTTCCTATTTCAAACATCAAAATGCCGTGAAAATCGGGAAAAAGGATATATACGTGGATTTTTTTAAATCCTCAACAAAACCCAAGCACTTCTCATTTTCAACACTAAAATCGGGAGAAAGGATATTTTCCGTGGAATTTTTTAAGCCCCCCTAACCACAAAAACCATTTAATTCCATGGAATGCTTACTTAAACTTTTCCTCAAAAACTCCTACTAGAACCTTTTAATTTAAAGGCTCAAAGAAATCTTCCATTGGAAAAATTCTAGAAGCACTTCTAGAGGACAGCATTCCTCCCAATGACATGCATATGCCTTCTGGGTACGAAAGTGGAAGGGATGTAATTAAAGACTTTCCCTTCCACTCTTTACCTCCTTTTGGAAGCACTTTTTTCGCTGGGAACTTTCATAGATATAGGGTCTGTTCAGAAATGCATCATGATGAGGAAACTGCTTATGCAGCACAAGAAAAATGTTCGAAATAGGACAATTTTGCAGCACTGCAAACGATAAACATTCTAAAATGTAATTTTTCTATCAAGCTTCACTCATCATTCGCATTAAAAAAAAATCACGCTGCAATTTAGACGCTTGAAAAATGCCACTTGCAGTATGTATTTCCGAAAACACCGAACAATTTTTTCCTATCAATTCTCCATTATTTGTAGAAAGATTTCGCACAAACGATGATTATAATTAAAAGATCATCAATCACATGTCGAACTTTGTTAAACGTATTTACTCGCGAAAAGCATTATATTTTACATGCTCATTTGCAATTAGTAATTTATCAATATAATGCATTGAGTCATTGATAATTTTGTGATTACAGAATATAATGTGACACCGGCAAGATGTATAAATGACTAATACCCAGAACATTACCAATGCACCGTGTGAAATTTTAACAATCTCAAAGTAAAAAAAACCAACCAGAAAGCCCAGTTACGAATTGTAAATGTATCAAGGTAAGTCATCAAGGTCATCTTAATATATAAAAAGCAAGCATTCCGCTCCGAGCACAGTATCCTCAATTTGTAACTATTTTTTGCCATAACTACAGTGATTTTACAATATATACTGTCCTCAAAAATGTTCAGCCTGACAGTATGCACAGAAAATTCATTTGATACTTATCCGAGGCAGGATAGGGTTTTTACAATAGTACGTTTTTGATCTAACTACTTCTTTTTTCCACCTTTGATAAGGTATGACTAATTTAATTAAATTCTTTTGATGGATTGTACCAAAAAATATAATTGTTTCAGCAGCGAAACGACACCTGATGTGCTACGTATATGATGGCTGCAAAGCCAGTTTGTAAAGTTGAACTCGAACTCGACTTTTTGCACTTTTACACTTTTACACTTGAACTAATTTTTCAACACTGCTTTAATACTAAAACTGGTATATTTATTTGTATTTGCAAAATTCAAGTGAACTAAAAATCAAGCTTTAAAGAGTGGTAAAACAGCTTTAGGCAAATGGATCCAAAAAGGAAGTGTGCGGAGGACTCGTCGCACAATGGCTCGTTCTGCCTGCGGTCGTGGCAAAATTCAATTTTCGAGTGGTTCTTTTTTCCATACTTGATATTTTTATCAGATAAAGAATTGTTTGGAGCTAAGGAGTCCGCAGTTTTAACTCATTTGGATGTTTAGTTTTATTTGTATAATTCGTCAAAGTTCAGTGATTTTTCAAGTTTGCAAAATAATTATTTTTTTGAAAAAAAATTCATGCCGAAATTTCTGAGAAACGTTTAAAAACATGGACATTTTTTTTGTCACAGTGGTAAGTATTGGTCTATATGAAAAAAAAAGAAAATAAATGAAAAAATAAAACAAAAAAGTGGTTGTTTTATGTTGACTTGGCGTTGTTTTCAAACTTAACGTATAGTTTCAAAAAAATTCACGCGTAGTTACACGTTCTAGTTACTAAAAATGTATTTTATGGTTATTTCTTAGCATTCTGTGAAAAACTCAGCTGCAACTATGCACAACTTTCTGCGCTAGAGCGATTTTTATGGAGAGGTCTTGGTTGTAGGAAGTTGCGTCCGCCAGTATGTATACACATTGAATCTTAAATTTCAATTTTTCAATTTCAATTTCAATTTCAGTTTATTTCAATTCAATTCATTTGTACATTGAGGTAAGCCTTATGTAGTACATCGAAAACACGTTTATATATCTACGAGTAATTTTGTTAATTTGATTCTTACAGACTAAGTTTGCTTACTAAAGCTAATATTCAAGCCTAACATTAGGTAATAATTAAGTACGAAAGTACAATTAAATACTAAAAAACCTAACAAGAGCCAATTTAAAGAGTTTGTTATCTCGAATTGATTTAATATTTGTTGGTATAGAATTCCAAAGTTTGACAGCACTTACAAAAAACGTTCTAGAGGTCACTAAGTATTTAAATCTAGGTATTATAAGATTTAGTGTTCTACGTGATTGAGTATAGTTAAGTTTGACATACAGGTAATGAGGGCACCGGGAAAGCATAAGCTTATGAAGAAAAACTAAATTTAGTACATTTAAGTAGGTCGAGATATCACACTTAAATATTTGTCGAGAGTAAGTCGAAATATGATCATACTTCCTTAGAAGGAAGATGTATCTCGCTGCATTGTTCACAACCAGTTGAAGTTTGTGCTTAGAAGCAGAATCCAGATTGCCATAGACTAGAACACTGTATGATATAAGTGGAGACAAAAGAGTTCTTACAAGTTTCAGTTTTATTTCAACTGAGAGGAAACTAGAGGAAGCCCATAATTTTCTTATAATTGCATACATTTTGCTTACTGTGTGACTTATATGATCACAACAGCTTAAGTTCCTATTCAACTTGAAACCTAAGCTTGTTACACAAATATCATAGTTTATAGGTTTATTGTTGACGCAAACTACAGGAAGCGAATGAATGTCAAATTTTGTTGGACAGATTGGTAAAGCTTGCGTTTTTGTTGCATTTAACTTTAAACTGTTGTCGACAGCCCATTTATAAATTCTTTGCAAGTCCTCGTTTAGCCTACATACAAGGTCCTCAAGGAGACATGTTGGTCGGGAAAGGTAAACTTGTGCGTCGTCAGCATATAAATGAATAGATACAGATTCACAACAATGTACTATATCGTTTATAAATATACTAAAAAGAATAGGTCCCAGTATAGAACCTTGTGGCACACCGGATACAATTCTTTCCAAATTTGATTCTCTCCCATTTGAACAAACACGTTGAAATCTAGAGTTTAAGTAACTTTGTAGTAACTGAATCGCGTATACATCAAAACCATAATACTTTTCTAACTTTATAAGCATAACTTCAAAATTCAGCGTATCGAAAGCTTTAGAAAAATCTAATAATACTAGAATTGAGAGTTCTCCATTGTCATATTTTTCACGTAAGTCCAATTTTTAACATGGCCGTGGCACAACTATGTTTCTCTCTAAACCCTGATTGATAGTCGCTTAAGAGCCGATTGGTATTGAGGTGTTTAACGATCTGTTTAGCCAATAATTTTTCGTAAATTTTAGAAAGAGCTGGTAATATACTGATTGGTCTAAAATCTTGTACCGCCTGTGCCTCCTTCTTTTTTGCAACGGGTATCACGTTTGCAATCTTCCATTTGGAAGGAAATATTCTTGTTGTAAGAGAGAAATTTATAATATGTGTTAATATACCGACGACTTGTGGCAAAATAAGCTTAACAAATTTGAGGTTTACTCCATCTTCTCTAATAGCATTAGATTTTATGCCTAACAAACATCTTAAAATATCTTCTTCAGTAGCCATTTCGAAATGAAAGAGGCTTTCTCTGTTGTATAGTAAATTTGGATTAACTAAGAACGACGAGCAATCTGTAGAACTAGTTACTGACAAAAAGTATTTATTAAGGGTGTCGGAATCTATCTTAATTTCTGTGTTCTTCTGCTTTCCAATGCCAAGGGACTTGAGGTTGTTCCACAATTGTTTTGAGGAAAGACTAGGTCGCAGCTTCGACTCAAAATAACGCTTTTTTGCTGCTTTAGTAAGAAGCGTTGCATAGTTACGAGCCTGACGGTAAGTTTCCCAGTTTGAATTTGTTGGGTTACGTTTCCAACGGCTATACATGCTTCCTCTATCTTTGATTGATTTTAAAACATTCGAATCAAACCATGGTTGGCTAGAATTTTTTCATTTCATTTTAACTAAGGGAACATATTTTTCATACAAATAGTTTAGTAATGAGGTGAGATGGTCAACTTTTTCATCGACATCAGCAAATAACCTACAGTCTTGCCAATGCAAATAGGAAGCTTCTGCAACTAATGCTGTAATGTCAATTCTTTTGAAATCTCTAAAAGTAATAAAGGAATCTACCTTGTCTTTATTTAAATTGATATCATAGGCAACAAAAAGCATGTCCTTTACTTATTCCAGGTAAAGATAGCTGTTCAAAGTGGTTTACCTTTGCTCTGTCAGCAACACAGGTAATGTCAAGTAGACTCGGCTAGAATTAATTTTGAACTATAAAGGTGAAATTTGGTGAGCAGATCCCTTTTGGACCATAATATTCACAGCTAAAAAAATGTTTCCAATCATCTGACTGAAAGGGTCAATTTTAAAAATATTTAGTTTGGTCGAATTTTTTTTAACTTTGGTTTCTTATTTAGACATACTTATCTTTTTGAAGTTTATTTATGCTCGGAGAAAAAAAACAACTTTAAATTGATTATTGGAATTTTTTATACCAGGTATTACGTCTAAAAGTTACCAATCGATCCAAGAAAGGCAAGAGCAGGTAAGAGAAAAAAGAAATATTATAGTAAGTCCGTTCTTTAAGCATGTAAAAAAAAAAATGACGGAGAATATGCCACAGCTGCAGATTTTCTGCAGCAAAAATATCCTGAAAAAAGACTTATGCCTACCGCTCATATAGTGCTAGTATATGGTAAAAGTATTATAGAATATCAATCTTTACCAATTTGAGAGTTGTCAGAAGAAGCGCAAGAATCCAAAAATAAGGACTAAAAATTATACAGATATCAGAATACAGGCAAAATTTCACGAAAGCGACAGAATGAGGACCTTTTCAACATGCTAGCAGCCTCATCGGCAGCCTTGGAACCCATGTTACCGTTGACAATACCTTCTTCGAGGTAGTGAGGGACTTCGTTAATCTGGGATCCAGCATAAACTCAACCAACGACATCAGCATTGAGATCAAACGAAAAATAACTCTTGCCAACAGGTGTTACTTTAGGCTCAGTAGGCAATTGAGAAGCAGAGCCCTCTCTCGACGAACGAAAATCACGCTCTATAAATCGCTCATCATGCCCGTCCTACTTTATGCATCACAAACCTGAACGCTGAGCAGTTTAGATGAAAAGACTTTAGGAGCATTCAAGAGAAAGATTTTTCGTAAGATCTATGGACCAATCTGCGTCAATGGCGAGTACCGAATACGGTGGAGAGATGAACTGTATGAGCTGTACGCTGACATCGACATAGTCAAGCGCATTGAAATCGAGCGGCTTCGCTGGCTTGGTCATATTCAGCGCATGAAAGACGATGCTCCAGTGAAGAAAACATTCGATTCGGTACCCAGCGGCGGTCAACGCAAAAGAGGACGACCGCATCTTCGTTGGAAAGACCAAGTAGAGGACAACCTGACGAAGCTTGGAATTTCCAACTGGTGCCAGCAAGCGAAAGACAGAAATGGCTAGCGCAAATTCTTAGATGAGGCCAAGACCGACATACGGTTGAAGCGCCAACTAAGTAAGTAAGTAAGCAGCCTCATCGGACCCAAAAACTTCTTTTCTAAGACACGTCAGATCAGATAAAGAGCTAAAAAAATGTTAATCTCTAGAAATGCTTAATTAATTCGATAATAATAATTATTCAGACATTGACGACTGTTTTCAAACAAACTAAATTCTTGTAAATTAGTTTATTTTTAATTATGTATTTAGTGAATTAAATATATTAAAAGTGTTTCTGTTTTTATGTATATAGTGTTTTATTTATGTAAAAAGTTAAATAAAAAAATTTATCAAATATTTTTGAAAAATTTTTTGTAAAAATGTAATTCCAGACATTCTAAAATAGAAGTTTTATGGCACAGTTTTATTAAAGTGGGCGGATCACGCCCATTTTTCGCAAAATGATTTTTACTGATAATATTAAATTATGTGGCAATTATTTTTGAAATATGAAGTACAAGCCGAAAGTTATGGCTCCACAAATAGTTTTTGAAGTAGAACTTGTATGGGAGGTAGGAGTGGACATTAACCGATCACTCCCATTTTCAGTACCAAGTGGGCTATGGAGATAAGTATTCTATATACCAAGTTTCAATCTTGTAGCTTTATTCGTTTGTCCGTAATCGTGTTTTCAAGGAAATGTCGGACAGGCAGACGCATTGATAGACTCAAGAAGTGAATCTGATAAAAAAATGTATACACACCTATACCGGAGATATATAAGTCGACTCAGGGGATGTCACTGATCATAAATATATACATATGTCTATACCGGAGACGTCTTATTTTCTGCCAATTCTACCTTTATTCCCTCCCTGCAAAGACCCCAACTTCAACAATGAATCCTGCAAAACTATTCTAATAAAATTTCTCACTATGCAAGCTGCATAATATTTCTATCCATAGCAAAAAAAAAATTATGTGTTTATCTCAATTCGTTTAGAAGTTTATACTAGTAGTAAATAAGTTGCATGCTATTTTTGATTTATTAACTTTTTTGTGCGTATACGTAACCAATAATTTGCTTTATTTCTGTTCGATGTTGCATGCACTAATATTTTTTATCAGCAGACAATAGTGTTATTGTAGAATTCAATATTATACTTGTTGAACATGTGATATATTGTACAGTATACATAATTTTATTTCATTTTAAGAATAGAATGTATTAAATGTTGCACGTTTTTTGAAGAAAGGAAAAAAGTACTTGAACTTTTCAAAACTATACACAAAATAAATCCAGAAGATATCGAATATCGTTGCAAGTACCGAGCCTGCGCTGCAATATTTTATAACGCATACGGCTTTGGTCAGCACTTACGAACTTATTTGGAGCGTGCGAAAACATCAGGAAAGTATAGCGGGAAATCGTCTAATAATACAGCGCTTTCTCCACATCATTATATTAATTTTCTTTCTTCTTCCAACACTTCTTTCGATTTTCCGCTTGCTGATTATTATACATCTTTTGCTAATACTTTTACTTCTACGCCCGTCCATGCATCTGTACAAATTAAGTGAAGAAATTAAGGCCATAGAGCCTTTTGACGAAAATGAGCGTTAATTGCATTTCACAAGCCATCAATTTAATATCAACCTTGTGTAAATTTGTTGTAAATTTATAACCAATGTATACTGGTTAATACAAAATTCAAATTTTTATTTGTACTCAGATGTATTGAAATTTTAAAAAGGAATCGACGTTCCTGGACATCTTAAATCTTTCACTTATAACTTTTGTGCACTCAGCCATCGATACTTAGCTGTGCCCACAAGCTATAATTTAAGTCAGTTTAAGACAGAACTGAGTTACTGATGTAGCTATGTACCACGCAGCTTCGTGCGAGATTCTAGCCAAATTTATGACACAAAAACTGAAGAAACTTTCACAGAACGTATGCATATGTCGATTAACTAGGGATGTGCAACTGCCAGAAAAAGTCGACTTTTTCAGCAGTTATAATTGTAAAAGTCTACTCATCGACTTTTTGACCCTTTAAAAGTCGACTTTTCAACGTTTTTTTGACTTTAATCGCATGACTTTTGTACCGGTTTTGTTTGGCAGTTAAAATGCAAATGATTCAATAGGAAAAATGTGTTTTATTGTTAAAAAATAAAAAAGTTCAGTTAATAAATATAAATAAATATTGCAATTTGAGTTGTTAAATAGAATGCACAATTGAAGCATAATCGCGAATAACGTTGTAAACGACACTTTTTTTGATGTTTTTTTTTGCGAACACCTGTGAGAATCAATCTCTTATATTATATACAAACAGAACTGAGTAAGCAGTTGAGCAGTTTGAGATATTTTTATCACATACCCAAAAAAAAAGTAAAAATTAATAAAAGTGCTTGTAAAATGAATAAAAGTGAACAATTACAATTTTGTCGTTTACAACGTTATTCGCGAGAACGCTTCAATTAACGGAACCACGAACATGTTAAGATGTTCTGGTGAAAGACTATTTCGTAAGTTGTTCGCTGAGACCAGCATGAAAAAACAACATTGCGGATGACAGCGAAGTTGCAACAATTGATAAACATTTTTAGGCGACGACCCAAATAAAAATAATTTTCTGGCTAATAAATTCCTATTTCTAAAGGACGCGCACTAAAATGTAAAATTAAATTTTTACTTTTATCGACACAAGAGCTGCCTACGCATTTATTTGCTTCTGAACAGCGATTTCGTTTATAAGTTTAGAAAAGAGCTAGTATATTTAAGTAGAATTTCTCACAAACATGAAAAAATTTCATATATTCCCTTTTAAAATTTTTAAAATTCTCTAAAATATTTTTCAATCATAAATCTAAAATATCTTTCAGAAAAACATAGCCCATGTTCGTAAACATAAACATACAATTATTGTTATAACTAAAAGAATTATAGACTCTGACTTAAAAACTATCTTCTCTGTTTTATACATAAGTATTTGTTATCTTGTATGTATCAAAAAACATTAAAAACCTTTGTTTATTTGAGTTCAAAAAATTTATTAATAGTTGATTGCTTAGAAATGTAACGAAAAGCTTGTGTCTAGGAAATTTGTCCGTTTGTGGGAGATGTCCGCTTATAGAAGGTGTCCGCGAGCATAGGTTTCACTGTATGTACATAAAAATATACTTCTTGTATTTATTGACTTATTCTGGTGATTGACAACTGCAAATTCATTTACAATTATAAGGATTTCTCAGTCTAAAATGATATCAAAAGCTACTTGGTCAAACTGTCAACACACAAAAAGGTCTCAACAAGAAATAAAGGTATGAAATTTTTTAACTTTCCGACTTCATGTTAAAAAAATATTATAAAAACTGCTTTTTAAACAAATTTACAATCGTTTATCATCAAAATAAGGCCAGTATTGCTCTACTTTAACATATAAAAATTTAATGAGATCAAAAAGTTAGAGAAATTACGAAGCCAATTTTTATCAATTTGTTTGTCTCTTTTTTAATTTTTTTAAATTTTTCGATTGGAAAATTTTTCTTTTACTATAAAAGTTTCCCTTTTTCCCTTTGAGGTCACAAGACGATTGAAAAATCCCTCATAATGGGACATTACTTTCGAACTGGCATTACTGTCTCAAAGTGGTGTCAAATTTTTGTTTTGCATAAAATGAAAAAAGCCGAAAGTAAAAGTCGTCTATCGACTTTTTTCAACATTAAGAAGTCGATTGCCAAAAGTAGAAAATTATCAAGCAAAAGTCGATTTTCGACTTATTTAGACTTCAAGTTGCACATCCCTACGATTAAATTTTTCTCATAACACTGAAATCAGACTTAAGCTTTTATTGCTTATCAGCACTGATATATAATTTGAAGTAACAAAGAACCTTTCACAGAACGTGTATGTTGATTAAAAACGTTAAATATTTCTCTAAACATTGAAATCATACTTAAGCTGTTATTGCTCATCGACACTGATATATACTTTAAAGTAAAAATTTATTTTAATTTAACCGATCAATTAATTTACTTAAGTTTTTTATAGGTGCCATTGATATGTGTTTCAAAGAGTTTCATGTGCTAAATATAAAATATCCGGATGACTGCTGCAACATCTGGGCATTCATTTAGATATAGTTTTGCAAGCCACTCTAAGGCTGCCTGCAGAGTAAGCGCCGAAGCAGACAGGCAGGCAGACAGGCACAGGAAAACTATGTGAACAAGAGAGAAAAAAGTTATTTCTTTCTCGTTTCTTTGCAGGGCCTGCCTGCCTGCCTAGTTCGGCGTTTACTCTGCGGGCAGGCTAAGTTGCCACTAATAATGGACGAAACAAAATGGTCAAAGTCGCTATTGCCAATTTTATTGCAGCTCTCCTGCAAATGATATCAAAATCGACATAGCGTGAAACTTCTTTAGCACCGTTGTGATTTGAAACTCGATGAAACGCAAAATGACATAAAAAACAAATATATAATAAAAGCAAACCACCGTTTAGAGTACTATACCACGCTTTGTAATGTACACAAACCAATTTCAAACGCGTTTTAAATGTAGCAGTAGATGTTAAAATGTCAGACACATTTGAAGTCATAGACATTTAAAAAACAGACCGTGCTGCAAACGCCCTTATCGCGTCTCCTCTTTGTGCGGTGCTTCGGAGACCCCCAAATCTTGTTCAAAATGTTTAACGGAACATAAATGTGCAACAAACTATTTCTATAGCTCATTACAATACACTGTACAAAATAGTGAAAACGATAATCGTAAGTACTTGCATATTTTCTTATCAACAAATTTCGTCCTTACTGCTTAAAGATCACATGCATAATCTCCATTCATTACTTGTATAGGCTTATTAAAGTGAAACTTCTTTAGCACCGTTGTGATTAGAAACTCGATGAAACGAAATCGACATATGGGCCTATTCTCCGAAATCTTTTATGAAAAAATTCTGTTATTCTATTATGATTTCCCATACAAATTTTTGAGCTGTCAAAAAATCTGTAACGAGACCAAAGTTCGTATTCTGCACGACAATCTTTTATGAATTCTTTTATAAATCATAGCAGATTTTCCGAACTGTCAAAAAATCTTTTTACAAAATCTTTTATTTGGTATTCTGCATGACAAAATCTGCTATGAAATCTGTTATGAAACACAACATAATAACAGATACATTTTTCTGCCTTTTATCATAACGAATTTCAATAAATTTAATAAGTCAAGCTATATCAGATTGTTTTGTCTTTCGTTATGTTTAATTTATGAAACAAAGACTTGGAAGACTTAAAAAAATAACTTTAAAACGTGTAGTTTTTTTTCAAATTGCATATAAAATGTATTTTCTTTTTTTGTACAATCATTTATAATTTTTATAATAGGCCTTTCTAAATAAAAAATTTTTAATATTTGTATGTGTAGAAAATGCAACATAAAAAAATTGTATAAATGTATTGACATATCTAAAAAGGAATTTATTCTACTTTCTGGAATTCTAGATTTTGCTGTAGCTTTGGTTTTTAATAACGATCTCGGCGTCCACCGCCCCCACTACGAAAGGACCCTTTGGATTTATTCTACTGTACTATTGTGGAAGTCGTTTGGTAGGATGAGCTTCTTTTATCGCCACCGTGCAGCATCTTTGATGTTTCCTTTGGAATTTCCAGATATGGTTACCACCTGTGTACCCTTATCTAAATCAACGCCTACATTATAATCAGATTGTATTGTCTGAATATTAGATCCTGCGCATCCAATAATTATACATACACAATCAGAACGCACATCTAGTTGTTCGGTAAAGTCATAATTGCGCCCACAGCCACCATTTCTTTGACCACGGCGATCGCGATCATCATGCTCGTTTCCCCGTTGTTCCTTACGTTTGAAACTTGCACGGGCTCCTCTGTCCCTTTCGCTACCACCTTCACCATAACTGCGTTCATCACGACTTTTATTTTAAGCTTGAGCTTCTGCTATCATTAGGGGTATTCACGATTCAGGGCACTTGCCTGTGCAGTTGAGGACTTGAGGACTTGTGCACTTTACAAAAACAAATTGTACGTACGTCAAAAATCTGCACAAGTGCTTTTCTACTATTACCTTCAACTTAAGGACTTGAGCAGTTGTGCACTTGTGTGAATTGAAAAATGTTGACAGCTTTGAAATGGTGATGGCGGTGTGTTCACGAAAACCTAACTGCACAATTGCACAAGTGCTCAAGTCCTCAACTGCACAGGCAAGTGCACTGAATCGTGAATACCCCTATTGTAAACGGGCTCTGGGTCGTCCTCTTAGTCCGACATTGTTTTAAAACAAGCAATTTAATCAAAACGGACATGCTTATTTGTAATGTTAATGCGCGACACTTCTTTAATGCTAATTTTGCAAAAATATTTACAAATCATACGTTAAAAGCGACAACTTCAACTTGCGTTGTTTTCTTTAATTTATTGACAGCAATCAGCAGATTGACAGAAGTTAACGGAATTGTAATAGATTTTTGTTTTCGAAGATTGATAACAGGGTACCATAAAAGATCGAAAGGCAGAATACCAATTTTAACAGATCTTTTATGGCCGGCATCTTTAATGATTCATAACAGAAAACTCATAACAGAATAACAGATTTGGCAGAATAGGCCCAATTAATTGCATTATTCTGTATAACGAAGAAGCACTCCAACGACAAGCAATACTTTTTCTATACGAAATCCTATTGCTTTTCGTGTCTTGCTTGTCGTTGGTGTGCATTTTCGTTATACAGGATAAAGCAGTAAAAATACAAACAAAACATTTTCAAACATTGCATGAGCTGTTGAACTGTCAAATTAACTGCAAATCGGATAATTTTAGTGTATTCTTTTAGGTAAGTTCTAAAGCTTTGAGAATACACAGGGGTATTCGCGATCTGGAGCTCTTTGCGAAGCTCTTGCGCAAAAGTAGAATTTGTAGGCAACATGTTGTACCAAATATTTGTATTATGTATTATTACTTGCTTGTTATATTTTTGCTGTTACTAGCTGAAACTTCAATAATATCAATTTATTAACGAGAAGTTAGTACTAGAAGGGTACACAATTAAGAGCTTCGCGAAGAGCTCCGGAACTTGAATACCCCTATCGTGTTATTGCTTCGAGTTATGTCAATCTCGCACTAGATGTCGCCAAGTACACCACGTTCAGATTTCAACGCTGCGTTTTGAAGGGATACTTCTTTAGCACCGTTGTAGTTTAAAACTCAATGAACTGAAAAATCGACATTACAGTATGTACTATGCGTTGTACATATGTGTGCTTGTGTGCACAAATTGGAGAAAAAAAAATGTGTGCAAAATCAACTTAAATGCTAATTCGGAGGTGGAAAGCGAAATAACCATATACGTTTAACATAATCCCATATTAAAAACCAATTTAATACAAAAAGAAGTTTAAATAATATTAACTTTTAAGCCATATCTTTTGATCGAAAAAAGATATTGGGATAATTTGTTCACATAAGCTATTTTTAAGACTTAATTATTTTGTAAAAAATATAAAAAAAAATAATAAAAAGAATAAATTTCGCTACAAACAGGGCTAAATGCTGACAAAAACACTTAACCAATATTAGAGCAAAACTGGAAAAATTTTTGCAAATGAATGTTATGTCATATGAAAGGATGTCAGAAATGCAATTTTTACTGGTTTTTATTTTAACAACAACAGCAACTTTTGAGTAAGTTTTGAGTGAAAAGCCAATATTTCGTACATTTTTAAAACAAAGATAAAAAATATACATATATACTAAGTAGGGCTTTCAATCCCTAAGGGTTTTGGCAAAATCCCGGGATTCCAGGATTTTTCGGGATCCCGAAATGCCAAAATTTTAAATTAATGCTATTTAGCTGTATTAAGGGGCATAAACAGTAAGAAATTTGGGCAGAAAAAATGTTTTTTTTTCCATTTTCCAAAAGTAAAATACTTCAAAAGTATTCTCTTAAAATTTCAGACTAATCATAGTTTTATTTATGGAGATAAATAAATTTTTAATAGTAGGAGTTTTTTATCTGCATACACTGCGTGATCAAAACTTTAAACGCGTTTTCCTCAAAATCATGTTTTCGAAATCCGTGATCACTGTCACTTTAGAACGGCTTTATCGATCAGTTTGAAATTTGTTTTAATTATTTTATACTTAATTTTTCTCCGGATGAACGAAGAATTTTTTTTTTTTGTGAGATTATTTTTTTTATCCGACGGATAGCTATTGCCATAGTCGAAATATTTGGGGATTTATCATAACATAAACCAAGGAATATTTTTAGGAACCGACCCGAACAACTTGGATTAGTGAGCAGCCTTAACGAATAAATGTAATTTTTTAGGTATTTTTATTTTTTCTTTTTTTGCTAACTTATCTAGGATCCGCCACTGAGTAAAATTTTAACTGAGCAGAAAACTTTACTAGACATTTGACTGATTGGAAAATATTTAAAACAGTGCAATCTCATACTCGTAATCAAAAAAAGCTTCAATAACTTTGTTGCAAATATTTGATTTCTTTTTAAGCCAAACAAATTTAAATGAAGTAAGAAACTTTTATACATTAAGTTTATCCATTGTGGAATATGATGAATTACTTTTTTAAATAAAGCGAAACACCTTTTACCCATAGAACTTATCAATTGTGGAATATGATTAATCACTTTTAGTTAAAGGTTTGTATCAATAAGCAAAATTTAAAAAAATAATGTTATATCTTTCAATAGGAAATTGTCATAAGGAAATACACAAAAAGTAATTTGGAACTTAAAATTTACTTATTTGAGTTCGCAATAACAAATTCATAAGTTGTTTTAAAAGTTCACTACGTCTTAAATAGCGTTGAAGAGAATCTACACTCATTATTTCTGTAAAAGATATTTTTAGTGTAGTTAGTTTAATTTTGTTAACTTTTTTTTTAATCAAATAGATAATTATAGATAGTAAAGTTATATTAAGCATTATTTAAACATAACAGCGGTTTTTGGTCTAAAGGCCTGACTATAAGTGCCACATGCTGGCAGACGTATCTGTCAAAATAAAAGCGAGCCCATGTAAATATATGAGCATACCCATAATTAGAATTGCTACAGTTTCATTAAGTTTCATTGACTTTCATTGGATTTTTGTAGAGCGATTCAAATCGCTCATAGCATAAGCAAATGTCAAACAATTGTTTATTTGAATATATTGAAAGCAAAACAGCAAAGAGTGCACTTGTGTATTTTAGTTTTTAATAAATTATATCTATTTTTTTGCATATCTATTTTGCAAAAAAAATCTCACAAATATGCACAAATAAATACAAAATATTTTGTGGCACTTCTCAAAGTCAGTATATAGCAATTATGGGCATTTTTATTTTGACAACAGCCAGCTAGCTTTTCGTTTAGTTTTTGGCATTCGCGTATGCCAGCATGTGGCTAATATATAGTCAGGCCTTAAGTCGTTAAATAATATTATACGAGTACTGTTTGCTATAGAAAGACCCTCCTTCCTGTTTACTTCAAAAGCTCAAATTTATTAATGCTCTCTCTGCTGTAATGAGTGGCTGCAAAGTTTCAAAAATTTAATTACAAATATTTTTGCTTATGCTGTTAAAATATTCTGGCAGGCTATAGATTAAGATACAGCAAGTTCAAATCCAGAATTTATTGCCTTAATCGAAAAGCATAACTTATGAACGTTATCTGTGCGTTAAAGGGTTGAGAATGAGTTGGTAATTCATTTTATTAATTAACCACGTGGCACAGTGTAATGCGAATAGACAAAAGTAGCGAAAGAAAAAAGTCATTAATTTTGAAAAACTTGATATTAAAATTAATATTTTCATTTTATTTAAAGTCTTACTTATGTGAATTAAAGAGGACTTTGCGATATTTTTTAGTTGTGGACAAGCTATTCTTCACATATTGTCTTGATAATATAAAACCACTTCATTTTTTGCAGTTTGATACTGAATTATTTCCAACAAGGCATAAAATTATAAAAAATATGGAAAACTTTGACTACTACCACGTTTATCCGACGCTTCAAGTCAATTTGAACAAAGTCGATTTGATTCAAACCGTTGCACAGTGTTTGATGTAGAACAATTTGTCAAAATAAATGTTCAAAACAACATTTTCGAGTAGGAAAGTTAGAAATATTTTTCACGTGCCGTTTTAACAACGCCACAAAATTTACATTTCGATATTAAAAAAAAAAATAAAAAAAAATATTATTTAAATTAAAGCTTCACTTTGAGCCAGTGCATTAAAAAATAACAAATAAATTTTGATTATTAAAAAGTTTGAATAAAAAGTATTTGATTCTTTTTTTCAAACGTTTCGTCCGATATTTTATGAGAACGTGGAAGATTTAGCATAGTTTCATAACAGAAAAGACGTTACACTGATGCCGATGAAGGTATTGTTGTAGTGAATTTTATAAAAGTTTTTCTAATAGCGGAATATTTAGATAGCCAACCTTGCGTTGTGTCGTAGTCTGCAAAATATTTCAGTAACTTTAATAACCAACTTTGAATTTAAGAACTTGTATATAAAGAAGCACTCACGTTGTAGCCATCATCATCTTTATTAAAATTTTTAATCATTAACAACATTCTCATGGTGGTAGAAGAAAAACTTGATAGTCACTTAACGAGGAACATAATAGATGACCGATATTTGATTTTCACAATATTCCGGATCAATTTTCTCAATTTTTTTTATTTTTTATTCAAACACAAATTCAAATAATTAATAACGAATAATGATCCAATTATCCTCGCATGGCATAGCAGCGCATGCAAAGTAGATAAGCGGCAAACAATAGCTAAATAAATGGTGATTATGCAAAACATAGTCACCATAATTAACAACATGAAATAAGTAATCTGTTTTTGATAGTATTAATGCTAGTTGACATCTGCAGAAAAAATGTACGACAAAATGTTGCTGAAATTAAATTTTCTTAATATATTAAGAAACTGTGGCGATCGTAGCCTAGTGGGTATAGTGCGTGGCCCCTAAGCTAAAGAACCGCGGTAGCCCGGGTTCAATTCCAGCTCAGACAGAAAGTTTTTCAATTGAATTAATTTTTCTGTTCGGCCGTTCACCTCTCTGCAGGCAATAGCAAACCTCAGAGAGTAAAAATTGCCATGTAAAGCTTCTTGAAAACATGAGCCGTTCGGAGTCGGCATAAAACACGTAGGTCCAGTTCTCGGTCATTTGTGATCAAAATTTAATAACACGCACAACACAATTGATCAATAGAAGCTAGGTCAAAGTCCTTCCAAGAGCTGAATGGCCAGTTTATTTTTTATATTATATAATATATTAAGATTATATTTGATATATAAAAGTAAAAGATGAGTGAGACGCGGGGATGTGCGCTCAATCAATAAAGACTGGACACCTAATGGTTATTTCAAAAGAGCATTTTTGAAAATGAAATTCTTCATACAATTGATTTTAAACCTAAAGAATAATATTTTTTTCAAGGTATCTGGCGCATGGAGTTTCATTCCAATGCATTGCCTGGAGCTATAAGTTGGGCAACACAACTATTAGAAATATTGTTTTAGAGACTTGTGAAGTGTTGTGGAGGCTCCTATCGCCAGTATGTGTTAGCCAGCCAACAACTTCGCAATACAAAGATATTGCCAAAGATTTTTATAATTTGTGGAACATGCCGAACTGTGTAGGGGCCATAGATGGCAAACATGTTGCGATAACTTGCCCACAGAACTCTGGTTCGATGTTTTTTAATTGTAAAAAGTTTTGTAGCATCATTTTAATGGCAGCATGCGATGCTAAATATACCTTTACATCGGCCTGTGTTGGAAGCTATGGCAGTCAGAGTGATGGAGGTAGTATATATTACTCAACCTGTTGATTAGTGATGTACTTTTATTAAATTTGTTTCTTTGTATTTCCAGGAGTTTTCCGGCACTCCCAATTTGGACGTTCCCTTTTATCAAACGAACTGCCACTGCCACCAAGTGCTTCGTTATGGGTTGGATCGAATGAACCATTTTCCTATTTCCTAGTAGGGGACGCAGCTTTCCCCCTAAAAATTAACTTAATGCGACCCTATCCTGGTACACAGCTACCAAAAAATTGTTTTGGGTTGCATTGCTCTTCATAACTTTGTTATGTTGACCGATGTCATACGCTGGTACTGCCCTGACGGATATGCCGACTGGGAAAGCACCGAACTTAATGTTCAAAACGGGAACTGGCCAAATGATTTAGTGGAAGTTGGTGGACCACTGCATTCTGTGACGTCATTTAATCGAAATGCAGCCACGGCTGCATATGAATCAAGGATATAAATGTTTTTTACAAATATTGATTTAGTTTTATTTATATAAAAACGTATTTTTTTTATTTCAATATAAAAAAAAATCAATACGTTCATGAACTTTTTATGTTGAACCTTTTTGAGACATTTTATTTTCTAGGCAACTGATATCATGGTAATTCTGGAATTTCAACATTTTTTCGCATGAAAATCAGAAATACTTTTATAAATTTATTACTAATTTCAAATTAGAAATATTATTTTGAAACGTGAAGGCACTTGAAGCATTTTTGAAAAAAGTTAATAGCCCAAACAGAATAAGCATAGCCAACACGCAGCCAACAGAAAAAATGTCAACATAGAAGTTGGTTGCCTTGCAACCCTATGAAATGAACATAATGAAAATAACCAACACGTAGCGAACGCAGCCGACACAAAAATGTTGACGAACTTTAAACTTTTGCCGCAGCCAACGGTAGCGAAATGTCAAAATACATATTTCAAATTAGAAAACTAAAAATTGACTAAAACATGTTAGTCCAAATTAGTAAAAAGACAAACAAATTATTATATGCAAAAGGCTGTATCTATTAATTTTGTAAAAAATAACAAAATATTGTAAGCATAAAGCTCTATCTGCGTTATCAACACAAATTCTATTCTGTGCACAACATTTCGTTGAAAAAGTAAATAAAATTATTTCATTTATATAAACAAAAAATTAAAAATATAAAAACAAATCACCCTCTTCACTGAAAACTTTGTGAAGTTTCATCATCTTCTAATTTAAGCGTCATTGCCAAATCTGTCAACATCCATATTGCGTTTGTTTGGCCTCAGACGCTCATAACAGAAACAGTTGAGATAATCATCTGCCCAAATGCCTGCACCGTAGGGTTCTCCTTTGCCACCACCTCATTGCATAGCCTTTTATATGATAGGCATGCCTCTCGGAAGTCTTCGTCAATATCATATGCTGCAACTGGTCGGCGCTTTTTGGCTCGAGGTGATGAGGGTTTTGCAGCTACCTCCTCAGTAAAACAAACATCTTGTTGCTCTGTTGGTGACTAGAGTGGGGACAGCAGTGATGATGAGCTGGTCGAATAATCACATATATTTATTGTGCATCGGGTCCTGGAAAATAATGTGTGAGTCTTTAGGTGTTTTTATTCTTTACAAAATTAAAAATTATTCAAAAAAATTCTCTTATTGATTTTAGATACAAGAATTTTTCTTAATAACGTTTTATTGCAACGACTAGAAAAAGCACACAAAAACAACTACTTAATTAACGCAAATTTTTATAAACAATTTTAAAGATTGCGTGCATACCATAAAATAAAATACCATAGTCATTTATTTTTTATAACCATTTTATTCATAAATAACTTTATAATCTTTTTAAATATAACTATTCTCCATAAAATGAATGAATGCATAAACTAAATAGCTATTTGTGTTACTTTAATTGTGGGTTTTAAGAAGAAAATAAAGGTCTAATGCACCTTAATTTTTGGATCTTGCTTTTGCATATAAAGCCAATATTTACTAAATTTTTTCCCGTTACATACGGGGTTTTGAAGCTACAGGCTTTTGTCCCCTTAAATTCCAAATATTGAATACTGTGCTTTGCATACACTTAACTTCAAACCGTCTTGAAAATTTCAAAGCCATTTAATCCAATCAAATTTCTAATCGGTTCTGAAACTTTCAAGTCGCTTAGAAAGTGCGCTTAAACAAAAAATTATTCTTAAACTATTTTGAAAAGTAACAGCATAATTTGAACCATTACCGAGTGCGCAAACCATAAATATGTCTCTGAATTTGGATTTTCAAAAAATGTTTTTAAGAAATATGGAGGCTGATCTGGTGACGAGAAATATTGTTTATGAGCAGGATACAATTTTAACAGCCGTTCGATTGCAAGAAAAAGTGTTAACCATCGGATTTTACTATGTGTGAGCAAAGGTTGATAATTAACATCGACATATTCGCAAAAATCTTTGAACGATTCTGTTCTTACGGTATATCTTGAAAAATAATTAAATATTTGTAATACAACAGCTTTCACATCTATTTTTAACAAATCCATCTCATGCTGTTAGCTGTTGTCAACAACCGATGCCAATTAAAAGCTAATTTTTTAATCTTTGCTTTAAAGCAATTTATGCCAATTAAAAGCTAATTTTTTAATCTTTGCTTTAAAGCAGTATAAACGTTTCGACCATGGACACGATTAATACCACCAAAGCTTACATTAGCATTATCGCCTGTAATTGTTCTTACCAATAAGAGCCACACACTTGGCTGATAAATTATACATGTCGAGAACTTCCATCAAATAATTTACAACAGTTTTTGATTATTTATTTCCAAGAGATTCGTAGTTATTCCATTTTCATTAAAGCTGTAATACTGGATCAATATCGGGAATATTTTTGTTGACCCGTGATTGCTTGCATCTGTTGCAACGGAATATTTCTTAGACTCCGCAGCACGAGTTCGATATAATGTGGTGCTACCACATTGTTTATTACAGCTTCGCTTTTTGTTCTAGCACATTTAATAGATTGGTATATTTCGGAATCGGTGCAATCCATACACTTGTATGATTGATGCTGTCTCACTGTATGAAAGGAAAGAAAGTGCACCTGTTGCTGCACTGATCCTTTTATTTAAAGTTGAGTTGGAAGAATAGTATGCAGCATGGGCGTCCGCAGGGTTTGTTCTAGGGGGGGTCCCAAGGCATAAAGGAATCTAGAATGAACATAAACAAAATGTAACCTATATAATGCTATTTACTATGATTTTTGGTACTAATTTTGTAAACATGATACGCACACTACACCGGTTGACACAGTACACATAAGAAAATCTTATATAATTTTAAAGATGCTGTCAAAATCTTTCTCGTATCATGTCCGAAATATTTAAAAAAATTTTTTTTATGCAATACATTTCAATAATTTTTTGCTACAGCAAATATTCTTCATACTTTTTTTTTATTTCATATATTATATTTATTAGATATTAATTAGTACAATAAGATACAGGAGATCTTTTAACAGTACAACAGAATTATATGCATAATCAACAGTTAACTTAGAATTGAATACTTAGAATAACATAAAATACTTAATATATAATTATTGTTTTAATAGTGCAACAAATTTATATGTATAATAACTGTCTACTTAAAATTTGACAACTTAAAATAACTTAAAATACAAGATATATTATTTATGATTTTAATATATAGTCTTATAAATATAAAAACAAAGATGAAACATAGTAAGAAGACAAAATAAATAATTAGAAAAAAGAAGTAATAGATAGTTAGATGTTTGAAAATTATAACATAACATAAGACTTAAATTTATTCGTGCTGACCATAGATTTTAAACTAGAAGGTAAAGAATTCCAGAGTTTGATGGCGTTGATGAAGAAAAGTCGCTTAGTATGTAGGGAATTGAATTTAGGTATTATAAGGTTGTGTGTTCGAGTAGAAACACTGAAGCGTAACTTCTCATAGAGGTATGCGGGAGTTTTACAGGAAATTAATTTATGCAAAAATAAACAATTTCTCGCATTTAAGTAGTTTATAATACTAGAACCTAAAATGCTTCTACTCTCTTCAGATACATGGTCAAAGCGTCTCAGGCCAAACACGTATCTTGCTGCATCATTAAAGGCAACCTGAATTTTATGCGAAGAGTGCGAGTCAAGATTGCTGTATATTAGTTCTGAGTAAGATATAATTGGAAGTATTAATTGTACAACAAGCCTCTTTTTTGTCTCAATCGGAGTAAATTTAGCAGATATTCGCAAGCATCGAAGCGTGTACTAAACTAGTTGAACAATATTGTTAACATGATCAGAGGATGAAAGTCTACAGTTAATATAAAAACCTAAACTTTTAACTTTATCAACCATTAGTAGGCAATTATTACTTAAAAAGATCGGTGGTATTTGTTGGTGGTCAAGTTTATACCTGGAGATAGGGAGAGCATATGATTTTTTGGCATTAAGGCATAGATCATTATCTGATGCCCACTTTGCGATTGTAGTTAGGTCTTCATTTAGTCTACAACATAAGTCCTCAACAAGTCCGATGCGATTGGATGTATATAACTGAATATCATCAGCATAGCCATGCATTCTTACGTTATTGCACACTTTAAAAATATCATTAATAAAAATTCCTTAAGAGCAAAGGCCCAAGAATTGAGCCTTGGGGCACACCCATTTTAACATCGTTATAATCAGAAAAATAGTTGCCAGTCTTTACTCTTTGTTTTCTTCCATTAAGATAGTTGGCAATAAAGTTAAAAGCACTACTAGTAAAACCAAACATACACTTAAGTTTTTTAACTAAGACAAAATGGTTCACAAAAGGTTCAAATGCTTTAGAAAAATCCAACAGACATAACAAAGTAATATGACCTCCATCATAAGATGAATGAATATGATCAAGAACTTTTAACGTTGCTATTGCACAGCTATATCCGGATCGAAAGCCAGATTGGTATGGTGATGGGAGATTATTTAGTTTTAAATACTGATTAATTTGGCCAGCCATAATAGATTCACAGATTTTTGAAAGAGCAGACAGAATACTAATGGGTCTATTATCTTTCATATCTGTTGATGCGTGAGTTACTTTAGAAATTGGTATAACTGTGGATAGTTTCCACGAAGATTTAAAACAAGAGGTAGTAAAGCAGTGATTTATTCTGTGCGTCAATGGTTTTATAATAAAGGGTGATATGGTGTTAATGAATTTTAATGAAATACCGTCATCTCCAATAGCGTTTGATTTTATTTTCATTAAAGAATTAAGAACATCAGTTTCAGTAGCATGCTTAAAAGAAAATTTGTCTTCATCACGAAATTGATGATCAACGCATTGATAATTATCATTCGAGGCTATGATATTCGAAAGAAAGAAATTATTTAACTGATTAGGATTGATATCACACTTCAGATCAGATTTACCGCACACGCCAAGACTACGTATATTTTTCCATAAATCCTTGGATGGCAGGTTAGAATTCAATTTACGTTGGAAAAATATTTTCTTAGAATGTCTGATTGCTGATACAGCTTCATTGCGGGCACGCTTAAAATGCTCCCAATTTTCAGCATTATGGTGCTTTTCCCACTTATTATACAATTTATTCCTTTTTTTATGGCTTAACTAACAAATGACGTGAACCAAGGACAAGACTTATTTTTGATTACTGAAGTACGAAGAGGAACGAAATTTTCAAAAGCACAGCAGACATGAGAAACAAGAATATTTTATTTATCATCCACATTCTCACAGAACCAACAATCATTCCAACAGATATGAGACAAATTATCATACAACATTGAGTAATCAATAGAATTGTAGGCACGGTAAGAAATAGTCATTGGGACATTATTACGACGAGCATTACAATTAATAGTACAAAAAAGTAGATCATGGTCAGAGATAAAATAAATTTGGTCAAAAAGTAGAAGCAAGGACTCATCAGAAAGTATAAAAACATCGATTAGACTAGAGGTTGCATTAGGAGCAAAACGAGTCGGAATAGAGGAGTTAATTATTGTCATTCCAGCCGCATTGACTTTGTCATAAAAACTATCAGATACATTATCCTTGTTGAGCAAGTTCACATTAAAATCACCACATATGGAATAACATTCAAAGTCAGTCACACGATTACAAAGATCAACGAAAAAAGGTTCAACACTATAACTTCTGTTAGGATTGTAGACTCAAGAGACAAAAATTTTAAAATTATCATCAAAAATTTCTACATTTTTAATTCAACCTCAGACTCACGGGACTTGTTAATAAGGTTTGAATTTAGGCATGATTTACAATAAATAGCAACTCCGCCACCTCGTCTACCAGCTCTGTCATTTCTAAACAGAGTATAGTTAGGGATATTATAGTAAGCGTTGGAAATATCGGAAATAAACCATGTCTCGGAAACACAAATAACGTCCACATTTGATTTTTCAAAAACGGTTCTTACATAATCAGCATTAAAAGCATAATTAGCATTAAAATGGACTAAAGACAAACCATCACGCTGTTTACACAAAATATCTATTAACAGTTTACAATTAACATCAACACCATAAGAAGCACTAGAATTCATAGGAACAACTAACAACATAGTCAGACGAATAGCAAAAATCTTTTATAATAGTCAACATATTATACTTTAATAAATTAAACAATGTGAGGCCTATATCCTCAAATGAAATCGCATTAATAATTATTGAGCCTCCAAGTTTTCAACTTTTGAAATAAGAATACAGAAATTTCCTAATATTAAACATATCATTTTTTTTTTGAAAAACTGAAAAAACAAACAAAATTTTTAGGCCATTTTTTAACTTTGGAAGCCTTTAATTCCTAAGCCAATTTGGAGCGAACTGAAATTTTTCAGATTTGGATTTAGGATGTAAGAATCCATATCATTCGCAAAAATTAAAAATTTGAGTTGTCGCTATTCTCGAAATGTTCTCCGCATGCTAAGGAAAATATTTTTCACCGGATCTCACACCACATTGACACCAATCTACTTATTTCTTTTTCCAACATGAATCAGTTCTAGCTGCCTGCAAGTTCCTACAATCGAGCACGGAAATATACCTACTATCTAAATGATTTACAAAAATTTTTCTTTATTCAAAACGTATGAATAAACAAATAAAGAGGTACCCCCAGACAAATTTTTTGGCCGGAAAATGAACTTAAAACGGCAGACAGGTAGTCTGTTTATTGGAGTAGAAATGAAATTATTTTGGCCCAATTTTGGCAGGGCAGGTCGGGAATTGTATCAAAACCTGCCAGTTGACTGCCACTGTACAGAACAGCATACTGAGGCTCAAAAATGTATCAGAGAGCATGCAAGTGGCGTTCAGTGGAAGCAACTTGGCAGGGAATGTTCAGAGCAGAATAAAAGCAGGTAGTGGCAGGCAACTGGATGGGGCATTAACATGGCATTGAATGCAAAATATTGGTTTCTTTTATATATTTTAGGTTATTTTATATATTTGAGCTAAAAAACTAACAGTTTTTGGTACTTGGGTTTGTCGATTTTTTTCGATTCACATAAATTTTGAACGGCTTTGATGTTGTGGCATACAATTTTGAGTGAGATTTTTCAAACGTAAATATCTAAGTATTTTTTAAAAGAGTTTATCTTCAGTATATCAGGTGTAAGCAAACCCAAACAAAGAAGGAAGTCCACTCCTGTGGGTATAATAGCATTGCCACTAGACATCTGCATGAATGCATTCGTTAGCAGTTTCAACACATTTGCTACGAAAAGAAATGTTTATACTCTTTCACTCTCAGCTGCCCATTACGAATGAGCACAAGTAAACCTAGAAGGAAAACATTTGTGTATTGTACTAAAAACAGAAAAGCACTGAAAATGAAATTAACTTGAATTCTTGTGTTATTCTGTGAGTAATATTTATTGGAATTTTTCTTAATAACGTTTTATTGCAACGACTAGAAAAAGCACACAAAAACAACTACTTAATTAACGCAAATTTTTATAAACAATTTTAAAGATTGCGTGCATACCATAAAATAAAATACCATAGTCATTTATTTTTTATAACCATTTTATTCATAAATAACTTTATAATCTTTTTAAATATAACTATTCTCCATAAAATGAATGAATGCATAAACTAAATAGCTATTTGTGTTACTTTAATTGTGGGTTTTAAGAAGAAAATAAAGGTCTAATGCACCTTAATTTTTGGATCTTGCTTTTGCATATAAAGCCAATATTTACTAAATTTTTTCCCGTTACATACGGGGTTTTGAAGCTACAGGCTTTTGTCCCCTTAAATTCCAAATATTGAATACTGTGCTTTGCATACACTTAACTTCAAACCGTCTTGAAAATTTCAAAGCCATTTAATCCAATCAAATTTCTAATCGGTTCTGAAACTTTCAAGTCGCTTAGAAAGTGCGCTTAAACAAAAAATTATTCTTAAACTATTTTGAAAAGTAACAGCATAATTTGAACCATTACCGAGTGCGCAAACCATAAATATGTCTCTGAATTTGGATTTTCAAAAAATGTTTTTAAGAAATATGGAGGCTGATCTGGTGACGAGAAATATTGTTTATGAGCAGGATACAATTTTAACAGCCGTTCGATTGCAAGAAAAAGTGTTAACCATCGGATTTTACTATGTGTGAGCAAAGGTTGATAATTAACATCGACATATTCGCAAAAATCTTTGAACGATTCTGTTCTTACGGTATATCTTGAAAAATAATTAAATATTTGTAATACAACAGCTTTCACATCTATTTTTAACAAATCCATCTCATGCTGTTAGCTGTTGTCAACAACCGATGCCAATTAAAAGCTAATTTTTTAATCTTTGCTTTAAAGCAATTTATGCCAATTAAAAGCTAATTTTTTAATCTTTGCTTTAAAGCAGTATAAACGTTTCGACCATGGACACGATTAATACCACCAAAGCTTACATTAGCATTATCGCCTGTAATTGTTCTTACCAATAAGAGCCACACACTTGGCTGATAAATTATACATGTCGAGAACTTCCATCAAATAATTTACAACAGTTTTTGATTATTTATTTCCAAGAGATTCGTAGTTATTCCATTTTCATTAAAGCTGTAATACTGGATCAATATCGGGAATATTTTTGTTGACCCGTGATTGCTTGCATCTGTTGCAACGGAATATTTCTTAGACTCCGCAGCACGAGTTCGATATAATGTGGTGCTACCACATTGTTTATTACAGCTTCGCTTTTTGTTCTAGCACATTTAATAGATTGGTATATTTCGGAATCGGTGCAATCCATACACTTGTATGATTGATGCTGTCTCACTGTATGAAAGGAAAGAAAGTGCACCTGTTGCTGCACTGATCCTTTTATTTAAAGTTGAGTTGGAAGAATAGTATGCAGCATGGGCGTCCGCAGGGTTTGTTCTAGGGGGGGTCCCAAGGCATAAAGGAATCTAGAATGAACATAAACAAAATGTAACCTATATAATGCTATTTACTATGATTTTTGGTACTAATTTTGTAAACATGATACGCACACTACACCGGTTGACACAGTACACATAAGAAAATCTTATATAATTTTAAAGATGCTGTCAAAATCTTTCTCGTATCATGTCCGAAATATTTAAAAAAATTTTTTTTATGCAATACATTTCAATAATTTTTTGCTACAGCAAATATTCTTCATACTTTTTTTTTATTTCATATATTATATTTATTAGATATTAATTAGTACAATAAGATACAGGAGATCTTTTAACAGTACAACAGAATTATATGCATAATCAACAGTTAACTTAGAATTGAATACTTAGAATAACATAAAATACTTAATATATAATTATTGTTTTAATAGTGCAACAAATTTATATGTATAATAACTGTCTACTTAAAATTTGACAACTTAAAATAACTTAAAATACAAGATATATTATTTATGATTTTAATATATAGTCTTATAAATATAAAAACAAAGATGAAACATAGTAAGAAGACAAAATAAATAATTAGAAAAAAGAAGTAATAGATAGTTAGATGTTTGAAAATTATAACATAACATAAGACTTAAATTTATTCGTGCTGACCATAGATTTTAAACTAGAAGGTAAAGAATTCCAGAGTTTGATGGCGTTGATGAAGAAAAGTCGCTTAGTATGTAGGGAATTGAATTTAGGTATTATAAGGTTGTGTGTTCGAGTAGAAACACTGAAGCGTAACTTCTCATAGAGGTATGCGGGAGTTTTACAGGAAATTAATTTATGCAAAAATAAACAATTTCTCGCATTTAAGTAGTTTATAATACTAGAACCTAAAATGCTTCTACTCTCTTCAGATACATGGTCAAAGCGTCTCAGGCCAAACACGTATCTTGCTGCATCATTAAAGGCAACCTGAATTTTATGCGAAGAGTGCGAGTCAAGATTGCTGTATATTAGTTCTGAGTAAGATATAATTGGAAGTATTAATTGTACAACAAGCCTCTTTTTTGTCTCAATCGGAGTAAATTTAGCAGATATTCGCAAGCATCGAAGCGTGTACTAAACTAGTTGAACAATATTGTTAACATGATCAGAGGATGAAAGTCTACAGTTAATATAAAAACCTAAACTTTTAACTTTATCAACCATTAGTAGGCAATTATTACTTAAAAAGATCGGTGGTATTTGTTGGTGGTCAAGTTTATACCTGGAGATAGGGAGAGCATATGATTTTTTGGCATTAAGGCATAGATCATTATCTGATGCCCACTTTGCGATTGTAGTTAGGTCTTCATTTAGTCTACAACATAAGTCCTCAACAAGTCCGATGCGATTGGATGTATATAACTGAATATCATCAGCATAGCCATGCATTCTTACGTTATTGCACACTTTAAAAATATCATTAATAAAAATTCCTTAAGAGCAAAGGCCCAAGAATTGAGCCTTGGGGCACACCCATTTTAACATCGTTATAATCAGAAAAATAGTTGCCAGTCTTTACTCTTTGTTTTCTTCCATTAAGATAGTTGGCAATAAAGTTAAAAGCACTACTAGTAAAACCAAACATACACTTAAGTTTTTTAACTAAGACAAAATGGTTCACAAAAGGTTCAAATGCTTTAGAAAAATCCAACAGACATAACAAAGTAATATGACCTCCATCATAAGATGAATGAATATGATCAAGAACTTTTAACGTTGCTATTGCACAGCTATATCCGGATCGAAAGCCAGATTGGTATGGTGATGGGAGATTATTTAGTTTTAAATACTGATTAATTTGGCCAGCCATAATAGATTCACAGATTTTTGAAAGAGCAGACAGAATACTAATGGGTCTATTATCTTTCATATCTGTTGATGCGTGAGTTACTTTAGAAATTGGTATAACTGTGGATAGTTTCCACGAAGATTTAAAACAAGAGGTAGTAAAGCAGTGATTTATTCTGTGCGTCAATGGTTTTATAATAAAGGGTGATATGGTGTTAATGAATTTTAATGAAATACCGTCATCTCCAATAGCGTTTGATTTTATTTTCATTAAAGAATTAAGAACATCAGTTTCAGTAGCATGCTTAAAAGAAAATTTGTCTTCATCACGAAATTGATGATCAACGCATTGATAATTATCATTCGAGGCTATGATATTCGAAAGAAAGAAATTATTTAACTGATTAGGATTGATATCACACTTCAGATCAGATTTACCGCACACGCCAAGACTACGTATATTTTTCCATAAATCCTTGGATGGCAGGTTAGAATTCAATTTACGTTGGAAAAATATTTTCTTAGAATGTCTGATTGCTGATACAGCTTCATTGCGGGCACGCTTAAAATGCTCCCAATTTTCAGCATTATGGTGCTTTTCCCACTTATTATACAATTTATTCCTTTTTTTATGGCTTAACTAACAAATGACGTGAACCAAGGACAAGACTTATTTTTGATTACTGAAGTACGAAGAGGAACGAAATTTTCAAAAGCACAGCAGACATGAGAAACAAGAATATTTTATTTATCATCCACATTCTCACAGAACCAACAATCATTCCAACAGATATGAGACAAATTATCATACAACATTGAGTAATCAATAGAATTGTAGGCACGGTAAGAAATAGTCATTGGGACATTATTACGACGAGCATTACAATTAATAGTACAAAAAAGTAGATCATGGTCAGAGATAAAATAAATTTGGTCAAAAAGTAGAAGCAAGGACTCATCAGAAAGTATAAAAACATCGATTAGACTAGAGGTTGCATTAGGAGCAAAACGAGTCGGAATAGAGGAGTTAATTATTGTCATTCCAGCCGCATTGACTTTGTCATAAAAACTATCAGATACATTATCCTTGTTGAGCAAGTTCACATTAAAATCACCACATATGGAATAACATTCAAAGTCAGTCACACGATTACAAAGATCAACGAAAAAAGGTTCAACACTATAACTTCTGTTAGGATTGTAGACTCAAGAGACAAAAATTTTAAAATTATCATCAAAAATTTCTACATTTTTAATTCAACCTCAGACTCACGGGACTTGTTAATAAGGTTTGAATTTAGGCATGATTTACAATAAATAGCAACTCCGCCACCTCGTCTACCAGCTCTGTCATTTCTAAACAGAGTATAGTTAGGGATATTATAGTAAGCGTTGGAAATATCGGAAATAAACCATGTCTCGGAAACACAAATAACGTCCACATTTGATTTTTCAAAAACGGTTCTTACATAATCAGCATTAAAAGCATAATTAGCATTAAAATGGACTAAAGACAAACCATCACGCTGTTTACACAAAATATCTATTAACAGTTTACAATTAACATCAACACCATAAGAAGCACTAGAATTCATAGGAACAACTAACAACATAGTCAGACGAATAGCAAAAATCTTTTATAATAGTCAACATATTATACTTTAATAAATTAAACAATGTGAGGCCTATATCCTCAAATGAAATCGCATTAATAATTATTGAGCCTCCAAGTTTTCAACTTTTGAAATAAGAATACAGAAATTTCCTAATATTAAACATATCATTTTTTTTTTGAAAAACTGAAAAAACAAACAAAATTTTTAGGCCATTTTTTAACTTTGGAAGCCTTTAATTCCTAAGCCAATTTGGAGCGAACTGAAATTTTTCAGATTTGGATTTAGGATGTAAGAATCCATATCATTCGCAAAAATTAAAAATTTGAGTTGTCGCTATTCTCGAAATGTTCTCCGCATGCTAAGGAAAATATTTTTCACCGGATCTCACACCACATTGACACCAATCTACTTATTTCTTTTTCCAACATGAATCAGTTCTAGCTGCCTGCAAGTTCCTACAATCGAGCACGGAAATATACCTACTATCTAAATGATTTACAAAAATTTTTCTTTATTCAAAACGTATGAATAAACAAATAAAGAGGTACCCCCAGACAAATTTTTTGGCCGGAAAATGAACTTAAAACGGCAGACAGGTAGTCTGTTTATTGGAGTAGAAATGAAATTATTTTGGCCCAATTTTGGCAGGGCAGGTCGGGAATTGTATCAAAACCTGCCAGTTGACTGCCACTGTACAGAACAGCATACTGAGGCTCAAAAATGTATCAGAGAGCATGCAAGTGGCGTTCAGTGGAAGCAACTTGGCAGGGAATGTTCAGAGCAGAATAAAAGCAGGTAGTGGCAGGCAACTGGATGGGGCATTAACATGGCATTGAATGCAAAATATTGGTTTCTTTTATATATTTTAGGTTATTTTATATATTTGAGCTAAAAAACTAACAGTTTTTGGTACTTGGGTTTGTCGATTTTTTTCGATTCACATAAATTTTGAACGGCTTTGATGTTGTGGCATACAATTTTGAGTGAGATTTTTCAAACGTAAATATCTAAGTATTTTTTAAAAGAGTTTATCTTCAGTATATCAGGTGTAAGCAAACCCAAACAAAGAAGGAAGTCCACTCCTGTGGGTATAATAGCATTGCCACTAGACATCTGCATGAATGCATTCGTTAGCAGTTTCAACACATTTGCTACGAAAAGAAATGTTTATACTCTTTCACTCTCAGCTGCCCATTACGAATGAGCACAAGTAAACCTAGAAGGAAAACATTTGTGTATTGTACTAAAAACAGAAAAGCACTGAAAATGAAATTAACTTGAATTCTTGTGTTATTCTGTGAGTAATATTTCGGTACACCAAGTACTTGTAGTGAAATAAGTACACACACAGCCATGTACATAGAAATTTAGTGCAATTGTATTAATAAGAGGAAAATTATTGGGAAACTAAATGCAAGGGATTTAAGGAAGCTTTGAAACTGAGAATGATATATATAAATAAGAAAATTATATTATTTGAGCTTTGAGGGAAAAATATACGTTAATTAGCAATAAATAATATAAAGAAAAAGTTTAGAGAAAATTTTTTTAAATTCTTATTATATTTGGAGAATTTGAAAAACGAAATAAATACTGTTTTTATAGTTTTTATAGCATTTTGGTGTTTATTTATACGTTCAACTTATTCAACGATTGTTGAACTAAAAATTAAAAAAAATCTTAAAATGAATTTGTTAATGCATAAATAAAATAAAATTAACAAAAAAATTTTTAAAATTAATCAATATTCATTTGCATTTAAAAAATTAATAAAGAAAATAAAATGTTTTTAAACAAAATTAACATATGAAAATAAAATAAAAATAAGAATCCAAATACACTTAGTTTTTCAAATTTCATCCATAATTTCTAGTACGAGCCTGCTTTTTTGAATATTTGAATGCAAAAACATTATTTGGTTAATAGTTACAGGATTTGCTCCTATTAAGGTACGTTTTTCTGAAATTAAATGAAGCGCCATTGAGAAAGTTCTTTCCGATGCAGCGCTACTTGCTGGCCTCGCTAATATTTTACAGCTCATTTTGTACATTAACGGAAACTCTTATCTATGCAAAAACCACCATTGAAATGGATTGAATTCTTCTTGAAAAAGTACATTTCAGTTTTCATATGCACTAAGTTCGTTTGTTATTTTATCGTCAGTACTTAAAACTGCAACTGGTTGAACAAAATCTTGAAAAAGTTGGGCATCATTAGATAAGGCTATAGGCATGAGTACGGTTTCATCTTCATCAATTCTTTCAACAGCGTAGCTCATCATAATTTTTTGCATCTTTCCTTTTGCAATTTTCTCAATATTAGTAAGTTGAGTAAGTTTATTTGCTGGAGGAAATATAAATAGGGCGATTTTGTGGTAAATACTTGTATTTGGAAAAACAAGATTTTTTAAATAGTTTTGTAAACGTTCTTTTAAATTTCGCACAATATCGAGAGCTTCTTCGCTTGAAGTACATATTTTTATCAAATCATATAAATAAACTAAAACTAAATGCAGAGTTGAACAGTTCTCAGCTTCAAACTTCTTCGATGTTTCTTCAAAATGCTTGAGTTGTTTTGCTATAGGGCTTATGTTACTTAAATTTGTGTTATTTATCCTGTGTAGCTCATTTCTATCATTTAAACTATTTGAAATACTTTACTAATTTTCTGCACATATTGCACAATTCGTCCACTTCAAGCACATCCTTTATAGACTTTTATAATGCATTGTAAAGAAAATGATTGACACAGAAAATATGGTTATGTAAACGAATATAAGAAAGTTATAAAAAATTCTGCAAATTTTTCTAAACCTGAATCTTCAACAATTTTAAAGGATCGACAATTTTCAATGCACCATTTAGTCAAAATGCGAACTCCATTTTTTCTTTCTTCTGTATCCACTTTTAAAGAAATACTTTCACTGTGGGTTTTCTCTCATATGTAGCACTTATGCTTGACTTAATTTGAAGTGCAGTTATTGGAAAACTTGTATACATTTAAACAAGACTTGCACGTTACAAAGTTCTTAATTTCCTCTTCATTTTTATTTTCAATTTTCCCAAATGCATCCCAGACCTTACTCCTCCCTCTTTCGATATTTATTTTAAATTCTCCATTTATAATTTTAGCTTTAATTGCAGAATTGTGAAGTAAACTATCTGCACTTGTTGTGTTGTTCGCTAAATTTGTGGACACCTGTTCAAATAATAATAATTCAAAATACAGTATGTTTGCATAAGATGAGAAACACAATTAACAGTATAAGAAAACGAAACAACCTTGAGCACTTAGATTTTATCTCCTTGCAATTAAGTTACATTAATTTTACTTTTAAATCTTTGAGTTAATTTATTTTTGTTTAAATAACCTTAACCGATTTTACCCGGGCGAAGCACTTCCATTTAGCTTAAAAACATCTTGAATTTAAATTTTTTTTCAATTATAAAAATTATAATAATTTTATAAACATACAACATAAACATATTACATATAAACATTGGACACATAAATTGCGACCTAACTTTGTCATTTCAAAGCCGGGTCGAAAGAGTTAAATAGCTGGTAAAAATGTATTTTACTGTACTTACATCTATTGTTAAAATATATAAAATATATGTTTTGAAGCAGTTTCACTAATTCACTAATTAATTCAGTGTTATTTTGTACAAAAAAGTTTACAATCAATAAAATCTCACTTAACTGTGCACACTTTGTGTGATTCCCGTTGTTTGACTTATTAGATCTGCAGATGTAAGAAAAAAGTACTTAAAAAGAGAGCAAAGTAACTATGTACAATAAATTACTTTTCTCTTACTAGTATACTTGGTATACTTTTTGTACATGGTGTATCAAAGAAAAACTACTGCAGTTAGCTATGTATGCTGCAAACAAACAGAGTAAACGATAAAGTAAATTATATACACACTCTGTTGAGATCAAACTGAATGTTGTACAATACTCCCTTTTGTTTCTGGTTAATTTGAAATTGATGGCTACTTTGAAGTGTTGTATACTGAAGTACTACTTACTTACTTACTTAGGTGGCCATAGCAACCCGTCGTCGGGTTTCGGCCGATCTCATCAGCTCTCGCCAGGCGCCTCTGCTTCGCGCGAATTACGTATTCGAACGTTATATGTTCTAAAAAAAACACAACTATTTTCTTTGAATGTTCGAACTGAACTGAACTTTAATATTTCTTCTGTCTTAATTACAACTTCCAATCTTAGAATTAATTTAAGCAACTACAATGTAACCTATTTATTGATTGCAACATATTTTCTAAAGAATACAAAGTAAGTTACTATGTTGCAATCATATAAACAAAAATAAAATAAGCAAAATAAAATAAGCAAAATAAAAACCTACTTATTGATTGCAACATAATTTCTAAAGAATACAAAGTAAGTTACAATGTTGCAATCACATAAGCAAAAATAAAAATAAAATACAAATACAAATAACCTATATCTTATTGCCTACTATGCATAATTCTTGGTGGCTTGGGTGGGCTGATAGTTGTTGTTGTTGGAGTGGATGACGTAACTCCTCCCCCCTTGGAATAGAGCGACGGCCATAGAGAAATGGTTGGAGCGATTGTGGGTGTTTGTTGAGGTAGGTATTTGAAGATGGTTTTTCTCCTTATTCCCAATATAATTGCGATTGTTGTTAAGATTGCTAAGATGAAACCTGCGGTCATGGTGGAAATTGCTATCGTTTTGCTTTCATATTGTAGTTCTGCAATGGATGTATTATGTTTAAAGTTGAATTCTTGTAGTTTAGGTAGCGTTATAGATGATGAAATCGATTTGGGTTGAATCTGCTGGTTTGGTGGTAGTATTAGTTTGACCTCATCCCAAAATATTTCGAAGGAGTCTGTATAAGTGATGCCATTAATTTCCACGGTGCAATTTTTGAAGGTGATCATAATGGTGCCCTCTACCGTCAACTCTTTTGGATTACTGCAATTATATTTAATTAATGTTTGTGGTATATTAAATAATAAGATAAGGTTCGCTGTAGGTTGATAGATTGTGGTTGCTAACTCCATCTCGTTAAGATGACAGCTGGGTGTCTTGTTGTTAAATATTGCGCCTATACAGGTTGAATTTTCCGTCGCGACTTCGTTGATTGGATTTTTGCAGTAGTAGATATTTTCTACCTTTTGGCATACCTTGTCGAAGAACTGAATTTTCCTATCATTATAAGCTACATAAGGCTTAGTTATAATTTGTTTTGTGTGATTTATGGGTAGTGGAATAATGTTGTAGAATTTACAATCATAGTTTTCTACTTGTGGTATTTCTACGTTAAAAATTATATTCGAATTATTATAATAAGCTTGAAGATCTAATAAGTTATACATATGTTCATTAGAGATTAATTCAATTTGTTCATCTTCTAGTAATTTGCGTATAGTTTTAATTTCTTCCGTGTTGAGAATTAAATTAGAAATAATATTTAATTTGGCTAAAGTAATCGTTTGTGAAATATCTTTTAAATGGCTATTAAGCATATCCATATTATAGTTGATTTGATTTATATATTGAGTTTCTTCAATGATGTTATTTTGTTTCTGAATTTTATTTGATAAGTTTTCTAAATAGGAATTTAAATAGTTTTGCTCTACATTAATATAAGTTGTTATGTTTTTAAGTCTTTGTATCATTTGCTCATTTATTATATGTTGTTGTTTGATATAGTTTTCTGTATCTGATTGGTCTCTGTGTAATTTTAATATTTCGTTGTTAAGTCTGTTTGCGTCGTTTGCGTCCATATTTCCTGTTATGAATTTAATCGTTGTACCCAATCCATTTATAAGTCCTCGTTTGTGTCTTTTTGTGGGTAGTAATGATAGTAACGTCGTCTTGAGGTCGGTGAATTTTTGGTTAGATATTCTAAGTGGTGTTTTTAAGGAGGTATGTGTTTCAAATTTTCTCAGTACTTGTGATATTCCGTCTAAGTTATTTTCATATTCCGTTAGATTAACAATATGCAGTAAGTTGAAATGATTACGTATTATTCTGCAAGGTCCGAGTTTAATTTGAATTATGTTTTGGTCATTTGTTAACTTCTGTGAATGGAAATATTGTGTTGCCACCGTATGTAATCTGTAATTTGTAAAAATTATATTTTATTTCTTTTCCTAATTCTTGCTTTATGTATTTTCCTGTCTTCTGTAGTTTTTACTGTAACATGTCTATTTTCTTTAATTTTATGTGTTTTAAAGCGAGGGGTGATCTTATTACGTCTACATTCTTTCCTATATATAATTTCATTTGCTGCTTTTTGCTCTGGCTCTTCCCTATTCTCGTTAAGCTTATCTATTCTTCTGTTCATTGCTTTGTCAACTTCTTCTTTAATTAAAGGATATAGTTTAGTCTGGAATTCGTGGAGTTTAATGAGATAGTCATGTTCATTTGAAAAGTTTATTCCCTCATTAAATTTATAAGTTTTCCCAAAAAATAATTCATACGGTGTATGTTTTGTAGTCGAGTGAATTGCATTGTTGTATGTTATTAGTGTTTCCGAGAACATTTCGTCGTGATCTGTGTCTAATTTATTTTCTTTTCTAGTGGTAAGGATAATTCTATAGATTTCTGTCAAGGTAGAGTGAAGTCTTTCAACAGGTGAATTACTTGTTGTCTGTTGAAATGAAGTGAAATGAATGTTGATGTCATATTGTTTGCAAAAGTCTTTGAAAATTTGAGCGCAGAATTCGGAGCCTAGATCGCAAGTTATGTTTTTGGGTATACCGTGTAAGCTTATAAAATGTTTAAGAGATTTTATAATGCATATGCTGTTTCTTGTTGGCAGTGTATAACCGGCTGCGAATTTTGAGAATTTATCAATTATTGTTAATAACTGTTTATTATTTATACAGTAAACATCGATGTGCAAAAGATCAAGGGGCTTTAGAGGACTTGCAATTTTTGTGAATTTCAATTTAGGTGGTTGCCTGTCATATTTCTGCGTTTTACACTTATCGCATCTATTTATAATTTTATTAATTTTACTTGTCATATTGGGAAAGTAGTATTTACGTTTGAGGTGAAGGTAAGTTTCTTGAATTCCCCTGTGATTACTATCTTTGTGGTATTCATTGATAATTCTATCTTGTTCGTCGTCGGAAGTTAAGTCAATTAATATGTTAGTACATCGTATGGGTTTAAAGATTTTGTTCTGTGAAAAATGTTCTGAATATATTTTTTGTATATCTTTAAATATCTCATTATCACAGAAGATAGCAATTTGTTTATTTGGAATTACATATTTCTTAAAAATATCTATTAATTTTGCTTCTGTGAAATTTGTATCGTGTATTAATCGTCTTTGTTTATTTCTAAAAGGTAATTCGAGTGTTACTCTAGGTATGTCGTCTGTTTTTTCTAATATAATTTGTAGGTTGAATTCATTAATAGGTCTTTCCGATAGTGGTATTAGGTTGTCGAGATTTTCGTCGCATGAGTGTATAGTGGCTGCGTTTGTTTCTTGTTCTAATATATTGTCTAAGGTGTCGTCATTAATATTAACTTCTAATATTTCTGGTGATTTTTCAATGGGTATTCGGCTTAACGCATCTGCATTAGTGTTGCATTTTCCTTTTTTATAAATTATTTCATACTCGTATTCCTCTAATTTTAGTCTCCAACGAATGAGTCTCGAATTTGGATCTTTGAGTGACATGATCCATGTCAGTGGTCTATGATCTGTAACTATTAAGAACTTTCGTCCATAAAGATATGGTCGAAAGTACTTGGTTGCCCAAACTATGGCCAATAATTCTTTTTCAATCGTTGAATAATTAGTTTCCGAATCTGATAGGGTGCGACTAGCGTAACATATTGGTCTGTCGTTGTTTATTGTTCCCTGTGATAAAACGGCACCTAAGGCAAAATTACTTGCGTCCGTTGTTAGAATAAATGGTATAGTAAAGTTTGGATATTGCAGAATTGGATCGTTCAGAAGAAGGTTTTTGCATGTTTCAAATGCTTCTGTGTATTCGTTATTTAAAATCACTTTTCTACCTTTTTTTAAACATGCAGTCATTGGTTTTACTATACGCGCAAAATCTTTTATGAATTTTCGGTAATAGCCCAATAATCCCAGAAAGGATTTTATTGCTTTTTGTGTTTTTGGAATAGGGAAGTCCTTGACAGCTTGGATTTTCGCAGGATTAGGCTTAATGCCTTCAGTGGATACTATATGTCCCAGAAATTCAATTTCTTTGTGCAAAAATTCTGATTTATCTGGTTGGACTTTAAAATTTGATTCTTTTAATCTTTGAAATACTACTCTTAAATTTTGGATGTGCTCTTCTAATGATGTGGCAAAAACTACAATATCATCAAGGTATACCAGGCATATTCTACCTACTAGATCTCTGAGGATATTATCCATAACCCGTTGAAAAGTAGAGGGTGCATTTTTGAGTCCGAAAGGCATTCGGATGAATTCATAATGACCGTTGTCTACCGTGAAGGCTGTCTTTGTCACATCTCTAGGATGCATTTCTACCTGGTGAAATCCACTAGCTAGATCTAAAGTGGTATAATACATGCATTTTCCTAATTTATCAAGGATTTCATTAATATTTGGTATGGGATATCTATCTGCTACAGTCTTTTCATTCAATTTCCTGAAATCTATGACTAAACGCCATTTCTGTTTTCCACTAGCATCCTTCTTTTTAGGAACTATCCAAACTGGAGCGCTCCATGGTGAGTAACTGTGTCTAATTATACCTTGTTCTAGCATTTTGTTAATTTGTGATTGCACCTCTTCTTTGTGGATGTATGGATATCGATAGGATTTCGTGTAGATTGGATTGTTGTCTGTTGTTATTATTCGGTGTTTAATTTCATTTGTAAAACTCAGGTCTTGCCCTTCTCTGTAAAATATGTTATTAAACTCTTTACATAATTTTAAGACTGCTTTCTTTTCTTCTTCATTCAGATGATCTATACGCAGGATGTTTTTAATATCAGTGGGAGGTGCCTCACATGACGACATTGGATCAAGCATGTTTACCTCTACATAATCATCGCTATCATAGGTTTCCACTTTCAATGGTTGTTCAATAAATAATATTTGGTCTGAGTTTGACTTGTTAATTACTTCAACGAAAGCAAACCAATTGGTTGCTGTATATATTCCCTCTGTAACGAATAAGTCGTCCTTAATTTTTATATTGGGTATATATACGTAACCTTTTTTTATATCAACGGGAAGTTTTATTACTGCTTTTGTGGTGCCTGAAATATGGTGTTTGCCTGATGTAAAATTTGGTTTGAGTTTTAAGTCAATTTCGGAATTTTTTGTAAATAATTTCTTATTTACCAAGTCGATTCTCGTTTCTAATTTTGTAAGTGCATCTAAACCTAGGAGCCCATCAAAGTAGTTATGAAATTTAAACAAAAGAAAATTCAAAGATCCGTTTTGTTGAAATTCCATAAAAATTGGTAATTTTATTTCTCTGTTTACGGTGTGCTTCCCTAAAATTGTGTTTATAGTAAGAGGGGGCCGAATTGTTTGATCTGTTTCATTTATAAATTGTGGATCTATAAAAGACGAAGAGGCTCCCGTGTCTATTAGAAAGCGTAGGGATCTACCGAATGGTGAAGAGATGCTTATATATGTTAATTCTAGTCCGTGCGTATTTACATCTAAGTATCCCAATGGTTCTTCGAGGCTTGTGGTTGAAAATTTTGGGCATCATCAATGTTGAATGTTTCTTCTGTTCGTTCCTCTTCTATATTATTTACGTTATTAATTTCTTCAATTTTGTAATTTTGTTGTCTATTAAAACGATTCTGAGTCGATTGATGTGGTGAAAAGTTTCGATTTGTTCTGTCAGTATTTTGTCTTGTCATACCGCTGTTTGAATTTTTTATTTGTGGTAGTTGACGGTTTGAGCTATAATTATTAAAAGGGTTTTGCGATAAGTTTGGCTGGTTCTGTGCAGAATAAGGGCGATTTGAGTTGTAATTATTGAAAGGGTTTTGTGATAAAGTGGGTTTGGTCGCAAATATCTCTGTTGGTTAAAATTTGGGGATCTTTGGAATCTTTGTATTTGGTTCGAGGTATTAGGATTTTGCGTTAACTGAGGTTTTGGATAAGGGTAACCGTTATATTTGGGAAACTTATTTGAAGTTATATTCTGTTCTTTTTGGCAATAATTCAATGCAGTACATATATCTGTTGGACGCATTGCTCTAATAATTGCACCTAAAGGTTCCTTTAATCCGGTTAAGAAAACATTCAATGCCATTTCTTGAAACAAATTTTTCTTTGAGTTTTGTATGGCTTGATTATTTTCTTTCATACGTATGTTACTTAGTAATGTAGACTGTATATCAAGGATTGCGTAATAAAACTCCTCGGTGGTTTGATTATACTGTTTAATATTATGTAGTTCTCTGATCAAAGTACTTTCATCTCTCTTATCCGTATATAAGTTCATGAGTGTCTTTTTTATATCATCCCAAATTAAAGGAGTTAAATGGGAGTTAAGGGATTCGTTTGCTGGTCCTACTATTTTATTTCTTATTGCTCTCAGCAATATCTGTCCGTAAGGGGATCCGTCTGTATTTCTAATAAAAAGTAAGATTTCTTCTACATTTCTTAGGAAATCTGGTAAGAATTTTGGGTTTCCGTCAAATGTCTGTAAGTCTTTTATTACGTCTGGAATTCTTAGACTGTCAAATATTTCTTGTGCAGTTGCCATTTCTTCGGTTAGTGTATGTGTTTCTGATTCAGTTTGTGTATTATTTATTTCTTTATTTCTATTTGCTAACCGACCAGAGGTTCTACGTTTGTCACTAATCCTTTCCTCTTCTTCCTGAATACTTGGGAGTGTTATTTTTTTATTTTTATTATTAAGGTGGTCGGCAGCTTTTCTTTTAATATTGTTTAACATTTATGTATACTTATGCTAACAAATTTTATATATATTTTCTTTTATTACATATACTCTAAATTCAGTTCTTCACTTACAGGTAGCTCAAAAGAATTCCTCGAATTATGGCCATTTGATGTATTCGTTGATTTCCGGGGAGTTGATAGGTTCTTCGGGTTCTTAAGGAGTTAAAACTCCAGGTTCGTTGTGTTAGAATTAATTGTTTTTTTTTTTTTCTTTCTTCTTTTTTTTTTTTTTTTTTATAGCTTTGTGCAATCTCAGTTTGTACTTGCGATATTCACTCGCAGTGTAGTACTTTTCCGAGATATTGTGATATGCCCTCACAATTTTTGTTACACCAAAGTTATATTTTGTTTAAGTTTTTCGCAAAAAATGTTGTTTGTTTTTTTTTTTTTTTTTTTTTTTTTTCTTCTTTTTTTTTTTTTTTTTATAGCTTTGTGCAATCTCGGTTTGTAATTGCGATATCACTCGCAGTGTAGTACTCTTCCGAGATATTGTGATATGCCCTCACAATTTTTGTTACACCAAAGTTATATTTTGCTTGCGATATTTTTCACGTTTAAGTTTTTCTTTTACTTCAAAAATCACACACAATGAACCGAACCCGGACCGTAGACTGCGCCAATTACGTATTCGAACGTTATATGTTCTAAAAAAAACACAACTATTTTCTTTGAATGTTCGAACTGAACTGAACTTTAATATTTCTTCTGTCTTAATTACAACTTCCAATCTTAGAATTAATTTAAGCAACTACAATGTAACCTATTTATTGATTGCAACATATTTTCTAAAGAATACAAAGTAAGTTACTATGTTGCAATCATATAAACAAAAATAAAATAAGCAAAATAAAATAAGCAAAATAAAAACCTACTTATTGATTGCAACATAATTTCTAAAGAATACAAAGTAAGTTACAATGTTGCAATCACATAAGCAAAAATAAAAATAAAATACAAATACAAATAACCTATATCTTATTGCCTACTATGCATAATTCTTGGTGGCTTGGGTGGGCTGATAGTTGTTGTTGTTGGAGTGGATGACGTAACTCGCGCGCCTTCTCCAATTGGTTTCACCAAGCGCGGTTAGGGCTTCCTCGACCTGGTCAATCCATCGGAGGCATGGTCTCCCTCTTCGTCGTCGGCCTTCGGCCTTCGCCTCGAACACCTTTTTCGCTGGAGCATCGTCATTCATACGATGGACATGACCTAGCCAGCGTAATCGCTGGATTGCGATACGCTGAACTACTTCAATGTCGTCGTATAGCTCATACAGCTCGTGGTTCATTCGTATGCGATAGTCGTCGCCAACTCGAATAGGGCCGAAGATTTTGCTGATTATAAGATTATACTGAAGTATAGTATACGTTAAGGCAAATAAATATGCATTCATGCAGATGTCTAATTGCCACTAACAATACCAGAGATTACGTGTGCGAACAGTTTTATTGAAAAAATGGTGAGTTTTAAAATTATTGCTTTATAAAAACATAGCCCAACACGTAAAAAATAAGCAGATTTCCTAAACGAAATTTGACAGAGAAATGATTGTACCGTATAATCAGTTAAGGTTTTTATTTAAGATGATGAATCCTTCCCAGAATCAAAAAATTGTGCTTCAGACGAGGATAGTGAAGATCCGATTGCTGGAAAAGATCGATTTGTTCTAGGATCTCCGGTATCAACATCTGAAGTCTTGTCTTTAAAAAACATTTCATAAAAATAAATTCAGCTATTGAGTGTATGGCGCACTGCAACAACTGTTACAGACCAGTAAAAGGAAATGCGAGGAATATAATAGCAAAGGCGAATTCGGATATCTGCTCACCTTTTCAATAGGGGTACAGCTGCAAGCAATTATTTCTTGCCCAGATTTCTGCAAACAAGTGCTCACCATTTTAGCAGAAAAAAGAAAATGTTGACAGGCTAGAAGACATTTACGATGGCGAACTGTATCGCAATCAATGCGAAAATAGATTCATGAATGACCCCAGGACTTTATCATTCATGTAGTATTTTGACGGAGCAGCACTCTATTTAAATTATACTATTAACTAGATTTTTATGTAGTAATTAACAAATGCACTAAAAATTATTCAAAACCGACGGTCTTATCAAATGTTGAAGTCACTCTTGTACACCAGTATATCAGATCTTCTGAAATACAGTAAATTTCGCCACAATGTATTAAAAAATTAATTTTGCATTACATGTAAATGATATTTCTTATGTTTTGTGTTCCACCAAATATGATTCTTAGTGTTCCACTAAATATGATTGAAAACGAATAAAGCACCTTTACTTTTATAAATATTTAAATAACGTTTATTTATGCAAATTTTCGGCAAAAAAAAATATTAATTGTAACTGTCAAGTTCACATGTTACATGTGAAAAGGTTTTCAAAAATTTCAAGTTAAAGCCAGTAAAAAGTTAGAGCTCAGAAGAGTAAGACAGAATAAAAGCGTCTTTCAGTATAAGACGAGATGACTCTGTTGTCTAGAAAGCAAAACATTTTTAAGCTGCTAGACCGTTTCAATTGGATGCCAATACAATGGTTGTTTTTAAAAGAGTTCATGTGCCTGCCAGTATTGGGCGAAAGCATTCTGTTCTGTAGAAAACAAAACTTTTAAGCCTGCCCAAATATTTCAGTTCAATGCCAAAATAATGGTTTTATTCAACAGTGTTCATATGCCTTAAATGTCTCATATGTTAAAGTGCGTAGGAAGGCTGCTGCTGAAAAAACAAAAAAGTTTGAGCTGCTTGAACATATCAGTTGCCGTCCAATACAATGCCGAATTTCGACACACTGCCTTCTACTGACTTTTCCATGCCTTCGTGCTGCTACTTTCTGGCAGCCTTTTTTGATAAAAAGTAAACTGGCCGCCACCACATTTCACCATACTGCCAGAACTCTGCTCATTTGCCACAATTATGCTGATATAATGCCATTTTCATGTCGAATATTTTGTCTTGGGCGTGTATATTAGATTTGTTTTGGGTATCATACTTTTTCTTAACATATTCCAGAACCTCCCTGCAAGGCTTGATTCTGAATCCTGGTTTAATATAAGCAGAAAAAATTCCAGAAAATTTTCAAACTGGGTGGGCGCCGCTAAATAACGTGAATTTTAAAAAGTATTACATGGTTGTTTCAAATCGAGTTTCCTGTTTACCTTTAAGTTATAAAAAACTTTTGACTATAACAAATTCTAATATAAAAATGTTTGCTTAATATGATATATGTAAGATTTTTTCAAAAATTAGGTCTTGATCCAAAAATGGCCTACTTTATTAAATTTCCTAATTTTTTCTTTCGGTTTTGAATTATAAGCTTTGATCTCGCCTAGATCGCTGCAATTTTCTTAAATTTAAATGTTGTAGAATTGTTTGTCATTTTATTAAGTTTAGGAAAAATAAAAAAAATCTAAATTAAATCATATTTATGATAGAAAAACGAGGCGACTTTTTGGAAAACATTCATTTTTGTATTAAATTTATTTACTTTGTCTTCTGCTTGTTTACAATGACCTTAAAACATAAATTTGCTTAACGTCAAAGTTTATATCCTTTATTGAATTAAATGCCCCTTGCTATATGTTGCTACGAAGAATGATATTCGACAAATAAAGGATAACATTCCTTAACATTCTTTAATTTCTCGTAAGAATAACTTCGTAATTTGTTTCATTATATTCGTAGTATTTGCTAAAAAATTTATTCCCAGATTGACCTTACACATTATTCGTAAAAGGTACGAGGTTTTAGTTGAGTTTAAAAGACTTACAACTGAAATCTTTCAGACTGGTTTGTCGAACAATTAGCGAATATAAGGACATGTGTGATTGATTGCAAGGTGGCCGTAGCCTACTGGAAGACTACGTGCCCCATACGCTAAAGAACCGCGGTTCAAACCCTAGCTGAATAGAAGGTTTTTCCGTGACTAGTTATTACGATCATTCGGAAATGTAAAGTACAATATAAATTTATTTTTGTACGAATACGAATAAAATATTTGACGATTGTGTACCAAACTGCGTCCATTCTACGAATTCTATTCGTGTCTGAAAATTCGAACAAAATTCGAATAAAATTTGTAGAAAAAATGTTTCAATTTAAGAACACGTATTGAAAAGTTTTTGTGAAACAAAGGTAAATGAAATGGTATCGTAACTTATTAGGCCGTGTTCATATTACGCGTTTTTGTAGCGATTGAGACACCGCTACCAATATTTTTTTGCAAACGGTGCTAAAAATACTAAATAAATAAATGTTTTTAAATATTTAAAAACAAAATTCATTATTTTTCAGACGCTTCTGCGAAAAAAAGCGTGAGAAAGGTGTCACAATCGCTACAAAAAAGCGTAATATGAACACGGCCTTACAGCAATGGGTACAACATACTATTTAAAAATGAATGGTTTGTCTCAGCTTTATTTAACCCTTTAATGTCAAATGTTGCTTATAGGCAACATTGTATATTTTCGGCCATAGTTACTACAGTTTTTGATTTTTTTGCTAACGGGTTTTCTCCAACTAAAATTAACATGTGTGAGCATTTGTTTGTGATGTTAGATTTTAAAAATCATTACAAGTGTTAATTTGAGAGCGAGTTGAAGTGGGGTTCAGACGTGTGCAAAAAAAAGTCGAAAAAGTTGTTTCACAAAAGTTCAAATAAAATCTAAATGCGCAAGAATTCTTTATAAAAAGCGAATTTTATTATAAATAACAGGTAAGAAAATGAAATAAAGTTTGCAAAACTTAAAAAAAATTGCTATTGTTATGTCAGGAATTTCATGAATACAATGTTGCTTATAGGCAACATTTGTCCATAGTAGCAATCATTTTAGTTTTGTTTTTTGTTTAGAAATGCGCCCAAAAGGTCTCACAGAAACAGAAATAAAACGAATTTTCGATTTCGACTGGAATAATTCTGATGACGAAGAAGATGAAGAAGAAGAAGATTTATATTATGCCAATTTGGAAAGAGTCATTGAAGAAACAATTGATCAGGTAAGTGTTATCACATTTTAGTTAGTTATATATTTAGTTATATTGATCTAATAAAATCCCGTACAGGTAAAGAAAGGAGAAAACGTTGAAATAAATTTGATTACCAGAATTATTGAAGAAGAAGATCAGCATGTGATGAAGAAGTTGAAAATGAAGGGGATATAGAAAACATCGTTACGGAAACTTTTGAAAAAATCAATCTGGAGGGTTTGAGATGGAGGAACATAAGCCTGCCCGATTGCGAAACTGCTTGGAAAGAAGAAACAGTTTGTGGATAAGTCAAAGATCCAACAAAATATTTCAGTGAATTCTTCGATGATGAAATTATAAGCAAGATTTGCAACGAAACAAATCTATAGTCGATGCAAACGAAAGGTGTAGAGCTAAATTGTTTACCATTCGAGATCAGACGATTCTTCGGTGTACTTCTTTATTTAGGAGTAATACAAGTTCCAAATTTACGAATGGCTTGGATGCCAAACTTCAGATTATTAGCTGTTGCAGATTCTTTATCAAGAGCACGCTTTGAGAAAATCAAAGAATATTTTCACATAAATGATAATACTCAACAGCCGGAACGTGGATCACCTAATTACGACAAACTTTATAAAATACGAACATTACTGGATAAAATGAAAGAGAAATGCAACAAAATAGACCAGAAGGAGCACCAGAGCATTGATGAACAAATGATTAAATATAAAGGACGTCACAATCTAAAACAATACCTACCAATGAAGCCCAATAAGTGGGATTTTAAAATGTTTACAAGAGCTGGAGTTTCAGGTATCGTATACGATTTTGCTCTCTATGTAGGAGAACGAAGGTGTCCCCCTTTTGGATTAGGGATCTCATCAGATATTGTGTTGCACTTAGCTTCTAATGTTCCACAAACCAAAAATTATAAATTATTTTTCGATAATTTGTTCATTTCCGTAAGCATAGACCTGGTTGACATGTTGTTAGAGTTGAATAAAATCAACCACCGTTCGAAAAAATGGTATATGCGTATTTTATACTGGTGCCTCAGCACAGCAATAGTCAATAGCTGGTTGTTGTATAGAAGAGACCTCAAAGATCAAGACGGAAGAACGAAACATATGTCATTGTTGGATTTTCAATTGAGAATAGCAAACGAGCTTCTACACGCGTCTGATATATCGCCAATAAACCATCGCAAAAGAGGACGCCCATCGGCAATCCTTCCAAGCATGCAATCTGATTCACCAGCTCCAGCACCATCTGACATTTCAAACGTTTCGTCACAAAGTTCATCGTCATCAGCAAAGCGATCATTCATATCGGAACCTCCAAAATCCATGCGTCTTGATCAAGTTGGTCCTTGGGTTGAATGGGGAGCAAAAGGAAGGTGTAGATTATGCCAAATCGGTATTCCAAAATCAAAATGTTCAAAATGTAAGGTATACTTATGTTGTAATCCACAAAAAAATGGTTTTGTATCATATCACACATTAAATGTATAAAAAATTAATAAAAATAACATAAAATATCACTGTATCTTTGTGTTTTAAAATGTACCACCTCAATGTTGCATATAAGCAACATCTCATAACGGTAAAACCAGCAGTAGTAGAGGCTTGAAATTAATATCAGTTCATATTAAAGGCTCAAACAATAGCCTAATATATTCAAAATATTTTTAACCACGCCCACTTTAATTCTGACATGAAAGGGTTAAAAATTATCCTAAAAAAAAGTATTTTTGTATTCTCTTCAAAATAGATTAATTACATAATGAACATGGCGTCATATGATATTTAAAAAACCGTACGCTACAAAAAATTCAAAATCGACTTTTTGATTGATTATGACGCACCTTATCAAGAGACATGTTTCGCAAAATTTTACACTTCTAAGGAGATATATAAAAAATTTTCACTGCCTAGGGGGACAAGTGTCCCCTGTCACCCTCTGCGGACGCCCAAGGTACTCAGTGACTTTATGCACAACAGATGATTGGCGCAACCATCATTTTATGCTTCTCCGTCAGGAGGTGGTGCTCCAATGCAGTGGTCTTTTATTTTGACATCAACGTGGCTATTGCAAATTAAACTCTTCGCTTCATATAAGTTGTGGCCAGTATTAAAGCAAGGATATTTCTTTTTTAAAATACCACTAAATTTACATTTTCTTTTAGACGACATTTTTCCATCATAACGCATCAGCTTTTATAAAGAAACCGAAAATAAAACGAAACGACAATAGGGAAAGTGTTCGGAAAGTAATGAAAATAAGAAAAAGAAGTCGACTACTGAGAGAAAATGCTATTGCAAAAAAAATACAAAAGAATTTTAAAATGTAAAAAGGAGGACATTTGGGTCTAAAAGGAGGACATGTAATTTTTTATGAAAAAGGAGGTGGTTTTATCCTTCTTTAGGATACCATCTGGTAACCCTATGCCGAAGCCAATTTCAACCGAAATTAGTTTAGCTTGAATGAGTTTTTTGGAGGCATAGCACTGCTTACGGGCCGTTTTTCTATTCAATATCCGCATTTGCCGTCCCTGTGCATTTGTGTTGTCTCTGAGCATTACTTTTCGGAACTTGACATATCTGTGATTACGAAGGTGCATTATTTGTATCCGAGCATACTGTGCAAAGAGCTTGCTGAAGTTGCTCCTCCAAGTCTGACGTGGTAATAACATTGCTTTCCAACTCTGAAATGTCAAACATATTAGAAAAGAAGATTTGTGGCCAGCGAAGAGTTTTCCTTTTTGTAGAATATTCAGTCAACATTTTATTCATGGTGTCATCACCACCATTGTACTTGTTGTAGTCCATAAGAATTTCAGGTTTGCGAAGAATACTCCCTAAAATTAAGAAAGTAAAATAAAAACAGAAGAACCATTAAGTCGTTATTATCTAAACTAAATTTGTCATAATGTAGAAGCTGAAAGTAGAACAACTGCTTTTGCTGGTGCCTTTTAGGTGACATATAAGCAAATGGCAATGGGCTCATTCTGCTGAAAGCCAAACTCCGTTGGAGTAGATCTCCTTGGCAACTTAGTTTGAACTCTTCCGGCAGGTACGTCTTATTTCCCTTCATATTACCAAAAATTTCTTTGTAACTCATACAAGAAAACTTACGAAATGAAAAAATAGAATGCAAACTTGGGAATTCCATGAACTAAATATTATGTTAAATACTCAGCAATGAAAACAAACTGAACAAATATTTCAGTGAACGATCTTAACTCCCCGAACTAAATATATGAAAATGCTTCGTAACATATACAAAATGAGTAGCTCACTAGCGAGCCATGTATCCGACGAAGGGGTAAAGTAATTCACGGCCGACTTTTAAGTTTTTTAAAATTCACTTATAACGTTTACTATGGCTGCAAAGCTTCAAACATATATTTAGGAGATATCACTGAGCCCCAACCCGGTAACTGCAAAAATATGGCTACAAGGCCAAGTTAAACACATAATGATTCAACGGTGAGAAAAGTGTCAGCACAATGGTTAAATATATATAACAATTTTTAGTCTCGGCGTTGTACAAATTTGGTATCATTCAAGAGATAATACTCCCATTAAAGTATATCCAAAATATTTTTGCTTAAAAATTAGAAATGTAAAACTTGTCTAATTTTTTAGTAATTTGCAAGATAGCGTCCGATGTGTTCTTGATGCTCACAGGAAAAATTCTTCTAAAAATACATTCTTATAAGAAAACCTATACCTATACGAGAACCTATAAGAGAAAAAAATCTGTTCCATTTTTGGTTTTAATGTTTTTGAAAAAAAATTAAGAATAGAATTTTGGGGAACTATCAAAACACCAAAAAAAACTAACATAAACGACAAATATTTTAAGTTTGGATAGACATTTACTAATACCATGAAAATTATTAAGGGCGGTTGTTTTTTTTTTTTTTATTTCTTAGTCATTGACTTTTATCTTAAAGGCTATTAAGAGATAAATTTTGCTTTGTTTCACCTTATTGCAAAAAACGATTTTGAATATACCAATTTTGATTTGGATATTCCAATCATGTAAAGAATTAATATGGGTTCAAGAGAGGTACCTACCCTCAAAACTTATCGATTTGAATTTTTTTAATATAAATCTATTACTTTATATTCTAAGCCATCTGATCAAGTTTTATTAAGATCAAGTTTTGTGTCTATATTCTATACAAAATTATGTAAAAATTAACATAATGACTGATTAATTTAACCGTTTTTGGTAATTTTCTTACTAAGCATACAAAATTTCACTATCATAGGAACACTCCTTCTATTTATTTCTAAATTTGTATGAGCGCACAGCACTGTACAACGTCTGCCAAGGAACACACAATTCTTATATTTTCATAATTTCGATTGTATATGGAATTTTTTTAGAAACATTTCTCTTATCCTGAAAATGATTCTCTTATCCAAAATTTCATAGATCTACAGAAGCTCCTTCTATTTTTGTCCACTCGCTTTATGAGCGCATTACACTGTGCGTGGTATGCGGAACCCTTCCTTTAAGTGCAGCAAGCATTTGAAATCAAGCTATACAGAATGGAATTTGTAAGGAAAATTCATAAGATATTTCTGTTGTTTAGCACTTTATAGTGTTACATAGTGTTTTCTTAGAGTTTTCTTTCCAGGCACACAGTTAATTGCAGTGTATAGATATAGAAGGGGTTAAGAAATTTTGTTAATTTATATACTAAGGACAAAAATTTAGCTTTAATATTGACTCAGGTTTATTGTCATCGTCTTACATTTTCTTTTCAAAAATCGGGAATTATCATAAAAATGAAAATGTCTGCGACTTTCATTATTTATATTTGTTAGAAAAAACTTTTTATTTTATGTGTGAAGAAAGGAAATTTTAAATACTAACTAATGCTTGGCTAAAATTTTACTTAATTTTTATATTATAAAACTAATCCCATACAATTAAACTTTCTGTGGCATTTGGCGTGGTTTTAATTTAATATTCCCTATCATTGATGTAATATTATAGTATATTTTGAAAGTGCTACAACTGAAGATGCCTAAATTTAAAACGATTTTCAGTAACGATTTAAAGCGAATTTAACATTTATTTGCCTTTACTTTTTTCCTTGTCTTTTCATCAGTAATGTGCTGCCTTGTATATGCTTCACTTCATATATTTTTAATAAATTTCGTTTGTTTTTTAATTGAAGTCATTTATTTTCCGGGTCACATAGTGCCCAGTCATCATATATATCATCTTTTATTCATCTCATTGCATATGCATTCACATTATTTATGTCTTGAGATAACATTTTCAAGAACAAAATTTACAATGTTTCAAATTCTTAATACGCAATATAATTATCTTTAAATCCAATTAGAGTAGGTTAACAAAAATTAACCCCTCTTTTCAAAACACAAAAAAAAAAAACAAAACCAATTCGACTAATTAAACCTAATGAATATGTATGCATGGACATGAAAACCATTTATCTTGTATTTGTTATCTCAGCAAACCGAACAAGGTCACTATAAAGTAGTGGAACAAAAGAAGAATTGTTCCAACCTATCACGAAGAGAGTATCTCTGCTGTTGAAGAAAGACATAGAGCAGTAGATGAACTGTTTGAATATACACATGTGATTATCTCCACCATTGAGGGATCAAATTTCGAATAAATAAAATAAAAACTCAGCAATAAAGCTAAAGCTTATTGGATATTTTGTTTTGTTCGTATTTAATAAACAAAGAAAAGCATAGAAGAAGCAAGCGAAAATGGGTCAAACATTTGGCAACCATCATATAAAACGGAAGCCATTTGTTGTTTTTGATTATATATCATGTATCATATGGGAACATAACATGAAATTTTAAAAAAAATTTACAGAACATCCATGTCGATAAATTGAATTAAAAGGTGTGCTAACGGTTGATTGCCGTTAAAAAACTACTTGTATAATCAAGGTTATAGAATTACAACAACTGCATGGAAGCGGGTTTTATTTGTTACCGGCCATTTGTATGCTTCCTCAAACGCAATCGAGGCACTAAGAATGCAATTCGATGGTTTAACTACACCCAAAAAACATGCATTTTTAAAAAAAAATACAAATTTTCGGTTTTCTTTCCAAACCATTGAAAACTTACAGAAATTGTATTATCTTTTAATGCCCATATAGTTGTTTTCAGTGTTTTTAATTATAGCATAAATATACAATACGTTTTTATAAAGCAATAAATATGCTTTTAATTGTCTTCCGTGACATGCTTAATATGTTTTTTTTTCCGTACACCACAACGTGAGCCCGTCTTGGTTTTGCCCCTTCATACCGCTTAGTGAAAATGTTTTAAAGATAATGTACAACACCCACCAAAATCACGAATTTATGATTTTTTCCCCTTCAGCATGCTTTTAATTTTTTTTTTTTAATTATATTTATTAAAGCTTGCGCTTGTATTGCGTTATATCAATTCGTTACGCTAGTATTACTTATAGCTATAATGGTCAAAACAAGAGGTTATAAGCGTGACGTAAAGCTATTAATTGATTCGATTAACATAAGTGTAGGATATCGTCTAAGCACTTAACGTTTATGTAGTTTGTGAAAATAAGCGTTAATAATATTTTCTTAAGTAATAAGAAGACTTTGATCGCAATAGTTTTATTGTGTTAAAAAAGTCATAAATATTTTGTCATATATGTGATCAACTTTTACTCTTATTTAGAAGCCTACTACCACTTCCCAGTCGCGTAGGTTAGAAAGGTGGTCCGCTACGGGCAGCATTGAATCAACAATCATAGTCTGGAATCAACAATCGTCTACATAAGCTGCCTGCATTAACTTTCTGTAAGGCATAAGCGATATTTTTTTTCCAACATTTTTGGTCGAATACGCTGAGGGAGGAAGTAGCTTATGTTTGGAGGAAAAACATACATATATTTTTTCTGGAAGATGTATTACCACCACCGAATAAATGGTTACATTTCTGGGATCTTATACCTAAGCAAAATAATATAACTTCAATTGCTAAATTTATCGAAATATTCGTGAAAAGATAAATAACGTCAAAGGCCACTAATATGTCATCACTTGTCAAATTGAAATCTTTTAATTTGTTCTTGAAGAAAAATAATTTTAATTAAGACAACAAGATGCAAAACTCAAACTCTGTGTGCTATGTTTGGGTGTTTTTATTACTAGTTCTATGTATGGCTTAAAAAAGTCCTAAGAAAAGTTAATACTTTAAGAGAAGGAAAGGTACAGTTTACTGTGCACTCGACACCTCATAAGTATTTAGATGAGACAACGTGTTTTCATTTTTTTTCACCGGCATTGTGCCGTCATTTTACCTTATCGTGTTCCTTAAAAAAATCTCTGAATTTTTGTCTGAATCCTTTTTCAAGCTCTTGTTCTTATTTTTATCCCAAACCTAACCATAATCCTTATCCTAGTCCTAGTGCTTGTCTTAATCATTATCCTAATGCATTTCCTAACGCTTGTACTAGCCCTGGAGCTAATCCTTAACTTTATTCTGGTACTACCTCTAGTCTTAATCTTTATCTTAATCTTATTCTTATCCTCGTCTTGATACTTACTCCATTCCTTGTCCAAATACTCGTCCTTATTCTTATAATTGCTTAAATTCCTGTCCATATCTATGTATGTTTTTTTCTTCTTATTCTTTCCCTTATCGTCTTGTCAAGCATTGCCCTAAGCCATGAACTGATTCTTTTTCCTATTTTTGTTTTAATCCTTGCCTTTCTTCTCTAAAAAGAATTAGGAAAAGGATTCATGTTGTTGCTTTTGCCTTTGCTTTTGCTTTTGGTTTTAATTTTGACTTTGTTATAACTATTGTTTAAGCTTTTGTGTTTATTTTTGCTTTTGCATTTATATTGCTTTTACCTTTGCTTTTCTTTTGTTTTATTTGGTTTTGTTTTTGTTATTGTTATTGCTATTGTTATTGTTACTGTTATTGTTATTGTAGTTGTTATTGTTATTGGTATTCTTTTTGTTATTGTTTTTGTTTTTGTTATGTTTATTGTTTTTGTTTTTGTTTTAATATTTGTTTTTTTTATTTTTATGTTTGTTTTTTATTTTTATTTTTATTTGTTTTGGTTTTGGTTTTTATTTTTATTTTTATTTTTATTTTTATTTTTATTTTTATTTTTATTTTTATTTTTATTTTTATTTTTATTTTTATTTTTATTTTTATTTTTATTTTTATTTTTATTTTTATTTTTATTTTTATTTTTATTTTTATTTTTATTTTTATTTTTATTTTTATTTTTATTTTTATTTTTATTTTTATTTTTATTTTTATTTTTATTTTTATTTTTATTTTTATTTTTATTTTTATTTTTATTTTTATTTTTATTTTTATTTTTATTTTTATTTTTATTTTTATTTTTATTTTTATTTTTATTTTTATTTTTATTTTTATTTTTATTTTTATTTTTATTTTTATTTTTATTTTTATTTTTATTTTTATTTTTATTTTTATTTTTATTTTTATTTTTATTTTTATTTTTATTTTTATTTTTATTTTTATTTTTATTTTTATTTTTATTTTTATTTTTATTTTTATTTTTATTTTTATTTTTATTTTTATTTTTATTTTTATTTTTATTTTTATTTTTATTTTTATTTTTATTTTTATTTTTATTTTTATTTTTATTTTTATTTTTATTTTTATTTTTATTTTTATTTTTATTTTTATTTTTATTTTTATTTTTATTTTTATTTTTATTTTTATTTTTATTTTTATTTTTATTTTTATTTTTATTTTTATTTTTATTTTTATTTTTATTTTTATTTTTATTTTTATTTTTATTTTTATTTTTATTTTTATTTTTATTTTTATTTTTATTTTTATTTTTATTTTTATTTTTATTTTTATTTTTATTTTTATTTTTATTTTTATTTTTATTTTTATTTTTATTTTTATTTTTATTTTTATTTTTATTTTTATTTTTATTTTTATTTTTATTTTTATTTTTATTTTTATTTTTATTTTTATTTTTATTTTTATTTTTATTTTTATTTTTATTTTTATTTTTATTTTTATTTTTATTTTTATTTTTATTTTTATTTTTATTTTTATTTTTATTTTTATTTTTATTTTTATTTTTATTTTTATTTTTATTTTTATTTTTATTTTTATTTTTATTTTTATTTTTATTTTTATTTTTATTTTTATTTTTATTTTTATTTTTATTTTTATTTTTATTTTTATTTTTATTTTTATTTTTATTTTTATTTTTATTTTTATTTTTATTTTTATTTTTATTTTTATTTTTATTTTTATTTTTATTTTTATTTTTATTTTTATTTTTATTTTTATTTTTATTTTTATTTTTATTTTTATTTTTATTTTTATTTTTATTTTTATTTTTATTTTTATTTTTATTTTTATTTTTATTTTTATTTTTATTTTTATTTTTATTTTTATTTTTATTTTTATTTTTATTTTTATTTTTATTTTTATTTTTATTTTTATTTTTATTTTTATTTTTATTTTTATTTTTATTTTTATTTTTATTTTTATTTTTATTTTTATTTTTATTTTTATTTTTATTTTTATTTTTATTTTTATTTTTATTTTTATTTTTATTTTTATTTTTATTTTTATTTTTATTTTTATTTTTATTTTTATTTTTATTTTTATTTTTATTTTTATTTTTATTTTTATTTTTATTTTTATTTTTATTTTTATTTTTATTTTTATTTTTATTTTTATTTTTATTTTTATTTTTATTTTTATTTTTATTTTTATTTTTATTTTTATTTTTATTTTTATTTTTATTTTTATTTTTATTTTTATTTTTATTTTTATTTTTATTTTTATTTTTATTTTTATTTTTATTTTTATTTTTATTTTTATTTTTATTTTTATTTTTATTTTTATTTTTATTTTTATTTTTATTTTTATTTTTATTTTTATTTTTATTTTTATTTTTATTTTTATTTTTATTTTTATTTTTATTTTTATTTTTATTTTTATTTTTATTTTTATTTTTATTTTTATTTTTATTTTTATTTTTATTTTTATTTTTATTTTTATTTTTATTTTTATTTTTATTTTTATTTTTATTTTTATTTTTATTTTTATTTTTATTTTTATTTTTATTTTTATTTTTATTTTTATTTTTATTTTTATTTTTATTTTTATTTTTATTTTTATTTTTATTTTTATTTTTATTTTTATTTTTATTTTTATTTTTATTTTTATTTTTATTTTTATTTTTATTTTTATTTTTATTTTTATTTTTATTTTTATTTTTATTTTTATTTTTATTTTTATTTTTATTTTTATTTTTATTTTTATTTTTATTTTTATTTTTATTTTTATTTTTATTTTTATTTTTATTTTTATTTTTATTTTTATTTTTATTTTTATTTTTATTTTTATTTTTATTTTTATTTTTATTTTTATTTTTATTTTTATTTTTATTTTTATTTTTATTTTTATTTTTATTTTTATTTTTATTTTTATTTTTATTTTTATTTTTATTTTTATTTTTATTTTTATTTTATTTTTATTTTTATTTTTATTTTTATTTTTATTTTTATTTTTATTTTATTTTTATTTTTATTTTTATTTTTATTTTTATTTTTATTTTTATTTTTATTTTTATTTTTATTTTTATTTTTATTTTTATTTTTATTTTTATTTTTATTTTTATTTTTATTTTTATTTTTATTTTTATTTTTATTTTTATTTTTATTTTTATTTTTATTTTTATTTTTATTTTTATTTTTATTTTTATTTTTATTTTTATTTTTATTTTTATTTTTATTTTTATTTTTATTTTTATTTTTATTTTATTTTTATTTTTATTTTATTTTTATTTTTATTT